>OY757910.1:45462846-45562846 GCA_963585895.1 Sepioteuthis lessoniana
CGTTAGTTACCAATCGTAATTGTTTTCTTGGTACAGTCACAGGACGATTAATAAAGGCACTGGAGGACTTGTAAATAAGAGGACGAGTGGAGACCATCCAAATTGATGCAATATGGCGATCGGCCAGAATACTGGAGAAGAGTCCTGGATATTTGAGTATAGCTGTTGTCACACAAACGTCAGTGAAATACGATCAGCTAACACTGATGTGAACACTCTTAAGGAGTAAAATAATAATTATAAATCTCATGAATGGAATAAACACGTGGACTATATCCTTGGTAAGATATTCTTATAATGGACAACGTAAGAATTCAGGCAAATGTACTAGAAGAGAAGAAAATTGACGACGATGGACGAGGTCTTACATCCGGAAGATGACAAAGATAGACTATATACGCCTAGAAAAAAGAGAGAAGGGACTCGCCAGCATTGATGACAGCGTGGGTGTACCAATAAGAAGGTCTTGTGGACTACATTAAAAAGATCAACGAAAGAATAACCACAGCGTCTAGAAACAGCAGTGAAATTTTAAGGACAAACAGAGCAATAAAAACTAGAAAACTGAAAATGGAAGAAAATCTACTGCATCGGTATTTTGGGCGATAAAGTGGGAAAATATCATACCAAAAGACATAGACATGGGTACAACAAAAATCCAGAAAGAGAATATTTTCTATTGGTAGCACGAAAAAGTTCATAAGAACAATTATATCAACGTTAAATCGATAATAAGCAATAGAATAGCAAGACACATAGAATTCTCTCGGATTTCTAGATACAAACTGATCAACTAATTCCGACCAGAGGACCAGGCTTTGTGATAACTAAAAACAAAAAAAAAAAAAAGAAACCAATGTAGAGTGGACTTTGCTGTTCCAGCAAGCCACAGACAAAATCAAAAAAAAGGGAAAAAGTGACAATTACTTGGATCTTTCCTGAGAACTAAAATATCTCTCGAACATGAAGGTGAGAATAATGTTTATTGGAAGCTTATAAGGATCGCTAAACGGTTGGTAAGGATGCTGGAGGATTTTGAAATCAGAGGACTAGCCGAGACTATCCAGACTACCGCATTGTTCAGGTCGGCTATAAAAAAGAAAAGAAAACTTGGAACCCTGGGGAGTGTTACTGTCCTTCAGACTCCATAAAGTTTCTATCAACTGCTGCTAGTGTAGAAACCTGCATGATCATTAATAATAATAATACGACCAGACCAAGTGATAGTTAGCAAAAAAAAGCGTACCTTTCTAATAGTGGACGTTGCGATCCTGGCAGACTAAAGACTGAAAATAAAAGAAAGATAAAAGAGAGATAATTACAAAGAACTTGTTTGAGAACTAAAGAAAAAAAAATGGAATATGAAGGTGAGGGTGATACCAATTGTGGCTGTTGAAATCGGGACAATAATTTTAGAATTGGTACAGAGATTGGAAGACTTCGAAAAAGGAGAGGTAGAGACCATCCATTCTTCAGCATTACTAAAATCTGCGAAAAGAGTCCTGGAGACTTGAACAGTGTTGTTGTCATTCAAACACCTGTGATAAAGCCTCAGCTGACGCTAGCATGAAAAACTCTCAGAGGTGTAAATCATCATAATACTCAAAAAAAAAGAAAAACAAAATACATGTTATGTATTGATAAATGGACTGATTACATTATAAGTGAATGCAGCCAATTAGCCGAAAAAAATTAAAGACTAAAGTGTAAGCTGGTTTGGAAAAAGGTTTTGACAAAAAATTGTGCCGAGATTGAAAGTTGGTTAATACAAACAGATGGTTTAGACACAAAACAGAAGAAATAAAAAAAAACAACATTTTATGAGATTTTGAAATGCAAACTCTTTCCCTAATCTCGTTTTGACGGCTTGATGTTCTCTTAATTCACAAAAAAAGAATTAGTACTTTACAGGATTTTGCTGTTCAAGCAGAGTGAAAATAAATATAAGCTAAAATACGGACAAATGCATAAATCTTGTCTGAACGTTGAAAAGACTGTAGAACTAACCATATCAAAGTGATATTAGACACGAGACAACTAAACAGCAAATGTAGGTTATGTGATGATAGACATGATCAATCATATAATAAGCGAATGCAGCAAATAAGCACAGAGAGAGCATAAGGCGAGACACGGCTGGATGGACATGGTGATCCCCAGGAACTGTGCAAATATTTACATTTGATCATACAAACAAATGGTTTATGCACAATGCAGAGTCTGTCTTGGAGAAAGAAACTAATTTACTCCACTGGGACTTCGACATACAAACGGATCGTCTAATCTTGTCCAGACAACATGACCTCATAATAATCCACAAAAAAAGAGAACTTGCAGAATTGTGAACTTTGCCCTCCCGGCTGACCACATGGTAAAACTTAAGGAAAGTTAAAAGAAAGATAAATACCTCAACCTTGTCAAGGAATTGAAAACAATTGTGAAATATGAAAATTACGTTTATACCAATTGTAATTGGTGCTTTGGGTACAGTCAACAAAAGATTGACAAAAGGACAGTAGGCTCGAAAATAAGCCGATACATTGCGACAATCCAAACTATGGCATTGCTAAAATCAGCCAGAATACTCAGAAGAGTCAAGGATATTTGAGTAGACTGGCTGTCAACCAAATTCCAGTGAACAGCCATCAGCTAACGATGATTTGAAAAACTCTCATGAATAATAATAATAATAATAATAATAATAATTATAATAATAATAATAATAATAATTGCAAAGAGGTATTTTCCAAGGATATTCACTATCACTCTTACTATTCATAGTAGACATGATGCCACTTAACAACACGCTAAGAAAATGCACAGCCGGATACAAACTTACGAGATCGCAAGAAAAGATCATTCACCCAATGTACATGGATGACATTAAACTATTGGCAAGAAATTTAAAAGAACGGAAAACTCTCACACACGCTGTTAGAATATACAGTCAGGAAATAGGAATGGAGTTTATCATTGAAAAATGTACCATCCTCGTCTTGAAAAGTGGCAAACGACATATGACTGATGGAATGGAACTACCAAATCACGATAAAATTAGAACGCTCAGAAAAAATGAAACCTACAAATACTTGGGTATCTTGGAGGCTGACACCATAAAACAAATAGAAATGAAAGACAAAATTCAAGGGGAATATCTCAGAAGAACTAGAAAACTACTCGAGACAAAACTTTCAAACAGAAACCTCATCAAAGGAATAAATACTTGGGCTGGGACACTTGCAAGATATTCTGGACCTTTTCTCAAGTGGAGCAGAGATGAACTTAAAGAAATGGATCAAAGAACAAGAAAATTATGACCATGCATAAGGCATTACATCCAAGAGGCGATGTTGACAGACTATATGTAGCAAGAAAACAGGGAGGAAGAGGACTTGCCAGCATTAAAGACAGCGTTAATGCATCGATACAACGGCTCGAAGATTACATAGAAAAACTTGAACGAGGACTGATTACAGCCATCAGAAACGATACGAACAAGATGATAGACGATAGAATGACAACAAATGGGGGGAAAAAAATTGGAAAAAAAAATCAACTCTATGGCCGCTTTAAACGACGAATAAACAACATCTCACACCAGAAAACCTTGACCTGGCTAAGAAAAGGTAACCTTAAGAGAGAAAGGGAAACGTAACAAAACAGTAAATGTAAGCTCTGCAGTGACAGAGACGAAACGATCAATCACATAACAAGCGAATGCAGCAAATAAGCACAGAAAGAGTATAAGACGAGACACGACTAGATAGACAAGGTGATCTACTGGGAAAAGTGCAAGAACTTAAAATTTGACCACACTAATAAATTGTATATGCACAACTCAGCCCCTGCCGTAGAAAATGACACGCATAAACTCCTATGGGACTTTAACATACAAACGGATCAACTAATCCTGGCCAGAAGACCAGACCTCATAAAATTCAAAGCAAAAGAAGCCAATAGCAAAATTGTTGATTTTGCTGTCCCGGCTTGCCACTAAATAAATATGAAGGAATTTGAAAAGAAGTATAAGTACCTCGACTTTCCTAGAGAATTGAAAAAGCTGTGGAAGATGAAAGTAACGATTGTACTAATTGTGATTGGTGCTTTTGGGACAATAACTAAAGGGTTATTAAAAGACCTGGAGGACTTGGAAGTTAGCGCATGGGTAGAGACTACCCAAATGACCTCATTGATGAGAACGGCCAGAAACGTGAGACGAGTTCTGGAGACTTGAGGAGACTTGTTGTCACTCAAACTTCAGTTAAAACGCATCTGCTAACACTGATGTGAAAAACTCTAAAGGAGTAAATAATATTGATAATGTCGGCTAGAAGACCAGACTTAATAATCGACAAAAAAAAAAAACTTGCAAAATAGTCGACTTTGCTGTCTCGGCTGACCACAGAATAAAACTGAAAGAATGTGAAAAGAAAGATAAGCACCTCGAACTTGCTAGGGAATTGAAAAAAAATATGGAACATGCAGGTGACAATTATACCAATTGTAATTGGTGCGTTTGGAACAGTGACTAAAGGATTACTAAAGGGACTGGAGGACTTGGAAGTTTGCGGACGGGTGGAGGTCATCAAAATGACAGCATTATTGAGAACGGCCAGAATACTGAGAAGAGTACTGGAGACGTGAAGAGACTAGCTGTCACTCAGACTCCAGGGAAAAACCATCGGCTAACGCTGATGTGAAAAGCTCTAATGAGTGAATAATAATAATAATAATAATAATAATTATAATTATAAGAAGAAGAAGAAGAAGAAGAAGAAGAAGAAGAAGAAGAAGAAGAAGAAGAAGAAGAAGATATACAAGTAGAGGAAAATTGCGATAATTATCTTGACTTTGCCAGAGACATGAAAAAAAGCAACATTGGAATGGGAAGTAACGGTGATACATCCCATAATAGTCCCACTCGGAACAATCCCAAAAGGCTTGGTAAAGAGGCTAGAAGACATTGATATGAAAGGACAATTCAGACATCAGCTGTAGTGACATTGGCCAGAATACTCTGAAGTGTCCTGGAGACTTTTTGAGATTTGCTATCATTCAAACTCAGGTGGAAAACTATCAACTTACTCTGGTGCAAAAAAGTCTCAAAGGGGTAATAATAATGACAATCTACACAAGAACAAAGAAGTTATAAAAGGAGAGGATAAGATAATTATATTGTTAGGTGCTTCAATTCCGTTATTAGAAAGCAGGCAGTCGTTCCTGGACAAGAATGTTACATTATGATTTTCCTTCTGTCAGAAGATAATGCCATTAAAACAACCATTTATTGAAACGCTAAAGAACCGTAAGATGCTTAATCAACTTAGCTGCAAGAAGCGTTAGAAATCATGAAAATTAACACAACCTGACGATTTTGCTAATTCAATGTCATTACTCATTCGTTCAAATCATTAGTTTCTTTATTTATTTGCAGGGATTCTTGATGCATTTCGTTCAACTAATTTGCTTTCTTTATTCTTTCGTGTTTTATTTTTTTATTTGTCTTTTTTTTTTCTTTTTGTAATTTTGAAATTAAATTTGCGACACATGATGGGAAATTTAACTTGAATAACTGCACATCTAGGATTGCGCTTTCGACGCATTTTCTCAGAGTTGATTCGACTAAGTTTTTTTTTCTTCCATTTATTTTACATTGATGTATAAATCTGTTTTTGTTGTACGAGGTGATTGTTTATACTGATGTTAGTCAGGGAAACGAGAAGGTAAAAATTAAATATGGAAACTAAGAAAGAATGGGAGAGATGAAGGAGAGAGAAAATCGAATTAAACAACCAGCAACCATGTAAGACCGTAAAAGAAAAGAGCATATTATAGAACTTCTAAATTAAGAACGACAACAAAAAAAAAGAGTATCAATCTTACCTCCAGCTTTACACTTTATTCTTACTATGTAAATAGGAAACTCTATGAATGAATGTATTTAGGAAAATAACTCTCTGAACTCTTCTAATGAAATGTTTCTTTCTATGTTCCATTACAAATATCTATCTTGATTTGGCTCTGCAGCTCATAATTTATGAAGAAAAACTTAGAATACACTGATTAAATCACAAAGAGAAAAGTAAGGCTCTCGGCTCAAATAGGATTCTTGGTTAGGACACTAAATTGTAATTAATGTTGAGGCGAGGCTCCAGATCTCGAGATTTGGGAATAACGTAGAACTTCTACATTAGCAGGTCGACTCGGATCTGGATTGGTTGTACCAATCAGGGTTCCACCGATAAGTCAACAGATATGTCTAAAAATAATTAGTATCCAATAAGACTGTGTGCTAAAAAATCTTTTACGAAAAAAACTCAATATAAAATGATTAAAAACAACCAAATCTCTATACATAAAAAAGCCTTAAATGGGCTTAAGTCCTGTAAATATCAATCAATAAACATTTATGAACGCATTTCCCCAAGATTCAGTCTCGTGATCGCTAATATAAATTATGCTCGTCTACTGAAAAGATCCTCTTAGAAAGAGTTGGTTATGTTTAAGCAGCGTGTACCATCCACTAAACTGCTTATATATATGCTTTTAAGAAAAACAAAAAAAAAAGCAGTCACATTAGGATTATGAATTTATTTCCATCCTGTTAAGGGTATTGATATGAACCAATAACAGCAAAATTAACAAGACTTCTTCTGAAGACTTGTTAATTTTGGTGTTATTGATTCATACCAATACCCATAACAGGATGGAAATAAATTTATAATCCTAATGTGACTGTTCTTTGTTTTTCTTAAAGTAAGTATTGCTCTGTGATGTCAGTTACGTTGAGCTCTTTACCTGGAAAATTTAAATGCTCATAGATGAATGATTTTATTTTCCTGACGGAATAATTCCCTACAGTTTAACTGGACTGAATAATACACACACACACACATATATATATATATATATATATATATATATATATACACGCGTGCACCCATTCACACACGCACACACCTATATATATATATATATATATATATATATATATATATATATATATATATATATATATAAAATTGAGAAATAAGAAAATCAATCGTATACTCCATAATAAATCTATTTCCTCCATTGGCGGGGCTCGTCGGATGCAACTTGAAAAATTATCTTCTTTTGACCGTTGAGTTTTTCCCCTATATATATATATATATATATATATATATATATATATATATATATATATATATATATAGGGAAATATCAGTGTACATTAGGTGATCTAGCTTTGGAAGTTTACCGATACTGACGATGGTATCATTCTCAATTAAAAACCCACAGTGTTGTTCAGGAGAATCCGTAGGACTTTCATTCCCCATTCTTCAGTTATCAGCATATCAAAGAGATGTGGCCAGTTCTGAAGAAATCTTCATCACTATGGATAAATCACCAGTGTAGGCAGTCCAACAGTTAATATCTGTAAACAAAATGTTTGCCCATAATACATAAATATCGAGTAAAACGCTCATTATAAAAAGAAGTGATAGCTGGCCTTTCCCGAGGAGAAAAAATAACAGTATAGAAATGTGTTTTACACTATATTTCTTATAAAGACTTTTTTTTCAGAAAGATAAAAGAAAAACATCCTTTAGCATTAATTTACTTGCAATTGTTTTTCAGAGATCTATTATTGCAATAGAATATATTAATTAAAAATAAGAAAATTAAGAACTAAATTAAAAAGGATATATTTCAGAATTATGCATTTTTACAATTACAATGAAAAGAAATACATTTCTTTGGAATTTTCGAAACTTTAATGATCCAACTTCTCCGAAAACTTTCTTATTAATTACAAATATAAATAGTATACTAAGCAACATGGTCAAATGATCAAATTCAAATAATGTGATGAGGAACAGACTTTATGAACTTTAGCTTATTTGTTATAGAATGAAAACATAAAACCTTACAAGTTAAAAACAATTATTTCATCATTAGTATATTTTTCATTTGATAAATCAGGCTAGATTTCTTACAAAAATGGGTGTTGATTTTCAAAATTGTTTTAACGATTTAATTATCGAAGGACTTTCTATTTTATTTGGAAAGAACGATAAACAAAATAGATAATTGTAGTATTTTAGGCTATGTCTGAATTTATAAAATGGGATACTACAATTCTCCAATGTATAGTGCGCAAAACACATCGAATGAAAAGTCAGTATTATTGTCAGTTTGTATGCATTGTATAAAAAGCCATCTTTTGTGGAGCAATTTATTTCAATCTATTTTTTATCTATGAGTTGAGTATGTTTAGCTTAAATAATTGTATTTGTTTAACAGCATTTTAAGACTTTAAGGGTTAATAAGTGTCGATATTTGCTTCATTTGCAAGTTTTTGATTATAATCATAATTATATTTTTAATTTCCCATTGTATTCATAATTTATTTGTTCTTTTTTCAATTGTCAGTACTCAGCAGTAATCAGATTGGGACAACGTTCATATATTTCGGTACGTAGTCTACTTATTAATGTATACTTTTTACACAACTTTAACTCATGTTTATTTAGAAAGTACATAGTTTTCAAGTAATTAATGCTATTTTAGACGGCTATATAGTTACGAGTAATTTAAAATACTTCTACTCACATATTTTTCAAGGGATCATATTATTTCAAATAACTAATGTTATATCAAGCAATACTATATTTCTAATTAACTAATTATATTTTACACCGTACTATAGTTCAAAGCAAGTCATTATATTTCAAGCAATAAGTGTCCAAGAACACTTGATATTTTAGCCAAAAATATGGTTTCAAGTAACTAATTTTATTTCTATTAATGATACTGGTAATTGTGATAAAATTCCATGGAATTATATGATATCTAATAACATGGTCTATTTCAAGGAATAATCTGTTTTCAAATAATTAATGGTATTTTAAACAATTATATGGTCTTATTGGCCTAATGAGTAGAGTATTCACCAGTGGTCCGGCAGACTGGGGTTCAATCCCAGGTTGAGTCATACCAAAGAATGGTACTTGATGCCACCTTGCTTAAAACTCAGCATTATAAGATTAGGATCAAGGGTAAAGTGGAGCACACCAGGGAAGGTAGTCGCGCCCTACCCAACACTTAGGAGTATGAGCTATTGAAAAGGGAGCTTTGTGGTCACCCTCGACTAAGCTTGCCACATTTACTTTTTTATTTTATCTAGTTATTAATGCCCATCCTTCGTAAACATAACATCAAGCAAGTATACGAAATACACATTACCTGTACGCAGTTACATTGTTTTAACTGTTCCCATCTAATAGTAAAATGAGCGCACGCTTGAAGGGTTTCAAGTAATCCAATCAAATACTAATACTTTTCAAAATGAAATATTTGAAAGAGACATAAAAAAAACTCATATTTACTAACACTCCGTTTCATATGGTCCTATTTAACAACCCCTTCGCTCAGGCAGGATATAACACAAGGTAAATTTTTAAGCGGAGTTTAACAGGTTTGATTTCGGAGTTTTCCTTCTCCTAGACCAGTTGCCTCACTAAGGCTGACGAACACAGTCTGTCCTACTATTTACCCATAGCTGGGGGGGAGAAAAATTTGATTCATACCTTTCCCAAGGGTATTAGTGCTATGTGAAATGCAATCTGTCTCGTCCAGGATTTGAACTCGAGTTGCCGTGTCCATTTCCTACGACGATAACCATTACACCACGGGCACCTCCGGTTCATATGGTAGTCTTTTCACATATGCCTAAAATGTAGTCGTTTTTTTACTTAACAATGCCAAGAGCTCTATATAAGTATGTTAACGGTATGTCATAAACTTATTTCAAGTTTCGCTACATTCGATTTATCAGATGAGCATACTGCTCAGGATTTTTATCCTTTGAAACTGTTTTTAAAGAATAAATAGATACCAAAACTTCAAGTAAAATTATCTTTTTTCTCCTAACTAAAATACATTAATGCATTTTAGTCTTCTTTTTGATAAAATGGCAACGAAGAAATTGCGGATTACGAAAGAAACAAGAAGATACAACTCTTTGCATTATAAATTTACTGCGTATGAAATATCAGTTGGTTTAAAAGAAATTTTATCTGCTGATTTATAGCACAAAACAGGAGATTTTCTACATGACAAAATAAGAAAACCAAAATGAAATCAATTTCAATTATGATTTCTTGAAAAAAAAAAAGCCGATTTGTTAACTTAATAAAATTTATTCTCTGGTTTATATGTTTATTGATGCGATTTTAGGAAAGTTCATGATATATTACATTACCGGCTCACACATACGGATGAAGACATATCTATATGATGTCACAGACATAGACACAGACACACAGACGATGATATATATATATATATATATATATATATATATATATGACAAGCGGCTAAGGAAGGCATGGACAGCAATCAATAGGCTATCGATCATATGGAAATCAGACTTAACCGATTAAATGAAACGCAGTTTCTTCCTGGCAGCTGTCGTATCGATACTACTGTATGTATACACTACATGGACGCCAATAAAACGGCTGGAGAAGAAGCTAGACGGCAATTACACAAGAATGGTGCGAGCAATATTGAACAAGTCCTGGTGGCAACACCCCACAAGACACCTATACGGCCACCTGTCTCCCATCACGAAAACTATCCAAATTAGACGAACCAGACATGCAGGACACTGCTGGAGAAGCAGGGACGAGCTCATAAGTGATGTACTTCTATGGAAACCCCCACATTTGGCCGGGAAAAAGCAGGACGACTAGCACGAACATACTTTCAGCAGCTATGTGAGGATACGGGATGTAGCCCTGAGGACCCGTGGAAAAGTGGCGAGAGAGGGTCAGTGATATCCGTCTTAGTATTTTGTTGCCTCTTGTCAATTCTTGGAGTCGTTTTGTGCTGCTATCAGAAGAGATTCAGTTACTCGTGATTTTTTCACATCAGTTTTCATCAGTTGGCTTTCACTGGAGTAATAGAAACAGCAGATCTATTCAGCTCTACAAGACACTTCTAGTCATTTCAGTTGATCTTACGTATGCGTATGTCTGGGTTGTTAATTATTCCTCGAATTTTTAAATCTTAAGGTTGTTCTCTCCCAAGCTTTCCGGAACCATATGAGGCATAAAACATACAATTGGTAACAAAACCATCCTCACGTTCAATATTTTTTATCACTCAGGAAATGTCCAAGTATTTATATATTTTAGCTATTTTAAAATGTTCTCTCTGTAGATAACTGGATCAGGAAAGCCCATAAGGTTCCAATATTTTTCTTGCAGTAACTCTAAAATGTTTCTTTAATTTTCTGTTTTCGTTAAGAGTGCTGTGCTAGATTTGGTGATATTTTGTGCATATTCATATCGACTTATCAGTCCAAATATATAATTTTTTTCACTCAATGCGAGTCTTTCTCACTATGTAATTGAACGGGGCACTAAAGTCCAGATGTTAACAAAAAGCTTCAGTTTGCTCAGTCCTCAAATTGATCTTATCAGCGTTGCTGTTTTGATGGCATCAATTCTTATCTTCTTAACCCGTTTTCCTGGCCTCTTTAAGGGATTATTCCAGGAGGGCTGTCTTCAATTGATATCAATGTTACCTTCCTATTCCCCAACATTTTCATCCCTGTTGCAAGCTCCATTTTCAAAATTCAACCCGTTAAAAGTGCTCTTCTAGTTACGTAACACTACACTTTGTATAATGGACGCGATTAAGTGATAGGTTTATATATCAGAGTCCTATAGAACTGTATTTATTTCAATTTTCGTTACAAATTCTGATTTTTGCATGTACCATTTGTCAACAAGACCAAATGTCAATTTCTTGCACAATTTTTTTAGTTCCCAGTCGTGGCTACTCTTTTATACATTTTGAGGCAATTTGCGAAATTCACTTATTTGCTGAAGGACTTCTTCATTTATTTTATTACATAAGCAACTTTTCTGATTTAATAATTTTTGTAATGTATAATTAACGCTTATGACATTCTGCGCTACTGTTCATGGCGATTAGATTTTTTTCTTAAGGATTTTATTTTTTTGGTATGTTCATGTCATCTAGTGCGCAATGTCTTTGTTGCTTGAAGTGTCAATAAATGTATTTTTCTTTCCATTTTTGCTTTGTAAGTATGTTCAGTATTACTTTACTTGATTTTCTTTAGTTATTTCAAATGATACCATTGTTATAGCTTGCAATAAATCAATCTTTCTATATTCATTTTGTATATAGTGCGAGTTCCAAAATTGTTAAATCGATGTTATCCTGACTTCTTGTTAAACTTCTTCCCCTTTCTTTCTTGAAAAATAGTTTTTGTCTATGTCATCTTTCGAGAGAAAGGCCTTGTGCATCCTCATTAATTTCCCTGTATATTTAGTCCATCAGTCTGAATTATTCAATTTAATAATTGATCAGAATATCTTACAAATGAAATTGCTCAGGCATGTATTATTTTGATAAGATTTCCGCTTCAGAGTTGTTTTTTTTTCGGGGATTTTTTATTCACTTTCTTCAATCCTTGCTTAAGTTTGATGGTGTCCGCTATAAATAATTTCAAATATTGATTACCTGTATTTCAAGTATTTCCTTATTCTCCCTCCAGCTATGGATAAATAGTAGGACGGACTAGGTTCTTCAGCCTTGGTGAGGCAACTAGTCTAGGAGAAGGAAAACTCTGAATTCAAACCTGTTAAACTCCGCTTAAAAATTGACCTTGTGTCATATCCTGCCCGAGCGGAGGGGTTGGTAAATAGTACCTGTATTTCAAGTTTTCTAAATTATCCTGGTATGGAAACCTCATTATTACTTCACGAGTTTTTCACAACTTTAACTGCTTGTCTTTCATTGGAGTCTCAATGAGAATAAGTCTCATTAGGTCTCCAGAACTTTTCTTAATATTATAGCCAACTTAATAATGCATGGTTTCAATCTTTTCTTAGATCTGAACCCCCGAAAGCCTCACTTCTTATATTTTCTAAAGGCACAAAATACAATTAGTATCAACGACACGTTCATATTCCAAGGTCTTTTGTCCTCTGACAAGTATTTGTCAATCTTTTAACTCTATTTCATTTTCATTCTGCAGTTAGTAGCAACAACAAATCGAACAGATGATACGTTTTAAAAAAAAACGTACCACAACTTCTCGAAACTATGCTCTGTCGAGAGAATCTCGTCGAAGGGATTAACACTTGGACTATCCTCTATTTAAGATACTCGGGACCATTTTTGAACTGGACGAAGGCATAACTTCAACAAATGGACCGGAAGACAAGAAATCGAATGTCGATTCTGTGTCAAGAAAAGAAGTAGGAAGATAACTCACCAGCATTGAAGATAGCATGGATTCCCCAATACGAGGAATCGAAGACTACATAAAAAAAAGCAAAAAAGGATTAATTACAGTGACCTGAAACAGCCCAGGCAATATAAAGATCAACAGAACAACGAAAACAAGAAATAAGAAATGAGAAGAAAACCATCTGTGTGGATATTTCAAGCAACAAACAAGGGAAATCTAACACGAAAAGACATTACATGGATAAGAAAGGGGAAACTTGAGAGAGAAACAGAATCTCTTCTGATCGCAGCATAAATCAATACCATACGACCAACTATGTTAAAGCAAATATAGATAAGACGCAGCAGAAGAGCTGACATAGATTGTGTGGTGATAGAGATAAAACGATCAATCTCATAATCAGCAAAGTAAGCAAACAAACACAAAAAGAGTTCAAGACAATACGCTGCTGGGTAAGGAAAGTGATCCAATGGGAAATGTGCCAGATATTGAAATCTGATCATTCTACCTTAGGGTATATACACGAATCAGAATCCATCCGACAGAACAAGACGTATAATGTTCTCTAGAATTTTGAGATACAAACAAATCACCTACTCCCAGCCAAGTGATCAGAGCCAGTGGTACTTACAAAAAAAAAAAAAAAAAAAAAAAAAAGGAAGGACAAAAAAGAAAAATGCCGAATAGAACACTTTGCTCTCCCGGTGGACCATACTGTAAAAATCAAAGAAAACGAAAAGCGAGACAAGTACATGAACCTTGCAAGATTATTAAATTATATACAACATGAAGTTAACGCTGATACCATTTTTAAATGGTGCACTTGTAACGATCTCCAAAGGCCAAGTAAAGGAGGCTGAAAGAGTTAAAAATCGGAGGATGAGCAAAGACCACCTCGACTAGAGTGTTATTGAGGTCAGCTAGAATACTGAGGAGAGTCCTGGAGGCTTGAAAAAACTTCTTGACAATCAGATTCTTTTAAAAGACCGTCAGCTAACATTGGTTTGAAAAACTCACAAGGAGTAATATAATAATAATCGAAAAGGTGAACAAATATTTGGGCCTGGTAAGAGAATGAAAGTGATGGTTATACCAGTGTTACTTTGTGCACTGGGAACGATTCATAAAACTTTTAAAAGGTACAAAAAAATTGGAAACCAGAGGAAGAATAGTGACTCTTATTAAGATCAACCAGAATACTGAGAAGAATCCTGGAGACCTGAAGAGACGTATTGTTGCTCTGATTCCAGTGTAAGACCATCAGCAAACGTTTGTATGAAAAAATTAACTGTGGTAAAATAATACATGTTACAGTAAGTTTAAAACAAATAGCAATAAAAGAATTGTAGTTCGAGTTGATATTAGAACAGCATTTAGCATCGACATTAACGTCAATGACTTTTGAGTACAAGAATTAGGATACGTTTGTTATACAATTGCATTGTGCTAATGAAGAAAGATTTCACACCATGAAAAGTAATTGTATGAAGGAATGCAGGTCAACTTAACGTCCATAGAAATTAACTGAAAGACCACACATATCAAAGAGATTAAATGCTTGAGCAGTTTAATTGATGTTCATGCTCAAAATCCAATCACAGCTTTTGACATTAAAAAGACGGATTTCCTGAGAATATAACGATGATTCAATGGGAGCAATTAAAGCTATTTAAAATAGAAAGTAATAGGATTTTAAAATGTGAATAAATCAAATATATTAATGTTAAACACACACACACACGCACACACACACACACACACACACACACACACACATATATATATATATATATATATATATATCGCAATTTCATAACTTGAGCCATTCTTGTTCAAATGATCTCAAACTTTCACATATGTGGCAGCTCAACTAAAAATATAATTTTTATTGTTTATTTTTTTCCTTTCCGTTAGATAACAACTTTCATTCACGCGTGTGCACACACACACACAAACACAAGCATGGTCATTGATATTTCTTTCTATTTTCTTTTTTATATTATATATATAGCAATTTCACAGGCAAAATAGACTAGCATTTTTAAGTGTCAAGAATTTTTAAAAAATAATTTATTGACTCCATTAAAACATCCTGAGTTTTTAAACTAATACTCTTACAGTTTGGGGCTGTAATGGTTAACGCGATGGACTGCGGAGTCGTTGTACGCGAGTTCGAACTCCAGTCGCACTATTACGTTTACTTTCGGGCAAATACCCTTGGGAAAGGTATGAACCCCCTTATCCTCCCAGCTATGGGTTAAATAGTACCACTACTCTTCTTCGAGGAGAATGGCTTTGGCATTAAATAACCTAAAAAGGTTGATATGCCATTAAACAAAGAAACCAAACCAAATCTTACAATTTGTAAGTCATGATGTTTTATTTCAAAACAATAATCAATAAAACTAGGAATTTATTTCATCTGACCATCTTGACATCATTAATGCTGTTTTGCTTCACTCGTTAGAGAATATCAGCATCGTAGTCGCAGCAAAATTGTTACAGAGATAAATGATGCTTTGATATAGATGATTGTTTAGCCTTCGTCGAGGTCCTGGCACAGATCGTGAACGCCCTAGAGTAAATGAAGTCATAAAATATTTGTGTTATCTACTGCAATTATTATAACTTAGACCAGAAGATTACTTTTTGAAAAGGAATTTGTCATAGATTTTGGTTCCATTTTAGTCTTTGTAATTGTAGTGAAAATGCTGCCTCTTTGTAGTATAGCCATTTACAAAGCAAAATGCTGATATCGAGAAAATTTTGAATCGTATTGTACATTTAATTTTTGAAAAATCATGTGATATCTTAAAAATATTAATGCAGATTACATTTTGAGAAAACAGTGTGACGCAGAATTATGCAATTTTCTATGGAGATTTATCAAATTTAATTTAGAGATAGATTTGATTTACATGCAACTAACATATATACTGAGGAAACCATCTGTAAAACTCCAAATATCCATCAATCTATGTAACTTCGTTAAAACTTTCGAAAATTGCACATAATTTTCAAAGTTCAGAGAGGTTAATTAATTTTACTAAGAAAAATAATTGTACAGTCTCAGACTTTCTTTTTGGGAGGTAGAGGGGTAAAAATGTGTTATTGATTCCATTTTCGCCTTACACTATCCGGGTGATTCTAAAACTATACTTACAATGATGACAATATATGTCAGTCTATCAGTGGGTTTTTTTTTTCGGATAATTCCTGTTGTGGGGTTACAGTATTTTTTCTGCATAACACTGTGAACCCTATTATCTCATTTTAGATATTATAACAAAAGAAAAGGAAAATTGCTCTGGGTGTCTTCAAATATTTCCACTTTTTCTATCTTTGAAACATGGTTTGTAGATAAATTGTTGGGAGAGAAACTGATTAAATTATGATACACCCCCCCACTATATATATATATATATATATATATGCACTATAGTATACTTGACGACTTAAAAAATCGATGAAAGCGTCTCAAAAGGTCAAAGATCAACTTTGGGTTACGGCTGAAGGAAGTTCTATTATGGTAAAGAAAAATGGGTGAGTAGAAGGCTTCCTTTTCAATAGCTACCATAATGAGGTGGAGGGGAGGGCACTACTCCATTCCCTGAATTGCTCCACTTTATCGTTATAGAGCTAAGCAAGTACCATTTTTTTTAGTTTTTGGTATGACTCGACCTAGGATTGAACCCTGGCCTCTCGGACCATTAGAGAACACTCTGCTCATCTGGCCCATGCCTTAAATATGTAGAAAAAATGACTGCTTCAACCTACAATAGCTACTCTTTTGTATGGTTGGTTTGGTATGGTTTAATTTTATGACATCAATTATTGATGATGATTTAAAAACAAATACATTTTTTGGGCCAGAGTGAACAGGGAGTGATGACAATAAATGGCGGATCCGCATTCCTCCAAAGCTCCAAAATTGCTGGAGCCTCAACATCATTTTTTTGGGGTCATATTCAGGAGACTTGTTGAAGGAGTCTAACCAGTCTGTAGAGATGCAGTCGGTGTATACTGCAGTCTCAGCTGACTGGGACGTCATTTATAAGGTAACAATGTATATCAGTAGTAGTTACTAATGTTTAATAAAAGTTGACATCAGTGAGGAAGAAAATAATTAGACGCTTAACACTATATGCACTGACACTCAAAGGTAATTTAATAAGCTATGGATAGATGTGAAATGTGCAAATATCAGGGTATAACCGTTCACCCGACTTTTGTAGCTTTGACCAATGTATTTATTTAAAACTTTTGCCAAAATTGTATATATATATATATATATATATATATATATATATATATATATATATATATATATATATTTTATCCAAAGCTAAGTAAACCAATGGTGCGGATGATTCTATATTAGGATTTTCTTTCCTCAATATCAATGTAATTCAAAATCCAGTTGAGCGCTCAACGTAAAATAATCATTACAAAGTAAATAATTCCATCTAAAAGAAAAATGTCTTTAAAATCACGCATAATTTTTGTGATAATATATATTTCAGCAGACCCTTTTTTTTAAATGTTAGATCTGCATCTTCAGACAAAAAATAATGAAAAATTTCGATTTAAAATTGATACATATTGCTATTTGAACGTTATAGCATTTGTCATCTAGACATTAAAAAAAAAATGGTCCAAGGTGAAATTCGTGGGAGGCGGCAATTTCGTAGATTTAACAAAAAAAAAATCCAAGAAAATTTCTCAATATTTCTGTGTCTGAAGATACAGATCGAACTTTCAAAAAGTAAAGGGTCGGCTGAAATAAATAATTACACAAAAGATAGGATAGATTTTTCTTTTCTTTTCTTTTCTTTGATATATATATATATATATATATATATATATATATATATATATATATATAAAGAGACAATCAACGAAAATAGACGATTTTGTGTTTATTTAGTATATTATTAAAACTGCTGTGTATTTGCATTTGCGGTATGAAAGCCAATCGCATGCTTTGAATGTTAGTTATGACAACTGTCAATGCACAAAAAAATCGTACTGGGTCATGTGGACACCATTTCCTTCAAGCATTTGTCTTTTGAGATTCATAACGAATAGATCTATGCGAATCATTATTAAGAACATGTTGGCTAATTTTTTAGGTTGTCTTTTTATAGTTTTAGATATTTTGCCAAAGAAAAAGTAACCAAACAATCTACAAAAGTTGGAGCCTTTCGAAATCGTTGATTCTGCAGATTAGTCTTTGAAGACCACATGATTGGTGATTCTGAACAATAGATCACGCCGTGGATTTATTAGGAAAGATTTCGACACGGATACAGCACAGAATATAAAAGGTTATAATCTAGATAGAAAATAGCTGTAAGAACTTCAAACCTGCTTTAACATCTAAAAGAGATTTTTGAGGAAATCCTATCATTTTTCTCTGCACTGCGCCATCGACCCAAAATTGGGGTTAGGTGGCGGAGAAATATCGATTTAACAGTTCTGGCAATTGCAAATATTACTTTGTTAAGTAATATTTGGATATAACTGATATCTGGTGCGTCCAAAAGTCAACATGATCTCAAAAATGTCATGATTCTTATTTACGAGGATGTCCCTTTACTTCAGCTGCATGCACGGTATATTTTAACACGATATTATTTAATGATGTGAGGTTTCGTTTTTTTTTGTGAAAAGGAAAGTTTTAACTCTGAAAATGGATATTTGAACAACTAAAAAACAATACATCTGTAAATTTTCAATCTGAGGGAGTCTTTGTGTTACGGCATATCAACTTTCATAGGTTGTTTAATCTCAACGTTATTCTTTAGAAGAACTGCAAGGATTCTATTCAACTCATAGGTGGAGAGATAAGTAAACGTCTGGGAGTTTAAGTCAGTTACAACTATGTCACAGTCAAGCAGGTTAGCTAAAACACCACAATGACTCCAACCTTGGAAATCTAAGTGTAGATCGAGCGGACACATTTTTAAAAATATGAAAATGACACTTGATATACCAAGAGAGCAAATAAAGTGTTCTTAGCTGGTAAGCATTTAAAAATAATGAGCGTCTTGATTGACATCCAAGTTAAAATATTAAAGGGAATTGAAACCAGATACATATTAAATAATCTACAGTTTGAAGAACATGTAGAAACTAAAAGACAAAAAAGGAATCAGCGCACACATGCGTAAATATATATTGTTCAGTATCTAGGGCAATAGTGGCACTGATCGAAATAATGATGAACTAAAATTATCACATTTACCATCTCCGCTCGGGCAGATTATGACACAAGGCAATTTTTTTAAGCGGAGTTTAACAGGTTTGAATGCAGAGTTTTCCTTCTCCTAGACTAGTTGCCTCACCAAGGCTGAAGAACCTAGTCTGTCCTACTATTTACCCGTAGCTGGAAGGAGAATAACTGGATTCATACCTTTCCCAAGGGTATTAGTGCTATGTGAAATGCAATCAGTCTCATCCACGATTTGAACTCGTGTCACCGTGACCATTTCCTGCGAGGATAACCATTACACCACGGGCACCTCCGAACTAAAATTATATAAATTGCAGATTCTCATGAAATGATGAACATATTTTACGCTACATTTCAACAACTTTTTTTACTATGTAATACATCCACTTTAAAAATGTTTTTATTTGGTTGGTGTGAGTGATATATGAAAATAATGCGGAGATTTTTGAAGAAAACATGAACTGGTTCCATATACATAAGTTGGTAAAATATCAAAATCTGCAAGAACAAAGAGTCCGAAAATGTTATGCATAGAAAAACAACAAAATATTGTGTAAAGAAAAACAACAACAAAAAAGTTTAATGTAATCACATATTTTGCACGGTTTTTGCCTTTCAGTACGTTGTCTGTCTGTCTCTCTGTCGGTATATCTTTCCCTTTGTTTGTTTATTATTTTTTATATATCAGTTTATAGATTTGTGGCAGAAGAATGGACCATCGAGAGAAGTGAGACCGGTGAGAGAAGTACGATCGACAAGGAGATGGTGGCTTTGATTCCTCAAACGAAAACTGTAGCCCGAGCAGTGAATGTGTAATGTACCTTGCAACGGCATTGCATAATCGCTGACTAATCACACATTTCCGTCTTCTCCATAAAACCTGTTAATTTTTAAACTGCAGACAGGGTAAATTTCGCTGTGAGGCTGTTTTGTGAGGATTTGAAAGTCAATTATTTGACTCGTTTTACTTAGTGTATTTTGCCTTCGTCTTGCAATTTGAGATTTGTAAATCTTGTTACTAACGCTTAGTTATTGACTCGAGTCAAAAGAGTTTAGAGTTCAACTTTCTCTGCATCCATTAGAATTTTGTCGATTTTATTCTCTATTTTTATTCTACTTTCCTTACATTCTTCTTTCTTCCCTTCTTTCGTTGTATATTCAATCACTGCTTCAGGTGGCCGGAATTACTGACTTTCGCATTAGAACTTGGTTTTACATATATAAGTCTATTAAAAAGTGTATGCGTTTCTGCTTTGTAAAACGAATAGTTTGATTTTAACATTATTTTAGACGAGTAAGAATTCATTTGTTAGCACACAGATATATAATTATAGGATTGCTCTCTAACATTGCTAATGCGGTTGAATATTAATCATTTCTCTCAACACAGTAAATGTTTAACAGGTCTATTTGATTCATAGATGGGACCTTAAAAGGTACTACCAATTCGCGTCAGAGTGGACGTCAGAGTAATATTAATGATGGAGTAGACCCAGCGGTTAGAGTGTTCGCCAATGGCCCGGGAGACCTGGGTTCAATCCCAGGTCGAGTCATACCAAAGACTTTAAAAATGGAACTTGATACCACCTTGCTTAACACTCAGCATTATAAGGTACGTTTCAAGGGTAAAGTGGAGCAATCCTGGGAATGGAGTAGCGCCCTCCCCTACACCTTGGTGTAGTAGCTATCGAAAAGGGAGCCTTCGGGTCACCCTCGACTATGGTCGCTAACTTTACTTACTCCACATTCTCCAAACTATAGGACTGTTGTCTAACTATTAACTATTTTAGTGTCATATTCAGGAGATTCGTTGCAGAGATGCTGTGTATTCCAGAACTCCAGTCGACTCGGCTTCTTCTTTAGGTTAAAAAAAACATGTATAAGTTTTGAACTAAACAATGCAATGTTTTAAAATAGTATGCTAAAAATAGGGAAAATAGTTTGTAATATGTTAATTTATTATTGAATGCTAGTGAACTGAAATACTGACGGCTAAAATGAAGTAGTTGCGGATTGCGATTTGGTTAGGGACGTGTCGATAAAGATAGGCCTGGTTGGGAAGTTAAATAAAACAAAATTGGCTTGACCTGAAACTAAAATCGGGGATCATTAATCGGAGAACATTCGTAAAGAAATTCACTTTAAGAAATCAGGGTTTTTTGGCCGAGTAAAGTCAAATAAGAAACGCTATAGCGCGAACAAAAATTGAAGAAATCACAACATCAGATATGAGTTGGTTCACCCAACAAAAAAGAAAGATCCTCTTGAAAGCATAGAACTCGGGAATCTCAAACACCCGTCACTCATTTAAACATATTTCCACCGTCTCAGTTACAGAATAAAGTAAATAGGAGTTAAAAGCGGAAGGTCCTTTATTTCATGGGAGTTGTGTTTCAACGTCAAGATTACCAATCCTCACCATCATTCCCTGCACAGTAGAAGCTGTTCCAAGTAGGTGTGATCCGGTAGACCATACATATAGCTGACGTCAGTCATATTTTTACACTTACTGAAAATCTGAAATTTTAGGCGTGCTTGGCGTAACGTTTATCGTCGTATAAAATGGAACAGGAGTCCTATTTTCTGAAGATGTATAAGGCTTTCAGCGTTTCACTCTCCTCGACTGTTGTAAGAAAGGCAAATTTCCATCCGTCTCCATCCAGCTATGAGTATGTTTGGAAACTGTGGATTCTTTAGGTGACAAGTCAAGAAAAAAGTAAACTGTCCCATCCTGTATGACGAGAAGGGCTTGGAAAATACTGAAAACGCTGAACAGCTAGAACAAAAAGAAAGTTGGTGCTACATCCATCCTCTAAAGGGTGGGTTTTCCCTATCTTGTGAGAGTAAGACCCTACCCCCCGAAAGAGTTGTACCCTGGTTATGACCATGAATTACATCCGATTGTAAAGCTCCAGTTACTGCGATCTAGGTGGGTGGTGTCTTACACCCTGATTAACATTAATCTCAGGTCCAGACTGACCGTGAGTGATTGTAACTATTTGGATAATATCTATTCGGAAAATATATCTATAATACATTTTTCGTATTTAATAAGGCAGTTATAAAATAATTACCTTGAGTAATAATTATGATTAATTGATGATTAATTATATTGATTATTTTACTGATAAAATATATCAATTATTTTATTTCGTTTATTGAGGTCGCTTACTCTTCAGGAATCTTATAGTTCAATTGTTCTCGGCACCATGTGCAGGCGTGCGAAATTATGAAACATACTCCTATCATCTCGCTCCGGACACCCAAATGTCAATAAAATACATTTGCCTTGTGTTACAGAGTTTGATAATGGTTGAATAAAAATATAAAAGGGAGGACTCGTTGAGCGGGGTGATGATATGGTATAATGTATCGTGAGATGACGTCAGTTTAGCTGAGGGAATAGTGAATTTGTATATAGTCAGTCAAGAGTTAATATTAAGGCAATTGGGTTTTTAAAATAAGTGTAGGTGATTTTGGGACGGCAGATGTGGTAGAGCGATTGTGTGTGGGTAGTTCCAAACAAGATTCTCTCTTGGACCCTTTGACATTTTGTAACGTAACTGAACGGCTGATAAAAACTGAAATTTAATAAATAAAAAAATAAATAAAGAAGCCAGACTCCGAATAGTTAAACTAAACACTCATGGTAATCAAAAAGGACTAGGAAAACTGGAGGTTCAAAGATCATGTACACATGTGAAAACCGAGCGGAAATGGATGGTCGTCCTGTCGACACCAGGATGAAGGGACGGGAGGACTCGTGTTTTGGGGACAATCGACGGTGAACGTGAAAAAGTATAGACATATGGTTGAACATGAGACACAAACATGTAATATGACGAAAGATTTCGAGCCTCAATTTTTAGTGAGTGCTCAAAAATGTGGCTTTTGACCAAATGTGTCCAGGTGGACTTTCATATAAGAACCAGGAAAAAATTCAAGGTCAGTGTCTGCTCTCTCTTTCTCACCATGATATATTGTTTATCTTTGTCTAGATTACGCGGTCGTCTCCAGTCTATACTCTCTTTCTTTTTCCCGACGACTACCTACAAGTTTGGTCAGTCTTCTTTGTTTGATGACATATCAACATTTGTAGGTTATTTAATGCCAATACTATTCTCCTAGAAGTATAGTAGTGGTACTATTTAACTCATAGCTGGGAGGAGAAGGGGTTCATATCTTTCCCCAAGGGTATTTGCCCGAAAGTGAAATTATTTGTGTGACTGGAGTACGAACTCGCTTACTACGATTCCGCAGCCCATCGCTTTAACCATTACACCACGAGGATGCCCCCTACCTTCAAGTTGCAGTAGTCAATAAATGTTTTGGTAGTTATACAGAGTTTCTTGCGTTCAATCAACTTTTACCTCGGTGGGGTCTAAATTCGTTGTAGTAATAAAAATGTACAATTGTCCTCTACCATGTGTAATGTCTACAAACATGAAATTGTACCTGTTAGAATAAAGGCTTCGTATTCAAATCAAAAGTCTCCTATTGTTATTTTTGAAGGGTGGGTAATTTCGAAGATTGAACATGATCCATCGTGTTACACACTGAGCTAAAACGAAAAAACAAAATCTCTTTAGTAACAACTACACAAAAATGTAAATATGAAGGTAAAATGTACAATAAAAGTGATTCCAGAACATATTAGCATAAAAAAAAAACCCTTGACCGGATGGCATGCCGTTGAAACCAATCAATCTATCTATGTTGTAAAATCTGCAAAGCGCAAATAATATTTATATTTGCAAAATTTTGACTTGTATGATGCAACATATGAAAGTGTATGGCAGCTAATAAAGAAAAAAAGCCCAGAGATTATAAGTTAAGCTTGCTTATTATTAATTTACGGCAAGGTAAGAAAGTCTATTGATTCGCTCTTTAGGATGCATGGCAAAATCGTTAACTCGTTGCTATATATATGTAAGCGGAGTATTGTTAAAATTCTCTCACATGAAAAAAAAAAAGCAAGTTCATCTCCAATTAGTTAAAAAAGTAGTGGCAATTACGTCGTTCTCATTTCAATCATTATTCATTTTTACAGAGATAAATAGTAAATACTGAATATTTTTTATTGATTTACTTCTTTATTTATTCGAAAATAATTATATAAATTCTAAAAATAGGCTCTGATTCAGCAATGAGTTTAATTGAAAGGTAATATCAATACAAAAACACAATGTTTTTGGTCTCTCTTATTTTTTTTGATGAATGCTTCTTAATCTTTATGGTCAATGTAAATTCCTAAATTTCGTAAAAAATCTTTTCGCTTGTAATATTCATTCATTTATTAATATCTATCTCCCTGTCTATCCTAGTTTTTTATTATCTCTCAATCTATTTGGTGCATATTTACCATAGAGTGAACCGTCAATACAGGTTTTCTGGAACACGATGTTCCAGCTTTGTAAACAAGAAGACAGCGATGTAAGTAGCTCACGTGAGTTAATAGCCGGATGTGGGTCACGTGGATTGAAAACCGGAACACGTATGCGTTACAAAATTTATATATATATATATATATATATATATATATATATATATATATATATATATATATATATATATACACTGGTACCTACAGAATCATTGTCATTCTCGTTAAGCCAGTTGGAGCCAAAACCAAATCAGGGCGAAAGCCGCGAAGAGCGCCACCCGTGGCTGGGAGACAGAAACTCTTGCATATTTCGGGATATTCCGATCGAGAAGCAAACGAAGTAATGAATGGGGGTTTGAATATAGCATCAACTTAGTTAAGAAGTTAAAAGTCAATATAGCAGTCTTCCAACATTCTGTGTCCTCGTCCTTTGTCTCCCTGTCTCTGTCTCCCACTGACAATATCCTTTAGTGATATAAAAGAGTGATATATTTATGTAATGAAAGTGTCATGCTTCTTCATTATGGACCATCATTCATCATTATGTTGCTATATGTATATTTATAAGTTTATATATATTCTTTATGCTTATCCCTTAATATTCTCTTCCATACCACTTTTTCTCTTTCTATTTTTTTCCAGAACCCCCTGTCTGTCTCTCTGTCTCTCTCTCTCTCTGTGTCAGTCTGTCTCTCATTCTATCTATATATCTCTTTTACCACATTTAACTATTTCAGACAGTGATAATTTAAATCAAGGATATTTAAACGATCGTTTGGATTTATCATCTGTCAGGATTTCCCCAAATGCTATTTCATTAATCAAGTATTTATTCGATAATGGTATTATATTTTTCTGATGGTAAGTCTTAAAAAATTATGAATATCGCCAGGGAGAGTTGAAATTAATCCATGCTGAGATAAAGCGGAAAATCACAAAATGTATTAATTAAATATTTCCATGACTACAAATTGGAGTTGCGCCTAAAATAATATTCCCAAGAAACATTCTCCTTCATTCGCAATGATTTGAAATTTAATCACACCAGTATTTACGTCATCCTTTATGCTGAGATAGGATGCATATATATATATATATATATATATATATATATATATATATATATATATATATATATATATATGATTATTATTAGATTGGATTTTAAATTGTTCATTTAATCAGTGGATGTTTTTCGTTCTGCAACGGTGGGTTAATTTCATAAAATGCTCCCCGACATCCAGGAGAGAACAAAAGTTACAAAATAGAAAAAGAAAATAATCAAATTCAAATTATGAAGGTAATATAGTGTTTTTTGTTGTCGATACTTGAAACATTTTGCAGGAATTGAAAAAATAATACAAAGAAGAATATCAAAATAACAAATCAAAGGAAAATGGTAAAATAAAACCTTTTTTTTACGGAAACTAATAATTATCTCGAGCTAACTGAAGAATTGTTTAAATTTACCGCGCCCAAATCAAAAGTTTAGCTGCATATTGAATAGTTTATAAACTCCAACCCTCTAACGACTTCGTTTAATTCAATTTAATGTATAAAGCCAGATAGCTCCCCCCCAAAAAAGACAAAAGCTAAACGCAAAAGCAATTTTCGAATGGAATCCTCTAGAATCAGGTGTCATTTATTTTTTTAGCAAAGATATAAGCCTCAACTTATGAAATATATAGATTTATACACAGACTAAACGATTCCCCAGGAACACTCGTTGGGTAGAGGTTAGTACAAACTGCTATTTATAAAAAAAAAATTACATTTTCGATGACTTGTATAATCTTTTGGTGAGTATTTATTATATTTTTTATTGAAGAGAGCCACTAATTGGCTCAATGGTTTTACCAGATGCAATTATCTCGGGCTAACTGAAGAATTGTTTAAATTTACTGCGCCAAACGCAAAAAAATTAGCAGCATATCGAATAGTTTATAATATCCACCCCCACCTCTAACAACTTTGTTTATCTAAATTTTATGTATAAAGCCAGGCAGACCCCCCCATAAAAAAAAACGCCAAAACAATTTTCGAATGGAACTATTGTGTGTCACTAAACTTCACCCTCCATATTGCCCAACGACTTTCTCAATCAATAGATGTTGTAACCCGGCATTTCGCCGTAAAATCATAAATCTCACTTGAAAGATTATCACCAGCACATTTAAAACTAGGTTAAGTATAAGATATTAACATTTAGCCGGCAGAAAAAATCCTTCAAGCAGTCCACGCTAAGTGCTATTTATAGCTATTTAGTTTACTCAAGCAGTTTTAATTGAGCTACTTCAGTTTAGTGTAAGTACAGATTTTGTTTACACATAGTTTAATATCAAAACATTTTCATGTTAAACAATTCAGTTTAGTGTAAATACAGTTTCAATGTCAAAAAATTGTTCCATTTCAAATAATTCAGTTGAGCATGAGCATGCAGGTTAAATGTAAGTACTGTTTAATTGTCGAAAAGATTTCTATTTCAAGCTATTCAGTTTAGCATAAGTACGCCATTAGTTCTTTTTAACCCATCGATAGGGCCAGAGTGGACTTTGGAGCAATGGCATTGAAGGGTTGCTCCGTATTCTCCAAAGCCCCAGCATTACTGGGACCTTACCATCAGCCCGTTTAGTGTCATATCCAGGACACTTATTGGGTTGAGGTCCGACCCCTCTGCAGAGGGGCAGTCAGTGCATTCTACAGCCCCCGCCGACAGGGCTCCCCAAAAAGAATATTTCCAAGAAAGTAATTGTTTATATATATATATATATATATATATGCAAATTTCATTGAACATAATAGACATTTTATGCCTACATATTCTCTTTTGGATCCGTTCGAATTCCCGTATTACTTTTATCGTATTCGGGGGGAACTGATTAAGGTATTGTCCATAGTTGTATGTATCCTAGTACTTTCTGCCCGACTTTGGGCCATCATCAGGGGAGAATCTGTTACAAAAGTGATGTAACTTTTGTTTTAGCAAATTACTACTGTGTAAGGACGTCTTTGCTGTTGGAGATTATGGCGCTTGCTTTTAAATGTAATTCTGTAAATAGTGCCAGTAGCTAAAGACATTTAAGTACGTTAGCACTGGTTTGAAAATTAACCAGCACTTAATAGAATTAATAAAATATATCAATAAAATAAATAATTGATCATACTAGTCGGGAAATAACTCGTCCGATGATCGACCACCTGGAACTTAGAATCTTGAGATTTTTTACTGTTTTAATTATTATCTTATTTCAAGCTAGAAAAATATTGTAATATTTCTGGGCATTTTTAATGAGCACTGAATATTTCATTGAATAAGATGGATCTTTTTGAGAATGAATAATATTTACTAGGAATACTTGGAATCTGTGCCAAAAGATTTTCATTATTAAGTAGAACTAGTTGAAACCATGTAATTGTATGTGGAACATTAGAATTAGATTGGAATAAATGGAACTATACAATTGTTTAAATACTATTTTGGTAGGGATTATTAGATGGGGTAAGTCCCAATCGTGTAATATCTAAAGAACTAGCCTCGAAGGATATGAGTTCGAACTTCAGTCATGGTATTACGGTCACTTTCAGACTAATAGACTACAAAGATTGATATGACATTTAAGAAAAAAAAAGGAAAACTAACCAAAATATTAGATAGGAATATTAATATCATTTATCTGTGTGAATAAATTATTATTGAGTAGTAAGTGCAATTGTAAAAAAAAAATGCAATGGAGCATTAAATATTAGTATTAAGTAATATATAACTGTGTGGCAACAGAAGATTCTCAAATAAAATAAAAGAACCTAGAAATAATTGCAATAGATATTTAGATAGAAATAGTTTAGATTGTAAATCAGTCCAATTTCTACATTCAAGAACATAAGTAATTGAAATTTTATTAAGTTTGGTTTTACAGATTATCATCATTTATAGGCTATTAAATACCAAATCGTGTTTATACATAGAAATTACAAATGTATGATTTTTAAACGAATAGATTTCAGGTAATATTTTCAATGGGCCATGTCAGATTTATTTGCACACAGTTAAATGTGTTCAAGTATCGCTATCTAACACTCATAGTTTTATTTGTGCATAGTTTAATAGTTTCACGTATTTCTATGTAATACCATTTATTCAGTTTTACAGTCATTTATATATACTCTTAAATGTTTTCAAGTATTGAAAATCATTTAATAATTCTACTTGACACGCACATGGGACCCTAATAAAAACTACCTCTCCGATTCAGAGTGGACCAGGGAGTAATGGCAATGAACGTGAACTCCGGAATGCTTCAGCGGTGTAAACTCAACATCACATGCTGTTTAATGTCATATCAAGGACACCCGTCTTACTCCTCGGAAGAGATTAAGTCGTCCTATCCTAAACCCCTAGCAACCTGGGCTGTGATATGCCCTTTAACAAATTAACAAAACAAAATGTTGATACTCCTACTTTTTCTCTCTTCCTCACTCTCTTTATCTCTCTCACTATGACTCTCTCTCTCTATATATATATATATATATTTCTATGTAATATATAGCATGGAACCCCTGGTAAGCAATTTCTTTCCATGATTCAAGTTATTATTTCCGGCGTCCTGATTTAGATTTAATGAGGAATTTTACTTGATATAATAACTTTAATCTCTGCTTCTGTTCTCAGCCGTATTATCTTTTCCATTATTAACAAATGATAACAGTTTATGAAAAAGCTAGCTGCCGAAAAAAAAAATAACAGAGATAATAGAACGGAACTATTCTGTAACATCATAGAAACATGGATCAAATGCTAGTTAAAAAATTTAAATATAAAAAAAAACTACCAGAGGACAGGATGAAATCAATCCCTATCTCAAGCTACGGCAGACTGTGAAGCAGTGAAGACAAATATCAACCATCTCTTACCATAGAAAATTAGAAGTAAGTCATGAATAAATTATTAAAATAATTAAAAAAATATACAACCAAATAAGAAAATTAATAGTTGTCGCCGAGATTAGACAGGACACATACAAGTCTATACTACAATACGTGTGCCGATTAATGGAGGAATAATATATATAGCAAATTTGAAAAATATGTGAACAAAAGACATGACTACAGAGGAGGAATTAATCCTTCTCCGATTAACCGAAGACATATCACATGTAACAGAAATTTAGATGTAATCATTGAATGTTTACAAATATTTTTGATTTAATAGTTTAACCTACAAAATGATTATCAAGAAACCTTCACATCAACCAATTTCTTGATCAAATGCTGCTATTGTAGCAGGGAACATCAAATAAAAAAAAAGAATAAATGGCAATCCATAGGAAAAATATATTAAAACTGCAAAAAGAAAGGTCCTTTTCAGTGAGGTATGCAAGTAAAAACAAATAGAAATGATAGAAAGCGAACGCCATCGAACAGAAAATGACGGAATATAATCCTAAATACACCCAGACCAGAGAAAAATGACGTTGAACATTATATTTTTTCACGTGAAAGTTAGCCTTGGGAATTATAACATTTTAATACCGAGAAAATGGGTGAACCAAAATAAAATAAAAATTAGCTCTTATTAAAGCCATTCGACGAAATTGTTACTAAATTAATGGGTACCTTTGAAAGGACATTTGAAAGAAAAGGTTCTTCGACATGATTTCCATCAAGGTAGTAGTATTCAATGAAGATCATGGACATTTAGAAATTGACGTGTTGAAAATGGATACTGTAAAGTAAGTAAAATAAAGTCGACGACCGTAGTCGAGGCTGAAAGGACGGCTACCTTTTCAATAGTTATTACACCGAGATTTAGGCGAGGGCACTACTCCATTCCCTGGATTGCTCCACATTAACCTTGATCTTTACCTTATAATGCTGAATGTCAAGCAAGGCAACATCAAATATCATTTTTTGTGCCTTTGGTATGACTTAACCTAGGATTGAACCGCGGTCTCCCGGACCATTGGTAAACACTCTACTCATTTGGCAAAGAGCTCGGTGATGGATGCCATAAACCGCATTAATTTTTTATAAAAGCAGAAGTAAAGAACTTCCCATTAATGATAGGTTACAGAGCGAACACTGTTTTAAAGGAAAGCCATCAACCAAGTAGTGTGGAATTTAGTAAGATACTATTTACCAACCCCTCCGCTCGGGCAGGATATGACACAAGGTCAATTTTTAAGCGGAGTTTAACAGGTTTGAATTCAGAGTTTTCCTTATCCTAGACTAGTTGCCTAACCAAGGCTGAAGAACCTAGTCTGTCCTACTATTTACCCATATCTGGAGGGAGAATAATTGGATTCATACCTTTCCCAAGGGTATTAGTGCTATGTGAAATGCAATCAGTCTCGTCCAGGATTTGAACTCGTGTCGCCGTGTTGATTTCCTACGACGAAAACGACTACACCACGGGCACCTGGGAATTTAGTAAGATACCAATTTATCCTACTTTTTGTAACGGTCACATTTTAAAAAATTATAAAGTAAGCAACAAGAAAAACAAGCTTACCGAGGTGGAAGCAATTGGGTTTCACTGATTGTAGACATAAGAAATCTTGATGGAGATTTAAGAATAAGTAAATGACAAGATAGGGTTGAACACCATGTATAATCACACCTATTTCTGTTACCAAATATTGAAAGTGAAAGCCATAAAATAGCAAGAATTAAATATTTTGAAAAGGAAATAAAGTAACATTGCACAGAGCTACATTTAAATTGCCATGAAATTCAAGGAAATCACGGCTATAAATACTATGGACTTAATTAGGTGGACTCGGCTGCGGTTTGGCCCAAATAATTCGAGCAACGTTTTTCAAAAACGTAAGTAAACGCATTTCATTTAGAAATATATAAAAAAAAATATCTTAAGAAATCAGGATGATATATGGTTGAGAAAGTTCGGGGAAGAAAAATTCAAACACAAAACGGAGCAAATCTTGAATAAGTTAAACGATACGGGCATGGCTATCTTCTAGTACAAATGTAAACTAAACTGTGGTAAAGTATCACATTTAAGATACCAAATATCAAAGGTTGAGATATTACCTAATGAGAGAAAAATACAGAAATGTCCAAACCAATGATCAAAAGGAACTAAAAATGTTTAATAATCAGTACCTAACAAGATACAATGACCTGATAAAATCGTTTGCAAAGTTATGAAAAAGAACATCAACTGTAAAAAGACAGACTATCGCCTTTGAAACTCAGAAAAAAGAAACAGGGACGTAAATACAGTGATACAATTCCTTATTGTAAAGAAATAAATAATGCTGACTACAGATGTGAGAGAATATGCAGTTACTGCAATATTTATCCAAAGAAAGTCAGCTAATAATATATCTATCAGGAAAGTTAACGGCAGCTGAAACAAAGTACTATTGGAAAGGAATTACTTGAATTACGCTGCAGTATTGAAAGAGAGCGAAACTTTTTTTTCCTAAGACAGAAATGTTTATTGTAGTTGGAGCACAAACCATTAGAATTCAAATTTAATTCTAGAAAAGACTTTGGAACAATTACATAATACTGAAGATTAGCAATTTATCTTATAGCATTCTATTTTTACCTAATGTACGACAAAAGTAACCAAAAGGGAAAACCTGGTTCCTGGGATATTAAAAAGTAGGACATGATATTAATGTACCATATTCACAAATTAACGCTATGTGCGAAATGGACATATAATGTTCATAACGATAGAACATAGGAATCTCGAAATTCGAAAACACGTAAAGACTTCTTGTTCAGGTACGAAAACTTTTTATTAACTTTGAGTTAAAGGATTCGACGTAAGGAGGAGAGATACAATCTTCTATGCTGTCTTATTCATTTGGCCCACAACTCGAGCGCCTCACCTCCCATAGGGCGCAAGTTCGCCTCGCGTCTGCGTGCTCCAAAAGTCGATCCTTCTCGTTTGGCGTCTAGTACCCAACTCTCTAACTTCCTTCAGATTCTCACACAAACCTCCGCGCACTTCCGGTGCGTCACGTCACCTGCACCCTGTCACCCCATTTCTTCTTTGACTATTGTGACATCTGAGTGATATGTCCGCTCCGTGCGCGCTCACGCGTTACCACTTGCATCAAGGTTGCACCCAAATAACCCATGCCCTGAGCTGAAAGGTTCTCAGCCTAACTAAAATCAAACGCATGAACTGAAATCCCTCGGCTATAATATATAACATTAAAAGAGGCCAACTATACTGAAATCATACACCAAAAAATAAAAAAAAACAAAATTCACTTGTGGTCCTATGCTAGTCATGGAGACCAATGTCCTGTGACTACCAGTCACAGTACTTGTTGTGGCTATTGTGTTCGTAAATACCACATTAGCTTCCAGCTTTTTGCCTTGTCGAATCCTTCCGTTCCCACGCTGTGTTGAAAGGTCCACGGAGTTGGGGTGACAGAACTCAACCGGATCTTCCACTGACAGCCAGGTAATATGAGTGGCTAGATTGTCAAGCAACTCAAAGAATAGAAAAAAAGTTCTTTAATAACAACAAAAAACCGTTTTTATTGACACGCGTTTGTGAGACTATACATAAGAAACAAACGAGGTTTGCTTTCCTGGCAAATAGAAGAAAGAATATCGAAAAAGGAAGATTGACGATGAGGTGCTGTTAGAGTAACACTAACGTCCTTAAAGTCTGAGAAATTTTATAACGTCTGAAGGTTGTTCAGAGTACTTCGGGTCTAGATGCTTCTTTGGCAGTCTTGATTTTCTTCTTGGTCCCTTTTTCTTATTCTCTCTGAGGGTTCGTTTAATTATCCGATTTTTTTATGGATCAATATCTCAACGAAAAATGGTTTCTGATTGGTTGTCCAAAAAGAGACAATTAGGAGTCATATTCCCATTGGTCAGCTAATCCTAGTTCAGCATTATAACTTACAAATACAGAGAAAACCCTTTTTAGATGCTTTGACCAATGAGAACAGGTTTAGAGAAATGGGGTTGAACAAAAAAATTTCTCAGCCTTACCAGACTGGAAGAGGTATGCCCAAATCACCTTTATTTAGGGTGGAGCAAAATTAAATCTCCCTTTTCCCATTGACCTTCAAGATAAGGAATAGAAAAGTATATTTTACGAAATGACCCGTTTCATTATTGTGATTGAAGTTTCAGTTGACAACCGAGGAACTAAATAAATTTGCTAACCTTTGAAATCAAAAATAATTGTCTCGCACTTAACTGGCCTTTAGGAACGATCAGCCACCTTTTTAGGTCATATAAACCGTGATCAAAAAGATACTTATTTTAGGGATCTTTCTTTTGTTTTGATATATATATTTCATAAATTCTGTTTTTGACTTATTAAGTACTCAACCGCACGTCGTGTCACACACTCATGACCCAAATAAAAAGAACGGTGTTTTAGGGTCCACATGGATAATGCACATGTAAAAGATATAGGCTTATTCTTATTACTAGTGGGCTCATTTTTGAGATGGCCTAAGGATATTAAACTATTGGACAGCAAAGTCTCAACTGACAAGCCAGCAATGAGAAATGTAGTGTCAAGAAACGGAATACACTAAAAGATAGCCCGAAAATTTTAAGACAAGAATCTCTATTCTTGGCTAAAACATATTGGGCGCATCCTATACAAGATACCTTAGTACCGTCTACAATCTAATGGGATCGCAGAAAGAGTCATGCACACTCGGAAATTGTGGGTAAAAGTAATTTTTTTATTTAAGAAATGCAGAGAAGCTTACGTATCCAGATTGCTCCGAGGTTACTGAACTATTCCACATTCAGGAAGAAAACAAAGTCATTCTGCGTTAATGGGGACACAAATCAGATCCCCCATAAGCATGTTATTTTCAACAGAACAGAAATTTGGGATAAAAATGATGGAGAATCAAATCCAGAAAGAGCGAAATTCCTATTACTAAAAGGGCATAACATATCAATGAGAGAAAAATGGACAGCAAGTACTAGCCTATGCAGATTACTTTAAACCCAGAATCGAACTGGAAGATGTAGAAATGGAGGAAGAATCGGAGAATGAAGAGCAGCCGATGATCTGCTAGAAGATGCGGACAAAGAAAATGAACTTAGACCAAGATCTTCCATTAGAAGAAACCAAGAAAGATACAGAAAACAGATACAGGTACTCGAATATCATCAGCAGAATTACAAGAGCAACCCAGAGAATTGGAGTTTAGCGATATGAAGTACCGTTTGTAAATAAGATGTACCCATGAAAATTGTAACCTATAATTCCACGGGCGTCTAGCAAATTCTATCAGTTATTGAAAATCTACTATGTAAGATAAATACATAATAACACTAGCGCTAAAAAGTATAGCTGTACTTTTATATATTTTCCTCCTCATTCAGCAAATAGCATCACCAACAGAGCAAACTGCCGCTGACCACAGCACAAATATTCATTTGCTGACTACGCTATAATTTACTTGTATGATCAGCATGCTGATTGCATTCAAATATTCTTATCTTAGGTATATGGCTTCTAGCTATTAACCAACTGCCAGATATTATTAATATATTTCTTTTGAACTGCTCGGGGTTTTGATCAGTTGTAACAATAGGCTTTTGCCTGAGATTAAGATGAGAATAAATCTATTGAATTATAAATCTTCTTGCTACGGTCAGATTTGATATCACCGAAATCTGCAGCACAATGTTTTTGATGCCAGTCCAAACTGGTTCTAGACGACCGGCTGTTCAGTTAATTCATCGCCAATCAGATATGGAAGAACCCAAACCTCAACAATACCTCATTATTGGCACTCTACGTGGCACATGATAGGGTCGTTCGGTTGAGCTTCAATAAGAGTACAATGAATTCGTTGGACTGATAAACATTCGTGTGTTTTGTTGGTCGAATGATTGTTTCTATATTGGATTAAATTAATTTCGACAAGTGCGTATACTTGTTAAGATGGGGAAATAGTAAAAATACAATCAAGTAAAAGCAAAAAAATAATAATTTGGCGCAAATGGTATAATTCTTAGTTTTCTAAAACTGATGCATTGATTTTACCCTCTAAACAATCCGTTATTATTATAAAGTCAGGATAGATGCATGGATATGGTGATTTATGTACACTGGTATCTGATGAATAAATACCAAGTATATATAGATATAATGAAGGATGTTTCATGAAAATAGATGATAATACTTGACTAATTCTCGTTGAAACAAGCTCGTATTTTAACAGCTTATGTAAAACTTTGGGTAAGGTTTCTTGTTTTAATATCCGTTGATGCTTATTTTACGTGAAATTCTATTTAAATAAATCATTTTGAATAGTTCGTAAGTAACATCTTCTGAAAGATCAGGAGGTCATTTGTTTTCATACAGTTAGATATTTTCAATAGTTACCATATAATATTAATAATTCAATTTAATATCATCAAACATTTCTATTTCACCCATAGATGAGATCCGACTAAGTCCGACCACTCCGGATTTGGATGGAGCTTGGAGTTTTAGAAATGAAAGCGTACTCTACATTTCTCAAAGATCCAGGACTGAACCCTCCTCATAAGATTTAGTTTAGTATCATATCCAAGACACCCATTGTGTGAAGTGGGGACTTACGTCTTTGAAAATATACTACTGGGTGCATTCTCTTGCCCCAGTTCACTGTGCTACCATATCTAGAAACAATTCAAAATAGTACGTCTAATGTTATATTCTTTCTTTTCAAGCATAAAAAATGCCCTTAATCAGAAAACAAAAATCGTCAATACATTAAACATAGAATTTTCCTTTTTTTTCTGTGCATCGCAATCAAGTTGAGCTTATTCTAAACTCAAATTGCCAAGTTATTAGATTACGAAATGATATAAATTGATCTGAACATCTTAAATAGTAGAAAACATTTTCAATGTAATTGTGTGATTACAAATGGGATGAATGTTAGAACTCCCTTATCGGCCATCACTGTGCTAAAAAGTACCAGTACTGTACTTCTAGAAATATGGCTTTAGAATAAAGTAACACAGGAATCATGATACAAGATTAAAAAAAGAAAGCAATCCGAAGCATATATTATCGCCTAGCATTTTGAATGAACCTTGATATTACTTAAGAAGTTTTTTTTTTTCTTCTGTCTCCTTATAGTGAGATTTTTGTATTTTTGGTTAAAATGTATACAATCAAAGTGAATATCAATAGTTATTATTCCTGACCTGTTTTTGCAGTATAAAAAATTTGTAACACGAAATTAGAGACGGAGATTCTAATAACTGCAAGGTAAAGCTACAAATCAGGAGATTTTAGTTGCTTTTTTGTTTTAAATTTTAGAATTCTGAAGGGTAACTTGTCATCAATCACTTCTTTCGGCATTTCATAATATTCGGGAAAATACAAATTCTAAAAATGAAAATATTCGTTCATTCCCGCTCTTTCTTTTATCTTTGTTTATCATACCTTTTTTTCATTTTCTAAAGACTTTTCTTTTTCCCTTCCTTCCATTTTACAATTTTCCCTTCATTAAGTTTTCCTTCCTTCCGTTCTTCTTTTTTTCCTTCAATTCTATTTTTCCTTCTTTCGTATCTTTCTTCCTTGTTTCCTTCCTTTCTAATTTACTCTTTTTTTCCCCATTCTTTTCTTTTTCATTATTTCCATCGCTGTTTTTCTTTTGTTGTTTATTCTTATTCCTTCAATTTTTTCCTTCTTTCGTATCTTTTTTCTTCCTTTGACAGCTTTAAATTATTTTTTGCTTCCTTAATGCTAAATACTTTGAGATAATAACGATGCCTTTGCCTTTCTTGGTCATTTTTTATATTCTCACACACTATTTCCATCACCAGCTACTTATATTTCTTGGCACATCTATCACTTTCATTTTACATATAGAGACAAAGATGTAACTGCAGAGACTACTTTTCTTCAGACCACAATTCTACAAATTGAATTAATATCTGGATTATACTTGAGAACGAAAAAATTCAAGAGTAATTATGAGGTATCCACAAACCAAACAATTTAACCATTTTTACATTTATCGACTCTCCTATAAATGATAGTATATTTCGGCAATGGAAGGAGTTATTATAAATCAAAAATATTACAAGGAAAAGTACATAATCAATCTATACAATAACGATCAATAAACACCTCGTATGCATATATTAATCATAAAAAATCATATTAAAATTACTTCGTTGTAAGTGATCAGATTACTTATTATTATTGATTTCGCTGGAGCTATAAAATTCGACGTATGAGATAGCAGACCCTATCGTAGGCACAATTTTGTCTCTGATTCTAAATATGTCTTCATTTTTCTCCATCAGAACTGGCTATTAGTTTATCATCCATCTGTAACTTTTACTTATACAATTAACTGGCACGGGGATTAATGGGTTTTAATGACTATCATTGCTTTTTAGATGAATACAACGTTTTCATGCATGTAGAAATTAATTATTTATGATCCAACCATGTGATAAAATCTGATAATAGTGAAAAAAGATGTAGGAATGGTACACCGTCCACACATCCAAATATTTCACAAGACCAGCGTTTCAAAAACTTCTTGAGTTGACCTGACCCGAGAAAATCGGTTTCGGTTTCTTTCAACCTTTTATAGGTCATTTAATGCCAAAGTCATTCTCCTTGAAAAAACTGTAGTGGTACTATTTAAACCATAGCTGGGAGGATAAGGGAGTTTTCCAAGGGTATTTGCCCGAAAGTGAAAATTATAGCGCGACTGGAGTACGAACTCGCTTACTACGATTCCGCAGTCCATCGCTTTAACCATTACACCACGATGACACCCCCACTAGATTGTGTAGAGATAGGTCACCAGCAGTAACTAAACAATATATGTATATCCCAGTATCATTAGTATATTTCTTCCATTAGATGTTGAATTTTGATGGAATTGTTCAACCTGTTTCTTACTTAGGTCTCCAAGGTTTTCTGGGAAACAACCCAAGTGGCTTTTGAGGTAATGCACGTTGATGCTTATTTTACGGCCAAGTTGACAGAAAGAAGACAACATTCACTTCACTAGTTTGTTGTATCTGTTTTAAAATTCATAAGTAAATACATTAGAAACAGGGAAGGATAACGATGCGTCTTTCTCAGAATTGTTCATTGAATCTGGGAAATTTGGATCTTTCATGAGTTCCCTGATTTGCAGCCACTTAAAAACGCCTATCTTTAGTTTCATCCTCAGCACAAGAACTTTTTAATTGCGTTGTAACAGAAGCCCCATTCTTTCTTCCGATCATATAAAAAAACTATTTCTTTAAACTTACTTTGATGTGGTATGATTGTAAAATAATCTTATCTTTGTTAGCCAATGCTTCTGCAACTACAGCCTTTTCTCCTACGTCTTTTTTCATTGGTGATTGTTTTCTCACCCAGTGTTCATCCTTTGATCTATTTCCACGGAAAGAGATAGAGCAGAGATTTTTGGTTTATTCACTACGCTAACCCGAGCGAACATTAATTTTCAGATCTACATAGATGATTTACTTGTGATTGAGATATGATATCTTCTTTAGGACCCGAGTGATTGTTTTTTGGGCTTCAGTCATCTTAGTTGAATAACGAATAGGTTTTGTCTATACTAATGGCCAATGATCTATATTTATGGCATGTATTTTTTGCTCCACAGAGAACAATGAAGAATTACTATTGATTTGGTATATATTTTGAAATTCCAATTTCGGGAACATAGTTGCAAAAAACAAATTATTCCTCTGAAAAGAGGAGCAGTAGATGTATGTATCTTTTCTTATCATATGTGATTTTGTTTTCCGGTTAAACAAGTTATTTTCTGTTAGTTTGAACGCCGGCAATTCTGATTTCTCTGAGATATTTATTCCTCTTAGAAGGCAATTGAGGCCCAGGTGACTAAAATCTTATGAAATTGATGGGGTTCCCATAAAAAGACGGTCACTTTGCCCATAAGTATTGTCTACTGCTAAAGTAGAAGATTCATCCCCTTCAAGATGAATGAATGATTGAAAACAGATTCTAAATGAGTAAAAAATTGTTTATTTTGCCGATGCACAATGTAATATCATGACCGAGGGATTTCGTTTTGTACCTTTAGGTTTAGTTAGGCTGAGAACCTTTCGGCTCAGCACATAGGTTGGTTAGGTGCAAACTTGAGTGCAGGTGTTAACACGGGCGCGGGGAGGATGTGTCGTTCCTAGATGTCAAAATAAAAATCCGATAGAAAGGTTGACCAGTGGATGTGAATGAGGTTATGCACCGGTAGCGCGCGCACGGAGGATTTTAGAGATTTTTGAAAAAGTCAGTTAGTTGAGTTGAGTCCTGCCTCAGGAGAAGATGGTTGACTGTCGGTAGCTCACGAGGTCTTGTGGCGGGTGTGACACGAGATGGAGGGGGGACAGATGGAAAAGCCAGAATAGAATATGAATCTCTCTCCTTGTGTCGAAGAACCTTTAAACTCATAAATAATAAAAAGTTTCGTACCTGAACTAAAAAGTCGTAAGTATTTTTCGTGTTTCGATATTTCTATGTTCTATATATATATATATATATATATATATATATATATATATATATATATATACGAGCATAATCATATTTACCAACCCCTCCGTTCGGGCAGGATATGACACAAGGTCAAGTTTTAAGCGGAGTTTTACAGGTTTGAATTCAGAGTTTTCCTTCTGCTAGACTTACTAAGGCTGAAGAATCGAGTCTCCCCTACTATTTACCCATAGCTGGAGGGAGAATAATTGGATTCATACCTTTCCCAAGGGTATTAGGGCTATGTGAAATGCAATATGTCTCGTCCAGGATTTGAACTCGTGACGCCGTGTCCATTTCCTACGGCGATAACCATTACACTACGTATATATACGAACATTATGAACGTTTTGTGTACCGGTATGAATATGTCCATTTCACGTATTCATATCACGGCTATGTAACAACGATGCGTTCATTTAGTCCAATTACAACCATCAATTCTCTTTTTGATGACTCGTGAGAAATAACATTTTTCCCTGTGGTTCGATAGTTTTCACCAGACCATAGTTATACCAAACTTCAGATATTTCATTTTTACGGTGTTATCATCTGGATTATACCTGACAACGAAAAAGTTCTGGAGGTATGAAAAAACCAAGATAATTTGACCATATTTAAATCTATCAATTCCCCTTTAAAAAAAAAAGGGGTCAACAGAAGTTTTACATAGAGAGGGGACCATGTTGTCTCTTCGTCAACTAGTTTTATTTGGAAATAGTTTTTGTATTCACTTTTTACAAAATAAGATAAGCATTTTCTCTGTTCCTTGGAAAGGTACGCTTCAGAATTGTAAGAAAAACAAACTTAATTTTTCAAACCCGGCCTTTGTGAGAAAGCCATGATATCAATGGGAAAATAGAAAATCAACGTTTAGTGAACATATATTGTAAATAGCAATTTCGCAAATCTAGATGTCCTAGAAATCAAATGAAGGTTGTATGGTAATACAATCGCTTGAACATACCTTGATTTATGTACAAAATCTTAGGCTCCTATTTTTTTTATTTCTTCCTCAGTGTAATTAGTGAATGTTATTTAAATTTATTCTGTTTTCAGCGCACTATCTCCACTATTGATCAACGTGATCGTAATTCTGAGAAGTCGTATTGCATTTAAATCCTCATGATTAAAAGGAATTTCATGATCCGATTATGTATTTTCTTTTGTTCTCTCTAGTAATGCGTGCATTTTAGAATGATATCTGGGAGTTAATCTCATACAAATATATCAATTAGGCTCACATTAGAATTAAATGAAAGAAAAACAAATAAGCCGACGGTCACCTGGAGAGAAGTTGTTATTTAAATGTGTGCATTTTTTAAAAACGGATTAACTTTATTAGGAATGAGAATTTGATAGATGCGTGCTTCTTCTGATCAATACGTTATATTGTATTTACTTGGAAAGGTTTTTGGAGTTATTTTTTAGTATTAGAAAAAAAAATACTATATATTTTAGCTTAGAGGTAGAATACTGTAAGAGAAATTCCCTGGAAAATAGAATCTGAAAGTGGATACAGATTTTTTTTAGAGACGAAATGTATTTAAAATATAATAATTATATTATATATATCACTCAAATTGAAGGGAACCAAAAAGCTTTAAGGTATACATATGTAAATATACAGACATAATCAAGATACATTATGTTGCCCAGTGGGCAGGGGCTGTAGAATACACTGACTGCACCTCTGCAGAGGGGTAAGACCCCACCACCAATGAGTGTCTTGGATATGACACTAAATGGTCTTATGGTGAGGTCCCAGTAATGCTGGAGCCTTGGGAAATACGGAGCACCCCTTCATTGCCATTGCTCCCAAGTCCATTTTGGCCCGGCGTGGTAACACCTGATAGGGCCCTATATATGGGTTAAATAGAATTAAAAGCATACTTATGCTAAACTGAATTGTTAGATTAAATTGAATAGCTTGAAATAGAAATGTTTTTAACAATTAAACTGTACTTACATTTACACTGCATGTTTATGCTAAACTGAATTATTTGAAATTGAACTGTTTTTAACATTTAAACTGTACTTACACTAAACTGAATTGTAATATATGACTACTTGAATAAACTGAATAGTTTGAAATAGAAATGTTTTTTGACAAACTGTGTACTCATGCTGAACTGAATAGTTTTAAATAGAACTGATTATCTACATAGAAATGAATTTGGCTTTAAATAAACTACAAAGGTTGATATGCCATAAAACCAAACCAAACTAAACCATCCAGATCAAATAGACCTTACCATGCCCGTGTGGTCGAGAATACACTGTTTGTAACCCTTGCGAAGTGGAGCTACCACCTCTCGAAAAAGAGGGTGACCTGAATTTGAAATTGTATCTTGTTATGAGAATCTCAATTTTGAGGAGTGTGGAGTAACTCCTTTGTAGCCATTATTCCCAGACCCACTGCGAACCAGTCTTAATTCCAGGTATGGACGCACTTGTGTAACGAAAATATCTGTTTGAAGAGATTTGTATAAGATAAGAAAAAATAAAACGATAAAAATTGGAAAACAATTTCTAAAACAAAATTAATACCATGAGTTAATTTATAACAGATTGTTGCGAGCAGATTGTCAGTATTAGATGGGAATACTTGAAACTTTTTGAATTCAGGTAAATCTATTCTATTAATAATAGTTATATCATCTATCTATCTATCTATCATATTGAATACTGAAATTCAAAAATATGTGACTCTGTTTATTGGAATATAAACGTCTTTTTTCAGACTGTCCACATTTTTAGCAGTCTGATGTAAACACGAGGAGTGAAGAAAACCTTGTAAGCGGTTATATCTGGATCTCTTTTACAGCCACACCAAATACCTCGTCTCTCAGCGATTCGTACCAACATCTAACCCCAACTTTTTTCTTTGGGTTTCAAAACTCAAATGCCTTCATTTTCAAATTTTCTCATCTTTATATATTCTCTATTTTTAATTATTTACTGCATCAGACTTTCTAGAATCATCACATTGGTCAGGAAACCTGTTTTCCCTTCACCAGTCGACAAGCCTTGATTTTTTTATTATCCATAGTCTGTTTTCCCAACGTTATTTTGACGTGAGTTTTTTAACCTGGTCGCCTCCTGTGCACTCGTTAGACCATTGCAAGGAACTACACTTACATTCAAAATCCTTATCTAACTTACAATTTTACCAAATCAACGTATAATTAATATAATTAATTAATCACCCAAATTATTTTACACACACACACACACACACACACGCATATATATATAGAGAGAGAGGGTGAAATAGATGTAATACAATGGCTGAGGGATTTTTTGGAGTTTAGTTGGGCTTAGAACCTTTCGGCTCAATGCATGGGTTACTTAGGTGGAACATTAACACAGGTGTTCACGCGCCCGCGCGGAGCGGACGTGTCACGCCGAGATGTCTCAATAGCCCGAGATGGGAAACGGGGTTACACAATGCGAATGGTGTCACGCACCGGAAGCGCGGAGAATTTGGGGAATTTGAAGTAAGTGAGTAGAGTTGAGACTAGACACCGAACGAGACGGTTGACTTTCGCTTGCTCGCGAAGGTCTTGGGCAGGTGTCGCACGAGATGGGGGGGTGCAGATGAAAAGGCCGGAATAGAAAGATTGCGCCTCTCTCTCCTTATGTCGAAAAACCTTTAAACTCAAAGGTAATAAAAAGTTTCGCACCTGCAAAAAGAAGCCGTAAGTGTTTTTCGTGTTTCGAGATTCCTATGTTCTATGTTATATATATATATATATATATATATGAACATTATATGTCCATTTCACACATAGCCGTATTTGGCTATGGTACAGAGAGAGAGAGAGAGAGAGAGAGAGAGACAGACAGACAGAGAGAGAGACAGAGAAAAAAATTAGAGAGAGAGAATTAGAGAAATAGAGGAAACGTAGTTACAGATACGCCATACCGACCTATTTTTTTTCGAGGAAGAAATAAGTAGTTTTTTTTCTCGTGTTTTTTTAATTTCTTGGCCAAATATGCATATGTTTGAGTGCCTGTGCGTGAGTATATGTGTGACAGTGCATGTGGGTATGCCATTGTCCATGAGTCTGGGTGAGTGCACACCTGTCTATCTGTGTGTTTGTATGTGCGTGTGTTTACGTGTTTTTCCATGTGTTTAAATGAATGTCTAACTAGAAAGTATCCAGTTTCTTTCATAAAAAGTATTTTTTCTCACGAAGTATTTCTATTTACTTCAATTACACGAACACATACATCCGTATATGCATGTCATTATGTATATTAGTGTTTACATCTCTACACATGTAAAATTTTTAAAAGAAGTCCGTGTCATATTTCCATAATGACAAGCATTGAATTGTCTTGTAGCTACAGGAAAAATGCTGATTTCTTTCATCTTTTAATCTTCAGTGACAAGTGCTTCTGGTTAACGATTTACATGCGATGATTTCGAGACAGGCCAGAGGCAATGGTACAATTTTCAACTATTAGCTTTGTGCAAAATATTTAGAGAAGAAAAGCGTAAAAATAGTTGGAGGATCAGAAAGCGAGTACATTTTACAAAAGAGGATACAAAAACAAATAAAATTTATTCAAATATTATCATCAAAATATAATCACCTTTATTTCAAACGACTGCAGCTCTTCTAACCCAAGAAAGATTAAATCGTTAGTTGAGGGATTTCTGCCACTTCGTCTATTCATATATAATTGCGCACACACACACACACACACACACACACACACACACACACACACATATATATATATATATAGATGTGTGTGTGTGTGTGTGAAATTATATTCAATCTCTAAAGCTAAAATATCTTTCAATCCGTAAAAAAATTTACAATCTTCTATGCATGGAATTGTTGAGAAATAACATGTATATCTCGAGATTAAAACTGGACACTAATGAAGAAGTTGCAATATGTAGAGACTAGATCTGGAATATATATATATATAAATATATATATATATGCACGTGTGTGTGGGTTTTTGAGTGTGTCTTTTTTCTGTGGGTGTGTTTGTACGTGTGTATGTATCTGTCTGTTGGTAAAATGTGTCGAAAAAAACACACTAGGTGTACAAGGACAGGTCACATTTTTGGGCGAATAGAATAGGGCATACGTTAAGGTAAGAGAAAGAACCTCCCCATTTCTTCTACTTGAGAAATCATAAACATTGTGACAAGTTTATTTTTTCTTGAAATTGTCATTTTTTTAAAATAAAACATCACGTGGTAAATGTGTATATATATATATATATATATATATATGTATGCGTGTGTGTGTGCGTGTTTAGTTAAGTTCTGTTTACTGTTAGTTTGAGTTTTCATACAATATTTTCTTCTTTTTATGTAATGTGTAGTCGTCTCTCTGGTATATTTGTATTATTTTAAATAAACTTTTGATTCATTAGTATTTGTGTTTTGAAATATTGCGTTGTCTGGTAACTTGATATTACTGTTGTGAAGGGATATTCTAGTAGTGAGAGCTAGTGTGGAACCTATGTATGCTTTTTACATTTGTTTCATTCGAATACGTAGCCTACGGTTTTTAATTTGCAGCCTAATTTTCCTTTATTATGAATGCCGTCTTGAGGCATAGGATTTGCCTTATATAATCATATTACATATTCTACATCATTTATTCTTTCATTTTGTGACTCCAAGTGTTTTGTCTTCCACCACATATAGAAGAGGTGTGTATTTTTTAAAATATTTTTGGGTGCTCTCTGGCTTTTAATATTTGTTGAGTCTAGTGATTCTTTGATTTTCTCATTGTTTTTAAGTTTTAGATTTTTTATTATTTCTGCGAAGAGTTCTTAGTTGTTGCATTTTTTTTGGTTTCTTTTTGTGAGTTGAGATGTATGCTAAGTGTTGTTCATTGTTATGTTTTTTGGAGTTCGAAGTTCTTTTTATGATATTTTACAGCTAATTTAAATCCTTTATTTATTATCGTTGTCGGGTATCTTGTCTGCTAGATTTTTCGTACAATTCTTTTAGGTAAGTTTTTCTAAGGTTTTTATTAGTGACTATGGTGTATAATATACGTGCTAGAGTGTAAGAGAGAGATTTTATGCAGTTTTGGGAGTAGAAAAATTAAAAGTGGAGGTATTTTAGGGTGTCTGTTAGTTTATGGTAGATGTCTGTGATAATTTATCCATTTTAGTTTTTTATGAGGATGTTAAAGAGTGCTCTTCATTAAAGCTGAGTTTCAACGTGATTTTTTTGGCGGGGATGTAGGTTTTGGAGTCAGTTGTGTACATTGTTGATATCATCTCATGGGGTTTTCCAGAATATGAAACAATAATCAAAGAATATTTTCTATGATCTAGTAAATTATGTTTTTATATTGTATTTTTATCTCTGATTTTGTGTGGATTTTCTTCTGAAAATGCTAAGGTTAATGTGGCGTACTTTGGAGCCATTTTAGTTCCCTTTGTGGTTTCTAGGTTCTGGATATAATATAGGTTATTATGAATGGAAATAATTATTCTTTGGATTAATATTGTGTCATCTGTGATATTTTTTGTGAAATCTTGATTGAAATGTTTCTCAATATTTTTCAATACAAAATGAGATGGCTTGTTTTCCTAATTTATGAGGCATATCGCTGTACAGGATTGCGACGTTAAATGTAACCATGAGAGTGTCGGGATAAATTCTTGTAGCTTTGAGTTTAAAAAGTGGATGTTATCCCTCAGAGAGCTTAAGATATTGCTGAAGAGTATTTGTAGTAAAATTTTAATTAATTTTCCTCGCATGTTTGTGAGGCATGATGACCTGCCCCAATGGGTCCAAATTTGAGGTCACCACCACTTTAAATTTATATCATCATCATCATCATCATCATCATCATCATCATCTCGTGCTGGCAGCACGGATATCCCTGACTCTCTCTCGCCACTCCTCCCTATCGTTCATCGCCCTAGGTAGGTCTTCAGGACAACAACTTGTATCCTCACATAGCTGCTGAATGTACGTTCGTGCTGGTCGTCCTGCTTTTGCGCGGCCATGTGTGGGGATCCATAAGAGTACATCTCTTATGAGTTCATCTCTGCTTCTCCAGCAATGTCCTGCATGTCTGGTTCGCCTAACTTGAATAGTTTTCGTGATAGGGGGCAGGTGGCCGTACAGTTGGTGTCTTGTGGGGTGTTGCTGCTAGGACTTGTTCAGGATTGCACGCAGCATTCTTGTGTAATTGCCATCTAGTTTCTTCTCCAGCCGTTTTGTTAGCGTCCATGTAGTGCATCCATATAGCAGTATCGATGTGACCACTGCCTGGAAGAAACTGCGTTTCATATATATATAATGTAATTTGAAGTCATTAGCGGATTTATACATTTAAAAGTATTAACCTTTCTCTCGTTGAATTAACAATCCTTTTAAATATCTGTTAAATGAAAGGGGGCCGCAAAAACTACACACAAAGAAGGAAATATTCGGAACACTCTCAGAAACAAGCAAGAATCAAATATTACTCGAATAGGAAATAAATAGAAATAAACTGAAAAAGCCGCACTATTACTGACATTCTATCATCTCCCCAAAACGAAAACAACATAAAGAATTTGAAATCCTTAATAAAATATACTAAAAATGACTACGGCTATACATGGTATAATTAAAATCAGCATAAAAGACGAAACGAACAAAACAAAAACCAAAAAATGTGAAAACAGAAAATGTTGACAAATGTCCTAATTCAGAGGTAGATAGAATTCTTCAATGGTGTCAATAACAGAGAAGCACCCACAATAAGCTATATTTATATATATATATATATATATAAATATATATATATGTGTGTGTGTGTGTGTGTGTGTGTGTGTGTGTGGTTTGGCAGCAGTAATCCATTTAAGCATGTTTGTTTAAATGGTAACGACACATTTTTTTCTGTATAATTTAATTAATATCCTTTCGAGTGTCATGGTTTCAGGTTAGAATTGGTGGACTAATTTACCAAAATAGTCCCGAGCTAGGCTGTTAATTTTTTTTTTATTAAAGGTAATTTGTCTTTTTACAAGTCTACAGTGACACTTGTTGATGTCAGTATTGTGGTGAGCTGCAGGATCATGTATTTTGAAGAATATTTAGTTAGGCAGCAGTCGATCATTTAAGCATCTTTGATTAAATAGTATAGACACATTTTGTCTAAAATTTAATTAAGATACTTTCGAGTTCCTGATAAGTGTCTTGGTTTCAGGTTGGAATTGGTGGATGAATTCACCAAAATTGTCCCGAGCGCTAAAGTGTCAATTCCAACCTGAAACCAAGACACTTATCAGGAAACTCTAAAGGATTTTGATGTGTCTGGCTCTGACAAGACAGGCCGAAGTGAGGGGACAACTTGTGTCCTTTCAAAAGTTTACGGCTAGAAGTGAGAAAGTGAAGACGTCAATAGAAAACCACAAATATGTGAGAAGAAAGTTTAAAAGCTCCAAATTCTAGGACACTCCAAAGTGGGGCGTTAGACCGAGTAGTCAAAATTCAAGGTCTGTACTTACTCATCTTTTACTCACTAGGATATGTTGCTTATAATTGTGTTCTTGATGGTCGTCTTCTGCTTCTATACGCACTTTCTTTCTCCCGGTGACTGCTTGCGTCCTCGTTGTAATAAAACTTTTGAATAGTTTAAAAGACTTTTGTCAACTTGTTACCACTCGAGGTCCCAATGGAGGTCTAGAGTTTCTTTACTACCACAGCAGTACAGACGCACCACATGGACGCTGACTAAGAGCATGGAGAAAAAGCTTGACGGTACTTTCACAAGTTATATTGAATAAAATCCTAGAAGAAACATTCCCAAAAAACAGCACCTATACGATCAACTGCCTCCCATCTCTAAAAACATTCAAAGACATACAGGTCACAGCTGGAGAAATAAGGGCAACCTCATAAGCGACGTTCTCCTGTGGTTTCCTTCACACCGACTAAGAGTTAGACCCCCGGAGAGAACTATAACAGCTCTGTAAAGACAGAAGATGTAGACTAGAGGTTCTGCTGAATAAGATGGACTATAGAGACAAGGAAGCGAAAGTCAGGGAAATCAATGCTCGTGGCACAGCTTGATTATTTCGACCATATATACACACACAAAAGAATGATGGGTTGAGTAGTATCCTCATTAATGCAACTTACTGTATGGGAAAGAACCGTACCGACTATTCTAGGGAGAAGAACAACAACGTAAAAAAAATATTTGGCAAGATAAATCACTCTTAAAATAATAATAATACAAAGACAAACCATCTTAAGGCAACACTGGCCGAACAAGAAGACCAGTCTTGGTTACATAGCGAACATAAAAGCCAAAATTATTATCTTGAAATATAAAAAAAAGTCTGATTGGTAAATTAAAAACTAAGGCAAATGTTTTCCACCTCTCCCAAAAAGAAATCTTGATAGAGACAGTAAATTTTGAGCAATGCAGGGACGACTCATTTGTAAAAGTCAAATTCCTTCCTGACAAAAGTAATGACAAAGAATAAAACACATTTTTAAACGCTTCTGGAACATAAACAAACTATATATATATATATATATATATATATATATATATATATATATATATATATATATTGAGACGAAGAGAAATGACACCCTAATACATTCAGCGGATTGTGGGGAAAGGAGGTGCGGTTCGCTGGCCGGCGGCCGACTATAGTGACAAGCAAGGATCAGCAACTATAGTAGTAAGCAGAATAGTGGAAGTAGGAGGGCCATTTCTCTTCAACACTTTCTATTAGAACAAGCCGACATGGGCGTGAGAGAACTCCACTCACTATTAGCCATGTATGCGTCAGCGGAGAAGCAGACCTGTGACCATAATTGGTACTGAGGAAGAAACAGCCAAAAAGCCGACATGTGGTAAATTTTAAAACTATAGAAACTAGGTAGTTGCCGTTTCTTCGTCGGTGAGTGAAGTCATAATTTGGGAAAGGAAGAAACCCAAATTCCAAAATCATGCCGCACAGAGAACACTGAGAGCAAAAAGATGCGTCTCCTTTGTATAAATTCGGACTCCGAGGTATGGTGAGCCTCGTTAAACGAATACTCTAAGAAAAGACTTGTTCACGAGGAAAGACAATAACTAATCTTAGTTTTTATATCAAATAAGACGTGTATCCTTCTACCAACGTGTTATGGAAACCCAATAACGACAGAAAAAAATAGAAAAGAATAAACTCCATAGAATCCCAATTCAGTGAACATACAATGTAAGTATATTCCCAATTATCTTGCTGCATTCATGCTGATGTGAATAAAAGACAAATTGCAGGAGGAAAAAATAGCTCTCATAAGATAGAGGATAAAAGAGGGCGTACTCCCCGAATGATGAAATTCAGATTGGGAGCACGAGCTCAACCATTAAATCCTAAAAGTGCGAAGGAAAGCGGAACGTGTCTACCGTTGTCGAACTACATTCTCATCTTCCACCATTAATAGATATCAAATGGGGACATCGTCCGGGATACGAATATTTTAATTGAGGTTCTGAGATACAGAAAGATTTCTCGCTCCTGATTTTTACCTGAATTGTTTATTTTTTGTTTCTTTCTTTTATTCAATTAAAGAATATTGTTATTAATCGTGTTAGCCCAAACACGGCAGTTCAGAGTCCTTTTTTTCTGGTGGAAGTATTGTATTTGTCGAAAACCTTGTATTTGAGGGGGGAGCTTCCAAGCTAACTGTGTTGAATATTAATAATTCCCCTATAAACCATCTGGCGGCTTTAGAATGTGGTTCAGCTAGGATGTTGGTGATATCTGTAACATTAAATAGCGTCGGCCAACCACATCCAACGTCTCTGCCAGGGGTTAACTGATGGACTTGGTTGGAACGAGCAGCACCCTCAAAGCCCACTGGGCATATGGCGGCGTAACAATATATATATATATATATATATATATATATATATATATATATATATATATATATATGGTATGAACAATGACAAGCCTTAAATGTAATCTGGAAACAATTATATTCTAATAAAAGAATGCGGACAACAGAATCTCAATATTCATTCAAAATTAAACCTATTGCAGAACAAAAATCAAGGAAATACAAACAGAAGAAACCAGTCATAAATCAATTAATACAAGTAGAGATAATAATATTATATAAAAAAATTACAAAATTTACTCAATTCATGTAGACATTAACTAAAAAAGAAAGTATTTCAAAAGTAACTTCATTTTAACCACTAGCAATTTTTACGCATTACTAGAAATCTAAAAGTCCGTGGAAATTAAATATCCATAGAAACACAGATATCTGAATGCATAGAAATTCCAAGGAATTAAAGAAAATCAAAACGACCAATCAAAACTAACCTTAAATTAAATTGCATTTAACACAGCCAAAATTCAAACTCACGTCATAAGATAATTGAAATCTTCGAAACCTATGCAGTGGTCAATTATAAGAAATTACAATGAGAAAAACATAAATATGAAATTTGAAGCCATTTGCGTACATATTCACTGTGCGTGTATGTACATGTTTGTGCATGAGTGTATATATTACAAATATTATTGTCTGTTTATGTGTGTAAACCTGCACTTATCTCTCTCTCTCTCTCTATATATATATATATATATATATATATATGTGTGTGTGTGTGTGTGTGTGTGTGTGTGTGTGAATATGTATGTATAAAGTAAGTATGCATACATCATATACATATGAACACAGACAAATATATATACATACTCACACAGACACACACACACACGCATATATATATATATATATATATAATGTATATTTTCGTTTAATCTCATATCAACTTTCGACGGTTATTGATTATCAAAGTCATCCTTCTTGTAGTAAAGAAGTATTATTTAATGCCTGCCTAGTGCATATTAAGTATTGTTTTCAAAATGAGATGGTTTACTGAAATGCTTATATATATATATATATATATATATATATATGTGTGTGTCTGTGTGCTTTTTGTTTCCTTTCATTAAAAAAATTTAAAGAATTATGAAGACTTTGTCATCAATATGAAACACACACAGATTTAGCAGCATCTAAAAAAAAGGTCTCTTTTAATCTGAGTTAAGCTGATTGAATACCAAATTTTCCTTCTCTTTGACAGGTTACCATCCCAAGGTAAAGAGTCCAGATTGCCCTTCTATTTATCCATATCTAAAGAAGAATATTTGGATGCATGCTTTTTCAAGAGTATAAGAGCAATGTGAAATGCATCAGCTTAGTCCATGGATTGAACTTTTGTCTCGGTATACATCATTCTGCGACGTTAACCAATATACTAAGTACGCCTGAAATAATATATTCTGTTATACCACTTATTTTCATATCAAATTATTATTTTACTCCTAGAGTGTTTATGGGCTCTAGCAGCTGGTCTTTCACATGAATCTGAATGACAGCAAGTCACATCGGGTCTCCGACACTCTAATCAGAGTTCTAGCCGGTCTGAACCATTCTGTAGTTTAGATGGGCTTTATTTATCCTCTGATTGTCAATTCTTCCAATCTTTTCTATTCTTCTAATTCTTTTGGGTCATTCCAAGCGCACTAAATATAAAAGTCACATTATTGTTTCTCTGCTTTTTTCAGTTCTCTGGGTTGATCCATGTATTTTTCTGTCATTTTGCATTCTTTACTTATATTCTCTGGTCAGTAGAAACGACAAAATCATTAGATGTCATGTTCACCCACCTCATTTTTGATACAAGATTTTGTTTTCTGCCTGGAATTTGATGATCCGTTTCTTTCTTTAAATCTTAGGGAATTTTATGCAACACATTCTCTTGTATGGATTCTGGATTCTGCATAAACATTTAGTTAGTTTGGGAAAATGTCAGTCGCTTCCAAAATTCTCCCAGGTTTTGGGGTGAGTCCCGTAGCATAATGGCAAAACTGCTGAACTACGACGACGGAGAACGTGAGTTCGAACTCAAGTTGGTCTATTACGCTAACGTTCGAACTAATAGATTTAGAAAAGGTATGATGCTTTTCATCTTATATTCTAGGAATTAAACAGTATCACCAACGTTCTTCTAAAACGGTGGATTTGGCATTAAACAACCCAACAAGGTTGATATGCCATTAAATAAAGAAATCAAACCAATCATTTATCAATCAGTCAAATCTCACATATCCATGTCTAGTCTTGTATGGCTTTCATTAAAAATACATTTTAGTAATGCATACTCTTTTTCTATTACAATTTATTTGGGAAAAAATATCTTCCTTCTTTGAATTCTTGAGGTTATTTTTCGCAATCTAGTGGCTTGTCTGCAGTTTACATTATCCTGACTTAATGAGTTGCTAAATCGAGAAAACCCAATGCTGGTTCACAGCAAATTATCCAAATGCAGCATAAAAGTCAAAATAACTTTAAACCTTTTGCCTTAAATTGCAATCAGTCTTTTAACGGTTTGCGATTTTTTTTCGAATGCACTAATTAGATATTATTCTTACTCAAATAACTCAGAATGTTCTAGTTAAATGCTCATGTGTTTTGAGTGTTCAGTCAATTATTAATAGTAGTATTTTAAAAGCACAAAATATTATGTTGGTTGGCTGGTTTGTGTTTTGTGTCATATCATCTATTGTGAGTTATTTAATACCATATATATATATATATATATATATATATATATATATATATATATATATAAGTGAATGTTTTGTAGGTTGCTTTATTTTCAAATGAGTTGTTTGAGCTCATATATTTGCACACGGATAAATGGATTTAAGAAACATTATCTAAAACAAATATTTATAATACAGTTTAATATTGATCATTTGTTTGCATACAATTAAATGGTTTCAAGTCATTTTACTTATAAAGCATTTCTATGTAATACAAACAATCTCTACACTGTCGTAGGGTTATGATAATAATAATAATAATAATAATAATAATAATAATAATAATAATAATTATGATAATAATAATAATAATAATAATAATAATAATAATAATAATAATAAAAAGGTGAACCCTACACAAGGAAAATTACATACAACTTGAGGAAATAAACCAGAAATTACAGGCGAAAGAGCTAAAATTAAAAAGTTAAACAAAGGGTAAAACAATACAGAGAAAAGAGAATAGTCAAAAACAACGAAAGAAAATGCTACCAACAATTTTGGTGAAACAACATGAAAACTTAGCAACCACTGGATGCAAGAGAACCGGAACAATTTTTGAGTAAAATATAGCAACGAAGAGAACATCACAAAAATGCCGAACGGATAAGCAACACGGTGAAAGAGTTAGAAGAACTCGAAGAAGGACTAAAAGCGGAAAAAACACATTAATTTACTGACAATGACACTGAAAAAATATCAAATTGTCATGATGGAATATATGGATTCTGGTTCTAGAAATTAACCACCATTCGTGACAGAATAGCACACAGACTGAACAGATGTATACAAGAAGCCCACGTACCCGAATGGATGACTAAAGGAAGGACCACATGGTTCCAAGAAGACCCCCGTAATGGATCAGCCCCAATCAACTACAGACGCATAACATGCCTACCGATGATGTGGAAAATACAAGCAGCACTAATAAGGGAAGAGTTTTGTGTCTTACTAAAAAGCCACGGATTGTTCCCTGAGGAACTGAAGGGATACCGGAATAGATCCAGAGGCACAGAACTATTCCCCATTGAACAGCATATCCTCAACAACAGCAAGACGAGACGCCACAATTTAGTTATGACTCTGATTGACTACAAAACGACAAATGATATAGTCCCTCAAAGTTGGGTAATAAACTTTCTACAAATGTGCAAAATATTAGATGCAATCATCAACTTTATCAAGATCACTAATGACCGTGCATAAGACCTAACAGATATGACATTGACATATTATATGTGTCAAAAAGGAAGGGGGAAAAGGACTTACCAACATTGAAGACAGCATTGACGCATCAACATAACGATTTGAAGACTACAAACAAAAATGGGAAGAAAAATCAATTTTATCGTCGGTTTAAGCGACTATTAAGCAACATTTCACAAAAGAAAGGATGAACGAGACAAAGAAAGGGAAACCTTAATAGAGAAACTGAATCTATCCAGATAGCAGCAAAAAACAATGCAATCATAATCAATCATATCCAACCAAACATAGATAAGACGCTACAAAACAGCAAATGTAGGTTATGTGTTGATAGAGACGAAACCATTAATCACATAATAAGCGAATGCAGCAAATTAGCATAGAAAGGCTATCAAACTACTCAAGATCAGGTCGACAAAGATATCCACAGAGAATAGTGCAAGAAATTTAAATTTGACTATATAAACAAATGGTATATACACAACACAACATCTGTCCAGAAGAATCACTCAAACAAACTCCTATGAGATCTTGACATAAAACGGATCACCAATTCCCGGACAGACGCCCAGACTTTATAATAATCAACAAAAAAGAGAACTTATAAAATTGAGGACTTTGCTCTACCGGCTGACTACTCTTGGTACACTCAACAGATGATTAATAAAGGGACTGAAGGACTTGGAAATAAGAGGACGATGGTCGACCATCCAAACTACAGCATGATTGAGATCGGCTAGAATACTGAGAATAATCCTGGAGACTTGAACAGACAAAAGCTGATGTGAAAAATTCTCAAGAATTATGATAATATTCCTTTTGGACAGAAGACGTGTTTTCTATACATAGATGGAAACAGCAAGTACAATCGTTCCTAGTTAGAATGAACCAATATTTAATAGTATGGGAAGGTACTCACCCATTGTCTGAACTCAGTGAGTCGATCCTCAGCATTGGATATTCTTTTGTGTGATACCTACAACACTCAAGGTCTTGTTTATTTTCAAGCGATTGACTCTTACGCACAGTCTTCTTGCACCTTTAAGATAAAATGTCGGGTATTCGTGTGCGACATGAAGAATTCCATGTATACGGTTGGGAAAATTATGTAGTTGCTTGGGTTTGAACTGACAGCCGATTGATCGTATTAGATCCCTGGGACCACCCATCTATCCAATAAGGGATACAGTGGAGTTTTGAAGACACGTGACCAGTTTTGTTGCCAAGTCAAATACTTCTCAGTCACCAGGATCACGTCTTCAGCAGAGCCAGACGACTTGGCAGACATTTTTGTGCATACAAACACACACACACACACACATATATATATATATATATGAGAAGTATCAAAATATGTGCAATGAAAGTCAAATAGGTTACGTGTAACATGGTGTGCACAATCACCCAAAGGGGAAAGCGATGAGTTTCCTGATAATTGTAATTATGTCGTGGGGTAGTATCACTTATAAAGATGGAAGTACCCGTGAACTCACACGTGGAAAAATATACTTGCACTATATATATATATATATATCAGGCAGTTCAAATAGGATAAATATCGAGTTAGTCAGGGGTTTAATTACATATGAGAAATGTTTTAACATATCTACACTTTGACAATAATTCAAATATTCTTTGCATTTTCTCGGATGCATCATTTCCCTCAAAGCATAGAATATCTATTCCCCACCTCTCTCTCTCTCTCTCTATATATATATATATATATATATATAGGTATTATTCGGTCCAGTTAAACCAGAGTTAGGAGTAATTCCATCAGGACAAGAAAACCATTCAAACGTGAACATTTAAATTTTCCTAGTAAAGAGCTCAACGTAACTGATAATACAGAGCAATAATTTCTTTAAGAAAAAACGAAAGCAGTTACATTAGGATTATAAATTTATTTCCATCCTGTAATGTGTTTTTGATATAAATCAAAAACACAAAAATAGTTAACAGGATTTCTTCAGATCTTATGGATAAAATAATTTGTTTTTGCTTTAAGAAATTATTGCTCTGTAATACCAGTTACATTGAGCTTTTTGCCAGGAAAATTTAAGAATAAATAAATAAATAAATAAATAAATAAACTGGAAGTGGGCTAAACAAAGAGATGACTCTTCACTCCTCTTCTATCCCTTACCACCCTTCCCTCCCGTGTCTATTCTGAATTATTTTATCAATAAGATCTGAAGAAGTCCTGTTAATTTTTTCGTGTTTTTGATTTATATCAAAAACCATAACAGGATTGAAATAAATTCATAATCCTACTGTGACCGGTTTTGCTTTTTCTAAATTATATATATATATATATGTGTGTGTGTGTGTGTTTTACTATTACTTTTTAGAATAACCTATATTAACTTATATATCTACCGAATGTTTTTAAATAGATTCTCACATTTCACATAACGTTAACGTTTGTAGATATTTGTAATCCTCTGCAATCTCATAACATATTCGCATCATTTCTTTTTTAGATTATGCGTGATGATGGATGGTTTTATAGTTAATTCTATATCAAATTTCCAGTGTCGCTTAATGCTAAAGTCTTTGTTGAAGAAAAGCAACAATTATATGATTTAAGTCACAGCTGGACGATTAGAGGATTCATGCCTTTCCCGAGGGTATCTGTATGAAAGTGAACATAATAGCTCGACTGCAGTTTGAACTCGCTTGATTTGATGCCACAATCCAGCACTTTAGCCATTGTGTTATGGGGCTTTCACTTAGGATCACTGAATATGAATAATTCGATAGAATATAAATCGATGGACTCAACTGGTTTGTCAGGTTTAATCACAACTCATATGATATATCTATTTCTTGCATGTTTTGATAACTCTCCAGTGGGGGTGTTTTTTTAATTCTTTTTTCATAGTACCAGTCAATATCCAATTTTAACCAGTTATCTATCTTAAGTATTCCAACTTTCGTACTTTTTTTTAAATGGCAATTTTAATGTAACGTTTATAGAGTGTGGTCATAATAAATTTTCAAAAAGCCGGCAACCATGAGAAATATGAGTAGACAGAGTCTAACATTTCGTCCTGTTGGCAAAGTTTACCAAAGATATGAAAATAGAAGTTAACCAAAACCCTTTTAATCAAAGCCTATTTTATCTAAATATTTGATGTTTTTTTTTTCTTTTTACTTTTGACACTTCAAACATATTTTATCACACAGTGTTCATATTTTTTAATGGCATGATTAAAATATTAAAGATTAAAAGCGAATTGTTGGCGAATAAAGTAAACTGTGGCGAATGACTCTCATTTAATGTTTTAGAATCAGATAATTTCCATTAAAAAATGAATATACAAACAATACATTTTTCGGATAGGCTTTCTTTTTTTTAATTTTTGCAAGGTTAACATTTTGTTAAGTCTAAAATTTTATCCAAAAAGTTCCGGATTGCAGATAGATAAATTATTTCTTAAAAAAAGCCAGTGGCTAGAACAAAGAAGAGTTGACAGACTTTACTATCTTGTAGGGGGTGTCCACGTGGTGTAATAGTTAAAGCGATGGACTGCGGAATCGTAGTAGGCGAGTTCGTACTCCAGTTGCGCTATTACGTTCACTTTCGGGCAAATACCCTTGGGAAAGGTATGAACCCCCTTATCCTCCCAGCTATAGGTTAAATAGTACCACTACTTTTCTTCTAGGAGAATGGCTTAGGAATTAAATAACCTAAAAAGCGTTGATATGCCATTAAACAAAGAAACCGAACCTTTACTATCTCGTACCGTATTCTTTGTGTAAAACGCTGTGTGAAAACAGCAATTAACCATATCTTACTCGGTCACCAGATTCCTTCTTACATCTAAGCTTTGCCAGGTGATGGTCAGATGATGTCGTCCACGTGAGGAAAAATGTAGGGATGGTGTATTCTGTGAACCTCGGTAAAACACAATGGATTTCTTGATTTGTTCTCTTTTGTGAAGGCTTGTCTTTGAAAAGACGAGCTTTCACGATTACGGAAGATACGGGAAGAATTTGTCTATTTTAGAACGAAGAAATTATCCCATACGTTGTATTTGGGATTCATTTCTTCCAGCTTACACAGACTCAGAAAATGATCGGAGAGAATCAAAAAACGAAGGTACAAACACATGGTTTGTGGTGTTTTTTGCGTTTATCCTGTATAATCAACGATTGGCCACTACTGACACAACAATCATCAGTGAATACGCAATATTGCAAAAGAGTCATTTTATGTTATTGTAATGCAGTCTAATAGAAAAATTGGACAAAAAAATCATTTTTCTTAAGACTTAAAATCTACTAATTCTGCATATCTGTTTCCATCTGATTACATGAAACTACATTATCTTTAGAATCATCAAGATTGATTAGTTCTTATAACAAAAATAAAAATGTTAAAATAAACCTTTTTTTTTTTTTTGGTCGCTCATCGAAAGTTTTATATAAACGCTAATGGGAATCATGTGAATTAAGGAAAGAAGTTTATTGTTAATAACAGAACAATGCTTGTTTCAAGTTCTCTTGATGTATGTAATAATAGTTCTACTATCATAACCAAGGGAATAAGTGATTGTACCATGCTTTCCGTCTCATTGGTGCTAAAATCCATTATGAATTTTGCAAAGGCACAAAAGTTTTCTGTTACCTGAAGGCAACGCTCACATCTTCTTTTTACTGCATGCTGAAAGAAAAGCTTTTTTCTCCTTCATCCGTATTCCAGCTACTTTTGTTGTTTACCGGTAATCTCTTCAAAAAACCCATCCATCTCTTGAAAGCAGATAATCGCAACAGCATCTTTACAATTAGTTACGAATAATCCCTGCAAATCGACTACGGGAGTTAATTGGTGACTGGTAGGGTGACAAGTTACGTATCCACTAATTTAACATTTTTACCAAACAATGTAAAAAGCAACGGTTAATATATCAAATCAGACTAGATAATTAATAATCAAAGTTAAGGCAAGATTTGATCATACTGCAAAAGCCTATTTCTGGTTTGTACAACGAACCTGGGTTCAAACGAGAAAACTAATTAAAACAGAGATTAAATATGAATTATTTCCATCTCTCAGAAGGTAAAAATATTTCTATATCATCTCTAATCCATTGAGCCCTTATCTCACATCAGTTATTTGCTTCTAAGCACCTGAACTATTTTTTTTCAAATTCTATTCGCTCTTTGTTTGCAGTGTAAAAGTATATAACTGATAGTTTGGCTCTTGATATAGTCTATCACTCAAGTAAATGCACCTATGCAGTTTAGCTTCTGAAAATTTCATCGCCAATTTATTTGCAGTATAAAAAATACGTAAGTGAATGTCTGACTCTTGACATATTCCATCACTCAAATGCTTACGTCTAAGAAGTTTGGCTTTTTCTAAAAATTCCATTCCCTATTTATTTTCAGTGCAAATATGTATATAACTAAATGTCCGATCCTAGGAATGTTCTATTACTCAACTGACAGATTAAATGTACGTGGCTGATTTTCAGCTCTCTTACTTAAGAAACCATAATAAAAATAAACAACTTTTGACCTTTTTTTCTTCTTTGTAACTTCCACATTCTCCTTGTACATAAAAGATGTCCTTCTTGTGTTTTTGTCTGAGCAGATCGTCGAGGAAAACATAGTGTCAAACACTAAGGAGAGAACTTATTAAAACCATATATCACAATATAATTATTAAATTTACTTTCGATGTTACCTTTTTGATAATTATATATCTGCGTGTGACTCTTTAGAAAAAAAAGATAAAGGTATATAATTAGTGTACTTAAATTTGAAGAGAGAAAATTAATCTATACTAATGGCTGGCCAGAGGAAATAATTAAGAAGCAATTCTAATTAGATTAATATAGTTATGGTAAAACAGTGCAAATGTGAACTGGGAATACAAGCAATAAGACAAATTATAATATATTAAGCGAATATAATATATTAAGCGAATAAAACAATTTAATTAAGGATATCAATTACACCAGGATGAAGAAAACAACACAATCTATCATATTCTTAATGGGAGTCAATAAATGTTTATCCGTTCAGTTAAGGTTCTGCCATTTTTAGACTGTATTCAAATAAACGTTAAGGAATATTGAAAGTCAAGTCTGGAATGATTTAAAACTATACGAGAAAATTCGAGTTTGACTGGTCTTAGAATATTTCTTACACCTTCTATGCTATAATGTCTTCCATGATTTAATAGTGTGTCAGTTCCATCAGGCTTATCAACAATTCTTGGTAATTGTTATGGATAAAAAATAACGCACACTCTGTCTTTCTCCTCTCTATCTCTCTCTCTCTCTCTCTCTCTCTCTCTCTCTCTCTTTATATATATATATATATATATATATATATATAAACAGCTGATTAAAGTAATCATATATAATTTGGGAGATATGTTAACAAAAAAGAATACATCTATTGGGATATACTCATATGTTGGTGTGACCTATGCCACCCCTCTTTTTTTTTCTCCCCTGTCACGTCATCCATTTTTAAATCCCAATTATTTTAATCCTTCATTATACACATTGCTTTTAATCGTTTCTCCGGTGTCGGTATTTGAAAATATATAAAGGATAAAATGTCCTTCAAATACCAAAAATGGTTATCATAAAATTTAGAAAAGTCAACGTTACTTTCTATATTTTAAGCAAAATTAATCTTACCGATATTAAGTAATATACATAATTACTTCTTATATATATATATATATATATATATATATATATATATATATATATATATATATAAATGTATGTTCTTTATATTATATATATATATATAAATGTATATTCTCTATATTATATATATATATATATATATATATATATATATATGTTCTTTATATCATATACACACACACATATATATATATATATATATATATATATATATATATATATATATATATATATATATATATATATATATATATATATATAAATATGCGTGTGTGCGTGTGTGCGTGACTATCGGTGTGTATTCAGACGAATCATCCAATGCAAGCATTCTACCTGATTTAATAAGAGCAAAGACATAAACTGTTTAAGTTAGTTTATTTCACTATTCAAGCAAACGCCAAATTGAATTGCACGGAAGTTATTCAAAAGAAATATTTCAGTAATTCCTAGTGAAATAGAAAAAAATAGAATCTAAAGGCCATACATAGATTTACAGGAAATCATCGACAAAAAGGCATTTTATTGAGTGATGAGAACAATTCTAATTCAAAACATTCTAAATTTGTGTGTTATTAAAACCAATTAGATTACTGAGAAGAGGATTCTGATATACTGATAAAATATCATAACACTTAAACATTAAATTGCTCATCATGTGAAACCTCAAAGTTTATGACAATTTAACCTCTCCGATTGTAGAAAACACAAAGCATTAATTCAATTTTTACATTATCAGCCATAAATAAATATACCCTTTCAATCTATCGTTCGTAAAATGTTAATTCTTTAGGCCAAAAAATAATATATATATATATATATATATATATATATATATATATATATATATATCTCAGTTTTTATATATTTTCAATAGCACGGTTGCTTATCTGCGACCAATGGTTTCATGCCATTTTTATACGACAATCATCAGGCAGGTTATTGTCGTAGAAAGAAGCATGAAACCATTGGTTGCAGCTAAGCATTCATACTTTAGTTTACCGATGTGTTGCCAATTTATTTTTCAATCCTGTAAACTTTGGTAATAAATAATGTTTCCCTTAAAATTATAAAATGTTTCGTCTAGACGAAACTTATGTATGATATTTTGAATAGAATGGACTTTTTCAAAAGCGATACTCTGTCATCTACGATTATTAGAATACTGGTTGTTATCATAAATATTTTTCTCAAAACGCCCACTAATAGGAATTGAATCGGTGAATCAGTCAACACCGACAATATCTATCTCATAACAGTGCATTCATAGTTGTTGTGGAATGTGAGTCGTACAATTTAGTTTTTACGAGCGTGGAATTTTTTAGCTGAAACCTGATCTATGTATTCCTTACATGGTGTACAAATAGAGCTTCAAATGAAAGAATGAGACATAATTAAGTGTTTCAAATTTGTTGGTAAGGAAATAATTAGCTACCTCATCAATTTGTGCTCCCTGACGAAGGTGCTTAATATACCCTGAATGCATCCCTTTCAGAAAGGCAAGGCCACCCCAATAAAAAAGAAACATGACCCTAAACTGCATCTGATCGTCCTGTTCCAGTTTTGGAGATGGGGAAAATGTTGTACCCTTTCAATGAGATTACGTCAAAGTCAACTTTAACCGGAAGTGGTAATACTTGTCAGGGTTTCATCTATGGTCACACAGATTTTTTTTTTAATTTTATTCGTATTCGATAGGAATATCGTGTGATATATAACTGAATAACTATGTATTAAATATTGGTACTTCAAACTATAAAATTTTACATATAACTAATATTATTTACATGAAATCATATAAATATGTGCAAATCAAAGTTTACATATAACTAATATCATTTACATGAAATCTTATAAATATGTGAAAAGAAATGAGTTTAATAATAACCTAAAACCATAAGATTATTCATGTTGAATAGGAACTCTTGAAACCATTAAATTGAGTTCAATTGGTATCGATAAGACAAGCGGTTACCATGTAACGGTAAATAAGTATTAAAATAAGCTACATTAAGCTAAAATTCTTTATTTTTGATCATTTTAGATACTTGAACTGGTATTACTGTTTAAAAAAATAGCTATTATTAGTTAGAAATAATCATTTGAAACCAAATAATCATATGTATTAGAGATGAATACACGGTGAGCGATTTATTTGTACTAGATAAGAATACTTGACAATATAAAACTGCTGCTATTCTAATTAAACCCTGCTACATAGTCTAGAACGAGCCGTTGCAGGCATTAGCCCTCATGTCAATGCCCACAAAACGGAATATATGTACTTTAATCAAACCGGCGACATATACCCACTAAACAGTAGCCCTCTGTAACTAGTTGACAAGTTCACCTATCTTGAAAGAAATGTCTTATCAACCGAGAAAGACATAAATACGCGACTAGGAAAGATGTGGACAGATAGCAATAGGCTATCGGTCATACCTGACCGATAAAATGAAACGCAGTTTCTTCTAAGCAGCTGTCGTGTCAATACTGCTATATGGATGCACTACATGGACGCTAACTAAACGGATGGAGAAAAAGCTTGACGGTCACTACACAAGAATGCTGCGGGCAATAGTGAATAAGTCCTGGTGGTAACACCCTACAAAGCAGCAGCTGTACGGCCACTTACCACCCATCACGAAAACTATCCGAGTTACACGAACCAGACATGCAGAACACTGCTGGGGCAGTAGGGACGAGCTCATAAGTGACGTACTCTTGTTGCCCACTTCTCATTGCCGAGCAAAGGCAGGGTATAACCAACTCGAACCTACATACAGCAGCTCTGTGTAGATACAAAATGCGGTCCTGAAGACCGGCCGAAAGCAATGAATGATAGGGAGGGGTAGCGAGAGAGGGTCAGGGATATCCGTGCTGATGGTGCGACATGATGATGATGATGATGATGATAAGTTACTTGAACCTCAGTTACTTTTGCAAACAATTAGCAATTATCTAATATAGATTATTATTTTTAACTATATAGTCAATATTGTTAGATAGGAACATTGGGACTCTTTAAATGTGTGCAAATTATGTGAATTAGAAATGAATACTTGATACAAAATAAGGTGTTGACATACATTTTAAAAACACCAAAAATATTAATATAAACGTTAAGCGAAATCAGTTCCAGAAATCAAAGCTCAAAATAAAACTTGACTGGATGAAAATGCTGTTAAATCAATCAATAAATCGCCTAACTTCCACTTGGTTCAAATGAATGGAAATTATTTTAATAATATACATTTTGAGATACCGACATAACTTTTAATATCTGGGTTGTCAATGTTCTATCTGGTATGATCTTAAAAACACTATGAAGTTTCCTTTACCTAAGCGCACTTAAAAAGGTTACATTGCACTTAACATCACAGATTCTCCGTGCATAATTTGATTCACTTGAACAGCTTAAAGCTGCATTTACAGTGTAAGAGAATAAATAGTTCTGCTGTTATTAAGGTTCCTGTAAAGTACAAGTGTACACACTAAAGCCTATCGCGTCACCCTTGCATTTGGGAATTGCATTGAAGTCATGTAAGCGAAAAATAGAGACGAACTTTATATCAGTGAATTAACCGGACGTTTTGGAGCACTTTACTTCTCTCAGTCATTGATTTTCGCTTGGAGTAATATACAGTGCGAACATTTCGTTATCGACTCTTAACATATACTGAAGGAGTTTGATACTCTCAAATATCAAAACAAGCCTCAGAGACTGGGTTAGCAATCGCTTCCTTCTTTTGCAGAAAGATCAAGCTGAACTTAATAGAGCTTTATGCAAGAATATTTTCAGAGGGCAAGTTTTAAAAGGTTACAACACTTGTGTACAGGGTTAATACACGTGTTGTTTATTGTTGGATCTTCTTATCACTTGGAGTACGCAGACCGTCTATACACTATTTATCTGTCATGTTTAACATTGAAAAAATCTGGGTCTTAAAGTTTAATATATTCGTACGGAAAAATTATATATACATTTAGTCCAAAAATTAGAGTTAATTGGAATAATTCATGTATAGGATATATGAGAAGTTTCAATATATTCCAATAGAGTGTTCAATGGGTGGCTATTGATATATAAAAACATATAGAAAAAAATCACATACTGTATAAGTATGTCAGTAATATCAACTAAAATTCAACAGATATTTTGCACTGATAGGTTTTCCTATATATATATGTGTGTGTGTGTGTGTGTGTGTGTGTGTGTCCTTGAACTACTCTAGTAGGCGGAGCGCTCGAAATTAGATGTGTCTTAAGCAGAAATACCCTGGAACTTCACATATCTCTTTTGGTTTTATAACCAATTTCAATTTGTTGTGTTTTTTTTTTCTCTTAGTTTAGTAGTCATACTAATTTTGAAGAAACGCGTCCTCACTCCTGTTTACTTATAGCTAGAAGGCGGAAGTTATTATCCATTGCTGTTCCAATGGTATGAGCAATATTTAAGAAATCAACAGCCTCGTAAAGATTTGAATATGGGTCACCAAATTAAATTCCTACGATCCTTTGCATAGATAAAATACATAACTTGATTTAATTTCGTGTCGACCAACTTTGCCAAATATTTTCAGATTCTTTATTCCAGGTTCTTCAACTTTTACACAACTTGCTCGACAGGGCTATGAATATGTCGATTTTATGCTTTGATTCGGGGGTAAGACCCCCGTAAGAAGGGGTGTCCTGTGCATGACATTAAAGTTCATTCGAAAGTAATTCTACAGTCCTGGAGCTTATTGGAGTCTGTAGAATCCCATTTTTATCATAACTATCGGTTTAAATTTTATCACAGTGCAGTATCTATAAAGAACTTATCTCTGGAACAATTAGATCTTTTTGAAAATGTCTCAGATTAGGAATAAGTAAAGTAAAGTAAAGTTGTCGACTGTAGTCGAGGGTGACTAGAAGGTTCCCTTTTGAATAGCTACTACACCGAGGTGTAGAAGAGGGCGCAACTCATTTCTCCTGATTTCTCCATTTTACCCTTGATACGTTCCTTATATTCCTGAGTGTTAAGGAAGGAGATATCAAGTACCTTTTTTAAAGTCTTTGGTATGACGAGACTTGAAATTGAAACCAGGTCTCCCAGATCATTGGCGAACACTCTGCCCACTAGGCCAATGAGCCGGTATTAGGAATACTTAAAACCATTTAACTGGTATTACAGTATCTATTAACAACCCGTACCTGATAAGTGACTTCTCTGCCTCGATGCGTTTGTTTTATTTAAAATGGTGGTCCTGTTCGAATCAAAGTATTTGATGGTGGCCTTAACTTGTTGACTATTACATGTGATTCTGACTATTTGGTTTATCATCTGGCTTCTGTGTCCAGGTTGCGTTTTAAAGATCCACAGAAAGAGAATTACATAATCTATTAGTAACTTCTCCAGGCGGTGTGGATGGTTCGTTGGAACTGTATGTGTTATATGGTCGTACAATAAATATGCTTATATACACATAATCATAACAACACAACGAAGAAGAAAGACGAGCAAAGACTTCTTTAGCAAAATGTGTACCTCTCACTTTATTGAAAGGGTTGTATGTGAGAGGGAGCTTGAGACCGAACAGAACTGCAATATTTTGACCCCACCTCTTATAGCCGTCAGCGTTGTGTCTTTCTCATTTTCCAGGGCTGCTCAACCGGAGGCCCAGAAGCCCACTCTGCTGGTTGCGGGCTTTCTCTACCGCATCTTGTCACTAACGGGTCTCCAAACACCATCGGGGGTCCCGAGGGCCCCTTCAGCCGGAAGTGGCTTTCCCTGCCACATCTTACCAGCAACTTCTCTGGACCCCAACTCAATCGGGGGCCCCGAGGGCCCCTTCGGTCTGCTGTGGCTTTCCCTACCTCATCTCATCTCCAACTCCAACTGTCTCTAACTGTCTTGACAGAGTTATATAATAGTTCCACGCCCACCCAATTGCTCACTCAATCTTTGGAATGGCTTGTTTGATCGTCATTAAGCGGAAATAACTGTCATGCAGTTCAGAGTTCACTCTTTTCCGGTGCATCAGTCTATGAGTGTATCATGGGATTTTTTCCTCGTCCCATTTTGTTAGCCAAGTCCACCTACACGATTTTTCCTCATAAGTGCCATCGGAATGTGTCACTTCCTTCCGGTGCATCACCTTGGAATGGCAAGTTTGGCCGTGTCGAAGGTCAAAATACAACATATGCCTGAGTTTTGGCAGCTCAAAGACGATAAAAACTTTCCGTTAACAATTAACAATTCATTGAAACACAATGGTATATAATCACAAATAATAACAGTGATAGCGTATCTCTCTAGAAGACTCCTCTCTGGATTTTAACCTCAGCAAACCTTTTTCCTTCTTTTTTCCGACCCAAACAACTACATACATATAACATACCTAACTATGACTTCTTGGTTAGGTACGTTATATGTATGTAATTGTTTGGGGTGGTTTTTTTCTGATAGTCTTTCTGGAGGAATGTGGCCTTTCGTTGCTTGGAAGCATCCATTTATTTCGATAGCCAGTCTGTCGTGGATGGAGGGGAATATTTTAAATCGGAATCCATGTAAGCTAAAATGCTCTGGCGTTTTCCAATTTGGTATCTTTTTTCAATGTTGCTCTCAGTGAATCAAGGTATATTTTTGTCTTGGAACCTTCTTACAGTCTTTACAACTTCACATTGAATATAAACTTTTGATTTTGTGAAGGATTTCTCGTTTAAACAATTTTGTTTAAATATGTAGCCTTCTTGCATTTATTCCATCCGAAAATCAAATGATTTATACAATGACTTAAAGAGGAAGAAGTGGAGTGTTTGTCTTATTTAAACATGTTTAATATACGTTGAAACGTTATTTAAAATAGTAGTATAGCAAGTGACATAATGAGCACTTCTATTATTATATGCTCATATTTAGGTAGTAAAATGAAGTTGCAAGTGTGTCTATATGATTATATATGCGGACAGACTTAGTTATATGTATGGAGATAAATGCATGTCAGTATGAGAGTATACAAGCATTACCGTAATTTATATTTCTGTATGTGCATTTATATCGATGCATGTATATGGTAGTATTAAAAGAGTGGCTAATCATTATTTATTGGTACTTTTAAATAGAGACAAATCAACTGAAATAGAATTTATCTTTTAAAGTGAAATGATTGTTTGTTTGTTTTTTTTAATGTCAAACAAAAACTGAAAGTCTTCGGTGGTACTACGGTCAGAGGAGAGCAGACAAATATCCCATTTTTGATGTCGATATGTCTGGGTGGTGAATGTTGGTAAAGAGAGGGATCGGGAAACCTTATAAATTCATCAGTTCGAGTCTAGAGAACTTGCTAGCAGTTAGCCGTTGGAGTCAGGCAAAGATTGCTGGTTGGCCAAACTGAGCTCTTACTTCTCCAAAGGTGCTATAGTAAGGGTTGGGAATTTAATTTCCGTTGTAGTTACAGGAAAAGACAGTTTTGATCAGTTAGTTGTTGGACATAAGGAAAAACTGTGGCCGAGTCAAAAAGAATCTCATAAGAGGAAAATCACTCGCACGTTCAGCAAACAGTTGCAGCTTTAAGTAAATAGAAAACATACCAGCGCCCATGTACCAATGACTTTCTATATTGCTATATTTAGAGTCTGTTTTCTGAAAACTTAAGTGTTACATACGCCTCCCAACCAGGTTTGTTCGGAACAGAAATACTTATAAATGAAAACCACATGACAATTTAATTTTCAGAATCGTTTTATTTGTTCTTTTCGACGTTAATCAGACTCTTTGGTTTTACGTTTTCTACGAAAACCTGCGTTCACACACAATTTTTAAGAATTCACTCAACGTTGGTGGGAATCGCTTAGCTGACTTGACTGAACGGTCCGTAGATCGATACTGCTACAACAGGTCTGCTTTTTTATGGGTAATGATTTATAAATCTATCCAACTATCTATCTATATTTGGCGCCAGACAATGCATAACAATTAGCAAGATGTGCTATTATTATTAGGGTTCTCGATCGACACTCGGTGACCCATACATCTAATCTTAAGGAAAACTAAGTTTAAGAAATGACATGCATCTATCTGTTTGCCTATACGTATCTACTATTATATATCTATATTTATTATGGTGACTAATCTACACGATAATGAACTCTTCCTCCTTAATAAATTCTTACCCTATTGTGGTGTAATGGTTATCGTCACAGGATATGGACACGGCGACACGAGTTCAAACCCTGGACCTAACTGATGGCATTTCACATAGCACTAATACCCTTGGGAAAGGTATGAATCCAAATATTCTCCCTCTAGCTATAGGTAAATAGTAGGGCAGACTAGGTTCTTCAGCCTTTGTTAGGCAACTAGCCTAGGAGAAGGAAAACTCTGAATTCAAACCTGCTAAACTCCGCTTAAAAATCGACCTTGTGTCATATCCTGCACGAGCGGAGGGGTTGGGTAAATATGATACATTCTTACCCTATTAACTCTCGGAGAGACTTCTTCTCATTAATCGAACCTGACAGTTTCGTGCGGACACTTCTACCTGCTGTACAAACACTCTTATTTCGTATACATGTTTTGTTTATTCCATACACTTGTTCCACCTACTATCTCTTCTTCACTGTCTACTTTCTGGCCCCTAACATGCTACAACAATATTCAAGGCTGAGTTTTAATTCACACTTATGACACCTTTCTCCTGTAAAAAAAATAAATATCAACGCATTTTAATAACAAAAACAAATGTTCAATTAATTGAAACTTCATCTTACTATTTTATTTTCTGTTCAAGTTTTTGGACTCACCACATTCCAAAATCCATAAAATTCCTTCTGGCTCGATGCTTTTGATCGTAAAAATATTGGCAACAGGCTGGGAAAATAGCAAAAAGGGTAAAGTCAATAATACTGGGTCGGTGAAAAGATCGAGTAAGTATTAGAGGACATTCGCGCGTCAGTAATCATTTATTGACTGGGATTTTATTACTGTTTCATATGCTACGGCTAGGACAGTAATGCCAGAGCAATACTGGAGATTCATGTTTGACAAGCAAGGTGCGTTTTATTGCGTGATATAAAACGTTGGATCGATCGCCAGTAATCGATTTCAGGGAGAATAAGCGAGCAAGTTATTAAAGGCTTTTGTTTGTAGGCAGTAATATATTTTTTCTTTTCTATTTTTAATAATGAAAGAACAGAATTTAAGTGATCGACAATCCTGCGTGGCGATTAGAAACGATGAGATATTATCGATTTGGAGAGATGTTTGTCCTTGATTTCTTTTCAATACCAGGAGAAAGAGGAAACAGAAATGCGATCGGCTCCGACACATTTCCTCTTTTTTTTTATATACACATAATTGTTGTAAGAAAGACACACCTATTCACCAGCACTGTTGGTTGGCTAACTGTATCCCTTTGCAGTGGAATGAGACATGCCCCTCAAAAATGTATATGACGCTAAAATATATCTGAAGTAGAGACTAGAGTTATAGAGTGCTGGGGAGTGAAGGTTAGCCCCTTATTGCCATAACACCTAATCACACTCTGATACAGAACAGTAGCTCATGTTAAGCTACAATAATAAGGGTCAAATTGATCTGCTTCAGAATTAGTATTTGATAAAAATACGGGAAACCAAATAACTGAGTGCGTAGAGAATACTATTATTAAACATAATTAATATTACATAAAATAACCGAACACTCTGAGGTGGGGGCAAAATATTCCAATTGGAATTCTTTTAGATTTTGTAAAGTTGATTGAAACAATGATTTTTTTTACTGAAGATCAATAACAGATAATTGAATCATAATTGTTTTTTTTAATTATTAGTATTTAATAGGAATAATTATTTTAAATCATGTAATTATGAGTAGTATATGGGCTTTAATTATAGTGGCGATATCCATGCGTTAAATGGTGGCTCTCTGAAACTAGTTGACAAGTCCACCTACCTCGAAAGAAGTATCTCATCTCCTGAAAATGGCATCAATAAACAATTAGCGAAGGTATGGACAGTTATCGATAATCGATCGGCCATATGGAAGTAAGACATATTCGATAAAATGAAATGCAAGTTTTTTTAAGCAGTGTTCGTGTCCATACTATCATATAGATGCACTACATGGATGCTCACAAACCGTATAGAGAAAAAGCTTGACAGCAATTGCACACGGATGCTACAAGCTATATTAAACAAATCCTGGAAGCAAAATTCCACAAAAGAGCATCTATGTGACCAGCGACCACTTCTCTCAAAGATCATCCAAATTAGACGAAAAAGACATGCGGGGCACTGCTAGAGTTGGGGGGCGAACTCATAAGTGACGTTATCCGATGCATCCATGCACATGGACGTGCAAGTGTGGGATGACCAACTACAACAACCCTATACAGACACAGGATGTTGGCTGGAAGACCTGCCGGAAGATATGGATGACAGAGATTGTTGGGGAGAGAAAGTTAGGGAAATCCATGCAAATAGCATGACATGATGATTATGATGATGATGATATGTTACTTGTGTAGAATAGTAAATGATTGTGACAATTAGCTTATAAATATGATTATTTATCTCGTCCCACTCTCTAATATTTACGTGCTCTGTTGCCGGGTTTTGGCAGACAGTTACCCAAACAAATGAGGCGGGCTCCTTCAAATAAGAATGTTTATGCTATGACATTAAACAATATCTGGTGTTAAGATTCCACTTACTGAGATCTGGGGAATATTGTATCCTCCTTTGTCATCATTTATTTGTTTATCCAGACTTATAGTGATACACTCGTTAGAGTCCAATCTATGGTTCTATCAGAACCTTTTCAAATTATTCGTACTCAATAGTAATCCTTGATGCCATATCACTATGATTTATCTTAATTAAAATTAGTTAGTTGATGCTATAATTCCTTACTAAGGAATATTATTTGTTCACTAAAACAACATAACTGCGTTCAAATACGTAAGTGACTGTTATTAAATCGAAGTTATTGGCTGAAATCAAGTTTTTATTTGTGTTAGAGAGGAATACTTTGAAACTCAGAATACAAATTATTTATATGTAATAGATTAATTGTTATGATAGAACTAATTATGAGCAAAAACTCTCAAGAAACAACTACCCACAAAAGAGTATTAAAAAATGAATGAAGATCACTATTCCCACATAATGAACCGTAAAATAAACTGAAGATGGTTTGAAATCCCTTTTAAATGAATCAACTAATACTTTCCAATTTACTCAGAAAGAAATATTCATGCTGGTCGAGAACAAGAAGAATCAATCATTTAAGAAATGTTGAACGATGTAAATTTTTACTTCTTTACTATCAAAGTGCAGTTACATGCAAAGATTTGCTTCGTATGAAAAATACAGAACGAATGCGGCCATTTCATCCACCTGGGGTGACCAGGAAATGCAGAAATAAGGACCGTCAAATAGGAATCGAATTCCGTAAGAACCGATACCTGCCCGATTACATTACTTGAGGAGCTCTTTGTGAATACAGTGAACTGTGATGAAGAGGCCGTCTCTCACAACCAGTCATCTGCTTACCGATAGCAATACAGCAATCACGATAACTCTCCCGGTAATTGCGAGAGACGGTTACTCAGTTCTTTTAAAGTCCTTTTGCAATTGGAGAGTGATAAAGAACGCGAACTAAAAAAATAATATATACTAGTGCTACACTATTTAACACAGTTGGCATAACTTAGAAACATGATAATTTTGAACAACTTGAATGGAAATAAAGATACAATAAGGAAAATGAGAAATTCTAAGGAGAAATATCCATGTTTGATAAAATAAGTAAGATGGTCAATGTGAAAAGAAAGGAAAACATATTAAAAAAAAGTATGAGATAACAATGATTGATAAGATGTCGTTAACAACAGAAGAATTGATCCAAAAACCTAACTAAACGCCCACCTATCCGAAAATATGAAAAAGGAACAAAATTATTTTGACACAACCAAATATTTCAAGACAATCCCCCAAAAAATCTATCCAGAATTAGGAAAAGAGGCACAAATTTTACTGAAAACTCCCCCGAATGAAATCATTTTGGAGTTATATATGTAGCCATAAGAAAACAAATAATGAAAAGAACAAGAAGGATTGAAAATATTAAAGACTCTTCTAAAAATAATGAACCACAAATGTACAAACATTTTACAATTGAAGAGATCATTAATACACTTAAACACATACATTAATGGAAGTCAACTGGAATAGATAAAGTAATAAAATTGTGGCTCATCACAAATACCCCCACCCATTGGCGAAGCGTATTTCAGAAATCATTAAGGAACAAAAAAAAATGCCGCTCTCGATCCCAGGTGTAAGATATCTACAATCAAAACAAAAGAAAACAACAAATTCGAAAAAAAAAGAAAAAAAATTTATAAATAAATAAAGAAAATACCGACCTATCACCTGTCTTCTCAGAACATATAAAAAGATAACATTAACATATAAAAAGATTCCTTGAATATCAGGACATATTTTCTTTTGAAAAAAAACGGATGCTAATAATATTCCTCTGACTTCAAAAGTTATCTTCTCTTAAACAAGATGATCATGGAAAAGTGTCCATCCAAATGGAAACATCAAAGCATTCCTTGAAATGATTGCAAGAAAGCGTTTGATAGTGTACCAAACAGACAGATTTCAAAAGTTTTGAATAATTCAAAAATAGCCCCAGTTATAATAAGATTTATTTCATATAATGTACAAAGGTGGCATACTCTCCTTAGCTGAATCTATTAAAATGTATGATCAGAAATAATGCAATGAACTTTTACAACGAAATCTATCAGTTTCATTTTCTCTTCTTTTTGTATATCTCTAACACATCTCTCCATAAACCATAAAACACAAACAAGGATATATATATATATATATATATATATATATATATAAATATATATATATATATATATATGGAAGTAAATAATGAAGTGTAATCCTACAATATATAAAGTAAAATTGATAAAAAAGTAATATGAGTAGAAGGAGAGATTTATTGAGAAGTAAAGTCGACATTATAGCGTATATATATATATATATACATATATATAAATATATACACTTCTAAAATATTCTACATGGATGATTCAGACTCACATTCAAGAATGATGATGACTTAGAAGATCAACAAAATATTGTGAACAACTTAATGAAGACATACTATGCTATTTAGTCGAAACAAATCCGTAAAAATTGCATTTAAGAAAAGTTTATTAGTAAAATTTAAAAAAAACACCCTAAATATAAATACGCAATTACAGACTTAGAACAGTATAAAACCTGTTGATATTAAAGATTGAACCAATTAGCATAAGTCAAAATATGAATAACGGAAAAAAAAAACGATTAAAATTATTCTATAGGAGACCAATTGATACAGTAAGAATAGAAATAAATGTAAAACAAAGTCTTAGCAATTAACACAATAGCAATACCAGTCGTGACATGTAGTTTTAATATAATCAACTGGATATTAGCTGAAACCAAAAAGAAAATGATACTAAAATTAAGAAGATAATAACCTGCCACTGAATCAATCACCCAGGAGCAGATATACAACATCTCTACGCCAATAATAAAAAAAAGATGGAATAGGGTTCATCCAGAAAAAATCGATCAACGCAACCGCTAAAAGATGTAAGAAATACCTAGACTCTCCAACATATTGCATTCCACAGTTAGCAAAGGCTCACTAAAATCAAAAGTGTTAATATTCAATTGGTGAAGAAAAAATAATTTTGCTAGCCAACTCGACCTCACACGGAAAGAAATTAACAAAAAAGATAAAGCCAAAGAAGCAGTAAAAACATAAAGATGCTAAATAAAGAGGACTGAATCAATAAAAAAAATCGCCTAAGAAGAAAAATCCCTACAACGACGATATACACAAAGAAATGCCAATATTGATATAGTAAACAACGGTCGAAGGCAGAAACGTACAGAAATGAAGAAGGAGAAAGAGAGAATTCATTATAGTAGCACGGGACCAAGAAGCTTATTTTACTCAAGAAAATGCTTCTGACAAAAAATCTGAAAAATTTCACTACTAAAATTAAGAGTAAATATTTACAGAGTGACTACTGACTCGAAAGTATCAGAAAAAATCAAAAAGTACGGATTAAATCAAAAATGTTGACCGTGTGAATAAAGACAGAGAATGGAGTCCCAGAGGTGTTTGGTTTGGTCTGGATTTCTGGTAAATAGACCATTGCATGTTATTTAATGCCAAATCCATTTTTATACATATAAACAATTTTATTTCATTCAATTCATTTTAACATAAGGATACAGTTAAATGTCAAAATAGTTCTATTTTGAACAATTTAGTTTACCATAAGTACACAATTTAGTTCTATCTAACCCATAGAGATGACCCTATCAGGTTCTACCACCTCCAGGCTAGATTGAACCTGTGAGTGACGGCAATAAAGGGGTGCTCTGCATTCCTTAAAACTCCAGCATTACTGGAGACTCACGATCATATTTTTTGTATAATATACAGGACAATCTCTGGGGGTGTCTTACTCCTCTGCAAAAATGAAGTTGTCGTATTTTATAGACACTGCCGACTGGACCCACACTGTAACGTAGTGGCTAACGTGCAGGACTGTGATATTTGTAGTAAACAAGTTACAAGTCCAGTCACACTATTATGTTTACTTTCGGACTAAAACCTCTAGGAAAGGTACAAACCTTTTCAGCTATGGATTGAATACCACTAGTACTGTTTTTCTATCCGGGTGGCTTTGGTATTAAATAAACAATGAAGGTTGATATGTCATAAAGCAAAGAAATAAATCCTAACCAGAACAATAAAAATTGATTCGCCCTGTCGGTTGGGGATGTATAATACACTTAATGCTTCTCAACAGACGACTAAGACTCTAGTCCAGTGTGGTAGTACCTGATCGGGGCCTATCTATGAGTCAGATAGAATTAAACTGCGTACTCATGCTAAACTGATTTCCTTGAATTAGAACAGTTTTTGCCATTGAAACTGTACTTACACAGAACTGAATTGTTTGAAATAGAACAGTTTTGATATTTAACTGTGAGTAAACAAATCTATTGGTATACTAAACTGAATTGTTTGGATTAGACCTGTTTTACTAAACTGAATAGCTTGGGATACAACGAAACAGTCTGTCTGGGGATGACAATATATATATATATATATATATATATATATATATATATATATATATATATATATGGGAATATGTAAATGATTACAAGTAAAGAGAAAAAAACTGATTAATACTTATTTTTATATGGTTAAGTATATATATATATATATATATATATATATATATATATATATATATATATATATATAAGTAATCATAATACTTACAGTACTTATACTTATTATCTATACGACTAAATGGTGGGGAATACAAAAGAATAAATTTTCAGGCAAAAGACGGAGCAAAATTTAATATTTTAGCAAATTCATTTTTGCTTATTTTTGTATATGAGAATTATGGTTCACAGTAATTGTTGAAGCACAGTATAAAATTGTCTTATTAAAATCGTTCTTACTGCAAACTGATTTTATTGGTGCATATTCTAGACTTTTATCAGTTTGAATATAAATTAAATACAAAAAGTGATCATTTGACAGTTTTATTATTTATGAAAATAAAAAGTAACACAGAAAATTGAACTGATTTCCCTTAGATTCAAAATCACCAAATCCCTTTAGTAAACAACAAGATACCTGCGAGGTGAATATTTTTAAACAGAAATATGAAACAGTTTGAATATTTACGAAATAAAATGCACACATTTTTCCATGCACAGTTGTTTTAAAAACAAGTGATAATATTTACTTGAAATGCTTTCAACAGTACAAAAATGAAAAACAGACTTGTATTGTAACAATGTGCATCCAGTTTGCCAAAAACGTGAACTGTGATGATTAAATCAACACAGTTTCTTTCAACACACTTCGTGTTTTTAGCCACAGTTGCCCAACCTTTCGTATTGGCTACATTAAAACAGTCAAAATAATCAATCTATTCAACGTTGGGCGGCGCGAATAGAAACCACGAAGGAGAATTGTGTAGATAGAATTAAGACAACGCATATTCAGACTGACATATAACGTTGCAAATCTTTTGCTATGGGTCAGATCAGACTCACTTTGAGGTCACTAATGCATGTAGCTATTTGCATATCTAAGGTTGAACAAGAACGTAAGCAAAAAATAGTGAATGAGACAAATAACACTGGTTCACATTACCAAAGGAAATTTATAATTGTTTACATTAGTTTTATATGAGCATGCATATGTAAGATTTATTTGTCATTATATTTTATGTGTGCTTCATCATATGTATGTGTTCATGAGTTGTTTTTGCAGGTAACCTAAAAAAACCTTTGTTCTTTTTAAAAAAAAGAATCAAAATTTCTTTAAAAACTTCGACACTTTTCAGAAAATTTTCCCAGGCCTATGTTGCTGTGGTACACAAAATTTAAATATTCACATTCCATATCATTTAACAAGCTTCTCAACTGTAATTCATCCACCCTAGCTCTGATTAATTGAATAACACTAACCATATGACCAATGACATGTTTAAAATATCGGACAGATTTACACAGATTTTTCTGATTAAAATGCAATTGAATGATTAAGCTGTAGTAAGTGAATGCTAATCTTTCATTTTTATTATAAAGCTGCTTTATTAGATCAGTATGTTTTCCTATATGGGAAAGTGTATCATCGGCTAAAATGCTTGCCAAATTGTTCTAATAGAAAAATATATCTACTTAAACAGTTTCGTTTTTATTTCAGGCCAAAAGATTTTCATCGTATATAGTTTTTTAAGGGTTCACATGATATTAATACTTCATTAATTGAAACAAGGTCATCAATTTCGCTAAAAATAGAACTGGCTTTGATATGACTTGTATTGATCAGCGCTCTTTACTATTGTATATGAATACTTCGAGCTTATCTTACCTGTAACAAATAGCTGTTCTATTAGACTCAGCCAAATGTCATTAATTCAACAAAGCATAGTTTCTGGTAATGAAAACATTTCAATTCTTGCTTTTCTTTCTTGATAGATCATATCTAGTAAAATCAGAAAATATTCTGCTTTAAAAGAGTTTTGATATGTTTTATAAGTAACTACACAAACGTCATTTTTTTAGTCTTGCTTGTTTGCCTATAAAACAACAATTGTTACTTCTTTTAAATAACTCGACATACTGTTTTCTAGCAAAAGCATGCTTCCAAATCTACTTTTTGGTCTGTAAAAGTCTTATCTGTTTATATTCTTTAAAAACAACGTGTTCTTTGTTATATAATACTTGATGTTTTACTTGTAATGTAAAAACATATTTATGTCTATCCCTCATGAAATATACTGCTTATGTTTTCGTTTGATTTTTTGTTTCGTAACAGTAATATCAGAAAACTTTTGTAAAGAAATGCAATCCCGCAATTGGCTCACTGTTTTATAGCCTTGACGACAGCAACATTTTTAGAAAAATGTTAACCGAATTATCCAGCTTTCTTCGGCCTGATTCTAGTCGATATCGAGGCGTTCTTCATATAATGGTTTGTTAATTGCGTAAAAAATAATTCATTGCTTATATCATTTTCTCCGCAGCTTAAATGTATTACCCACTGCCTAAATATGCCTATATCCATTTCTAATGTCCAGTAAACATTCAGACATCGTGATGAGTCCATTTTTGTTCATTTCATAGATACATTTTTAAGGAAGAACAATTCAACCACACATTTACTTTCATTTCAGACACAATTTTGCAAGACTACGGCAGTTTTTATTGTAGAAACACATCAAATGTTGCTGGGAACATTCAATCTCTATTGTCATACACCCAATATACTTTCTCTGCTGTCGTGGAAAAGTAAAAATAAAGAAAGTTTCAACTTTCTTTTAGCAATCTATAAATGCAGGCTTTCACTCGCCACTAACAGAAATCTGTCAGCAACGACGGGAGCTATATAGGAAACATTGTTTTTATACAAAATATTTGCTCTGTTCAACGATGCGATCCCTGAAACCTCTGCAGTTTCCGGCGGAAACAAATAGTAAATATTAATTTCGGTATATTTCAGGTGAATAAGATTTAAGACTTTGTTTTCGTTGGTATACAATTGTATCAAATGGTTGTAAAATCAATGAGTCCTATGAGAATGTCTATATTGAAGCCGTAGCCAAAATTATTAGTCGACTCTCAAGACTGACTGGGTTCCAGTCAGATATCTCATTGAGACGTTGTAATGTTTCTTCTTCACTCCCTTGAGGTCATACATTCGCCAAACAGAAGGAGAGCCTTTTAATTAATTGTCTTTCCTTCTAGGTGTTCCCAGTTGTATAGCTGTTCAATTCCTTAATTGAGCCATCAATTAGACGTATTTCAAACGGTGGACCAGTTCACAGTTGAAGAGATATCGTCGAAAGAATTGTGCAAGATACACATCTAGAATAATGATATCTCCTTGTGTAATTGTTATTGTCTTAGGAAATGGAGACAGTGAGCTGAGTTCAAATCCAGGATGACGTCGATTGTATTTCACATAGCGCTAATACCCTTGAAAAAGTACGGTTCAACAGTTAACCATCAAAGTATTAGTAAATAATTAGGTAGATGGAGATCTTTCACTGTAGTGTGGCAACCAGTCAAGTAGAAAACTCTGAAATTTAGAAAATTAAATAATGGTGCCACATAATTTCACTATTTCTGGTTCATTTAAAAATTGTAACTGTTGAAATTTTAGCTTTAGGGTAAGATCAGTTTCGAAGTGAAAGTTTTTTCTCAATACTCCGATATTGTAGCAGGAGTACTACAAGGGGACACGCTAGCTCTATAACTTATTATCATTTGTCTAGACTACGTACTTAGAACATCGATTGACAAAATCAGAGAGAACGGCTTCGAGCTGACAAAGAAAAGGGGCAGAAGGTACCCCGCAAAAACAATTACCGACGCCGACTACGCCGATGACATAGCGATCCTGGCAAATACACCCAACCAAGCCGAAACACTACTGCATAGTTTGGACCGAGCAGCCGCAGGCATAGGCCTCTATGTCAATGCACAAATAACGGAATATATGTGCTATAATCAAACGGGTGACATCTCCACTCTAGACGGAACCCCTCTTAAACTAGTAGATAAATTCACTTACCTAGGAAGCAGTGTCGCATCAACCGAAAAGGACATCGACACGAGGTTAACGAAAGCATGGGCAGCTATCAATAGGCTATCGATTATATGGAAATCAGACCTAACCGATAAAATGAAACGCAGTTTCTTCCAGGCAGCGGTCGCATCGATACTGCTATATGGATGCACTACATGGACTCTAACAAAACGGCTGTAGAAGAAGCTTAGCGCGCAATTACACAAGAATGCTGAGAGCAATCTTGAACAAGTCTTGGCGGCAACACCCCACAAGACACCAACTGTACGGCCACCTGCCTCCTATCACGAAAGCTATTCAAGTTAGACGAGCCAGACATGCGGGACACTGCTGGAGAAGCAGGGACGAACTCATAAGAAATATACTCTTATGGACCCCCACACATGGCCGTGCAAAAGCAGGACGACCATCAGCAACTATATGAGGATACAGGATGTTGTCCAGAAGCCCGGCGATGAACGATAGGCAAAAGTGGCGAGAGAGGGTCAGGGATATCCGTGCTACCAGCACGACATGATGATCATGATGATGATTTACACAAGCCTTCAGCCACCGACAAAGTAAGACACAAGGTCAATTTTAAGCGAGATACAGCTGGTTTGAATTAGGTTTTATTTCTACATATACAGTTGCTTTGGAATGACTGAATAACATAGTCTGCTCTACTATTTACCCAGAGCTGGGTGGGGAGAGAACAAAAGTATTCATGCCTTTCACCAGCGATTTGCCACAAAATGTAAATCATTTCGTCTAGGATTTAAAAGCGCAAACGTGCAGTCTCGACCGGGATTTTAGGATTTAAAAGCAGATCACTGATTTCATTATCTTCGAAGATATATTACCGTAACGCTAGGCGTGCCTCATCATTCTTTCTTCATTCTTTCTTCCCCTTGTCTCTATCTCATTTCCCATCGTCTTTTTCTTTCTCTTTTTCTCTTTCTCTTGCTCTATGTTCTGTGTATGTGTCTGTTTGAAGAGGGTGTTAACGTCCTTAGCATTTCATTTCTTCTCTTCTCATTTCAATCTTATATATAAATAGATAAGGTGAAAGGGAGGAATTATAAAACCATGTTCAAAGAAAATTATTGGACGTATCAAACTTGTTCTAATAGTGGATATGTCATTGTTATTTTGTATTTGATGAATGCTCGAGAAACATGTAAGCGCGAAGTGTATAACGGCTATCCCTGCATTGTGCCGGTAAACATGTACTTTTCAATAAAAAATATAATATTTTCTGTAACATAATGACCCTCGGCAGTTCGCTGAGATCCCGTGTACAGATTAAGACTATAGAACAAGTATCTAATATAGGAAAACGAGTCGCTAGCGAAAGTAGATGATTTTGAATGGCTGGTTTGTGATTTACGGCCGTTTAACCCTTGCAGATATTTCAACCTATATATATATATTTTTTTTTTTCTTTAAGAAAATACCAAAGACCGGTTACTTTGGGATTATAAATTTATTTCCAACCTGTTTTGTGTTTCTTATGTAAACCAAAAGCACAAAGAAAAATATGACAGGACTTCCTTAGATTTTATGGATGAAATAAATCAGAATAGACACGGGGGTGGGAGATGGAAGAGTGGTGAAGAGTTATATCCTCGTTTTTTTTCACTTCCGTTTTTTTATTTCTTTATCTATTTTATTTATTTTTATTTATTTAATTTTACTGTCGGTTGGAATTATAGGAAAATTTAAATGTTCAACTTTTTGAATGATTTTCTTGTCCTGAAAGAATTACTCCCAACTCTGGTTTAACTGGACCGGATAATACTCTATATATATATATATATATATAGACTAACGAAGAAGGGACCCTCCACATTTCCCAACCTCAAGAATAAACGCTTCATCATTCGATGAAGTTTCATTCAATTCACGGGAACACACATTTGGAAATTGACTTACCCCAGTGTGAATGTGCGGTCGCCATTTTCTAAAAAAAAAATACCGGCAGGGTGGTGGCTTGGTGGAGGGAACTTTAGATGTGACTGACTTGTGGAAAACATTTTCTTGTGTACTACCTACCTCAACATAAGGATGACTAGAAACACAGTTTGTGGTAATCAGTCAGTTTCTTTCTTCCTTTCTTTCTTTCTTTCTTTCTTTCTTTCTTTCTTTGCCTCTCCATCTCTCTCTCTCTCTCTCTCTCTCTCTATATATATATATATATATATATATATATATAGTGTCTATTTTAGGCAATACCTGTACAACTATCGTTATTTCTGTATACATTTCTACTTAGCAGTATATCTATTAAATATCTATCTATCTATCTATCTATCTATCTATCTATCTATCTATCAGTCTGCTTCTCTCTCTCTCTCTCTCTCTCTCTCTCTATCTATCTATCTAGAGTTATTAGATTTCAAATTTATTCCTAAAATGAACAGTCCTCGGTAGGGGTCTTATATATATATATATATATATATATATATATATATATATATATATATATTCACATATTCACGCAACTAGGTTTCGTCAGGTAATGAGAAATTTCATTGTTCCGAACCATTACTCAATCTGCATGAACCGTTACGAAACGTTAATCGTTCTACAGGAAACAAATGTAAAAATGTTATTCATTTTGTCTACTGCGCACTCCAATATGAAAAAAAGATAATAAAACAGAACTAGAAAAGCAGCAAAAAACAAACGGAAAAGAAACATGAAGAACAAGAAAAATACTGAATAAAAATCAAATATATCCTCGATTCTTTCAACCCTATAGCCAACACAACTTCATCTCTTTCCCCCTCTGTCTGTCAGTTTCTTTCTTTGTCTTTTGGTCTCTTTACCTCCTCCTCTTTACTCTCTCCCACTCATTCTGCTTTTCTCTCTCTCTTTGTTTATCCCTTTTATGTACTTTCACTATCACACTCTCTGCATCAGATTTCTCCTCTCTCTGTGTCACTTTCTGTTTCTCTCTTTCTTTTCTATAATTTATTTCGATTTTATTCATATCTTCTCTTTATTGAAATTATTTGAAATAATTGTTTTTAAATACCAAAAAATAACGCGTATATTTCGATTATATTTACCAAGAAAAGTATTGATTTATTTGCTCGGTTGAGCTATATATAACTTGTTTTTTAAAAGCGACTTGTAATTCCGCATTTCAAACTTCAAATGTTTTAAATGCAAACAGAAATTACCTGATTAACGAATGCCTTTATTGCTCATTTTTATTTCAGTAGTCAAAGCGTGCGCATCAAAATTTAATCTATGATTTCACGCCTCCAAGCAACGGAAGAGAAAGTTTACGAATCACAAAACTGCTAAGAAAACGTGTTTTTGTAGCAGGGATGTCTTTACAGACTGCCAAGAACAAAACTGGTTTTCAAAGTTTCGTCTGGTATTACGCCACGAAGAAGTGAACCCTGGCATGGACGCTCATAGGACCTCAATTAAGATTTTTCAGAAGAATTAAAAGAATGCAATCCACTCAGAATCACTCGAAAATTAGTATTTGATCGAAATATATTACAATCCAAAACCTGTTTCCTCTTGAAAAGTGAGAAAGCTGAGTATTGATCTTCTTCATAATCATCGTAAGAGGAATAAAGAAGATCGGATATCCAGAGCAACGTTCCTTTTTTGAATGCAGACAAATGACCTGTTTCTAAAATATGCCCTTACAGAAGATGAAAACTGGGTGTTTTATGAAAATGTTCAACGCAAAAATCAGTGTGTTGACAAGGATAAATATATGCAAATAAGAGCTTCCCGGAAGAAAAATTATGCCTTGTCTATTGTGGGGTTAGTGCGGTTATATATATTTTGAAATTTTAAACCTCTGTTAGTTACTCAGTGTAGACTAATGCTCTCTACATCTGCCATGGGTTCATGAAAATCTTCAAAGAAAATGAACTGCATGTACCACTATGATAAGTCGAGACCACACTTAGGAAGACTTATGCAGGTTAAATTAAATTTAGGCTCAACCACACTCCCCCACACACAAATACATATATATATATATATATATATATATATATATATATATATATATATATATATATATATATATGTATGAAATATTTGCGTGTAATACTGATTGCAAAAATAATATTCGTAATTTACATCGATTTTAGATTATATTTGACTGATTTATAAATCCTTCATAATAGAAAAAAACTCAACAGTCAATTCCAAATAATACTACCACTGATGTAAACCAAAAGTATGATCCAAAGCTCTTGGGCAGAAGATATGGGACAATTTATACACCATCAAGATACGGACGAAGGAAAAGTAACAAAGAGTTTTGAAAAAGTTACATTAATAAAGAACGTAGTTCCATCATCTTTAACAAAACTTACTTGAATAATAACTTGCTGCCTAAATATACATTCTTCAATATATATATATATATATATATATATATATATATATATATATATATAATGTAAGTGGAAGAAAATTCAAACCTGGTTGAATGATCATATTAAATTCTTTTCGGCTAAGAATATATACTTCCTCTCTTCAAATGGCATACACGTTTGATATGTGGATGACATTACAGTACAGTGAATAACTTTTCCATGAAAACGATTCATGCCAAAACACCCTTTCACAAAAATCCTTCCCTACTTCTCTCTACTCAACTCCCTAAAATCTATTTCCACTTTTAAAAAAAAATATTTTTAATGAAACCTTATACATTTAACTTTAAATCCCTCCCAACATTTCCTGATACAACTATACCATCCACTCTTCTCACATGCTTTTAAATTAAAACAAAAAAAAAACTCAGAAAACAAGAGACTGTTTTCTGATTTTCTTTTTCTTTTTAAAGTTGAAGAAGTCCATGAAAATGAAAAAAAGCTTGAACGTTATCTGACACATATAAATCTGAGTTAAATGTTTGATTCATCCAACTTTCAACGCATTTCTGTCATATATATATATATATATATATATATATATATATATATATATATATATATATATATGATAGAAATACACACACATATATGTGTGTGTGTGTGTGATATTTCCGTATAATGTTCATCAGAAAAAATTAATATACGTTATATTGTATGTTTTTTTTTAAACAGTTCCTGTATACCCCCTTGTTTTTAAGTCCATATCAGAGGAATAAAACATGTTGAAAACTTTTTGTATCACACCACTGTACTCATTCGTAGATGGAAAAGCTTAAACAGGTATTTCCGAAAACATTGCTTTTTACTTCGCACGCACATTACCCGTCCCATTTTCTTTTCGATTTGCCTTTTGCTCAATAAAAAAAGGCAAATCTCACTCTCTCTCTCTCTCTCTCTCTCTCTCTCTCTCTCTCTCTCTCTAATTGTATTCATACATAGAGTGAAGAAACATTTTTGGCTTTGTATTTCTTTTAATACTTTCCTCTAATACATTGTTGATGATGTCTTCATATCAAAATGTGTCAAACATACTAATTGGACATATTTCGGGCAAAATAATATAATTGGATATATTTCTGCATGAATTCCGAAATAAGCAATTAGAATGCCTCATGGATAGTTTTATGGGAATGTTTGTTTTATTGTAAAAGATCGATTCCACAATATTTGAGTGTCTATATCTAACAGTTAATGTCCACTTCATACCAATAGAAAACCTATTAGATCTGCTTTAAGTTTATTTAAATTTACGAGACGTTCAATTCTTATTATTCATCCTAAAAACACCCTGTTGAATATTGTCTTCGCTTTGTTTATATTCATTTGGGCTATTATGTGACCCGATTTTCTATAGTTTTCTTTTGTCGAAGTCCATAACCTCTAAAACGTTGATTTCGTTGGTTATTAACAACTACTGATATCTAAGGGGAACGTGTACAATTTCCAGGTCTGAATTTAGCAGAAAGGCAAGCGACCATAAATCGTGGAAATAAGTAAGTGAAGTAACTGATCAGAGATATTCAAAGGCATGTCTAGAACAAAAAAAAATTACCAACCTGTATTGAATAAACCGTTTGTTTAGAAATTCCCTGGAGGTTACAGAACGTCGAAACGTTGTGAATATGACTGAAGAAAATATTCCGATATTCATACAAAGGGCAAATATTTTCATCATTAAGAGTTTTCGGACCATTGTCTTCATTTTTATTGTTATTTCCGCAACGTTTCGGCCGCAGTTCGATTTTCCATGTAGGTTCCCGAGTTCGACAAACACGCGAAGAAGGTCTGAGTACATATCGGCCGAAACGTAGTGGAAATAACAATAAAGATGAAGGCAGTAGTCCGAAATACCTTGATGATAAAAATCATCAAGCTTCGTCTCAGAAATTCAGAAAACGAGAGGGCCAATAATCTCTTTTTTTTTCTCTCCAATATTAATTTAAACTCGATTTAAATATATATTACTTTGGAAGCGCTCGTTGCATAACGATTATGGTTGTAATATCTGGAATTATCGACTCAAGTTCAAGTCCAGGATAAAGATGTTTGAGTTTCGCTACATAGTAATGTCCTCCAGAAAGGTATGTACCCATCTGTTATCACCCAAACTATGGGTAAATAGGTGTGCCGACTGGGTTCTTTGGCCTATTTAAGCAAACAGACTGCAAGAAAGAAAATTCTGAAATCTGACGAACGATTTCTTTTACTGAATTCAGCTTATTGCAGAAGGGTTTGGTATATATATAAATATATGATAAAATAATCCGAATATTCAATAATATTGTGAAAATCAGGAAACACCGAACCCATACAATTGTAACTCAGTTTCACTTATTAAACATTCCTTAACAGTAATACCATTATAAATGATTTAAAATAGTCTGAATAGTGATAAACACGTCTTTGTTGGTATTTGTAAAGCACACTTGGTTCTAATTGGGCACTTGTGTTATCATCTAATTTCGTGTGTCTCGAAGAGTCATCAGAATATAATTACTGTTTACAGGGCAATCAGTTTAACTCTTTTCTTTACAATGGGCTTGAGGTTTAAGGAAATTAAATTGTGCACAGTGTACAATAGATTCAAAGCAAAAGCATATCTATTAGAATATTTTTGCAATTGATTAATTCAATCTGAAACTAAAGCAATTTCTTTATATTGAACATGAACAACTTTGGTTGTATTCAGTAATGCATACAGAGAATTTTACAGCAGTAATATTCAATAAATATTTATAAGTAAATTGTCAACAGGGTGGAGATTAGAGTGCTTATCACGTAACACGTTTACACCGACTTTCTTTACAAACGGTTACTGTAAAATACTGTTCATTAAATCACATATAAAATTTAAATTGACATAATCACCTTGTGAAAGGCATAAATGCATCTCTCAGTCATCTGATATGGATAATTCTTTGAGCAGACTAGACACTTGTGTAAGGCAATCAGTCTTGGAAAAGGCTAAGTTGCAAAATCAATAGATGGAGATTGTTGTTTGGAGAATCTATGGAACATTGTTGCACATTTAATTTATAATCAACCAATCCAAATTTGTCGCTTTTCCTACACTGCTATTAAACACTGAAAACAAAACTTCTATGTAAGCAGTTTTGAAGTTTACATCTTTAACTGAACTCTTTTGCACACATACGTTGTGGGCGAATGTAGAGCAATAGTATTCAGAAGACAGAGAATCAGGTATAGCACTAGAAATCCGGACGTTAAATGTTTATGTCTAAAAGAAAGATGTTTGTTTCCTTAAAAATGTGATCTGAAAGCTTTAGTATAAGTAAGATTCGAAGCGTTAACATGGTATTAATCGGATCAATCTATATAATTTTCCCTTAAAAGTTAATATCATTCTAAACTAAACGTAAAATAGTTTTATTATTTCCAAAATGAATTTCTAGAATAAGAACAGATATCAATTTAATTCAGCTTTCCAAAAATGAGAAAACTTTTTTACGTATATATATATATATATATATATATCTTCTTTGGGTGACTGAAATGAAGCAATTAAATTTGAGGTTGAATAGTTTCAATTTATGATTTAATAATAGGTAAATCATACTAATATTGAATGTGATTGCTTAATTTTAACTGAGAATTGAAAAAAATTCTTATGTAATCTTGAAAAAAAAAGTTTACAATAGTATTTCATTTCTGCGCTACACTGTAAATAAAATACATTACAAAAATTCGCATATATATATATATATATATATATATATATATATATATTGAAAATATTAACCTTCATCTAGATTATATAAGCATACTCTATATAAATTTCTTCATAAGAATGACAAAGTAGATGTTAGATGTAAGATTTTTAAATTGAAAAAAGAGTTTATAATAGTACTTCATTTCCGTGCTATACGGTAAATAAAATACATTTAAAAAATGTGTATATACATATATATATATATATATATATATATATATATATATATATATATATATATATATATATATATAAGTGTATGTGTGTTCCTATATATATATATATATAAGTAAAGTAAAGTTGGCGACCATAGTCGAGGGTAACCCGAAGGCTCCCTTTTCGATAGCTACTACACCAAGGTGTAGGGGAGGGCGCTACTCCTTCCCTGGATTGCTCTACTTTACCCTTGATCAATACCTTATAATGCTGAGTGTTAAGCAAGGAGGCATCAAGTACCATTTTTTGAGTCTTTGGTATGACTCGACCTGGGACTAAACCCAGGTCTCCCAGACCATTGGCGAACCTTTTCTTTAGGTATGCATATACTAAAAAATTCTTCATATGAATGACAAAGAAAATGCAAACTCCAGATACTCCGGATTCACTGCACAGACACATCAATTAATGATTTGGCAGTTAACAAAGGCATCCAGCTCCAATACTTTCATTTCAGTACACTCCCACTTACATGAAATTCATTATGTAAAAAAAATACTGTTTGACTTTCATGGCAATTGTATATTTCGCCAATTTCAGAAAAAATATATTTTCTCACAAACTTTTCTAAGACATTACGCAAAATACTTGGACAACGGAAAACCAAAACAGTTGACACAACCTGAAGAACTGCTGGCTTAAATGTCAAAATGTATCACAAAATTATATCATATACTTTATACGTTTGTGGAATATATATATATATATATATATATATATATATTTGTCCTTCATTTTTGGTGAGTTCAGTGTAATATCTGTGTGAATTCTTATTAGCGGAAGGATATTTATCCATCTGTTTTCCGTATTGTCGGAACAGGCCACAAGCCCTCTTGACCTATTGTTATAATTTGGGTACCAACATTATGGAGCCCTACGCTTTTCTTTTCAAGTAATCATGAAAAACACACACACACATTATATATATATATATATATATATATATATATATATATATATATATATATATATGTGTGTGTGTGTGTGTGTGTGTGTGTGTGTGTGTGTGTGCCTCACTTGTACTCTATTTTCGTAGGAATTTGTAAAATTTTATAGGTTTGATTAGATTTGGTTTTCTTTGTTTGATGTCAAAAGAATATTCATGGGTTACTTAGTGCAATATTTAACGAGTATGATAAGAGGAGTTTAACCCATTGCTATGTGTTTTAGCCCTCCCCTACACGTTAGTGTAGTAGCTATCGAAAAGGGAGCCTTCGGGTTACCCTCGACTATGGTCACCAACTTTACTTTACTTATACCTTCCTTACATGTACATGTATGAAAGTGAACGGAAAAGGACGATTAGAGTTCCAACGCGTTTAAAGCGATATCACACTCCAGCATTTTGGTCTCGACATCACAACTTTCCCCAGTTTTTATACTCATATAAAATTACTAGTATTCAATAACAATCTCTTTGTCGATATCACAGAAAGTGGCAGCAGTTTCCAAATTGCCTAACGTGATGCCCACGGATTAGCAATAACAGCATTCAGCATCAATACGTAAATGGGCGTTCATCCAAGATCATCGGGTAAAATAAGTTTTTTTTTTTTTGTTTTTTTTTTTCACGGAAATATTCCTCGATTGATGAAAAACGAGCTACCTGCACTGTTCACTTGCAATTTCCTTATTTTGTCGATTGAAGAATTCGCAGAGATGATTTTCTTGCAATTTTTGTTTCAGATATTTTTTTTTATTATTATGTTGCCTACATGCTTATCCTTAAGATGTATTTCTGTTTATATTGTTATTATTAATTTTTCGTTGCTCTATTTTTATATTCCTTGTGTCACGGTAGTGTTCCATGAAAAAAATACTCAATGTTGACGTGTTCCCTCATTTTTTCTTAATACACTGTCTATGCATATATCCTCGCTTTTTGAAGTAAATCCTTGTCCATCGTCATCAGTTTCTTAGCTCTATAGTTCGAATTTCTCTCTTATCCATTCTAGGAAGGATCCAGAGTATCTTATATGAGAGATTGTCCAAGATTTTATTCATTTCGTCAGATTTAGACTATAGATTGGTTTCGCAGTATTCCTTGCATGTTTCCTTTCGATTCTTATGGCTTAATCGCATATGCTTCTAATATCCACAGGTATTTATTGTAACAATTAGCAGAGGTGGTTGTGAGTCTTCCAGCAAAAAGTTTTGCGGTATTTCTACCTCTGGAAGATTTGTTTCTTGATGTTAATTCCAATTCCTAATCTTTCATAGTTTTTTGTTATAAAGTTTAGGTTTCACTTTGTTATCTTGACTATTGTCAGATATTTATCATCTAAATTTGTGCGACGCTCTCATCGACGTTTTGTAGTTAATCCATGACATGGTAACATTTAATTTTGTCTTCTTGAGAATCTGTTGACCTATATAGAATCGGTTATATTTCCTTGTTTCAATTTGGAACCCTTTCCATTTTTCAGTAACAGTTTGCAGCATTTAATCGGGTAAAATAATTTTCATCATAACATTTCTATGTTCTCATCCGTGCAGTTAGGATCGCCCACATCTTCAGTAACGATGTATTTTCTTACTTTTTATGGCTCTTATTAGAGGAGAGTCTTTATATATCTGTGTAGTTTTACCCTTCATTATCTATACGGGTATTTTGTTTCAGAAAGGTATTTACTCTGTTGCCGATTATATCTGTTGAGGAGAGACAGGATTTTTTTGAAAAGCAGAATCTATGTATACCATCGAAGCCTAGTGTCTTCGTTATTGCTATTTTCTCCTTTTTCAATTCATTGGAATTATTTTATTTCTTCATGTTGTTTTACCATTCAACCTTTATTTTGTGATGTTTCTGTTTTCACAAGTGGGGGAAAACCGTGGAGAACGGATATAAAAGCCCGCACAAATGATCTTAGAACTTAATTCAAAAGTAAAACTACCCGACAGGGGAACACTATCATGTATCAATCCAAAACTGATTACTCCTGAAAGTAACAAAATTATTGCTCAAATGTTGGTATTGATTAGCATATTTTTTATTTGGCTATTATTATTATTATTATTATTATTATTATTATTATTATTATTATTATTATTATTATTATTGTCTGTGTAGGGGTAGTATCTTTTCAACTGAAGTCTTTCTTTTTGCCAAAGTAATTAATAGTAGAGGGGGGAAACAAAAAAGAACCGTGTGAGAGGGGACATAGATGCTCGCAAAAATGTTCTTAGAAGCTAATTAAAAAGGAGTACTAGCTGACTGAGGGATACTATCGTGTGTCATTCCAAAACTGATGATCCCTGAAAGTAACTAAAATGTCACTCAAATGTTAGTATTAATAAGCATGTTTTCTGTGGTTGGTTTTGATATTATTACTATGATTATTTGTCCGTCTAAGAGTCACCAGATGAAAATGATGCTTCTAGGGCTTAATCTTACAAAAACTTGTTCCCGCAAGTTGACTGCCTTAGATAGCGTAAGCACAATCGACGATCAAGAAATACTAATCAATTGGTTGGGACCTACAATAATTCTGGATTTCCAAAGTAGCATACAAGTGGACTTAGCATATGATAAAACTTACTTTAAATACGTGTGAGAAAGATAATAATGAAATGGAGAAAAAGAAAGCAGAAGGGAGAATAAGTTTTCATTCTCACACTTTTTTTTTTTGGTTAAAGTGTACACTGTAAGAAAATCAGGTCACGTCTGTGTCAGGCGGGCTGATTTTAAACAATCTCTGCGTCTGGTATAGCCACAATATACCACTCCCCATGATAAAAAAGTTGAACTAAAATATGAAACAACTTGGTACCCAGACAACAGGTCAGGGTGTCAGAATTGGCACGTGCTCTCCTGATAGGCAAGGTGGGAGACGCATACGTTATCTTGCGAATGTTGGCTGTTCTTTTTCAGGTACAAGAATGTCGATCTAAGAAATCACACAAATCAGGGGTGCAAACATAAAACATGGACTAGGGAAGACAACCAACTTGCTCTACACTGATATTTCACGGGCAACTCATCACAACGAGGATAAAGAAAAAGAATGACAGAGATATAGCAAGAATACACTGGTTTTCAGAAAACAAATCTAACACATTTTGACCAAGTTAGGACAATAATACAGAAATGTTAGTTTTCTGACCTTGAAATACTAGTCATACATCAGAAAACAATGAACAATATAATCATGCAATATTAGACATACCATGGATTGACAAAAAATAACTAGTTTAACCGAAATGAACAATCAACTTCTGAAAATAGAAACACCACACAACCAGGCGACGCAAAACTAAAAAACACGGCGTAAACACTAATACCAGAACAAATAATAAATTTAGAAAAATCTAAGTGAATTATGAATGGAAAAATACTACTTTGCTATCACTAAGAAACATAGAATAGAGGACAGTTAAGACTGAAAAGGAAAAAATGAATCGAGTATTAACATATATCAGCAATATAACTGAATTAAATGAAATAATCTATGCAAGAGCGACATAAGATTGTGAGAAAATCGAGATTCCCTCAAAAAGAACGAAGAAAAAAATCAAAACCCGGATGAAAAATTCGACATGAAACGCAGATAAAGTCTACGAAAACAGGCCAAAATAATAAAACAAAGGAAAAACGCTGGAACATGTACGAGCAGGAATGAAAAGGTAACACAAAAAATAGCAATACAGCAGAGGAAATAAACCGGAATGTACTGGCAAAAGAAGGAAGATTAAAGAGATATCGAGAAATAATAAGTACAAAACAGGAGATTCCTAAAGAACGAAAAGAAATTCTACTAACAAGTGGGGGAGGATGACACGAAAACATACAATCAACCAGAGCAGGAGAAACGGGAAAATTTTTCACTAAAATGTGACAACCAAGAGAACATAACAAAAAAGATGAATGGATAAATGATATGGCAAAATAATTAGAAGGACTCGAAGAATGTCCGAAAATTGAAATACGCATAGATTTACTCAGAACAACATCAGACTATATCAAATTGGAAAGCCCCAGACCATGATGGAATACAAGGATTCCGGTTCAAGAAATTCACCTCCATTCATGACAGTCTATCACTCGAAATAAACAGGTGTCTACAAGGAACACACGTACCCAAATGTATCACCAAAGGAAAGACCACATTGATCCAGAAAGGCCCCTTCAAAGAAGCCGCCCCAAGCAACTACAGACCAATAACCTGCCTAAAGGTGATGTAGAAAATATTGTCAGTACAAATAACAGAAAAGAATTATTACTCGCTAACAAGCCGCTGATTGTTCCTGGAAGAGGAGAAAAGATGCAGCAAAGGATCCAGAATTCAAGAGAGATACTAAACATAGATCAGCACATTCTTAACGAAAATAAGACCAGACGGAAAATTTAAATTTAGCCAAGATTGACTAAAAAAATATGATATCGTCCACAAAGCTGAATAATTAAATGCCTGAAAATGATCAAAATATCAGATAAAGTCATAAATTTTATCGATTAAACTATGAAAACCTTGAAAGTGGAATTGACAGCAAGAGGGAGAAGCTTAGCTGAAGCGAAAGTCTTAAAAGTTTTTTTTTCAAGGTAATGCACAATCACCGTTACTATTTATACTTGCGATGATGCCATGTAACCACATACTCAGAAAATGGACAGCCGGATAGAAACTTAGGAAATAGCACAAAAACATCTAACGTACATAGACGACAGAAAACTATTTGCAAAAAAAGTAAAAAGAACTGTAAACTCTAATACACGCTGTTAGAATATACATTCAATACATTAGGATGGAATTTGGCATGGAAAAATTTGCCATGCATGTAATGAAAAGCAGCAAACGACACCTGACGAACGGAATGGAAATGCCAAACCAAGAAAAGTTAGAACGCTCCGAGTAAAGGAAACCTACAAATGCTTGAGAATATTGGAGACTGAAACAATCAAACAAGTGAAGAAGAAACAAAAAATAAGAAAGACTATCTCTGGAGAACAAAAAGCTAATTGAGACAAAACTATGTTGCATAAATCTTATCAAAAGTATGAATACCTGGGCTGCCCCTCTCGTAGGTTATTCAGGACCATTCTTGAAATGCACCAGAGAAGAACGTAAGCAAATGGACCAAAGATCAAGAAAACTAGTGACCTTGCATAAAGCATTACATCCCAGAGATGACGTTGACAGACTATATGTATCAAGAAAGGAAGGAACAAGAAGCTTTGCCAGTATTAAAGACAGCGTTGACACATCGATACAACGACTCGAGGACTCGATAGAAAGCGCGGAGAAGGACTAATTACAGTCACCAGAAACGATATTGACAACACGAAGAACAATAACTAGAAAACAGAAATGGGAAGTAAAATAATTCTATGGACGTTTTATACGGGTAATTAGCAACATCTCTCACGATAACGTGAACGTGGATAAGAAAATGTAACCTTAAGAGAGAAACATAATCTCTCCAAAGAGCAGCACCAAACAACGCCAAAAGAACCAATCATATCAATGCAAGAATAGGTAAGACGCAACAAAATAGTAGATGATGGTTATGTGGTGATATATACGAAACCAACAATCACATAATAAGTGAATGCAAGTAAATTAGCACAGAAGAAGTATAAGATTAGATACGACAGTGTAGGCAAGGTGATCCACTGGAAGTTGTAGAAGAAATTTAAATTTGACCATACGAAAAAATGGTATATGCACAACAAAGCATCTCTGTTGAACAATGAGACATATAGACTCCTATGGGATTTTGAAATACAAACGGATCACCTAATCTCGGTCAAAAAATACACCCTAAAATAACCATAAAAAAGAGAACTTGCGAAATTGTGGACTTTGTTGTCTCGGTGGGCCAAAGAATAAAATTGAACAAAAGTGAAAAGAAGGATTAGTACCTCGATTTTGCGAGGGAATAGAAAAAAACTGTAGAACATGAAATTGGCAATAATACCAATCCTGATTGGTGCTTTTGGTACAGTCACCAAATGATTATTAAAGAGACTGGAGGACTTGAAAATAAGAGGAGGAGTGGAGACCATCCAATATACTACATCATTGAAAATGGACAGAATACTGAGAAGAGTCCTGGGGAATTAACCAGAATTGCTGTCACTTAAACTCCAGTCAATGACCATCAGCTAACTCTGATGCGAAAACCTCTAAGGGTGTAAATAATAGGTTTTATTATTATTATTACTATCATTGTAGTAGTATTAGTAGTTTTAGTAGAATGTTTTATAAAAAAATACTCTCGGAAAGTTTGCACATATATACGATGATAAAAGTAATGTACTTTTTTTACTTAAAGAAGAAACACAAGAATGTTTTAAATTGACATCATTGCCGTAAGACTCCGATGGATAAAACGTAATTGCAAAAGTGTTGTTTTTTTTCAAATAAATATTTTAGATAAACACCTGCTTAGATGTACAGCCGAAAACTGCACATAGATTAACGTATATTGCGTGACCATCTCTCTCTCTCTCTCTCTTACTCTATTTCTCTCTTGTTCTCTCTCACTCACTCACTCACTCTCTCTCCATCTCTCTCTCTCTCTCTCTCTCTCTCACTTTTGTCAAATCGTAATGATTAAGACTTGACAAGAAGAGAATTACTTGGTAATCTTCTAAGAACAGTAAATAAAAAAAAAGACAGAATAGGTTAAAAGAAGACTGTTTATCACAAATCCTAATACAAATGGAATTACTTTTTTTTATTACGGTGCGTTAGAGTTTATTTGTTTCCTTTCGTGAAAATGCGGATTTCTTCCCTGGTTTGCAACGGCTAAGAATGGATTAAGGCAGAAAAGTTTGTTTCAGACATCAATTTACTATCGAAGAATTAATAAGGGATTTTACCATTCTTGATTGGCAAGAGTAAAAGGAGAAGAAATCCCTTCGCAGCTGATTTTCCTGATTATCTCTTCAATGTCAGTTTTAACTTCGTGATTTTATTTTATTTTTATTCATCAAATCTTTTCTTTTCTCGAATTTTATCTTGTTCCTGGAAAATCCTCTCAATTTTCTCCTACCAATATTTTTCTTGTCGGATCCTTCAATGAAACACATCGGCCTGGTTGTCTACATTTTATCAATTCTTAAAGATCGTGTAGAATCATTGAAATTAGTTGTCTTTTACTGTTTTTCAGATACACTTATTATTTATTCTTCATACTTGTAGTCTATTTCCTTATATTACTTTCTAATTTTCAATGTTGAGAGTTGACAGGCTTGTTACAATTTAACACATCACTCAATAAGTCATGGTCCTAACTTATAAGACAACAACGTTTAGACAAAATTCGACTTTATTCATCAATATAGTCTCCTTCTAGGGGGGATACATAGATTGCAACGCCTCTAACAATTTAGTGACATTTTTGTAGAACGATTTGTCTTTGGCTTCAAGATTTCAATATCACTTCTTCATTCGAGCAAAATCTCTTTCCCAGGAGCATGCAAACAGCCAGTAGTCGTTAGGGGCTACATCTGGAGAATAGAGTGGGTGCAGAAGCAATTCAATGTGCAATTAACGTAGTTTTGCTATCGTTGCGACCGACTTGTGACACAGTGAATTATCTTGCTGAAAGTGCACTTTTTTCTTCTTCGGTTGTGGCTGTCTTTTGACGATTTCTTCCTTCAAACGCACCAAAAATGCGATATAATAATCGCTATTGATGGTTCTTCCTTTCTCAAGGTAATCGATGAATAAAATACCTTGCACATCCCAAACTACGGAGTCCAAAATCTTCCCTGCTGACGTTTGCGTCATTAGGTGATATGGACGGCTTTAACCTGCTTCCGTCCACACACACACACACACACACACACATATATATATATATATATATATATATATAATTATGTTAGTATAAAAAACAGATTGTAATATTTGCAAAATCTACAAACTGATACCTAGGAAAAAATAGTAAAAATGACGAAAAACACACCTGCTCTACAATCCTGAATAGCCGTTTAGTGAAACCTGGGTAGACACGCTCTTGTCTATGTAAGAATTATTTTCATTATATATATATATATATATATATATATATATATATGTGTGTGTGTGTGTGTGTGTGTGTGTGTGTGTGTGTGTGTGTGTGTGTGTGTGAATCAAAAATATGAAAAAATAATTCGCTAAACCATTTTCTGGTGAAGTTTATTATGTGCTGTTTATCTTCTGAATTTTATTCAATTTACATTTTTTTAAAATTTTAACATTACCATGAAGGATGAAACGTTTAAACTTGATAAATAAATTGACATACGAATAAACTCAAATTCTGTATCTTTTCATATGTTTATATTTACATATTATTTCCTTTCTGTCCTCTCTCTCTCTCTCTCTCTATATATATATATATATATATATATATATATATAAGGAGAAAGAGAGTGTGGGTACAGGCTAACAGACATATTTTTGGAACCTTCCAAGATATAACGCACTTGTTCTTTGAACTCTGTTTCTGAACAAACCGACCAACAGGAGAAATTATATGCAACTTTTTATTATAAAAGCAAACGCATATTTCCTGACACAAACTCTAAATGAACGAGAGTCCAAATTCTTCTTAAAGATTTTATTGAACTTTTGGTAACCCTGCTGTAATATATTCCTTTTAATTATTACAGATAATGCGACTAAGGATAGCTGAATGGGACTTAGCCGAAACGAAACAAGATTTTGAAAAAAAAAATTAATTATCCAAAAATTTGCCGGAACTTCATGCAATATATTCTTGATAAACATTATTATTATTATTATTATTATTATTATCATGAAACTTTTCTTAAATCTTTTTTGGTTATTTTCTTTAAATAAATCAATATCATCATTAATATTTACATTCATCAAGAAAGTTAACACTCCACATTTCTTTGAACGACCAGCTAAAAAGCATCCAGATTTATAGATTTATCGAATGTTGAATTATAATATTATTTTAAGAATTACATCGATCCCAGAATACCTTTCAAATTCAGCAATTATGTCTTTTTTAAAACAGTGTAACTATGTATAATTTCTTGTTGAATTCAAGCCTATTCATTATAGAAACTACTACATAATTATTTCTCGATTTATTGTATGATTATATCTTTCGTCTTTTCTATTATCATAACTGTTTGCATCGCATTCCGCAGGATATCATTAATAGCAGCGTCTGCCCATAAAATATACATTTAACATTTCGATTTGATCATGAGCCAAAGAACTATCTTTCCCTATATATGAGGTCTCCTTCCATCCTTACCGTTAAAATCGTTCTTCCTTTCCTTATCCAGATGTTCAGTAGGTAGTCTATGAGATGCATTTTATTTGCCAGTAGGTGTTTTTCTTATCTAAGCTGGTTGTGGTCTATACGCTTTGTATCAATCTAAATACAAATTGCAAGTCATTCCTCTATGGGGCATTATTTTTGTATTAATAAAAAAAAAGATCGTTTTTCTCCTGATTCAGCAAAATAATAGCTTATTTTGTTCTGGTGAATTTCGTTATCTCACAGTCAGTTTTAGTATTAAATCTATATTATCACACAACCTTATTATATTTCAACAAATATACGTCCGTTCAGGTAGGGTTTCATCGTTTTTGT
>OY757910.1:45570060-45735060 GCA_963585895.1 Sepioteuthis lessoniana
ATCAGCATTAATGAAGCAAAATAAAATAAAATATATTAAAATTTCTAAATTTCTTGTTTTTTAAACAAAAAAATATATATACTGTGTGTGTGTGTGTGTGTGTGTGTGTGTGTGTGTGTGTGTGTGTGTGTTACATGCGTTTGTTCCTAAAATTTAATGAATCATTCCTATTTCAGCTGCAGATAGAACTGAGAGAAATTTAACTCGAGGAGAAAACGTCCTTGTACGTTTTTTGCTGGTAGTATGTTTCTATTTTCGTTTCTTGTATTAAAAGATTTCAATTTTCTCAAATATGTTTTCAAATTATTTCTATTTCATTTGGTATCTTATAAAAATTGAGATGAATGTTTTCCCAAAAAATGAGTAGACGATTATAGAATACCCAACAAAAACCCCGTGAGGAAAATTGCAGAGGGAACCTGAAGAATATCTAAGAGCATTTTAAAAGAAGTTTTGTATTAGTAAATAAAACCTGACTCTCGATAAATTTCATTTTTATATCTTTTTAAAAAAAATCAATGAATTATGGCTACTTCTACAAAGGAAAGAATTGAGTAATATTTAACTTACAATAACTTCTCTTTTATATTAAGCTCCTTTGGTCATTCAAATTCATAACAAAGAAAACCTGGGTTATTTTGAATCGTAATGTTTCATTTCTTATGTATATTTTATATGAATAATATTTGTTTTCCCGAAGAGTTTTTGTCTTATTACCATGAGGGTGGCATGTATATAATGCTCCATTTTTGTAAAAAAAAAACGTAGTAAGATTTTCGCAAAACAATAAGTTATGCTGCATCTGGGCAAAAAATTCCATGAATCAACAGGAACTCATCGTGTCGATTTGCAATGATAAGACCTAATTTTCAAAGAATTGTACAAATGAAAATATTGCACATTAGTTTTAGTCGTACATTACGTTCAATATATTTAATATATAAAATTTGGGGAAAAAAAACGACCATAAGGAAGATTTAAATCTGAACAAGAAAAATGATATTTATAACAAACTGAGACTCTTTCTCAGTGCAATAATCAGCGACTAATGCAAACAGACCATAAGTATTGGATTTAATTTCCCGTAAGCACCCGGTGTTTCCGGCCGTTTCGCTTAAGGCTTAGCATAAAAAATAATGGCAGAAATAGACTGCATTCAAATAACGGAACTTATTGGTTGTAAATATTTTGCATAAATTATATTATTAAGCTTTTCATTTTATTTTATCGGTCTGGTCTGATTTCCATATGATCGAGAGCTTATCAATAGCTGTCCATGCTTTCGTTAGTCGTGTGTCGATGTCTTTTTCGGTTGATGAGACGCTACATCCTAGGTAGGTGAATTTGTCTACTAGTTTCAGAGAGGTTCTGTCTAGTGTGGTAATGTCATCTGTTTGGTTGTAACACATATATTCAGTTTTGTGTGCATTGACATGGAGGCCAATGCCTGCGGCGGCTCTTTCCAAACTACGCAGTAGTGTCTCGGCTTGGTTAGGCATATAAAAAAAAAATAAAATGAATCGCAGTTTCTTCCATGCAGTGGTTGTATCGATACTACTATATGTATGCACTACTTGGACGCTAACTAAACGGCTGAAGAAGAAACTAGTGAGAAATTACACAAGAATATTCAGAGCAATATTGAACAAGTCCTGGCGTCAACACCCCACAAGACACAAACTATACGGCCACTTGCCTCCCATCACGAAAACTATACAAGTTAGACGAACCAGACACGCAGGACAGTGCTGGAGAAGCAAGGACGAGCTCATCAGTGATGTACTCCTATGGACCCCCGCTTATGGCCAAGCAAAAGCAGGACGACCAGCTCGAACATACATACAGCAGCTATGTGAGGATACGGGATGTAACCCTGAAGACCTGCCAGGAGCGATGAATGATAGGGAGAAGTGGCGAGAGAAAGTCAGGAATATCCGTGCTTGCGGCATGACTTGATGATGATGATGATGATATAATTAAGCAATGGGTTGAGTTTACATAGAGAATTTAATAAAGTAAAAAAAAATCATATTGTTATCTAAAGAATGGATAAAATGATAGTTTTTCGTCTGTATTTTGTTTGAGATAGTATTCATAGTCATTGCAGAAAATCGTTAAATATTTCGAACATAATCTAATGCTAAAAGTTTTAAAATCATGAGGGAGATGAAGACACTGTTCTGTCTCTCGTTGGAAGTTTCGTTTTAAAAGTTCCTTCTTGCTCTGTATAGGATAGAAAACATTTTGGCAGATTTAAAATCATCCCGTGAAAAATAGTTTTCTTTCATAGAATTATGATTTGTTAGAATGATTCCACATTAGTATTAAAAATTTTGACGATGATTTTTCATTTATTGTTGGATTATTATTTTCTTCTATTTCATTTTACGCATGATAATCTCTGAAAGGACTTTGAGGATACTGAGTAGAATCATATGTCAAAAAGTACCCGCGAGCAATTTAATATTTAGGATAAGTTAATTTCAATTCAAATAACATTCATCAGGCTTTTAATTTTCCGAGATACGTATTATTCAATAAAACCTTATGCATTATTTTGCATTATTTTTTTTCAACGTTGAAAGCATTTAATCTCTCAAACAAAAAAAGAGAAATACGTTGCAATTCAAAAAGGTTTTCAGTGTTACCGAATAGCAATCTCCGACAACCAGTGGCCCATTAGATGACATATTCTTATTGATTAATTCTAGGTTAATTTAGGCCTGCAAGCCGAAAATCGGAAAACTCGTTTGTATTTTAAAGTCCCTTAGATTTTTATTCGTGTTATTTTCTTCGACAGATTCTGATTTGTACATACACCATTTACAAATATGGTGAAATTTTAATCTATGATAAAATTCCCCGCCGACCACCTTTCTCACCAGTCGTGCCAAGTTTTGTCATCATTTTTGTCTGGTTTGGTTTGGTTTCTTTTTTTAATGGCATATCAACCTTTGTAGGTCATTTAATGCCAAAGCCATTCTCCAAGAAGTATAGTAGTGGTACTATTTAACCCATAGCTGGGAGGATAAGGGGGTTCATACCTTTCCCAAGGGTATTTGCCCGAAAGTGAACGTAATAGCGCGACTGGAGTTCGAACTCGCCTACTACGATTCCGGAGTCCATCGCTTTAACCATTACACCACGGGGACACATTTTTGTGTTTGTTGCATTTGCTTATGATATGATTAACTGTTTCATCTCTGTCTCCAAATAACTTATACTTTCTATTCTGCTGATTATTATTAATTTTCAGTTTCATATAAATCTTTTGGCAATATAATGCACTAATATCGAAGGGCATTCAGTTTTCCTTTTCGGGAGACCTCTTTATAGCCATGTCCAGGTCATCTCGTGTAAAATTTCCGTCGTTTGTTTCCTGAAGTATACATAACAGTTGGTTTTTGCTTTTTTGTAATTTTTTTTTGTTTTCTAATTTTTTTTTCTATGTTTTCATTGCTGTCGTTAGCAACTGAAATTAATCTTTTACTTATTTTGTGTGTTCCTTGAGACCTCAAATAATTACATATACGCTATCCACAATGTTGATGAGTCACCTTTATCTCTTTTTAACTGACACAAAGTCTGTCTTCTCTCGCTGGTAAAGCCTTGTATACTTTCACTTATTTCCTCGTTTATTAGTTACACTTAGTTGCCTATTATCAATTTTAAGAATAGTCCAGATTATATTGCAAGTAGGGATGGCCATGGTGTAAATTTGGTTTGGGATTTTTATTTTTTTTATTTTTTGTTTTTCTGTGGAATATTTGCTTTACGTATTGTTTCATCTCTATTTTTTATCGTATCTGCTTCCAGTACATCTGGGCATTTGTAATTTTATTTTCCCTTTGTGTTGTGATGTATTTTTGATTTAGTAGTTCTGTTCCTTCCGTTCTTTCTCTTCTTTTTTCATTATCGACAGTGCATCGTTTTCTATCACAAATTCCATTCTTATATTCTGACTCTATATTTTAGTAGTTTTTATGTGCGTTTCATGGTTGTTTTTCTTCATTTATAAAAATATATTTATATCATCAATATACCAAAAGCTGTTACAATTTTCTTTTGTCACTGTAAATTAGTGAACTTCTTAAGAATAAGCTGACCTATTTATCAATGTATTTTCCTCTTCTTCACTTGCATTATTTCTGTTCTTCCTTATATAATACGCGGCTATCAAGAGAAAAAAAACATTTCTTTTTTATCTGTGTAGCTTGAATTATCTACCCTCTAGGTAAATACATTATCGCTCTATAGTTGATGGGGATGGTTCTTTTTTATGTTTTTCAAAAAGACGATTGCGTCCCCATTCATCATCCTTTCGCGTATTCTATCTTCTCATATGCAAAGGCATTCTCTCTTGTATGGACATAATTTTTAAAACTTAAATCCATGTATGTAATCATGGCCTGATAATTTCCAATAAAGTACTTTGTTGAGTGTTGTTCTAAATGCTTCTCGGCGTTTCTCATCTTTATAATTACTTTTTCCAGTTATTTATTCATTTGGCTTTTCTGTTATGTTTTTTTTTTAGTTCTATAACTTGCTCCAGAAATGTTATATTTCTATGAATCTAGTCGCTCATTTCTCTTCGTAGGCTCTTCATGTTATTGCGAATAGAACTTTCTTTCGTTAAATTGGAAGATCCTACTTTATTTCTATTGATGATCGAGTAATGATATATTTGGAAATTCTTTTTTTTTTTTTCGCTGATATTATTCGTTTCATTTCTTCTAGGTTTGTTGTAAGACTTATCTCTTTCTCTTTCTTTTAATAATTCGTTGAATCCTTGTGTAATTTTATTTTCTTCGTAATTTAGCTTGTTTTTACAGTTTCATTATTTTTCCTTCAAGGCTCATTTCACATCCTATTTCCTTATAAATTTTTGTTTGGATTCCTCGTCTTTTTCTTACTGACTAGTTTAACTCCATCATAAGTTAGATCGCTTATTCGAGTGATGCTGTCAGTTGAGATATTCTTTTATCCATTTATTAACGTTTTCGTTTTCCAACTTGAGTTTTCCCCGTTCTTAGTTCCTTAAGGAGAGTATTATCATCTTCTTTTCAGTCTGGATTGTTTTTATAAGTTCTACATTGATTCTTTCCTCGTGTCTTACAATTTACGTCAAGTTGCTTGGTTCTGTGAATACTTGGTTTTCAACATGTTATATTTTCACTTCCTTAGGGAGCTTTTCTTGTGCAAATTCTTTAATACTTACCTCTCCATAGATTTTAACATCTTGATGTCAGAAAATCAGCCTTTCTTAAAAATCAAACCTTCTTGATCGGCAAGTCTTTGCCTTTTTATTAATCAAACTGAGAAGATTATTTCCAAATTCCACTCATTCATTTTCTTTAGTCATTTTGTGTATGGTTGCTTTTTAAATAGCAGGTATTATTTTTGTCCTCTGTGTTCTATCTTACTTTGGCGTCTCTCAGATGCATTGTTGATTAGGTCTTTTGTTAGTATTCCTGAAATTAAAATGACTATATTCGCCGAATGATGGTTGTACTCCCTTTAATTAATAGCTTGGGAGCACTTGCCGATCACGACATTCAAATATCTCATGTGATTCAGACATGTTTTTCTATTGATAGTTTTCATGGGTTGTATATTGAGACTATACAAGACAAAGAGGCAACAAGTCATTTTTCCGAAGAAGGTGAAACTTCAGCGAGTCACGCAAAATAAGAAAGCCTACTAATTTTTAAACTTGTATGATTAATGTTTCTAAATGTCCAAGGTGTTCTGGATTGATGTCATTCATTAGTTTCGCTATGATATCCGATGTTTAGAGATTTGTTTTTCAGACATGTTGAAAAACGATGTCTCTTCATAGATAAGAGTATTTATCTTCACTGAAATAATTAATAGTGTAAATTATTTTTCTTTTTTTTTATCAATTAATAGGGTTATTTTGCAAACAGACTTTTCGAATAGAAAACCACAAACTTACTGTTTTTGTAAGTTCATTGATATTTCACACCAACTTTCGTTTATATTAGGTGTAGGGGATAATGAGATATGCAAAAAATCTAGCCACATGTTCTTTCTGCTTTCTTTTCTCATGTCTATGTTTTTAATTCTCAATCCTCTATTTATTATCATTATTATTATGTTACTCATTGGAAGTTTCTCACATCAGCGTCAGCTGACGATCATTCTTTAGAGTTTGAGTGAGACCAATTCTCCCCAAGTCTCCAGGCCTCTTCTCTGGATTCTGGCCGATCTTAATAATGTTGTCGTTTGGAAAGTTTAGTGTATTAGGGATCTGTTGATGTGTTTCGTTATCTATTTGTTAGTGGATTTCCACTATTTCAAGGTCAGAAAACCAACCATTCTTTATTATTGTTCAAAACTCTTCTGTGAACCATTGGTATGTTGTTTTTAATCTCACAGATTCTCTTGGAGGTGCCCGTGGTGTAGTGGTTATCGTCGTAGGAATTGGACACGGCCACACGAGTTCAAATCCTGGAAGAGACTGATTGAATTTCACATAGCACTAATACACTTGGGAAGGTATGAATCCAATTATTCTCCCTCCAGCTATGGGTAAATAGTAGGGCAGACTAGGTTCTTCAGCCTTGGTGAGGCAACTTGTCTAAGAGAAGGAAAACTCTGAATTAAAACCTGTTAAACTCCGCTTAAAAATTGACATTGTGTCATATCCTGCCCGAGTGGAGTGGTTGGGTAAATAGATTCTCTCCAGATTTCTATCATTCTATTTCTATACACTCATTTCTAAATGATAGCTCATAAAGTAACAAAATAATGCTAGTTTATCTTCCCAACTCCATTTTCTACTTCGTTGTCTCTGGTGTTACTTGTCAATTTCTTCATCGTTTGTGTACCTGAACGAAGAATCATTTGTGTACCGGGGAAATGAACCACGAAAATTTGTTTAAGATCTGCATCCCTCACTTCTGAAATAAGTGGTCGTATCGCAGGCGTGACCTCGTACATTTTCCGACTGGTTACTTTATCAATACTCCCCCACAGCATTGTCTTTTTAAAGTTCTGCAGAACGGGTATTGATGCAATGTGGTCGGAGATACAAAGATCGTCGGCACTTTCTATTTAAGATAACACAATATTTTATTGCAATATTTTCATGCAAGTATGTACACTGGTAAAAATTAAGTTTTGATATCAAGGTGAGAGAAAAATACATGGTGTGGGATTTGAGTGACGTTTGTGCTTTGGGATGATTGATGCATAATCTTTCGGCAGAAAACGTAAAGTGGATGTTCTCCAAAGAATTTTGGAAGGGTGGAATTTTGTTTCTTCTTTCATTGGAGATTTCTTTTAGCGACAGAGAATTTCTATGTTATCTACAAGGTGCAGCTCAGCTTTTCTCTTCCTCTGTTTTCAAGTTAAAACAGTGTCGTAGGCCATATTTAATAGAAGGAAATTGTATCTAAGCACCTCTGATTGGTCAGTACATTTTGAATCTTTTTTTCTCCTATTCTCATTGGCCAGCCAGTCGGAACATCGACACCATTCACAGAAATTGAAGGAAGGAGCAAAAATACTTCCATCCCTTTTTAATTGGACAGTGAGTTTTCGATTCACATAGAATAGGGGGAGGAGCAAAAAACCCTTGAGCTCTTTTTGATTGAACCTGGAATTCGACCTTTCAATTTTTCCGGGCTGCCGACTTCATGCGATTTAAAAAGGTCATGGAGTACAGAATTTGCTTTTACCGAAGGTCAGGCTTGAATTTTTTACAGCTTTCATAAACTAATCAACTTAGTAGATTCAGTGACCTTTGCTTGAATTTGTAAACATAATCAGAAGAATAACCTTATCGAAAATGTTGGTTTTAATAAGTTTGTTTTTCCTTTTAACAAAGTTATTTCTTCTGATTTTACTCTATAAACTATTTTTCGTTTCTCATTAATAAAATTTAGATGCAAGTAGAAATCGTCTTTCTGTCATTAATACGGCGACCAAAACAGGCTCGTTGATTAATCAATTTAAGAAACCCTATTTTCAAATCAGGAACACTCATATATTCAACATTTTTGTTAATGTCAACATGTTCCTTTATTTTATCAAATAAGTACTTTTTGAGCTTTGATATTATTTCTCACTTCTCAAAATGTCAATCCAGTGGTATATGCCGAATCCTCATTTTCTGTTTATTGAAGGAAGGTCTCTGGTGTGTGGTTACGAATACTCAAATCTAGGTTTTTGAAACTTTCACACTGGAAAAAAACTTGACCGAGTGCTCTTTTGTCACAATTCAATTTGACACATTTTTTTTTAATTTCCGTACCTCGAGAAACTGCTGGTTTTTAATGATGTTCGAGAGATAGCAAGACTAATCATTTTTTTCAGAAGTATTTTTATTATTTTTCATATGACCTTGAATGGATTCAGTTCTTTCTCATAATATCTAGTTGCCTGAATCTTTTTTCCAGATTATCTGGAACACTTCCAAGGGTTTTCATAAAAATTGATTTACATCAATGTTTATTAAAACCATTGGAAACTTCTCATTGAATCTATTATCTTTATGTTAAATAAGTCTTTCCTTTATTTGGCAGGGTCAAGGTAATTTTACGGTTTTCCTAGTCCCTTGGTTTTAATGTTCTGGCTAGATTATCTTTAGTATAACTATTTGTTTGGTGCTACAGGCTCCCCATGAAAGGGGAGCCTCAGGCACCTGGCGACAAACAGATCCATGCTGAAGCAAATGGGAGCCTTGAGGGACGGCTCCCTGAGGTCAAGACGTAAATGGATTCTTCGTCTGGTAGGTACGACTGACTACCACCAAGACCCAAAAACACATCCTAACCCAGTTGTGACTAAACAACACGGTCGGTCAAATGATTATTTGTGTTTGGTATCGGCTGTAGGCAGGATCGTTATTTCTATTTATGAACTTTCCCGACAAAAGCAGGTATTCCCGGTAATTTTGGCCAATCAGAGATTGTCTTAGAAAAATAGAAATCGGGTCGTCGTATTAATTGATACTCGGCCTCTTCAATGTTAGTAAATATTCATCGTCCTTCTTTTCTCGACACATGTGTGCATTATTTTTTTGTTGTTGATTATCATGTTATAGTTTAGTTTTTGATATATTTATCATTTTTGCTCCAAGAATTTCAGTAATAACATTTGTTGCAGAAGATATCCTTGTATTTTCTGTTGCAAAAATTCTTGTCATTATGGGTAATAATGAATTCAAAAATCGTCGTTCACAGTTTACACTTCATAGCCAAATTCGAAAATCATCTAGGCGTAAAACGTATTTCAAACACCAGACACGGTTCTCCTTCCGTTATCACACAATAATCCGATGTAATACCAATTTGAATCTATTTCTGATATTTTCACCCCAATAACAAATTATGCGAGCATTTTAGTAAAAGAAAAATATTTTAATTTTATTTCTTCTCTTTCCTCATCACTTCATTTTTAAAACCATTTCAACAAGGATTTCAGGAGAATGGCGCAAATTTCAATTGCTAAATTAGTTGGCATTATTCGCAGGTTGTTATACAAGCTCTTGTTTGCTTTCCGCATCTGTGAAATCTCTCCAGTCGAGATAGTGAAAAACGTGCGACGAATGGGAATTGGTTAGTATGCAATGAATTGTTCTTTCGTTCAATCATGTTTTGTTAACAATTTCATAATTATTTCAATCGCTATTCTATGACGCATAAGCCCCGTGGGTGCTACATGATCGATGACAAGATATTTCTTAACATTAAAGAGAATATCTAGAGTAATATATATATATATATATATACATATATATATATATATATATATATATATATATATATATATATATATATATGCGCTGCAAGTAATAATTGATGCAAAATTGGTTAAAGACGACGGTCCTTCTTTTTGATATCGTTATGCACTTTTCTTTAGCTTTCTTGCTAGTCTATTTGTGCCAGGGCACAATTTACTGAGAAGTTGGACAAAATTAAGCAATCAAGATCTTTAGATCAAATTTTATAGTCATTTTATTTCATAATTTAGGAGCGATATTCATTTTGTTGGAAGATTTTATTATTGATGAGAGTGCTTTATCTAGAATATTAATTATTAAAGATATTTAATCTATTATTGCCTGTGTTCAGTTCTATTTTATTACTGTTTGCTTTTTAAATTCTAATACCAATTACTTAAATGGTTAGTTGTTATTTTGAATGTGATTTTAAAGTTTTCGGGGAGAATTTTCGTGTTACTTATAAAAAAAACATACATATGTACAAACATTTGATTTATTATATATACGTTACGGTGGTTGATCTTTCATAAAATACAAATGAAAAATTATATGCTTCCATTAATTTAAATTTTCATAATTCTTTAAAACGTTTAAATCTAATTAAAATACCACGATTGTATAACATTTTTTCAACAGGAAATTATGTAAAACAACAATGTATATATACATCACCAGAATTTCTTCGTCACACACAATGTCCATAAAATAGTATAATCCAACGTTGACATTTCAGTTTTTAATTGTACAGGACAATTTTCGTGTTTGGAGGTCAAGAGTGTGCTTACACGAATAAATAACCAGATGTTTGAATGGAATTTGATCAGTTTTTTCGCATCATATTGAATACACATTGGAGGTGCCCGTGGTGTAGGGAGGTGCCCGTGGTGTAGTCGTTATGGCCGTAAGAAATGAACACGGCCACACGAGTTCAAATCCTGGACGATACTGATTGCATTTCACATAGCACTTATACCCTTGGGAAAGGTATGAATCCAATTATTCTCCCTCCACCTATGGGTAAATAGTAGGACAGACTAGGTTCTTCAGCCTTGGTTAGGCAACTAGTCTAGGAGAAGGAAAACTCTGAATTCCAACCTGTTAAACTCCGCTTAAAAATTGACCTTGTGTCATATCCCGCCCGAGCGGAGGGGTTGGTAAATAGCATCATATTGAATACATTTTCTAATATCAATTTGTCAGCAGAAAATTTACAACTTGTTTTGACAGGCCCAAAATTCTAATGAGGAGAAGTTGGAGAATATTAGAATTGGAAGTAACTTTTTTAAAGCAATTTTTTGATATGTTGAAAAACTAAGCTCTTTGTATTTTTCTCAACTTCTTTATCTCTCTTCGTCTGTATGCCTATATCTCTCTGTTCCACTTTGTTTGACTGTCTATCTGTTGGTCTGTGTCTGTCTTTCTCTCTCTCATTATATATATATATATATATATATATATATATATATATATATACATATATATACATATATATATTTGATGGAGACTCAAACTCAGTTAGGTCGACATAATAAATTAAATTTATTTCGGCGGAGAATATTACTATACTCTCCGTCACGTCGGATGACTATTTACATGCTTCTCTCTAGTTGCAGAGTAGCAAATGTGGGAGATAAAATAAAGGAATTAAAAAAATTTAAAATTAAAAAATTTAAAAAATGAAAGAATAAAAATTAGGAAATAAAAATAGAAATAAAATAAAGATAAAATAAAGATAAAAAATAAGCATAAAAATAAGACTTAAAGTGAAAATCAAATTACAAATTATTTTATTCATAGGTGTGGGCAAAGGGGATCAAAATTATAGGTGTGAGAACGATTAAGAAACTGGATTGGAATTAATCTAACGGCCAATCCCTCCCGATTTTGTGTTCTTGTAGGTTTTTTCTTCTCCTTAGCAGGTGTGATTTTAAAACAGACCAAGATCGTATAACTAATGGCTATCTCATACATGATTTACATTAATTCCTAATATGTCTGTTAATGAATTTTTTATACCTCAGAGAATAGATAGGGAACTACTCAGAGCCATACATTGAGCACTGTCATCGATTTATATGATTTTCCTCATATATTCTATGTAAAGAATAATCCACACCCACTGTCTTTGGACATTGACTGGATATTTTAAATATATATATATAAATATATATATATATATATATATATATATATATATCATCATCATGTCGCGCCGCCAGCGCGGATATCCCTGACCCTCTCTCGCCATTTCTCCCAATCATTCATCGCCTCTGGCAGGTCTTCAGGGTTACATCCTGTGTCCTCACATAGTTGCTGTATGTAGGTTCGTGCTGGTCGTCCCACTCTTGCACATCCATATGTGGGGGTCCACAGGAGTACATCGCTTATGAGCTCGTCCTTGCTTCTCCAGCAGTGTCCTGCGTGTCTGGTTCGTCGAACTTGTATAGTTTTCGTGATGGGGGGCAAGTGTCCGTATAGTTGGAGTCTCGTGGGGTGTTGTCGCCAGGACTTGTTTAATACTGCTCTCAACATTCTTGTGTAATTTCCGTCCAGCCTTCTCTCCAGCCGCTACGTAAGCGTCCATGTGGTGCATCCATATAGCAGTATCGACACAACCGCTGCCTGGAAAAAACTGCGTTTCATTTTATCAGTTAGGTCCGACTTCCATATGATCGAGAGCCTATCGATAGCTGTCCATGCCTTCGTCAGTCGTGTGCCGATGTCTTTTTCGGTTGATGAGGCGCTACTTCCTAGGTAGGTGAATTTGTCGACTAGTTTCAGAGAGGTTCCGTCTAGTGTGGCAATGTTGCCCGTTTGGTTGTAACACATATATTCAGTTTTGTTTGCATTGACATGGAGGCCAATGCCAGCTGCGGCTCGTTCTAGACTATGCAGTAGTGTCTCTGCTTGATTAGGCGTATTCGCTAGTATCGCCAAGTCATCAGCGTAGTCGGCGTCCGTGATTGTTTTTGCGGGGTACCTTTTGCTTCTTCTCTTAGTCATCTCGAAGCCATTTTCTCTGATTTTGTCGATCGAAGTCCTAAGCACATAGTCTAGACAGATGATAAAGAGGTATGGGGCTAGCGTGTCTCCTTGTAGTACTCCTGCAACATATGCACATAAATACTCATAATATTAATTCACACACATGTATACTCTCATAAATTTTAGCAAACACACACACACACACACACGAGTATACATGGTGATGATATTTTCTTAAAATTCATGAGAATAGAGACCGTTATTAAGAGGTAAGAAAGCAATTATTTAGATTAATTTTATCCTATTTTTACTGTTCAATATCAGGTCTTTTATTAATTAAGGTTGGGAGGATTTTATAAAGACTTTTTTTTATTGCACCACGCCCATGAACACAAATATATATATATATATATATATATATATATATATATATATATATATATATTTGTGTGCGTGTGTGTGTGTGTGTGTGTGTGTGTGTGTGTGTGTGTGTGTTTCTTTGTACCACATGGAATTTCAGAAATGAGGAACGTTCAATGTTTAATTTTGCACAAAAGATTGTATGGGAGACAAAATAATAGTCATTGGCATACTGATACATTTTGTCGAACACGGAACTAGATGTTCAAACGGTTTAACAGAAAGAACTATTATTTAAAAATGAAAAACCTAAACACAGTGCAACATATTTTTTACTTTATTACTTAGTAAGTCTACTCAAATTATGTAACATCATCGAATTTTATTCTACGTCATATTTGCTGGTTCATTCTTTACACTGGTTGGTAAAAAATCAGGAGTTTTCGCGTTAAATTGACACAGATTCGATTATTCTTTTGTTATGTTTTCTCTCTTTCAGATTTTGAGCCGAAGAACGTAGAAGTAAATGATGTCAATCAGTACGTACTGAATACGTCCTGAGATAAATTCTGCTTGATTCATATTCAGAATTGATTTATTTTCATTATTATCAGGTTTATTTAATTAATAAAGATACAGATAAAGACATCTCCCATACAGTAAAACAATGCTTGCAGGAGAGAACAAGGCAAAGACGTATGTGATTTTGATAATAAATTATTCCATTATTTTTCTGGTACTCATTCAGAAAATTTTCATTGTTTATCTTAGCATTTTATGGTGATATAATTTTATCAAAATACCATTTCTGAAAGTATGTTATAATTGTATTAATTTGCTTGTGTGTAGAAAATGCGAAACTGCTGAAATTGAAAGACGTGTCAATAAAATGCAGAAAATGAAGAAAAATGGAGAAGAAAGAGTGCAAAGATGAGATTAAGATATGTTAACGAGATTAAGGTGTTTGTAACAGGAAAAGTCAGACACGGGATTAGAAAAAAATTCCATGATATTTCGCCTTTTGATCACGTTTTGCCTTTTGTCAATAAAGTCAATTCCGTTAGTATTTTCTTTTTAATTTAAGATTGTTCCAAAATATTAGGATCGGTTTATCATTAAAATGTTTATAATCCTGTTTGTTAGTTGGTATTCAGGAGTATATTTATTAATGTCCCCGCTCAATAAGGTTTAAAGTTAGCCTTATTATATTCATTGATTTACTAGCAATAAATAAAAGGAAGGAAATGCAATTTTAGTTCAATTATGCATAAAGAGAAAGTCAGTACATATATAAAACGCATTCAAAAAGTATGAAGGATACACATAACTGCCTCAACAGATAACATGTGCACATATTATTCAATGAACAAGCAGCGTAGAAAACGATTATAACACATTTCTAGAAGATGAGTACAACGTACAGGAAAGCCATTATTACTCTGCATTCAAATGACGGTAGACGGTGAGGTAAAGTGTTCACCGTTCAATGAATCGAGGTAAAAAGGCACGTCTTAAGTGTTCAAAGAACAGAGACAAGAAAAAATCCTTATTTAAAGAACGGAGTCGAAAGAAACCGAGATGGTTTATAAGATTGACACTTGGCGGTCAACGGATACGTCCTTACGTGAGAGATAATTATTTATTCTCTTCCTTCACTTCTTTTTACTTATCTCACAAACTAAAGATTGATTCCCTCATTAGTTTCGCATTTTCGGTATTCCGTTTGATGAATAATTTTCTTCCTTTCTTTTTCTTAATTGTTAAACACATTTCGTTTCCGGGTTTATAATGATTTTAGTTTCCATATACATTATAACTTATAAAAAAAAGGAATCTTCTCTTATTCTTCTATTAAAAGAAAGGTATTTCCTTTGAAACCAAAGATATCAGAATTTTTTATTATTTCTAGCAAATTATCATTATTACCTAATATTTTTTTACGAAACTACAAAAATACAATTGCACACCGCTGTAATCTAATTTGAAATTGCCAATATATCAGAAATACTAAAGTGTTGCAGGCGTCTCGAAAAATTTTTGTGTAGACGAAAATCCAAAAAGAAAGAGGACGAGTTAATGGCGAGATGTTGAAAGAAATATACAGACAAGGGTTCAGAGAAAAAAAAACTTTTTTAAATCTATTGTTATTGTTACAACTTCCCTCGGGAACGGTCTCAAAAACAGGAGGACGCGAAGAGGTATTTCAAATCGATCACGAAAGGTTAATTCTTCCACAAAGTATACTGGACCCGTTAGAAATGGGACATTTATAGTACCCAGATATTTCAAAAGTGTTTTGTCGATTTCTTGGTAATTAACTGACTGCTCCTTTAAAAAATCTATCAGTACAGTTTGAAAAAATACTCAGATGGTCGTGGAATCTACATAAAAAATACTCGCCGGTTAACCCCCAAGAATAAAAAGCACCGGAGGAAGAACCAGAATGTATCGTCATCAAACCTAGATTTGGCTATCAGCTTCAGCCGCTATAACAACTGCAAGCTCCTGTGGCCACATCCGCTTGTCTCGTATTAATGAATAATTCCTATGCATGACGTATAAGTTGAGTAGGTGGCATAATAGGATGTCAAGTTGTTTCCTCAGGTAAAAAAAATACGGCGGAAATGTCACATGAATTGCGTGGGTGGCATTTTGGAAATAGGTTTGACAACGAAGATGGCGTGGGTTTCCAGAAAACGTGTAACCACAGATTTTCGACCCGGAGAGAAAGATTGAGTCGGCAGAAGAATTACCTGATGTCACGCTACTCTGTTCGCTGGCATTGCACCAGACTTCACAGCGTTGAGAGGTAGAAAAAGGCGTGAGATGTACGTGAATCAATAAAATGAAGTGAATCTAAGAGGATTAAGTGCCAGGATATCATGCCAGACGCACAAAAGCAGATAAATTGGAAGAAACAGACTCACTGAAGTCGAAAGCTTGTAGGATCACAGAAGAAGGGTTATGGGTGCCTTGAGAAGACCCTAAAGTCAAAAAACGTTTCGAAGCAGAGAAGATTAAATGTTTTTGAGTTGGCCCCTGCCTGTCTCGCTAAAAGAGAAAGAAGAAAAAACGGTTTACTGAATATTCGTATCTCGCCTTATTACTTCATCTTCGCCGTCCTCTACTCTCCTTTTATCTCGACTATTTCGTACATGTCGGGTAATAAAATGGAAAGAAAAGAAACATATTATATTTTAATACATAAGATTTGATGCCTGTTCCTCCTTTTTTACAACAGTATTTATTTTATCAGAGATGAATGTGCTTGCAGTAATCGTGAAGTTCCTTTTTCTTAATCTTCATTCACCAGCAAAACCCTCATCTTCAATATGTTTTACGGAACTTCTCTCTGTGTATAACGTTTGTTGTTGAATTGTACGCGTTCAACAATATTGTGAATAAGAAATATCAAACGTTTCTGAAAGATGGATATTAAGTTTATCTTAATGATACTATTTACCAACCCCTCCGCTCGGGCAGGATATGACACAAGGTCAATTTTTAAGCGGAGTTTTACAGGTTTGAATTCAGAGTTTTCCTTCTTATAGACTAGTTGCCTAACCAAGGCTGAAGAACCTAGTCTGTCCTACTATTTACGCATAGCTGGAGGGAGAATAATTGGATTCATACCTTCCCCAAGGGTATTAGTGCTATGTGAAATGCAATCAGTCTCGTTCAGGATTTGAACTCGTGTCGCCGTGTCCATTTCCCACGACGGTAACGACTACACAACGGGCACCTCTTAATGATAATTTGTCAAGGAATCGCGTGCATGTCTTCGCAGCTTGCTTATGTCATTCACTCTTGGTAATCTACACGCGTGTAGTCATTATCTAACAGTGATAAATAATCTGGTTTAACGTATGGACATATTCCTCTTCAGTAGATTGATAATTCGCGATGCAATAGCGCTCAACAGAATTCAAAATAAAGTTAAGAAGACGGAAAAAAATCATCTTTAATATATAACGAACATGCATTAAGTGAGGTGCTCTTGCTGTAAGGTTTCTCATCGTAGGAAACGGACACGTCAACACGAGTTCAAATCGTGGAAGACGCTGTCTGCATTTCACATAACACTAATACCACTTGAAAAAGGTATGAAAACAATTATTTTCCCTCCAGCTATGGGACAATAGTAGGGCAGACTGTTTTTTTAAGTCTTTTTCAGGCAACCAGTCTTTGTGAAGAACTCTATATATAAACCTGGTAAATCTCCGCTTAATAATTAACCTCGTGTAACATGCTACTCGTGTGGAAGAGTTGGTAAATACGTACAGCAAACACGCTTAGTTTAACGCTTATCCTGAGGTCAAATGAAGTCGGTGACTCAAGTTCAAATCCCGGACCAAAGTGTGTTTCTCTTCTTGGTAATGCTGCTGGGGAAAACCATTATTCTACATATTCTCTCTCTTGCCTCTAAATTCAATTCAAATAAGGCGACAAGCCAAAGTAAGTGAAAATCTTGAATTTAAGTCTGCTGCACCACGCTTCACATTTGACCTTGTGTTTCATCTTACTCGAGGCGAAGTAGATTAAATCCATACCTATGATAAACATCGAGGACAGATATGTCAATGACATGCAAGACATTGATAGTGAAGATTTGACTCAACTATTCCTGTGGGTATCCTCGTGGTGTAATGGTTAAAGCGATGGGCTGCGGAATCGTAGTAGGCGAGTTCGTACTGCAGTCGCGCTATTACGTTCACTTTCGGGCAAATACCCTTGGGAAAGTATGAACCCCCTTATCCTCCCAGCTATGGGTTAAATAGTACCACAACTGTTCTTCTAGGAGAATGGCTTTGTCATTAAATAACCTGAAAAGTGTTGATATGCCATTAAACAAAGAAACCAAACCAATCAACTATTCCTCAAATTACTTACTCTTGCTTTGTTTCTCTCTATTGTCTCTCCTACTCTCTCTCTACCTTTAGATTTCACATTTAATGACAAAAATGTATAGTTGCAGGCTTGCTTGCTTTGCTTTACGGTGTGTCAACCATTTTTGGGTCTTTTAACGCCAACTTAAATTTCAAACATTTCAGTTTAGTATAAATATACTTTTTTTCATTACAGATAGATAACTGTCAAAACATTTCAGTTAAATGTGAAAACAGTTCAATTTCAAACAATTAAATTTAGCATGAGTACATTAGTTGTATTTAAAAACATTAATTTTTCAAACAATTCAGTTTAGATTGATCACGCAGTTTCAATGTCAAAAACAGTTCTATTTCAAACAATTATGTTTTTACACAATTATGTTTTACACAATTATGTTTTTACACAGTTTTTTCTCTTTGACTCTAGATATAAACATATTAGGTGCTACCACTCTAGACCAGAGGGGACCTAAAAGCAATAGCAATGACGGGGTACCCTGCATTCCCCTAAGCTCAAGCATTACTGGAGCCTCACCATCAGTGTTTAGTGTCATATACAGGACACTCTTGAGGGGATTCTTATCCGTCTGCAGATAAGCAATCTGTGTGTTTCTACAACCACAGACGTCAGGGAAAGACAAGAAAGAAGTAAATCCAGAGACCCAAGTTCTACGAATATAGCTTTACCAATATGTAAATGCATGCATAGAAATCTCTTCTGCCTGGTCATTTTTCAGACTTATTCTATTAATATTAATCTTGCATTATTATTTCTGCATATGTCTCCTTGCTTAATTTGTTTTTGTTCGGTAATATACAGAATTCTTAGTTTGGCTGAGTTTTAGATCTAAGTTGTATTCATTCTTAGTTTTTATAGCATTGGTCTTTACGTCGATCGCTATTTGACTATTTTGTTCATATATATATATATATATATATATATATATATATATATATATATATATATAAATTGTTTATACATACATATATATATATATATAAATTGTTTATATATATATATATATGTATATATATATATTGTTTATACATGTATATGGATATATATATATATATTTTCTTTATATATATATATATAATATTGTTTATATATATATATATATATATATATATATATATATATATATATATATATTGTATATATATATATATATTGTTTTTATATATGTATATATATATATATATACTGTTTATATACATACATATATATATATAAATATGTATATATATATATATATATATATATATATATATATATATATATATATATATAATATACAGAATTCTTAGTTTGGCTGAGTTTTCGGTCCAAGTTGTATTCATTCTTAGTGTTTATAGCATTGATCTTTACGTCGATCGCTATTTAAATATATATATATATATATATATATATATATATATATTATATATGTGTGTGTGTGTGTGTGTGTGTGTGTGTGTGTGTGTGTGGAAGAGTTGCATGTGTGTGTACGCATGTGCTTATTTGTAAGTTACTAACTGTGTGGTGTGTGCATGCTGGAAATATCACTTAGATCAAAGAGATTAGATTATTTCATCATACTAACGGTTGTGATCAACAAAGCAGTTGAAAAGTTGACAACATTGAGTTTTACACTTGCTATCAGTAAAATCTTGCCAGGATTTTCAATTTTTCTTTTGTTTTTGTTATTGTTTTTCCTGGTAATTATTCTTTTACACTATGTGGCAATATTGTCAACCATTCGATTACTAAAACAAACCTGAGATGCCAACAAGATAACACTATCATTTTGCCAATGCATTTTAATTTATGGGGGTTCGTTTTATTTAGTTTTGCTTTTTATATATATTTCTTCAACCCACGTTTATTTTGTTAAACATTATCTCTTCATCTCTCTTGCTCCGCATGGAGACATTACTTCAACAACTGTTAGACGTTTAATTAGACACAATCAAAATTGTAATTATCAACAGAGCCTATTTTACTAATTTTATCATTTCGACATTTAAGAGATTGATCATATGAAAATTGTTTAGACAAATAAATCACAAAGAATATCATTTGAATCACATGGTTATGTAGCTTAGTTGTGATACTGTTGGCCTGAAAAATAAGATGGAAAAATGAATAAATTCTGGCAAAGTCTACATGAAGACTACGTCTGATAATATTAATTTTCTAGAAGTTAAATAGAAATTCAAAGAAAAAAATACACGAAGAGAAAAGGAATTCTCAAGTAATACATTAGAAATAGATAGTAATATCATTGACCGAGACTTTGACTTATTTATAACGTTCTTATTCTTACAAAGTAAGTAGAAATCATGTTTCTTAGTAAAGACGTATAGGAATTACACTGATCATTTTGCGGCTGTCTAATATGTTATCTGCAGTCTTAACTCAATTAAGACGTTTAATAATTAAAATGATTAAACAGAGTTAAAAAAAATAATGTACATATATATGGACACAAATGTTAACGAAAACACACACTCTCTCTCTCTCTCTCTCTCTCTCTCTCCCTTTCTCTCTCACACACACATATATATATACTGACTTTCGTTCGCTTGGTTATTTTCTATTTTGATATCAGTTTTCCGAATCATTGTATGATTGACTTGATATATATCAGTTTTTTATCATGAAATGTCATAGATATGTTGTTGTTGTTGTTGCTGTTGTTGTTGTTGTTGTTGTTGTTCTTGTTCTTGTTCTTCTTCTTCTTCTTCTTCTTCTTCTTATTATTATTATTATTATTATTATAAGGTGAAGTTGTTATCCCAAACAGTGAATGGTCAGTCTTATTCTACCTGAAAGAATGATATTGGAAGGAACTATCAATAAAGAATCTCACGGGGAATGTGATACGAACAATAAATTATACAGAAAAAGCACAAACGATTTTGCTGAATTATTTAATTACACATTGTTAAAGGCGTTTTTGAGTCACTTCGTCTTTAATGCAAGCATTAAGTTTCGAAATCTCTCTTCTCGGTATAATTATTGACTCCATCGCCCGCGCTTCATTGAATTTCCGCTAAACATTCCTACTATTACGTTCTGTGACGGCAAATTGACTAAAATCCCAAAACGGGACTTTATTTTCGCACGTGTGAAGACGGGGCAGGTTGGCACTTGATCCCCTACAGAATAAGTCCGGTTCAGAGTGTCAAAACATATAATTGGACAGTCCACGAATATAAATGTCTTTTCTTGGCTTTTATCCTTCTTCGAATTGAGAGAGAGAGAGAGAGTGGTAAACGAAATTTGGGTATAAAGGAAAAATGTCCCCAAAGTTACTTATCTTATTTTCGACGCGGTTCCACAGGAGAATTTTCTTCTTCCACGGGCCAAGAGACTTTGTTCTGTTTTTAATACTGGCTTGAAGGATTTGGAGTCCTTCGCGTCTCAGTTAATCTTTTGTCTTCAACCCAGAGTAAAATGGCTATGGTTCGTCTGCCACGAGCCTTGCTCAAAAACTGACTTCTTGTCCTTTACTTCCGCTAAGGGGAAGGGAGCCCCACTTCCATTTTGGGGTCCCAGCCAATCATTTGGCTTCTCTCTCTCTTTCTCCTTCCGATGTCCGGCGACCTGAGGTCACTAAGTGCGAACACCTGATCTCCCCTGCGTGACCCACATTCCTTCCTAACGGTCACTTGTTTGACGGCTGGATACTGTTAACTCAACGGGAGGATAGTATTAGTCTTACCTCTATCGTCTCCGTGGGCTATCACGTGACATCTCCGTCTTAAGAGAAGTAAGGGGATGAACAGAAATACCATAGAAAAAAAAGGCAATTCATTTCACTGTTCTCTCTCCTTTTCTTTCACTTTTTTTTCTCACTTTACTTTTCTTTTATCCCCTTTCTTCTTCACGCTTTGATGAATTCTTTCCTTTTCCTTTTTTCGTCCTTCCTAATTTTCACCATAGGGGAAAACAATTCCTCTTCTATTTCTTTCTCTCTCTCTCCTTTTCTTTTTCTTTAATCTTGTTTTCCTTTCTTTCTTTTTCTCTCTCGGCTTTTGGCCGTATCATGTTTCAAACCCTGAGGAGGTAACTCCCTTTTTTCGTCCAGGGTCGATAGGACTGGTTCCCTCTAGTTGTTGTTACAGCTCCTTGAGATTTTCTCGGCTGGGTCTGGTTTCTTTCAGGACCTTTTCCAAGCTGACACCTTATGGCTATGTGCCCAGCCTTTCCACATTTGAAACAGACCACTGTTCTGCTGCTACTTTGGAAGGTCCTTCTATTTTCTTCCTTGGGCCCTCCTTCAGGGCTTAGCTCTTCTTTATATTTCACTCTGCTTCCCGTGAACTTTTTTCCTTCGTTTTTCGGTGTGTGAGGATGTATTCGTCTGCTAGTGCGGCCATTTCATAAGTTACGTCAGTTTTCCTTTCACTTGGGTGAACCCTGACTTCTTCTGGCACACAGTTTAAAAATTCTTCAGCTAATTTTAGCTGCCGGAGTTTCTCAGCGTCTCCGTCTATCCTCTTAGAGTCACACCACTTATCCAGCGCGTTCTCCTTTTCCCGCAGAAATTCCACATAAGACTGGTTTTCAGTTTTTCTTTGTGTTCGGAATTTCTGTCTATAAGCTTCTGGAACCAACTCGAAGCTTTTTAGAACCGCTGCTTTCACCAAATCATAGTCGGCGCAATTTTCTGTGGGCAGAGTTGCATATGCTCTCTGTGCTTTTCCTGTCAGCACAGTTTGGAGTAGCATTGACCAGCATTCTTTCGGCCATCCAAGATTTAGCGCAGTTCGCTCAAAATGTGCGAAGTACCCGTCCACGTTGGCTTCTTCAAATTTTGGGACTAGCCTCGCTTGCTTCGTTACTTCGAAACTGTCATGGCTTCCTTCGCGTCCTCTTATTGCCAAGTCGACTTCTCGCAGCATCGTTTCTTGCTGAATTCTTGCTTTCTCCAGTTCCATTTTATTTCTCTGTAGTTCCATTTGGACTTGTATTTTGACTTTCTCCAGTTCAATTTGTTCTGGTGTCATTCTTATTATTTCTGTCGGTAGCTCCTCTAATACTGCTTCTTCGAACACATTTTCGTCCACCATGTGTTCAACTATTTTTCTAACGAGTTCATGTTTCTTCATAGTTTTCTGAATATTTAACTCAAGCTTCTCGCCAATTTTCATTATCTCGCTTTTTCTCAGCCTCTCCAACTTTTCCATGGAGGGTTCTTTTAAAAAGTTCTCTATTTTGTCCATTTTTCTTTAATTTTCCCAAACAGTTCTCTCAACGAGTAATTCGACTGTTTCGACAATATTCCTTTTTTCTTTCACGGTCTCCCAGGGTAGGTTTAGACGGCAGGAATTGTCACACGACTACAAGCAATAAATATTATTTATAATAAGAAATCCCGGACGTGAGCCCCCATTTTAGATCTGTGACGGCAAATTGACTAAAATCCCAAAACGGGACTTTATTTTCGCACGTGTGAAGACGGGGCAGGTTGGCACTTGATCCCCTACAGAATAAGTCCGGTTCAGAGTGTCAAAACATATAATTGGACAGTCCACGAATATAAATGTCTTTTCTTGGCTTTTATCCTTCTTCGAATTGAGAGAGAGAGAGAGAATGGTAAACGAAATTTGGGTATAAAGGAAAAATGTCCCCAAAGTTACTTATCTTATTTTCGACGCGGTTCCACTGGAGAATTTTCTTCTTTCACGGGCCAAGAGACTTTGTTCTGTTTTTAATACTGGCTTGAAGGATTTGGAGTCCTTCGCGTCTCAGTTAATCTTTTGTCTTCAACCCGGAGTAAAATGGCTATGGTTCGTCTGCCACGAGCCTTGCTCAAAAACTGACTTCTTGTCCTTTACTTCCGCTAAGGGGAAGGGAGCCCCACTTCCATTTTGGGGTCCCAGCCAATCATTTGGCTTCTCTCTCTCTTTCTCCTTCCGATGTCCGGCGACCTGAGGTCACTAAGTGCGAACACCTGGTCTCCCCTGCGTGACCCACATTCCTTCCTAACGTCACTTGTTTGACGGCTGGATACTGTTAACTCAACGGGAGGATAGTATTATCGTCTCCGTGGGCTATCACGTGACACGTTCTCTGTTTTAAAGAAAATATTAGTCAGCCATATATTTTGGTCCAAGGTGGTTAAACCACAGATAAGCTCCACGAGGAAAAAGTGGCAAAAAGAAACCGAGAATGCACTTGTTTTTATACACTTTCAGAGCGATCCTTTGAGTGACAGAGTCTCTGACTCTATTACTCTTCCAGACATCTGACGAAGACTTTGGAGATGGCTAATTTTCCATCTCATTCTGTATAACAGTCAATAACTACTAACTATTCCGTGTATGGAAATTCTACAGCCCTCTCCTACTAAAGAACCTTGAGCTGAAGTTCAACTGCTTTTTCCAATGAAAAACTGACCCTAAACTCTACTGACAATTCAGTCTAACAGCAAAACGAACAGCCATTGATTTGTTCACTACTGCTTTGTCTGCAATTACTCTAACTCCTCACAAGTCCATCATTGAATATATTGGGTCCCGACTTCAGAAAATAAAAGGCCATGGCTTCTTCGTAAATCAACAATATGGTAGAGTACTACAAAAAATGAGATATTTGTTTTAAAACCTCGTACCGAATATATCAGTATAATCTGAGCATTAGAAAAATAACCCTCTCATTTCTATCATGCAATTCTTGTTTTCTATATTTTCTGAAATTAAATTATGTGGTCTTCCATAATTTATTTCACCATCCTTTGGATCAATATACACACATCCACGTACATACGCAATGTATAGCTCACACACACACACACACACACACACACACACACACACACACACACACACACACACACACACACACACATGCACATATACATATATATATATATATATATATATAAATTATCTCTGCACAACCACATTCGTATTGATACAGCCACATACTCATGGATATATATATATATATATATATATATACATATACGCTGCGCCTATACACATACATAATCATATTGACACGCTAGTACCTACACGTATGTTCATTGTCGTTGAACGTAAATACATACATCTAAGGAAAGAAAAGCTTATAGTGTTTCGCCTTTATAATTATGTAATTTTATTTAGTTAAGAGTATCGCGTTATTAACCGTTTTAGTAGATATCTATTATTCCTCTGTTCATAATCTGAACCAGAGATTTCTGATATTATTATTATTATTATTATTATTATTATTATTATTATTATTATTATTATTTACATCTACATTAATTATCTTTATTACTTTTTATAAATATTTTTTTACCCCCAGTAAATCTCTGTTACTGATAGATCTCATTAAACTGAATCATTAGAATAAACTTAATTACATACACCATGACAATTATAATCACTACGAAATTTATGGCGTGTTTTCCTGACTCTGGAGGAAGTATTTACTATCTTTCTTTTTTCACTGGCGACAAAAATTGTCTTATTTATTTTACATAAATATTACAATAAAGCAGAATAAATTCCCGGATTTACAATTACCACAACTCTGTTGACAGTGACTTGGGACCAAATCAGTCAGCAGAAGAGATCATACTAATTCAGTTACTATCATGGCGTAAAATGCTAAACATCATGTGGATGTGATTGAAATCTATTAAAAACAAACATTCCACTCCATGTTTAAACAAAGTGGCCATCTGTAGCTAGTTCGCGCAACAAATCTACTCCCTTGTGATTTCTTCATCTGGGTATGCCTAAAGGCTCAAGTCTTTAAGGCCGCTGAAGACTGACAAACTGAAAGAAAGGCAGCAAGACCCGAGGCGATGAAAAGACAAACGATGAAGAAACCCAGGGAATATATAGCTCGGTACTGCAAACACTTGCATTATATTAACTTTTGAGCTGACCGTTATCATAAAAAAAAACGTGCCCGTGGTGCAATGTTTATCGTCTTAGGAAATGGACACGGCCACACGAGTTCAAATCCTGGACGAGACTGATTGCATTTCACATAGCACTAATGCCCTTGAGAATGGTATGAATCCAATTATTCTCCCTCCAGCTATGGATAAATAGTAGGGCAAACTGTGATCTTCTGCCTTGGTGAGGCAAGTAGTCTAGGAGAAGAAAAACTCTGAATTCAAACCTATTAAACTCCGCTTAAAAATTGACCTTGAGTCATATCCTGCCCGAGCGGAAGGGTTGGTAAATATGGTTATCATATAAAAAAAAAAAAATTGGTGAATATATTATTTCTTAAAGAGATAAAGAAGATTCTTTTAATTTAGATTTCTAGACAATACACTCAGAAGTCTTTTTATGAAAAGCAGCATAATCTTAAGAAACAGGTGGTTAAACTTACCTAATTGACAGAAAACAGGGTTATAGAAAATATCATTTGAAAATGGGATTTGCCATTCGTATGGCTGCACTACATGGACGCTAACAAAACGGCTGGAGAAGAAGCTAGACGGAAATTACACAAGAATGCTACGTGCAATCTTGAACAAGTCCTGGCGGCAACACCCCACAAGACACCAACTGTACGGCCACCTGCCCCCTATCACGAAAACTATTCAAGTTAGACGAACCAGACATGCAGGACACTGCTGGAGAAGCAGGGACGAACACATAAGAGATTTACTTTTATGGACCCCCACACATGGCCGAGCAAAAGCAGGACGACCAGCACGAACATACATACAGCAGCTATGTGAGGATACGGGATGTTGTCCTGAAGACCTACCTTGGGCGATGATTGATAGGGAGGAGTGGCGAGAGAGGGTCAGGGATATCCGTGCTACCTGCGCGACATGATGATGATGATGATGAATATTGCTTTAAATTAGTTACATCGATGCTTGAAAGAATCAAGACAGTCATAGACGCCCAAAGAGAATCAACAAAGTAATGATTTTAGTAGTTTGTCAATGACTCCATCATCTGTTCATCTCTTAGTGTAACAATACCATATTTTTTTACTTGTGCTAGTAGATGCACAATATATTAGAATATATTCACATCTTAGCTTGGACTTTTTTTAAATGACTTTTCGATTTTTCCTAGTTTTAGTTGTCTAAATTTATGAGACGAAGCTCGATGTTTTTTATCATTAAGGGATTTCAGACTATTGTCTTCATCTTTATTGTTATTTACACAACGTTTCGGCTGATATATCCTTCGGCCTTCTTCAGGTGTCTGTCGAACTCGGGAACCTTCACGGAACTTCGAATTACGTCATTTATAGAATCCATGATTGTCGCCTGTTCTGATTCCGTAAGCCATAACAAGGTACAACTGTTAAGTCTTCCTGTATTGTTACTCACCTGCCGTCAGGATTAAACCTGCAACCTCGAGATGATTGTCTCTTTAGAAGCTTAGGGAAACAACGCCTATAACCGTTATGCTCTGTGTCCTGCTGGACACATAGCGTATCTTTAATTAAAGATATATAAACAAATAATATATGTTCATAAATTTCTAACCGTGATAAAATAATACCATTGCATTGAATAAAGCAATAACTCTTTTGATGATTGAAGTGAATAAGATTTATTTTTAATCTTACAAAAACATCCTGATGTTGGGTTGTTCAGTCGGCTAGGGCTGCAGAATACTCAGGCATCTTCTCTGTAGAGGGGTAAGACCAAATAATGGGTGTCCTGGGTATGGCACTAAACAATCTGAACGTGCGGTTCTTGAAATGCAGGAACTTTGGGAAATGGGTAGTACCCCTTCATTGGCATTGCTCTTAAGTTCACTTTGCCCTGGGGTGGTAGCACCTTACAGGGTCTTATCTATGGATAAATGGAACTAAACAGAGAATTTATGCTAAAGTGAATTTATTGAAATGGAATTGTTTTTGTATGCTAAATGGAATTGTTTGAAAATTTTTTTTTTTATATTAAAACTGTGCTTATAATAAACTGAATTGTTTGAAATTAGAACTGTTTTGGTATTAACTGTGTGTAAACAAAAAAAAAATATACTTATACTACCCTGAATTGTTTGAATTAAACTGTTTGACTAAATTGAAATTGACATTTTTTGTGTACTTATGTTAAACTTAATTGTTTGAAATAGATCAGTTTGTTTGTATGAAAATAGATTTGGCATTAAATGACCTACAAAGGTTGATACGCCATGAAACAAAAACAAACAAACTTACGTTGCGGTTAAATACAAGTCGACTTCATCCCCTTAGGAGAAGCAAGACTATCGAACCCCCACAAATATTTCATTGAGCTTCGTCAGGTAATTTGCATTCATTTTCATTAATTCGAAGTTCCTTTCAGCTGGAGATACTTATTTTTAGACCAGTTTTTAAAATCATTTGTATAAGATAGGAATATTTGAAACCATATAACTATGAACTGTTTATTTTTATTTACAGTTAAAGCACTAGTAATTGATCTGGCTTGAAAAATCTCATGAAAGTACTTATCTTTGGTTGGGTCAAGGATGAAAGGATAAAAGTATGCTTCATCCTTTAAAATGAATTCTTCAGTTAAAGAAATTATTTGTCAGAGGGGAACGGATTTTCTTTTTCAACAAATTAATCTTAGGACGGGTTGACGTTGAGATGTTTCCCCTCTTTTAATTGGCTTTACTCAACTGTAGCAAAATAAGTTTTTATTTATTTATTTAATTATGCATTCTGCTTATAATCTTTCATCTTGTAAAAATTAGATAAAGCTCACCCTTCGTTTCTTTGGAAACTAAACATAACCGTTGGAATTTAGTCCAAAGTTGTGTTCACTTTTGGGCAAATACCCTTGGGAAAGGTATAAACCCCTTATCCTCCCAGATATGGGTTAAATAGTACCACTACTGTTCTTCTAGGAGAATAGCTTTGGCATCAAATAACCTACAAAGGTTGATATGCCATTAAAAAAAGAAACCAAACCAGCCACACCAAACCAAAGTTGTAAAAAAATGTGATATGAATGTCAGTTTCTTTTCAGAGAAATTTCCGGATCTCTCTCTCTCTCTCTCTCTCTCTCTATCTATCTATCTCTCTCTCTCTCACACACACACATACACACACACATACACACATATATATATATATATAAATATAAATATATATATATATATATATATATATATATATATATATATATATATATATGCACTCAGACAAAAGGAGAAAAGTTTGCGACCTCATTCATTTTTCTTTGAATATGAAAATAATTGATGTTTCATATCTTCACAGAAATAATTTTCCCTGTGTTTGCATGTAATTAGGCAATAATTTTAAAGTAAAAGAATGCAAATTAATATCTATTCTAACAGAATCCAATTTTTTTTTTCATAAAATAATCCACTAAGATCATTAATTACTGCAGAGAAAATTCAAACCATCCTTACGAGTAGCTTGTAAAAGTAACTAAATATATATGATTCCGAGGCAGTGCATAAATGTGTAACCACATTTGGTTTATTTTCATGCAAGTTAGTTCCAACTTTGCAGTCAATTGCAAAATGAACCTTTATTATGAATTAAAAAAAAAACAGTTCAGAGCAAAACTTTTGCTCGGTAGTATATATATATATATATATATCATCATCATCATCATGTCGTGCTCCTAGCACGGATATCCCTGATCCTCTCTCGCCACTTCTCCCTATCATTCATCGCTTTTGGTAGGTCTTCAGGGTTACATCCCGTATCCTCACACAACCCCTGTATGTATGTTCGAGCTGGTCGTGCTGCTTTTTCTTGGCCATATGCGGGGGTCCATAGGAGTAAATCACTGATGAGCTCGTCCTTGCTTCTTCAGGAGCGTCCTGCTTGTCTGGTTCGTCTAACTTGTATAGTTCTCGTGATGGGAGGCAAGAGGCCGTATAGTTGGTGTCTTGTTGGGTGTTGACGCCAGGACTTGTTCAATATTGCTCTCAACATTCTTGTGTAATTGCCGTCTAGTTTCTTCTTCAGACGTTTAGTTAGCATCCAAGTAGTGCATCCATATAGTAGTATCGATACAACCGCTGCCTGGAAGAAACTGCGTTTCATTTTATCGCTCAGGTCTGATTTCCATATGATCGAGAGCCTATCGATAGTTTTCCCTGCTTTCGTTAGTCGTGTGTCGATGTCTTTTTCGGTTGATGAAACGCTGCTTCCTAGGTAGGCGAATTTGTCTACTAGTTTCAGAGAGGCTACGTCTAGTGTGGTAATATCGCCTGTTTGGTTGTAACACATATATTCAGTTTTGTGTGCATTGACATGGAGGCCAATGCCTGCTGCGGCTCGTTCCAGACTATGCAGTAGTGTCTCTGCTTGGTTATGCTTATTCGCCTATAACGCTATGTCATCGGCGTAGTCGGCGTCGGAAATTGTTTTTGTAGGGTACCATCTGCTTCTTTTCTTTGTCAGCTCGAAGCCATTTTCTCTGATTTTGTCAATCGAAGTCCTAAGCACATAGTCTAGACAGATGATAAAGACGTATGGGGCTAGCGTGTCTCCTTGTAATACTCCTCCAACAATGTCGAATTATTCTGTGTCTCCATCTGGTGAACGTACTTTCACTTTGGTGTTTCTGTAGAGAATCGTTATTGCTGCTAAGGTTTCTTTTGGTGGGCCGTATGCTACTAGGATTTGTTCCATCTTCTCTCTGTGTAAGGAATCGAAGGCCTTGGTAAAGTTGACAAATAATAATGTCGCCTGTAGGTTTTTTGCTCGAACGCCTTCAAGGATCCTTAGGATGGTCAATATCTGTGAGGTCGTGGATCTATTTCTCCGGAAGCCATTTTGGTATTTCCTAAGGATGTTGTCTATTTTGGGTTCTATGCTGTTTCGTAGTTGGGCATTATAGATTTTGGCTGCTATGGATGTAAGTGTTATCCCTCGGTAGTTCTTGGCTAATCCGAGATCGCCATTTTGAGGGAAAGGAAGGATGCATCCCTTCGTCCATCTTTCTATCCTATTTTGATTATAGACTTCGTTGCATTGTAGGAACAGTATGTCGTCGAATTGTCTGGTTTTCCATACTTCTGTGGGGATCTCGTCAAGCCCTGCAACTTTCCTATTTTTTATTTTTCTAAGAACCGAGTCGAGTTCTTCTTTGGTGAACGGACCTAGTTTAATGTCTAATTGCTTACTGATAATTCTGGTGATCGGTTCATTCGTCACTTTCGATAGGTTTCCCAGTAGATTTTCGGAATGCTGTTTCCACAGTTTTACTCTTTCTTGTTGCCTTGCAGCTTTCAATTTTGCTTTGGCTGTGCTCTTCCTTCTACTCACTTCGTTTATTGTTTGCCAGGCTATCCTAGATTGACTATCTTCCTTCGAGTCTCTAATCTTATCTATCTGATTTTGTATGTATTCTGTCTGTTCTTTTAGATATATTAATGTTAATTGATATTGTGCCTTTTCTAGTTTTCGGGCATTTGTGCTTGTTGGGTTTTTCCGATAGCTTTTGGTGGCTGTTTTCACGAGTGTACGTTTTTCTCTAACCACTAACGTTTCCCAATGGACTCTATATTTAGTTCTAGGTTTTGTTGGAATACACTTTGATGCCGCCTCAAGGTGTGTTTCAACAAAATTCTCATATTCGTCATTTAGGGTACCTTTTTCTGTCTTCTCTTGTAATGTTTCGAATCAGTTTCTTAATTCTAATGCATATTTGTCTCAAATATCACTGTTGTTAAGGAGGGCCCAGTCATAGTACTTAGTTGTCGCTGTTCGTGCGGCGTTTTTTTGTAGTCTTAGTCGTAATTTGGACGTGACTATTCGATGATCGGAGGACACACCCTCGAAAGAGGAGTATGCCTCGCAATTCATCGCACTATTTTTCCATTTCCTGTTTATAAAGACGTAGTCTATCTGTGCTTTACTATTGTTCGCGTATGTGTAGGTCCATTATTTTCCCTCCCTTTTCTGATAGTTTGTATTGAGGCATGTTAATCTATTTTCTAACATGAAATCAGATAGATGTTGTCCATTCCTATTTGACGTGTTGTGTAGGCTGTATTTGTTGTTTCTGTTTTTTCTCGATTTGTGCATTCATATCTCCGCCAATGACTAGCAGGTTGTGTTTCAGAATGCTACGCACTAGGGAGGATAGCTCCTCATAGAAGGTGACTAGTTCGTTTTCTTCACTAACATTGGTAGGGCTGTAGCAGGAGATGATTGTTGCTTTGGGGTTGCCATTAAACTTTGCGGTCATCATCCTAGGTTGTACGCTCTTAATGCTATTAAGCGTTTTTTAGCTCTCTTGGTCCTATAAGCATTCCCACTCCTCCTACCGAGGCATTGACAGAGTTTTTCCCTGCCGATACAGTGACCAGCGTCCATCCATTGCCAGTTTCGTGATATTTGATATATTCGGTGTGAGTGTATCGGCGTTCTTGTATGCAAATTATGTCTATCTTATATTCTACGGCCGATGCAGTTTGCTCTGGTAGTTGACCTGTTCTATTTAGGCTTCTAACGTTAAATGTCGCTATCTGTATTGTTTGTATGCATTTTAGTAGTTTTTGTTTGAGTTTGAGCTCTGTAGCTGATTTTCGAACACTGAGGCCAGAGCTCCAAACTCAGCAGGACGCGCCCCTTTTTTACCCGCGCTAAGAGCGATGCAGTTTATGTATGTGGCTTGAGTGTGGGTCATGGTTATCTTTCGATGACTGTTTTTATTCTCATCTATAGAAGCCACTCTTATAGATGAGCTGCTGTCGTTCCCCGATCGAACCGACAATCCTGAGCGTTAAGCCGCAAGACTCACACGCCCAGGAAAAGTTAGGCATGCTCCTTCCCATGTGTACGCGAAAAAAAAAAAACAAGAAAAAGAAAAAGGGGTCCTCCTTTTACCTTAAGTTTTAACTTCGTTAAAGTTCAAGACTAATGTATATTTAAAGAGATTTTTGGGTATATTTTAACCTGTCATCCGATACTGGCCCTAACATGTGTTTTTTATTTTATTTTATATTTTTATTTATCTATTTATTTTTTTTTTAAGGATAGGTGGTATTTCCACTTTGGCATGGGTTGCTTAGTTTTCTTATCAACTGCTATGGGGGTGGGCAAACTGAGACTTCTAAGCTTTTAGAAAAGATTCAAAACCTATTTGCCATGTACACTAATACATTCGACAATTCTTTTTTTTTTTTTTTTTTTTTTTGATTAACTGCAAAACATGACCTTACATTTAAAATACATTATATTCTTCATTTGAGAACACAATACAGCAGATATTAAAGACAGGACTATTTTAAATCAAATATGTGCATTTTTTTAAATGAACAGTTTAGCAGAATAAATTTACTGACATCTTTGAAACACTTCTGGAAACGGATACCTTCCAATTTTGCCTACTATTTTAACAAATGCTCGCTTGAATTATTACTAATTTTACTAGCATTTAAACTAATATTCCACTCCTTAATCATGGTCATCGGTTGTGGGGGAGAGTAGGAAGGAATCTACTATCTTTCTTTAAGGGGTTCGTCTTTGCACGTGTTAAGATACATTTGAGGTGGGGTTTTTTTTGGTGGGGGTATTTTGTGCAAATTTAGAATTTCGTCTTCCAAGAGTAACGCTTATACATATATATATATATATATATATAATGACAAGTAAATATATGATAGCTTTCATACATATTTAATATTATGGAAGCTTGTCTGTAACCTAAGGTTCTATGACAATTTTTTAAACGTTAATCATATAGCAGAGAACGAAAGATAATGAAGAAATCGAAAAAATCAAAAAATGGAGTCGATTTCGATTTCTTCATTATCTTTCGTTCTCGGCCTGATGATTGTCGTTGAGAAAACGTCGTGAAACCGGAGGTCACAGACAAGCTTCCATGCTACTAAATATATATAAAATATAATATGTATTTACTTATTACTATTTTTACGTATATGTTAGATCTATCACAGATATTGACCACTCTCCAAATTATATTGCCTTTGATTTGCCACTAACTCAAGAAATGAGAACCAACACTGTTATAATATATATATATATATATATATATATATATATATAGAGAGAGAGAGAGAGAGAGAGAGAGAGATATGAAATAATAAATATAAAACAATCTTGAAAGAATAGAAAACAATAATGTTAAACTCTGTACATATATCGCTATTTATTTTTGCATTGTCAAATAGAATTAAAATAAAAATAAGGAAAAGGTTTATCTTACTCTTATGGAACCTACCAACAGGGTAATGGACTATTCCTATTTAATATAAACCGACCCTACTTGACACTCGGGCCGAGAATCTTCAAACACAGTAGAGGCATTCCCTCCCAGTGAAGAAGCTCGACGAGACACTGCTTCATGCATAGGCTTTTCAGCACACTGTCTGGTATCTGTGCCGGACGGTGAATGATCCATGGCAGACTTGAAGCCGAAAGCACCCAAGTTGGTCTGGGCCACCATCGGGTGGGTGAGCTGCATTATTGACTCCTTTGCCTCCCATTCATAGCACTAGACCTTGCTGTCTAGTTTAACCTGTAAACAGGCATTCGTGCCTGGACCCAGATTTGGGTCCAAGTCCAGCTTGGCTCATTAGACTCACATTGCACTGAGTGGGTCGATGAGCAGCACAGCCCAGCAGGGCTCAAGCTTTGTTTCGTTCCCACCTGCACCTCCCTTAATCCCAACTTTAATCGGCTCTCGGGTCATTGACCTTGTGTCAAGCCCTGTCTAGTGGGAGGCAGAGGCAAATGTATAGGCTTTAGAGCGGACTGTCTAGCATCCCTGCTGGACGGCCAATGCTCTATGGCAGACTTGAGGCCGAAAGGCCCCCAGTTTCGGATTCGGCTTCAGCTTGGGAACCTTCCGGTATGTGAGCTTTTTCATTGACACATTTGTCAGCCTTGAATTAAACTGGACTTTCTGTCCAGTTTAAGCTATAAAAAGGCATACGTGCCTGAACCAAGATTTGAGTTCATGTCTAGATAGGCTCATCAGGCCCACATTGCACTAAGTGGGCCGATGACCAGCAAAGACCAGCAGCGCTCGAGCTTCGGCTCGGGTCCGACCTTTCCCGACCTTCCTCTCCCCTAACTTCGAGCGGTCAGGCTTTGACAGAATTGAGACCGAAAGGTCTCCGGTTTCGGCTGGGCCACCTTCGGATGGGTGAGCTGCAACATTGACAAGCAGTCCATACCCAGAAGAAGTGACACCTTTATTACGTTTGTATGATACTGGACCTCGCTGACCAGTTAAAGCTATAATTTGGCATTCGTGGCGGAACCAAGTTTCGTTCATCAGGTCCTAAATGGGTAGATGACCAGCAAAGTGAAGCAGGGGTAGTGCCCGACCTTCCACTCCCCTAATCCACACTATAATCGACATTCGGGTCATTGACCTTGTTTCAAGTCCTGTCTGGTGTGTGGCAGAGACAAATATACCTTCAAGCAGAGTAGAGCGTGGGCACTACTTTCTTGGAGGCACTGGGTCATTGACCTTGTGTCACACTTTGTTCGGACGCGTTTTATCGGTGCACGAATCTGGTGGGGTGTGTCCTAGTTTCAGTGGCAGTCGGTCGAGGTTTGTCTAGACCGGATTCCTCGAGCCTCAGGGGGACCATTCCCGCAAGCTTTAACCCTTCTTGGAGGGGCTAGGTCTATCGCTTAGCGCCTGAGGCCCTCTTTTTAGAGCAATGCAGTCAGGACCCAAGGTACTTTTCGGAATGCTGGGCGTGTCTGGGCTACGGCTCTGCGCCTGGAACCACCTAAAAATGCCTCGTCTGTTTGGTGGGACGGAAGACAAATAGCGATAACTTCCAAACTTCCTGACACTACCAGAAGGACATTTCTAACTGTTGTATAACACTGTATTCTATATATTTGTTCTGTTACTGCAATGTATTTTTTTCAATCTACCCCTTTTGTTATCGTGTCTTGATTTTGACCCCTAAACACCACAGCACTTACGTTGTTATTAATAACAACGCAAAACGTTGTTATTAATAACAAAAAAGTTGTTATTAATAACAACGCAAAACGTTTTGATTATATGATGTTACTATTCCATTTTGGAGGATGACTGTACAGGCCAAAAATGGTCCTAACTGAAACTTACCAAATTTTTGTTCGATTATATTACAGGTTAAAATAATCCCAGATTAAATTATCGGTCACTTCTGTTTGTTATATATGTATTTAATGATCTTTGCACCTTTTATATCGAAATTTTGTCCATCTTTGTTGCTATGTACAACTGGAACATAACTAGCATCATTCTTTACTAGTGCTACCTGGAGTTCACATAATCTTTTTTAGGGATTTAAAGGTTTCTCTTATATACAATTTATCGTATATCAAACAGTCCATGGAATATATTTTCGCTTCAGAAATATTTTTCTATTACAAACGAACACCGAAAATAATTTTTGATATAAAGTTGATTTTTTTCTGAATGAAATATTACTGGGATTTAATAATTCTTGTTGGAAATTATGAAACACAATAATGCAGTACCTATTAATATAATTTACATGATAGAAACTGTATAAAGTTAGTATTTCATCAGTTTTTCTGTCTGTCTTTTTATCTATCTATCTATCTATTACACCCACATCTCTATCTATATTTTATACACACAGTTAAGCAGAAGTTTTAATTGTCAACTGTTTAAGACAAGTTAACTTTTACGACCAGTAATGCTTGCTCCATCGTGCTAATTTCTTACTTTTATTTACAATTTGTAACGATCATCGCGTCAATTTGTGCACAATGTGAGTTTGCTCTGTATTTGGGGTTTTTTTGGGTTTTTTTTTAATCATTGTTGAATCTGATTACTTCATATCTCATTGCTTTTTCCATCATTTAATTTCACTGCAGAATGGTACAATTATATATATATATAATCGATATTATTAGGAGTATAAAACTCTATTTGGAACAGCATAATTCGTTGGTAATATGAAATGAACACGAAAAGTGTAGCAAATAAAGATTTACAAGTTGAGAAATAATCAGTTCAAGTAACAATACTGAGTGCAGTGGACCAGATCATGGACGTAACTGATCGTATATGAAAAAAAAATTCCAAGAAATTGGTTAGATGAAGCAACAATTGCCATTTTCTAATGGTGACAATTTCAAATACGATATATATTACTGCTGCTCCACTTGAATTGGACCCTTTTGGGTCAATGGGTTCACACTATACAGTATTTTTCCCAAAATAATATATATTAGGTACTTAGACCACCAAAATTCACTCTCGTTCTCTTTCACTTTCTGTCTACTTCACTCTGCCTCTGTCTCTGTCTGTCTCTCTGTCTTTCTCTTTCTTTCTCCATATACAAAGAGCACACATTAAGTTTCCAGACTTTTTCGTATGGGCACTTTTATTGATAGTACACACATGAAACTCTAGTCCCCTTCGAAGTAATCTACTTTGGCTGCAATGTACTTGTTGTACCTTTCCAACAACTTCTGGAAGGCCCCATGGAAGTCCTCTTGTGTGAGCGTGTCAATGACCTTCGTCACAGCCTCTATCATCTCTTCAGGTGTCTCATAACGAAAGCCTCTAATTTTTTCCTTGGGCTTAGGGAATAAGCAAAAGTCGCAGGGAGCAAGATCTGGACTATAGGGAGGCTCAGGAACTATCTTGATGTTCATCTTGGTCAAATAGTCTGTGACAAGGATGGAGTTGTGGACTGGTGCATTGTCCTGGTGGAAATGCCACTGACCCGATTCGAAGATTGCTGGCCTCTTCCGACGGAATCTCTTCCTGAACTTTCTTAAAACCTCAATATAGTATTCCTTGTTGACTGTCTCTTCAGTGGGAACCCAGTGTATGTATATCATGCCAGTGTTGTCAAAAAAAGGGATCATCAAAAGTTTGTCGGTGGATTTGCTCTGTCTAGCCTTCTTGGGTCTGGGAGAGCCAGCATGCTTCCACTGGGAAGTCTATCTCTTGGTTTCTGGGTCATAGTAGTAGATACAGCTTTCATCGCAGGTCACCAGAGCATCAAGAACTGCGGGATCTGAATTGATCAACTCGACTATCTCCCTGCTGTCATGACAAGGTCTTTCTTTCTGATCTTCTCTGAGCACCCTTGGGACAAACTTCGCGCAAATCTTCCGCATCTTGACTTCCTCGCGAATAATTGTGAAAAAAGTCCCCACACTGACATTAAACTGTGCACTTATTGTCTCTATAGACACAAGGGGGTCCTTATCCATGAAATTCTTTATTTGGCCAATCAACTCTGGTGTTCTGACATCCTTACTCCTCGCACACCACTCATTACCCCTCAAAGACTCCGTGCTTTCTTTGAATCTCTTTTGCCACTCAAAAACTGATGCTCAATTCATATAAGATGCTTCAAAAGCAGTCTGTATCATTCCATACGTTTCTTTTGCATTTTTCCGAGTTAAAACATAATTTTATTGCATATCGTTCTTCTAAAGTGTCCTCACGTCCAGATAGCATTTTTGAAATTCACCAGCTGTGATAATCAGGCTTTAGTAGAGTGTATTACAATTGCTGTTCTAGCTGTTCCTTTGAACTTGAAATCATAAAAATTGGTCAGTCAACTCATAAGATGTATAGCAATAACATACTCAATTTTCAGATGTCTAAGCCAATTTTAAATGCCTGCACAAAAAAGTCTGGAAACTTATTGAAGCTGTGAGTATATATATATATATATATATATATATATATATATATATATATATATATATATATATATATATATATATATATATATATATATTTGTGTTTTTTACTATGCCCGCTATTTAGATCTAGCCATTTAGTCAGTTCTTGCTAAGATTATCCTAATGTCAAAGATAGTCCTAATGTCTGAGGTATCAGTGAGAAACTAATTCACAAGCAATTATATAAGTTGCCAGCTAAACTTCACCCAAAGTAAAAGGACTGTAAAACCAAATGTAGTTTTATTTTGGCTCTCAGTCATAAGTATATCTCCTATTGATCGAACTTTCGCCTCAAGAGTTATCAACCTATTAGACGATTTATATAATCACATATCCTTTTAAAATTAACTTATTATACATATGGCTTGCATATATATATATATATATATATATATATATATATATATATATATATATCATTATCATCATCATCCTGTCGTGCCGCTAGCACGGATATCCCTGACCCTCTCTCGCCACTTCTGCCTATCGTTCATCGCCTCTGGCAGGTCTTCAGGACTACATCCTTTATCTTCACGTAATTGCTATATGTTTTTTCGAGCTGGTCGACCATATAGAGGTCTAGGTAAAAAAAATCATTAGAATTATAAGCCACACTACTTGCCATTCTTTCTGTGAGACTAACACGCTGACATTGACTTAATTCTATCTATAATTATAAATGTACACAAACAAGTCTAAAGAACATATACGATGATCGAGAACTTTTCTCAGGCGTATGCGTTCTTATATCAGTCTTTATAAGGACAAAAATTATCATATGGGAGAAAAATGAAAAGACATAATCTTAAATATCTAGATTCATATGCTCCCACAACGCACATTACACAGACGAACAGGAAATAAATATCTAATTAATCTTCAGAGTAAGGTAAATTTATTCCTCATGTTTATACAATGTCGAGCATTATTCATTTTTGTCAATATTCTATGAATAAGAATATATATATATATATATATATATATATATATATATATATATATTCTTATTCATAGAATGAATAATGCTCGATATTGTATTAATATGCAGAATAAATTTACTTCGCTCAGATATATGTAAAGCGTAATGAGATAGATATTGAGAAAAAAATCCTAGAGACGAATGAATGGGTATACATAAGAATGTAAATGAAAATTTAATAAATGGACATGTTGCTTTTTCTATTTTAAGAGGATGTCTAATTGCGGTGAAAATGAAATGACCAATGATGTACACCAAACCAACATTTTCTGTAAGATATTTATGCAAATATTTTAAAGCAATGAAGGATGATTTGTAATAAGAAATGTAATGTAGAAATTTAATCAATCTCTTATTGACACTTTCTATAATCATCATATCAATATCAATCTCTCTCTCTCTCTCTCTCTCTCTATATATATATATATATATATATATATATATATATATATATATATATATATATGTGTATACTGAGAGATAGAGAAAGAAAAAAAGAGAGAGGCAAACAGAGACAGAAAAACTGAGATGAATAAACAGATCGATAGATATATTGATACATAAAAAAGGAGAAATTAAAGATAGATATATAGATATTTGTTCATGTATTTCCAATAAGAATATTTTTTTAATTTGCTTTCATGAATCGAATCGCCGTGTTCCATTTTTTTTTTTTTTATCTTGTACAGTCTTCGTACGAAAAAGCATTTTCATTCTTATCTTCAACTAGATAAATGTTCACATGGGCTAACGTATGCATACACATGGTCACACACCCAAGTAATACACAATCACAATCGCAGATAGATAGATAGATAGATAGATAGATAGATAGATAGATAGAAAGATAGATAGATAGATAGATTGATTGCTATAATGTAGATGTTTTTACCAGACTCAGTATAAAAACTGAGTACGCAAAATTAATTTCTTAATAGCTTTGAAATTTCCGCGTCTTCTATTTGATTGTACAATTCTTTCCAGCACACACACACACACACACACACACACACACACACACACACACACACACACACACACACACACACAAACATAATTAATATATATATATATATATATATATATATATATATATATATATTCACCATCTGAAGATGGTCATCATAGACCTTAAATGCATTTATAATGACACCAAAAACTTACATTTTTATTTGTATTTCTATATAAGGATATTTTAGATTTACACGTCTTTTTCGATGTGCGTTTAATCCTTAATCAATTATAGAGCCGGTAGCCGTTGCCATTGAGAACTCAATTTGGATACTCATATCCCTTGGATTTTTCCTCGGATTATATATATATATATATATATATACCATTGGCATATTTCAAGGGAATTATGCAACTCTTGAGTGAACGATGTAAACTTTATGATATAAATTTGTCAATATACTTATTGATACTTATTGGTTTTTTTTGGTTTCAGAATATATATATATATATATATATATATATATATATATATATATATATATATATATATATAGATATATATATATTTGCGTAATACAGTGTTAGGTGATTTTAAATAAAAATGCTTAATATCTGTCATGGTGGTCCTAAAAACAGAACACATTTCACAAAATTATCAAAACACAACTTCCCCCTTAATAACTCCCGCAAACCATAGCATATAAAAGGACATTCTCCACGTGTGTCTAAAGTGCCAAATAATAGTATTGACATGAAACTGACAGTTACCAAGTTCCGTTGAAATCATATGCACAAATTTTATTTATGTGTATGTATTCAATGAAAAATAAACCCATTAACAACGCTGCTTAATGTTTGCAATGACAGCATTGGTCTAGATAACTTGAACTCGACATAACGAATAATTCTATAGCAATTATTAAACACTCACAAAATCCGTGAGGTCATATGTTTTTTCTGCTTTTATTATAAATCTGAACATATATTTTTCTATTTTTTCCGCTATATTTTTGTTGTTACTTTCTATAGTGTTTCTACTGTTGCTATTTATTACAAGTGTGTATTTGGCGTTTTATTGCACCTTGATTTGAGATTGAAGAGTTGAGTAACTCTATGTAAATTATTGTTCAATCAATCGTAAATATCTCCAATCCTTATGTCGGACATTTTAAACAAGGATCCACTTAAAGTTCAAATCAAGCACTCCACACTGGGAAAGAATTCACTGAATCGGAATGTCATTTTCGCCTGATTCGAGAAAACGATTAATACATTAAGGTCAAACAAACGATTGGCAGTGGAAACATGATCAACAATTTGATATTTTTACGCTTTTCTGGATAGCTTCCACATATTTTTCGCGCCTTCAGTTACGAATAAAAAAACATTGAAACAATAAACATGTTTATGAACTTCTGCACTTTTCAGCCGCTATAATGAAAAACCGAAAATTAGGAAAAAAGAAACGGTTCTCTTTCTTTGGAATGTTTTTATTTTCTTTTTTTTCTTTCTTGTTTATGAAAACACCATTTTATTTCTAAATGTGTCTTTATGCTTGCACAGAAATGATCTTCCTAAAAATTTTTCATGAAAAATTAATGTATGGTCGCTGGATTTTATTTTTTAAGAAATTATTTTGCCCGTATAACATGCTCTGCTATTTTTCTTTCATCGGAAAGGAAAATGAATATAAAATTGACACATTTCCATAACAAAAAGTAAAATTGCAAAAAGGCATATAACAATGTTTATATTTTATTGTAAATTATTATTTTCTGTAGTTATGTAATGTATATTATCTATAGGTTGGAAATAATATCTAATAATATCCGTTCTATTGTATAACTGTCTCTGAAAAATCCAAGCATCATTCGGTTTTCACGTGATTAACTGTTAATAAAATTATTTTGAGGGTCGTAATAATTTATTGACATACTATAAATACATCATGCAGTAATTTACAAAGCAATTAAACAACATGTAGTATTATTCAATGTTAGCATGAGTTAACCCATTTTTTAAGTCCCATTTCTTATAAGTTTCTTATACCTTCTCACTACATTTAGCATGTTAATTTTTAATGAAGACAGGTCTTGTTCTTTAATCGTCTTTAACTGATAAAAAGTAATGAAAATTAAAACTTCTCTCTTCACTTTTGTACTTTCCTGTCAGCATTTTAATCTAACAGACATGCAACTCTTCAGTAATTCCAATTTTTATTACAGCTCAACTATTTTTAGCTCATTTAATCATTGCTCTCTCTCTCTCTCTCTCTCTCTCTCTCTCTCTCTCTCTCTCTCTCTCTCTCTCTCTTTCTCTCTCTCATGTTTTAGATTTCATTTCCCCTTCGTTTCCTTTTCCATTTGCCTTTTTTGGCAATGCCTGATTCCTTTGTTTCATACAAAACTAGAAATGGCCTCAAGCTCCATTTATGTATTGCCATGTCATTTCTGTTTCTACCCCAGGGAATATACTTGGAAAAGAGCAGACTTGTACTTAGTATCACATCGGAAATGAAAGTCCCAGACGACTAACACACAGTTGCGTCTTCGTTGTCAAAATTAAACTTAGCATGGAAGATTGTGTCGGCTAGATTTCCGGAACATCATTTTATATCATGGGCTACATGAATTCTCACGAGTAAGTAAGGCACACGTTTCAGAACATAATATTTAAATGAAAGGTAAACTCTAATTTAATTGCAAATGTTGTTATTCTTAGCGCCATAATAGTCTTAATAATTAAATGATTTTTCTTTTCAGAAAGCACTCAGAAATTTTGATTGGAATAGACATTTAAAAGTGAATATTGTGTAATGAACACGAACAATTAAATTGAACGTTTCCATGAAAACTATTAATCCCGATAAATTAATGTGAATTTAGCATTTTTAATGAATATTCACTGATATATATATATATATATATATATATATATATATATATATATATATATATATATATATATATATATCATATTGTCGTGACACCAGCACGGATATGCCTGACACTTTCTCGCCACTCCTCCCTTTCGTTCATGGCTTCTGGCAGGTCCTCAGGGCTACATCTCGTATCCTCACAGAGCTGGGATATTTAGGTCTGAGCTGATCGTGATGCTTTTGTCCGGCCATATGAGGGGGTCTATGGGAGAACATCACTTATGAGCTCTCCCCTGTCTCTCCAGCAGCGTCCTGCATGTCTGGTTCGTCTAGCTCTGACAGTTTTCGTCATGGTAGGTTGGTGGCCGTACACCTGGTGATTTGTTCGGTGTAGGCTCATATATATATATATATATATATATATATATATATAGAGAGAGAGAGAGATAGTAATAGCTCTTTCCATAACACCGTTTCGGTTTTGTAGTGTGCAATGTCAGTTTTCTAGGTAGAAGAAATTCAATTGAATACAGGTTCAATCTCACGTCAAGTGTGGTTGTGTTTTAGGTCATATCAAGCCTTGAGGATATATATATATATATATATATATATATATATATATATATATATATATATATATATATATATATATATATATAGTAGCGTCCAAAATTAAGGGACAACATTTTGAAACCTAATATGTGTTAGAAATAACAACTGTGAAAAGCTGAAATTTTGACAACTGGTAGTCGTTATCATTCATAATAACATACTAAAATGTGGATCGTTTGCGAAGGATAGAAAAATAATTATACCAATTATTTACTTATTTTCAAAATAAAATCGTCCAAAAGTAAGGGACAAAATTGAGAAAAACAATGTAAACAGTATGCTATATTCATTTTTTTTTATTTCCTCTAAAGAATAAGTCTTACTTAGTTATTTGTAAACGTTACATCAGCCGGCACCATGGCGAAACGCCAGAAACTTGATTACTCTGTGAGACAAGCTATTGTGAAGCTACACAAGGAAAAGCACACCATTAGAGAAATTTCAGAGAAAGTGAAACGTTCCAAGATTCTGTAGGTAGGGTTGTTAAATCCTACAATGATACTGGCAAAATAGTTAGTGCTTTTAAAACCGGCAGACCCCGCAAATCTTCGGTAAGAGAAGATCGAATAATGCAGCGTATGTCATAAAAGGACCGTTTTAAGTCTTGCACAGAAATTAAAAGGATTATGAATAGTACCCTCATGTGTTAATGTGTCAAGAGAGACTGTTTCTAGATGACTGCAAGAAATAGGGCTGTTTAATCGAACCCCAAGGCAGAAACCACTTGTTAGTTCGAAGAATAAGAAGAAGATATTAGAGTTTGCAAACAGGTATGTAATTTGGACATATAGAAATTGGGCAAAAGTATTTCTCAGTGATGAAAGCAAGTTTGATTTATTTGGAAATGATGGAAAAAAACAATGTAAAGAGACGTATTGGTGAAAGATTAAGTGCAAAGTGTACTAAGAAAACTGTCAAGTTTGGGGGCGGAAGCGTCATGGTATTTGGGATGTTTTTTTAGCCAAGTTACAACGCCTCTTATCCGGTTACAAACTTGTGCAAATGCGCAGATCTATAAAAACATTGTTCAAGATCATGTGCCAATCATACAGAATCCAGGTTTCGATATGGCTACCTTTATGCAAGATAATGCCCCATGTTACAAGGCAAAGGTGGCAATGAGTTACCTTAGCGAGCAAGATTTCGAAATTATGGATTGGCCACCGCAAAGTCCTGACTTAAATCCAATAGAAAATCTTTGGAAGACCTTAGGAGTGAAAGTTATGGAAAGAAATCCCCACTAACACAGATATTGGTTGTACATGTATTTTTATTGTTTTTTTTTTTTTGGCTGTTTACATTGTCTTTCTCAATTTTTGTCCCTTAGTTTTGGACGTTCCAAATTTGCAAATAAATAAATAAATAAATTATTATTATTATTATTATTATTATTATTATTATTATTATTATTATTCAAGAACGTGGGTAAAAATGAGTTTGTTGATGATATTTTCCGAGGCACGTAAAGGTTGCTCTTTAATCTTTCCATTATTATTATTATTGATCACCGGATTATTTTCTCATTATAAACAATTTGAATAATATATTTAAGGTCTTCTTCAAGACATTCATGGCTCCATAAATTTATTTGAATCTAAACAGAGTAGAAACCTCAATTGGAGAATTATTGTACATTGAAATTGATTTTAGTTTTTGAATGCACTGGTTAGAATTGAACTTAAAAATAACCATATAAGTTCATGAAAAATTCAAAATAATATACATGATTTTCTATCCTAACCCTCTGCCAACTGAGATTCTGCATTTTTCTTCTCGTTTACTTATTCACCTCTATCAGAAGATTTCAACAGATAATAATACTTTTGGCTGGGGTCTGTCATTTTCCCAAAAAATATGTTAGCATCGGAAATGCTGAGAGTATTGGGCCATTGAATCATTGTTTTAAGTTAATTTAGCTATGCTGGAATCAGAAGACGTAATATTTCTAGGCTGAGAAAATAGGGATGCATAATTATATGATAAATAATTATGAATAGATTCGTGAGTTTAAGGTATGCTAAAATCAGTTTGTTTGTGCCGATAGCAGCATGTTCCAGATATGTGCATTTTATTTTAAGCCAGAAAATGGGACCCGTAAAAGTCAATGAATCGTTAAAAATATAACTGCAAATAATTTTTCGAATTTTTACCTTTACATGAGAAGTAATCCTCAAGCAGAACTGAAGTAGAGGGTGACAGGGGATAGACTTCTAACCAAACACTTGAGTGACGTGATCTGTTGTTATCTTGGTCTCAATAGCTTAACAATCATCAGACTTAGAGGGAAGTGTTACACTGCAGTTAAGAAGGCAGCAGTCGCCCACTGTAACAAGCTTCAAATAGCCCCAGAAAAACAAATGAACATTCGGTCATATTCAACCAGCATATTTCCATAGTTAATTTTGTCGGTGTCATCTTTTTCAAATCTAGTGAGTTCAGTCCGACAACCATGACTTCTGGATTTAAAATATAAGATTTTCTTTAAAAAGTACACAAAGACAAACGCTTGAAAGAAAAACTGAACATTTTGGCGTTTTGCCGCTTCATAAACAAAATTAAATTATTCAGTTAATGGAATATACATAGTTGAAAGAAAATAAATGTCAATAGAAGCAATGGAAGGGATCGTAAAACACTTTTAAGAAGGCAGCGGACAATGGAGTTACTTTTGTTTTATTTCGTTGTAATAGTTATGAGTTTATTTACTAATACTACTACGACAAATAATAATAATAATAATAATAATAATAATAATAATAATAATAATAAACTGGCACAGAAGGAGTACAAGGCTAGACACGACTGGGTGGGCAAGGTGATCCACTGGGAAATGTGCAAGAAATTTAAATTTGACCATGCCAACAAATGGTATATGCACAACCCAGCACCTGTCCTTGAAATTGGCACACACAAATTCATATGGGACTTTAATATACAAACGGATCACCTAATCTCGGCCATAAAAAAAAAGAAAATCTGCAAAATTGTCGACTTTGTTGTCCCTGCTGACCACAGAATTATACTGAAAGAATGTGAAAAGAGAGATAAGTACAGCAACCTTTCTAGAGAATTGAAAATACTATGGAACATGCAGGTGACAATAATACCAATAGTGATTGGTGCTTTTGTCTCGGTAACTAAAGGGTTATTAAAGGGTCTGAGAGATTTGGGAGTTGGAGGCCGAGTGGAGACCATCCAAACGACAGCATTGTTGAGAACTACCAGAATACTAAGAAGAGTCCTGGAGACTTGAGGAGACTTGCTGTCACTCAGACTTCAGTGAAAAACCATCGGCTATTGCTGATGTGAAAAGCTCTGAGTGAATAATAATGACGCAAAGACCTGTAAACTTTAGAATCTTTAAAGGAGAAATTGAATTTTTTTTCTGAGAACTGCTCAAAACAACGGCTAATGTAGGAGTGAAAAACTCCCAAGGACTACTATTTTAGGAGCAACCAGACACAAAGACGATATAGGAAAAGAAGAATAGAGATCTGGCCAAAATATTCTAATTCTTAGACAACTAGCCAGATATTCGTTGTTCAAGTCAGAACAATAATAAAGAAGGGTTGGTTTTCTGACCTTTAAATAATAGAAATATAAATGATCAACAAGGTAATAATTCACTAGCTGATACATCAAATATTAAACAAAAACAGCCCAACCGAAATGAACCAACAATTTCGGAAAATGGAAACCAACACAACCAAACACTTCACGACAAAACAACCCTGAGCAAACACTTTCACAAGAATAAAAGTTAAATGTAGGAAATTTAATGATAATTTTGAACAATGAAAATACTACCTTACCATCATTAAGAAACATTGAATAGAGAATAGTTAAGGCAAAAACGAATAAAGCGCAACAAGTATTGCCATATACATCAACGAATAATATAACCGAATTAAATGAACTAGTTCATGCAGGAACGAAATTAGTTTGCGAGAAAATTGGGATTCCCACTAAAAGCACGAAAGAAAAATCAAAACCAGGATGGGAATTACGACTAGAAACGCAATTAAAAATCTTCGAAAACAGGCCAAAGTGATAAATCAAAGGAAAGACGATGGAATAATTTGGGACAGAAAAAAAAGGCAACACAGGAAAAAACTTACAATACATCTTGAGGAACGAAAACAGAAAATATTTGCGAAAAAAAGGAAGATTAAAGAGATATCGACAAAGGGTAAAACAATACAGACAAAACAGGTCATTCAAAAACAATGAAAGAAAATTCTATCCACAATTGAGACGAGATGACACTAAAACATACCAACAACGGGATGCAAAAGAAACCGAACGAGTTTGGACTAAAATATGGCAACCATAAAAAATACCGAAGGAATCGAAGAAGGCCCACAAGTGGAAACACACATCGATTTACTCAAAAAGATTGGGTTCTTCAGCCTAAGTGAGGCAACTAGTCTCATAGTAGGAAAACTCTGAATTAAAACCTGTTAAACTCCGCTTAAAAATTGACCTTGTGTCATATCCTGCCCGAGCAGAGGGGTTGGTAAATATGATAAACAATCAGGATAGCATCTTTGACAGTAAATTAATCCACGAGAAAAAAAGCACATCGCGAGTAAAACCAAAAAATCCCATCCAAGGAGAAAGACTTCATAAATGGAAAGAACATCAGAAGAATCTGTTCGAAAGATTTCCTTTTAAATGAAATGTAGAGAGTGACTTGCTAACAATAGAGAAAAAGGCAACACTAGATTTCTCAGCATAGTCACGGTTATTAATAAGCTATTCTATAACTGATGATACGAATGTATTTATAAGGTTAGTGGATGAGCCTACATAAAAATTATATGTTTTCGTATGGACATGTTGTTTATTTTTGTAAGTCAGTCTTCATCCGAGGAGGTACAAACCACTTGATAAGTTATATAATTTATTTATCTAAATATTGTTGCAGTTAAGGCAACATAGGAAGAAATATTCTATTTAAAAATTTTGGAGTCTCATCATATTTTTTCGTGTACAAGAAATGTCAGCAAGGATTTAATATTATTTCGATATAGTCTTCAATACAATTTTTTCCCTTTAACCGACATATTTCTATTGGTTTGCTTTTGCCTTTATACCTTTATTATCCTAGATTTTCTTCCATTGAGTGAGAAACGAAATCAGTTTGCTAACCTGTCACATTTCATGCTTTTACTCCCATTGTGAATTAAATTTATATACTATATATTTATAGATGTGTGTGTGTGTGTGTGTGTGTGTGTGTGTGTGTGTGTGTGTGTGTGTGTGTGTGTGTGTGTGTGTGTTTAACGGTACAAAATTTAATAATAGCGATAAAAAGACGCTGGAATATATATATATATTGTTAAGTTAATTAACCTAATTAAAAGGAAATATATGATATTTTTTATTTTACCGGCCAACTCCATATAAGCTAGTAATTTGCGCGTAATTAAAGATTAAGGAAAAGTTAATTATAAGTACTAACAATAAACAAAATGCAATGTTTTGAGGGCAATATCGGAAGAACACTGAGTCAGAAATATCAGATAGATGTTACCAATATTTTTCATTTAACTTCATCATGATGCTAACTTTGATAGACATGTAATGGTCATCTTAGTTTTGCCGAAAACACTTGGTTGGTTCGACTATACAATTTAATGTAAATAGCACCTTGTCAGCAGGACCTATAGAATACACTGACTTCACTTCTACTGAAATGTAAGACCTCCCAGCTACCAAAGAGTTTCCTGGGTATAAATTTAAACTGTATATGATGGTGATGCTAGACTTTCTGAGTTTTGGGGAATAGGAAATACATCTTCAATCACATGACCCCATGTTCACTCTTTCCAGGAGTATAATTACCTTTTAGGATTCCATTCAAGAATCATATAGAGTTGAATAATAATTTATTGAATATTATTATTTTTGCTCGTGTAAAATCATACTGTAGTGTCAAATTATTGTATTACACGGGTTACTTGATGGACAGAATTACTAATATTATATAGCAATACTTAAAAATATTTAACAGACTCTACTTCTAAGAACTCGCTGGAAATAATGTTCCCAACTAACTTTTCGCTTATAAATCACACAAACACGCGCACACACACACGCGCACGGACACTAGCACACACACACACACACACACACACACACACACACACACACACACACACACATATATATATATATATATATATATATATAGATAGATATATGGAAAAAAGAAATAAAGCAAGTGATATTTGAATGCACAAATATGAAGCAACGTGGTATTTACTTTAGTTATTTTATTTTTCAAGGAAACATTCTGCAATTAAAAATAAACACAAAGTTTTTAAACCGTGCACTCTAATAAAAACACAATAGTAAACACTCTCTTATTTTTTTTCGTTTCGTTTACAAAAAATAATTGAATATAATTGCAGCTTCACATTTTGATTGTCCTAATGAGGGTTTAATATGAATACCGAACCGTTTATCGTTGATAAATTATTCAATCAGGAAAAAATCATCTTATGAATACATTGCTTTTTCATGAAATTACATACGAGGTGCATACGATAGGTTTCAAGACTTTTTTGGTGTGGGCATTTAAAATTGTCGTAGACACTTGAAAATTCATGATGTCTTTGCTATACATCATATTAGATCACTGACCTATTTTTATGATTTCAAGTTCAAATGAACAGTTACAGAAGCAATTGGAATACACCCTTCAAAACCCTAATTGTCACAGCTGGTTAATTCCATAAATGCAATCTGACAATTTAGAAGAACGATGTGCAATAGAATTCTGTTTTAAACTTAGAAAAATGACAGAGAAACGTATGGAATGCTTCAGACTGGTTATCGACCATCTTGCATGAATCGAGCATCAGTTTTTGAGTGGCAAAATGGATTCAAGGAAGGCAGGGGTCTGTGAGGGATGATGAGAGGTGTGGGAGGAGTAAGAAAGTCAATACACCAGAGTTGATTGGCCAAAGGGTTCGGGTTAGGGTTACTATCTTGAGGTTTTGAGTGAATTCAAGAAGAGATTCCGTCGGAACAGGCCAGCACTTTTCAAATGAGGTCAGTGGAATTTCCAGCAGGACAATGCATCAGTACACAACTCCATCCTTGAGACAGACTATTTGACCAAGACGGTCATCAAGACAGTTCCTCAGATTCCCGATAGTCTAGACCTTGCTCCCTCTGACTTTTTGTTATTCCCTAAGTTCAGAGGCTGTCGTTATGAGGCAATTGAGGAGATGAAAGAGGCTGTGATGAAGGTTATTGACACGCTCACACAAGGGGCCTTCCATGGGGCATTCCAGAATTTGTTGGAAAGGTACAAGTGCATTGCAGTCGGAGGAGATTACTTCAAAGGAGACTAGAGTTTCAAGTGTGTACTATCAATAAAAGTGCCCATCCGAAAAAAGTCTGGAAACTTATCATATGCCCCTCGTATATGTACAAACTCTACCTCTCTCTCTCTCTCTCACACACACACACACGCGCGCATGCACGCACATACATACAAATATATATATACATATATATATATATATATATATATATATATATATATATAGGGTTAGGTATGAAATATTCTTAAGGGTTTTTATGTCATATTACAGCAACTAACTATTTAAATTTAGATGTATATTTAACCTTCAAAACATGCACGACTTCGATTCATCATTGCCCGTGATTTAGGTTCTCACTTGATAGCTGTTGATTCTTTCAGTATTCCAGTATTCCCAAATAATATTCCCTCTAAAAATACAATATATCTAATGCAATACCGATTTGGAGGTTGTGAAGTTATTTCCTCAAGGTTAAAAATATAATAGAGGTTAATCGATTCACTTTTATTCAATCCATGCTGGGAAATTTCGCATTTTATATTGATTTGAAACAAATTCCCAAAAATGTATACACGGTTGCATGGGTATATATATATATATATATATCTATATATATATATATATATATATGGGGTGGTTGTATATATAGTTGAGTGATTGATCGATTTATGAATCAATTCTTTATATATAAAGGCATTTCTAACATTTATATTTCATGCATAGGTTATAGGGTACCTTGTCCGTTGTATATTCTTATTATTTGTGTACTTGTTTCGTTAAATTTTTTCGCACGCAGTAATTGTGCTGCACAGTAGTCTTATTGAATTCAATTTTTTTTTGTGCACGATAGAATGATTTTAAGTATTCCAATAAGACGCACATCATCATCTCATCATCATCTTGTCATGCTATCAGCACGGATATCCCTGACCCTCTTTCGCCACCTCTCCATATCGTTCATTGCTTTTGGCAGGTCCTCAGGGCTACACCCCGTATCCTCACAAAGCTTCTGTATGTAGGTTAGAACAGGTCGCCCAACTTTTGCTCGGCCATGTGAAGGGGTTCATAGGAGTACATCACTTATGAGCTCGTCCCTACATCTCCAGCAGTGTCCTGCATGCCCGGTTCATCTAATTTGGATAGTTTTCATGATGGGTAGTAGGTGACCGTACAGCAACTGCTTTGTGGGTTGCTTCCTCTAGGACCTGTTCAATATTGCACGCAGCCTTCTTGTGTAGTTACCGTTAAGCCTTTTCTCCAGCCGTTTAGTTAGCGTCCATGTAGTTCATCCATATATCAGTATCGACACGATCACTGCTTGGGAGAAACTGCGTTTCATTTTATCGGTCAGGTCTGATTTCCATAGGACCGATAGCCTTATTGATAGATGTCCGTGCCTTTGTTAGCAGCGTGTCGATGTCTGTCTCGGTCGATGAGATACTGCTTCTTAGGTAGGTCCAAACGCTCATAATCTATACATAAATATAGGGTTTCAAGTAAAAAATTCAATTCAGTAATTGCCATTTGTTTGTTTACATTTATTTTTTTTTATGAAAGTAATAATAATATTTGATGAAAAATTATAAAGTCAATTTACTATTCTTAACAGATAATTTCAAATTTTATGATATCAAGTATTCCTTTCGAAAACAAATAATTTTGAACTGGTTAATTTGAGCCATAAGCGAGACGAAGCAGATTCTGTCACTCCGGGTGTCGGTGGAAGTGGTGTACCAGACGTCTCAGCTTTCCAGATCTCAAACTAGGAAATCAGATGCAATACCCCGTGTCATACCCAGCATATCCATTTTAGGTGGGGTGTCTGAAAGGAAACAGTCAGCGTAGTCAACACATTCATAGTATAAGGGAGTCTTGAAGAAAATAAACATTTTGTTGTACACTGCAGCATGTCCTAACAATAACGAGGATCACGTAGATATGAAATATAATCTTATATTTTTATTCGTTGAAAGTGACGCTTGTGTGGACCAAGAGAGTAATCGGAGAGAAAATTTGCGCATACGGAGAGGCCGTCGGGAGTCGGAACTCACAATGGAAACTGACTTCAGACAAAATTCTAGATTTTATATACTTTCAAAACTCCCAAACGACCCGCACACAATGTTTTTTTCTAATAATCAGGGCTTACACTTATGCAATGCTTGTTGTTCATTGGCCATAGTTTACACCCACGTGATGCTTGCTTTCATTGGCCACGCCATACATCCACGCAATGCTTATTTTTCATTGTCTATGGTTTACACCCATGCAATGCTTGTTCTCCATTAGGCAAAACGTACATCCACTCATTCCTTGTTTCCGGTTTTCATTTGCTTGTTTTTATCTATGCCAGGATGTATCTGTTAGCAACATCCACCGGGTTCATCGCAGGTCAAGGTGATATATTATAATTTCATTCCCTATCAATTTCTCTCCTCGATAGTTTGGCTTCAGTCTCGATACTTTTGGAAAACATATGTCAGTATATAAGTTTGTGTACGTATGTGTGCATATATGTGTGTGCAGGAAAAAACAGTCCTTAACCTAATTATAACAAAAGAATGGTTCTCATTATTTCCTAAAACAAATCTTTTTTCTCTTTTTGATGTCAAACTTTTGCTAGTCTTATTAGCAGCTATTGACAAGGTCCGTATCAGTCAAGTTGCCAAAGAGAACTGATCCAAACGTGAGTTGTTTCTTCCACTGAACAAAATATTTCAGTCCCAAATTTCAAGAGGATAACCAAGTTCTATTCTTAAAGGTATTAAGGGCTGACACGCAAGTCAGCTATTAAAAACTATACGAAATATAATGTAATCACCACTGAACAAAGTAATATTCACTCACAAACACATTGTGTCAATCATTGCTTTTTGCCAAGATAATGAATAAAAAGATAACGTTCGTTCAACAAAACAACTGGTTAATTATCTTCTTGTTGGTGTGTTTTATTAATCATTGATTTCAACAGTAAACTTTAATCACAGTACACAGAATACTTTTCGGTAAATAACATTCTATTACAAATGGAGGTGTTCTTGATATCTTGACTTAAAAATGAAATTGGTGAATTGATTTGAACTTCTGCTCGAAGCTGTTTGCATTTCACTATATGCTAATACCATTCAGGAAAGCATCGATCCACATCTTCTCCCAACTGAGGGAAAATGGTAGGCCAGAATTGCTTTTCTTGCCTTGATAAGGCAACTAGTTCAGACGAAGAAAACCATGAAATCAACCTCGAAATTTCCATTTAAGATTTAACTTCATCCGCATATCGCATTATTTTTACTAACTCGCTATGAAGAATTTACAAAATTCACAATCACATTGTAATATATGTGCACCGTTTGTTTGTATACTGATAAATTTATACCTGTTCCTGCGTTTTGGGGGGCCTGTGTATTTGTATATCTTTGTGACTCTGTCAGTATAAGCGTTTAGATATTGTGTGCTGGCATGTCTTTGTGTATCTGTGTATGTGTTTTAATCGTTATATGTGCTTACACATCGTGCGCTTGCGTCATTTTGTGCATCTATGTCTGTGACTGTGTCAGTATAAGTGTTTACATATTTTGTGCTTGCATCATTTTGTGCATCTATGTCTGAGACTGTGTCAGTATAAGTGTTTACATATTTTGTGCTTGCATCATTTTGTGCATCTATGTCTGAGACTGTGTCAGTATAAGTGTTTACATATTTTGTGCTTGCATCATTTTGTGCATCTATGTCTGAGACTGTGTCAGTATAAGTGTTTACATATTTTGTGCTTGCATCATTTTGTGCATCTATGTCTGAGACTGTGTCAGTATAAGTGTTTACATATTTTGTGCTTGCATCATTTTGTGCATCTATGTCTGAGACTGTGTCAGTATAAGTGTTTACATATTTTGTGCTTGCATTATTTTGTGCATCTATGTCTGTGACTATGTCAGTATAAGTGTTTACATATTTTGTGCTTGCATCATTTTGTGCATCTATGTCTGAGACTGTGTCAGTATAACTGTTTGAATATTGTGCGCTTGCATCTCTTTGTGTGGGTGTTCCTGAGCATGTAGCTTTTTAAATTGCCCGTTATGATTTTTCAGCCTTTTGTGATTTTTCTCTTCAATACCATGTAAGGAAAAGATTCGAGAACAACGGGGTAGACCATGCAATGTTTCGAAAGAAAAAATGTTTTGCAATTAAGAATAGAAAGTTAATTAGTACAAAACTGAGAAATCAAGTGAAAAGTATTATCACGTGTGACCTTAGAAAATAAGAAAAGTGTAAAAGAAAATTACAATGATTAAAATAAAGAAGACTACGATACAGTGACAACATGAACTGTGCTGAATTAAAAAAAACAAAGAAAGAAGTAGAAATAATTCTGTGACAATACCAGCTCTTTCTACCCAGAGTGCACGTATTTAGACGCAATAATGCATATGCATGTTGATGAGACGTATGCATGCGTAAAAGCCTGGCAAAACACACACACACACACACACACACACACACACACACACACACACATATATATATATATATATATATATATAGTGCAATTAGAAGAAAACTCAAACCTGGTTAAATTGACATGAGAAATCTATTTCATCGGAGAATATCATTATTCTCTCTGTCTCATCAGATGACCATACATGTTTAACTTGAGGTTGAAATACACCAAATGAGGATTACAGTCTATACGCGTATGAAAAAAAAAATGAAAACCTATGAAAATTTAAAATTCTCAGGCGGGAGTAAAAGGGGGTCAAAACGACATACAGTTAGAAAAATTAAGAAACCAGAACAGTGTGTTCCAGTAAATCGACCCATCCCAATTTGAACTTATGCTAGGGTGGAATCTTCTAAATAATGTAAGCATGTAAACTAAATCATTCTCTTTATATAGTTTTCATTTACTTCTAATACATATGTTAATTCCCTCAGCTAATGTGGCCTTAAACTTTCTACTTAAATATAAATAACATCAGAAAAATAAAAGACATTAAAACAACTTTTTGGCAGCCACCAGCTGCCCTTAATTAACCATGAAAAATGTCAAGGGAAATTAACTTCTCCTGTAATGAAAAACCCCAATTTTTAATTGAAGTCTAAATTTCCCAGAATCTCCCCCTCTACACAAATCTCCCTATCATATAATACTATCAACTAATGAATTAAATGTTATTAATTCCAATAAAAATACTCTCATCAATATCCATGCTATTGACTAGAGTAGGAGCCTCGGTGTCCCTCAGTCAGGATAATCTGAATTTACCTTTATGTCTAAATTTAAACACAAGCTCATTCCGTTCATTTAACAGTAGTCCACTATCTTTAAAATTAATTATACTAACTTTTCATCTATACACTAGTGTGACACTATGAAGTGGGTGCGCCAAGCAGACAATCTTTTTGCTTGTTTTGGCGCGAAACCAAACAAAGGCCTGAGCTTGCGATCTCGATGCAACCAGAAGTGGACAAGGTAACGCCGGTCAGAGAGGAGTTGGAAAAAGGAACTCAGAGAAGGAGTTGGTGAAGAGAGACGCAGAGGGGTAGTTTACACGAGACAGCAGAAGAGACCAGTCGGCATGAGATAGGGTCCAGGAGCAGTGAGGGAAGGTCAGTCAGGATGAATTTGCATTCCTCGTAGTTTTGTAGAAATTTCGCGAAACATGCACGTTAGCGTTAGTCTGCAGATGCACAGGGAATGCAGTGTTGCATAAATTCCCTTCTTGCACTTTGAGTTAACCCAACCCCATATTGTTCGTTTGTTCTTTGTTCTTTTACTCCCAATCCCTCGGTTGTATTTCTTGTGCCGTAAAGAAATGTGTGATACCCCTGTCGGAACCACTGTGTGAATCACCGACAAATACAGAATTATTTCGAAGAAGTTGATAAGTACGGGGGCCGCGGGAGTATTGTCACACTTGTTAGATCTACCATTGAAGCTATTTGCAGTTGAAGACTGCCTGATATTTTGCACTTTACTTGGTGTTCAGACCCTGATACTTACGTCCCCCAAAATATTTAGAAAGAGCGGTTTAGTTTCTAGATCGTGGATTGGAGAAATGTGATTATACAATCTTTATTTTCAGTTCGAAGCGGAGATACCTCTATAGACCCTTTCTTCATTATTATTATGTTCCATGGGAAAAATACACGCCTGGTATAAGACGTTCATCGAGTTGCATCGTCCGACCAAGAGGCATTCCCCTTTTCTTATAAAGTTACAAGACGCTACATATGCCCCCCCCACTATTACTATTTAATTCGTCTATTAACTTTCTGTGATGGCTATTTAAAAGACTATGCATATTCTTTGTACAAAAGTAACTAATTTTTACTGTGTTCCAATTAAAAGTGTTTCTTAATTGATTGTCCCAATTAAAGTGCTTATCCAGGATGTTAAGGAAGTATTTACCTATGTTAATGTTGGTAAGTTTACAAAATGATGGGTAAAAAGAGATTAATTTTCTATTATTATTTCTTCCACGTCTATTAGAGTAATTATTATTGGTGTCACCTACGTGATGAGTGAGCGGGTCCAACTACTATTACTTCTTCCATTAGAGCCGGAGTTCACTGGGATCACATACTCCAGTCTACCTTGGGATCCGCTGTTTTTAAGGGCTTTATCTTATATACTTTTGCTCTCCTAAAAATTTATTTACATGAGGATAGACTGTTAATACTCTGGTTCTAGGCTTTAGGAATCTGCTTCATTTACGATCTTCGGTGGTTAGAGCCAATATTTACATAGGTGGGAGCGAAATTGTTCTTTCTAAAAGGTTTGAAGGTGCTGTTATTTAAATTGAGTGTGATGTCAAAAAAGTCAACTATCTTTAAGTTTGTGGCTATTTGAATTCGTAGACCGAGCAATTTAAATGACCTAATAATCTTCTGTACTTTAGAGGTTTGGGGGCCGTTACTGTCCGGGATGGAGATAATTCTGTCCTCCTGGTAAAGCCCCACCTGCTCTAAGTTGACATTACGACCCAACCTGCCCAAGATATAGACCCCTATTAAGTCAGATCCCTGGGCTGAGTCCTACGCCCCCATGGGCACGTCGAAGTTGTCAACGTGACTTTTCACCCAAGTTCAACAATTATCGGATAGAATAGATTTCCTACAAGCTAGAATAATTTCTACTAACTCGTCAGTGATGTCCGTATATTCCCTAGCATGGTTCAGGCTTTTTAGTAACAATTCTCTAATAATGGAAGGGTAGAAATCTATGATATCGAATTGTATGAATGTGGACCTCTTTTTATTCTTAATGCTTTTAAACCAATCGGTAGCATCCAGTGCAGGCGATGGTTGAGTTTATCTGTTCACCAGTGAGTGTCATCACGTAGTTTTAAACAAATCAGGGACAATGGAAGAATGTAATTGATGAGGAAGTAGAAAGATAACAACTTGATGGTTATGAAACATTTTTTTAAATATCTATTTTAAACTCAAATCTTCGCCGCTTCTGCAAATCAGAGATCAGTTGCGAAGTATATCATTTTCTTAAGTAATTTTGTGGGCATTCTTATATTTCACCCTGAAACACAGTCAAATTTTAGATTACAAAAAAAAAAGCTGGAAATTGATACAATTAAACCGACTTCCATTGGTACAAAAAACACTCGTATACGTATACCTAGATTCCTGCATGAAATGCAAAAACCTGAAGTCGATCCACTTTTCATGCTCAAAATATATTCGCCTGGCAGTTCAGTCATTATCTCTGCAGGAATCATTAATAGTCAACATCCTAAACTCAAAAACATTGACTGCGAGAATCAACTTTTAATTCGAATCAACTAAATACCGAGCAGTTTCTTTGCGTTATTGAAAATAAGTAAAATATCTGCAGTTTTTACTTTGCACCTATCTGCGAACCTCACCCCATCCCCGTGTTTTTAAAAAAAATCGTAATATGAGTAATATTTCTTTTGTAGTGGTTCCCAGTTGCTACAAATGCTACTACATTGCGGATCACTGAATATTGCCAAAGTATCGTGAATGCAGGATAATTACTTTTGCATGTGCAAACATTAATTTTATCGAATATTCCACAAACACATTTTTTCTAAACGACTCTGTTCTGAAAAACTAACACTTTCGATCGAATAGACTATTTCGTTGAACTTTCGTTTGCAAAAATAGACTCTTTCGCATTAACAGATTTTTTCGTTGAATACGCTTTTGGAGAAATTAATCATCGCATGTTTTTCCTGTTTATATTGCCTTTTCGTTGCCAATTGTCTATAAATAAATGCTCATTATACTTTTTCAATTCAACCTTTGTAGTTGGCTTATTCATTTCGTCCCATTTCGTTCTTTTTGTTTAATAATAATTACACGCAGCCTAATTTAACCACAATAATTTTATTCTGAGAGGTCTATGCAAGTAGTGGGGTTCTTTTTCAGACTCCACACTTTATATATTTAATGAAGCAACAAGTAGAATCGCAGATGAGTTGTATATCTGGTCAGTAGTTTCACCAATACTGATTATTTTTTCTATAAAGCCTCTACACAAAGTGAATTTGAGTCTTTTGGCTGTCGAAATTTTGCCTACCACAGCCGAAATATTGTCAGATTCAGTTAAATAATAACAATAGGTTACCTATCTGCAGAAAATAGAACATGTATTAGAGAAGGAAAATAAGTACAGTTTTAGATGGGAAGTTTTCAACAAAACTAAACCAGAAGCATTTTATAACTTTCTCCTAAAAATGTGTCATATAGGTGTGAGTATCAATTTACAAGTGGAGAATTCTGGTAATAAACTAAATTAAAAGAAGTCGTTTTACAGTTAGGATACTGTCTTGAAACTTTAAAAAAAAAAGGAGAATAAAAGAAAGAGTACATAAAGTTAGATAAATTAATTTGGAAAGTAGTTGACCAAAGTATTTCGTTACTTTAGGTTGACATGCAGAATGTTTGACTGATTTAAGACAACGTCTTCTTTTGAAAATGATTCATTATGAAATAACATAAAGACAGTAAATGTCTTGAAAAGAGCGACATGTTACGCTGAAAATTTGAAAGAAAAGATGAAAAAGTATCACTTTTCTTTGGAGGCGATGGTCTGTGATGTAACAGATAACCAACACGTACATATACCCCCCATATATATATATATATATATATATATGTGTGTGTGTGTGTGTGTGTGTGTGTGTGTGTGTGTTGTATTTAGTGCCGAGAAAAAAATTCACAAAAATATTTCATTTTTAGCCAGATCAATTAGAAATATTGTGTATACATATAAAATGTAAAAGAAGGAAAATGAAAGAAGAAATTTAGAAATCATTAAAATGAAAGAAATACAAGTGAACGAAGAGGAAGAAAAAAGAACGAAATGAATGAAAAGTAAACAGAAAAATAGAACGGAAATGAATTAATAAAGGAGAAAAAAATTATAACGGGACGAATTCAAATGAAGAAAAGAAAAATAAAGAACGAAAAGAGGAATAAATACTCTTACTTAGTATTGTAAAACAAACCTTATTCACTTGCAGAGATAACAAGTATAACATACCGATAGTTTTTCTCAATTAGCTTTAAGGTTTTTAATGGAATAATTTTGTGACTTTGAAACGTGTGACAAACTTTAGTCAATAATGGAATTAAACCCGACAGGAAGAGAAAAACAGCTTGGAAAATCAGATTATTACATTTCTGTAAAAGTCAAGTCTTATCAGAAAAAAAGTAAATCTACCGAAAAAGCGAAAGAAACTTGATAAATTATATAGGGCACAAGAAGACTGACTTAATTTTTTTCAGAAATTATTTTTAACTGTGTCGGATACTTTTATTCATTTTTAATTTTAAATGTATTTGAAAGTTATCTGTTACTGAGTTAACACAAGAGAAATATTTCAAAAATATATTTCACTTTCAATCCTTCAGTGACAACAACTCTAATCGAGTTACAAGGACTCTTCTTAGTATTGTAGCAGATAATAAGAGTGCTGTGATCTGAATGATGTCGATTCTTTTTCCAGTCTTCTGTTATACCATATATATATATATATATATATATATATATATATATATATATATATATATACTTATTTTCGGGCCTTTCTTGGGCGTTTCATGTGTTCTAACTACAATTAGTATCACCGTCACTTTCATGCTGATTTAGCAATCGCTCACGATCTACGTGTTTTGTTGTTGTTATTGTTGTTGTTGTTGTATAAAATCTTTTCGCTTTCTTTGATTTTTACATTTGTACAGTTGGTCTTTTCTTTCTTGATAATTAACACGAGATATTTTCTATTGGGGAAGATTTGAAGATTCTTCTTTTTCTTTTTGAATCTTTCACATTAGCATTTGTTTTCACAGGTATCTCAGTGGCAGCAAGTCTCTTTAAATCTCCTGGACTCTTATAGGTATTTTAGCCGTTTTTCACAATCATTTCCAATTTCTCAAGGAATTTTCCGAGATTTGAAAACCGTTCCAAGCCTGTCAACCACATTAGGTATCATCCTTCATGTTGCATAGCTTTTAAATTCTCTAGCTATATCTAAGTAGGTGTCTATATTTTAGCTTCATTTTATTTTTACTCAGTTATTCAACGGAAAGGAAAAATACATTAAATGTCGAATTTTTGTTATCTTGATAATTAACACTAAGTCTTCAGCGATAAAATGATCTCTTTGTATACCAAAATCCCAGAGAATTTTACGTGTTTCATTCCTTAGGACCAATTCGTGTTTGAGTAAATATCATTTGGTAGTAAAGACAAATTTTAATATCTTGCGCATATTCCAGTAGATAACCATTCCCATCCAGGTGGGCCTCGTCTTTTATTCTTTTTGTGCGATTTTTACTTTCGCTTATCATCTGATTAACCGTTTTCTCCTTCTTCTCCTCCTCCTCCTCCTCCTCCTCCTCTTCTTCTTCTTCTTCTTCTTCTTCTTCTTCTTTTTGCTGCAGTTGTTGTTACCTGTGTATTTTCCAAAAAACTTCGCGTTCAACTCTTCGACTTCCTTCCTTTCGTTTGCAGAGCTTTTAATAGTTTTTCTCTCGTCGGTGCCACCTAATGCTCAAATACTATTACTAACAATGTCGAAAGGTATTCTTTGTTATTCCAATGCGTTGAAACTGTTCTTTTCGGGGTTGAAAACTAGAGCACACAACGGGGCCCAGCATGTATCGAGGTGAAGAATAAATTTTATAAGAGGTCAGGACTTTGAACTGCGTATGCATTTTTCAGAAATTACACGCAGTTGGATTTATAAATTGCGGAAGGCTGCATATCACCAAAATCAAACTGCGTCTTTGATTATATGCAAATGCATGTGAATAATGGTGACTCTTTCTAAAGTCACATCTAAACATTGAAATCTGATAAACACAGTCAGACACATAAACGTGATTTCAGTATTTTACTACTTACTAAGGAAAAAAATCATGGAATTGGCACAATTTTGTTTATGTGTTGGTTATATATATATATATATATATATATATATATATATATATATATATATATATATATATATATGTATGTATTCATTAAAAAATGAATAAATTAATGATAGATAATTTAATTGTATAATTACTTACTAAGCTACACAGAGTAAAGCGTTATGGCAATACATATTTGAGCATATGGATCAAGAAAACTGTCGTATATTAAAAATCAGATGATTTGGCCATGGGGATGTTAACAATAAGAGCAGTAGAGGAGTAGAATGCTATAATTTAATTAATGTCTGCTGTTACAGGAAGGAGACATGGTGTAAAGCAGGTCACAAAACAAATTCAGTCACTAAATGAAACGAGCTATAAAACACTTTTCTTTCAAAGAAGGCAGAATGATTATTTGGTTAAAAGTACTGCAAATTAAAATGATATTAATTCGAGTTTCATTTGAAAAGTTTATTGGCTAATTATAATATTCGCATGTAATGAAACCAAATGAGGTTTATTTTTCAACACAGTCAACTTGCCGTGCACATAAGTTCTTCCATAGCTATTGCTTTGCTTGTATCTTATTCGGAAAAAATCTGCAGCAAATATGATGTTATTTTATGAACTTTTCAGCCTATGAACTTTTCAACCCACTCTCGTACACTGATACAGAGACTGATTTAAAGAACGGAAATTGCAGAGACCACGAGTTGATATTGTTCTTACTGAGAGTTTCTTTTTTTAGGTGGTAGCAGGAGTGAAGTTTTATTTCACAATTAAAGTGTTTGTAAGATTAGTCATTAAGAGGAGTCTTTTTGTTTTCTTTCTTTGATTAGTCTTATAGAAAGATTCAATATTGAAAGGTGGAATGAAGCGAACAGGCGTGTGTCTATGTATAAAAAAGACGTTTACTAGCGTTGTATTGGAGTTATAGATTTATCTGATGAATGGCTTGAGTATTGGTAAGAAGCGAATTTTTTTTTAAATACCTGGCACCATCTTATGTAATATGGTATTGTGAGTAGTCTGTGCTTGTTGACTAATTTTGGTGCCCCAGTGTTTACTGCTTTACGTTACAATAGTAATTCCTACATATGTGGCACGACTGCATTGGCGTTCCTAAGAATTTCTCTTTTTTTAAAAATAGATATTTGAACGTGTGGTTGCTAAGTGATTAGTAGATAAGAGATTGAGTTAGGTGATCTATTTCCTTTTAAATCCGTGCAAATCCGACCAGCATTGATTTTTACTCAGGTTTTGCATAGCATTTTTTTGAGAAAGTCTCATCTAATATCCTTGCACAAGTTATATTCAACCCAACGGAACTATTAACGCATTTGACAATGGGTCGGTGTAAAAGTGACTTAAAAAGAAAAAACAGTGGGAAAGTTTGCGTGTGAAGAGACGTTACGTATCTGGCTTTCCAACATATAGACATTTTTTCTCATTTTTCTTGGGGGGAGTACTCTTTTAAACCCCACTTTTTCCATATGTCCTTTTGAAGGTGCAAAAGAGTTTCCATCACAATATGAAAACAGTTAGTCAACTAGTGGAAATGGTAAGTAAAGAATTAAAGTTGGCAACCTTAGTCGAGGGTGACCAGAAGGCTCCATTTTCAAGAGCTACTACACGGAGGTGTGGGGGAGGGCGCTTCTTCATTCCTAGGAGTGATTCACTTTCCCCTTGATCCTCACCTTATATTGCTGAGTACTAGGCAAAGCGGCATCAAGTACCATCTTTTGAGTCTTTGGTGTAAATCGACCTGGGATTGAACCCCTGTCTCCGTGACCATTGGAGAACACTACTCATTTGGCCAATATTATGATATCAATAAATAAAATAACTAAATCATAAATGCGTGCTTGTCTATTTTTTCATCATTTCCACTTCTTTCATCTTGAGTGTCTCTTCAATACATAAAAACACATAGTTTGTTTGATCAGATGATTTTCTACCCAACAACACACCATCACATTTCTCGCCAAAAGATTATTTGTATTCAACCAATCACTCAGTCATGAGCTCTATCTGATATTAAGATATGAGCAAAATGTGACATATGGTCAAGTTTCCCTTTACGAAATTAATTGCCATATCAAACTGAAATGGCTCAGTCTAACATACTATTCACCCATAGATAGGAGATAATTTGATTTTTATTTTACGCAATAGTAATAAAGCGATGGGAAATACAGTTTTATAAACAGTTCGAACTCTCTTCGCCAGGTCCATTTTCTGTAACAGTGTCCGTTACACCCGGAGAAACAGCAGTAGGTTGTTAGCATTTTTCCTCTTGATAATACCGACGATTGATACATCAAAACTTAGGTCTGTAAAAATATAGATACAATAAAAATGCGACAAAAACTGAGTTCAGATCATTAAAAGAAAGTGACAAAAAATTATGTCATTCACACAGTGACACGAAAAAAAAAACAAACAAAATAAGATCGTAAACTTAGACAACGGAAATAACTTTTAATATTTCTTTTCTAGTGAAAATTTCCTCTCTATTTGACTGGTACAATCTTTTGTAATATATTCTGCGCATTTTTTCATTACATCAATATATCTAGACTTACATCGCTCCAGCTAAAAAGTTAGAGGCAAAGTACATATAAAGCATATACAAAGGGTTCTCTCACTTTTTTACAGAATCAAGGCGGAGAAGGAGAGAGATCATGTGAGTGTTTATTTTTATTCTTTGTTATCTCTTTTCTTCTGTCTAGCATCCAGTATCGCTTTATTATGACTACTGCCGTAATTTTACCGATATTTCTTTCTTTTTCCGAAGACCCCCTCTCTTGACAATTACTGACAATAACTGGTCAGTGTATTAAAAAAAATACAGACATTCGAATACAAAATACGAAGATGGCAGATGCAAACTTATTGTGATACTGTTTTTATTTTATTGGAATGTTCTTTGTCTTAGTTCTTTGGAATGAAAGGATGAAATGTCATCATAGAACATAACGTTCGTGGTCTTATTTAAACAAACAAACAAAAACATTCCAAAATGCGTTGGGAGAAGCCAAAAGAATATGACGTTTTAGAGAAAAGGTTTTGTGTGAGAATATTATCTCGGTCATTCAAGATGAAATCAAGAGGAAACAATCTGATCTTCATACTTCGCTATATTTGAATTTCTCAGGTCCAAAACCTAAATCATCGTCTTGTCATGCTGATCCTATATACCTAACCCCTCCGCTCGGGTAGGATATGACACAAGGTCAATTTTTAAGCGGGGTTTAACAGGTTTGAATACAGAGTTTTCCATCTACTAGACTAGTTGCCTCACCAAGGCTGAAGAACCCAGTCTCTCCTACTATTTACCCATAGCTGGAGGGAGAATAATTGGATTCATACCTTTTCAAAGGGTATTTCCCAAGTGCTATGTGAAATGCTATCATTCTCGTCCAGGATTTGAACTCGAATTGCCGTCTCCATTTCCTACGATGATAACTATTACACCACGGGCACATCCATGCTTATACCAAGGACTTCGTGACTCTCTCTCTCTCTCTCTCTCTCTCTCTCCATATATCCCAATAATTCATTGCTCCTGGTAGGTCCTCTAGTCAACAAAGAGTGTCCGCACAAAGCTGATACATGTGACTCCATGTTAGTGTGCAAACACAGGTATGTAGTAGCCCATTGGAAAACCTCTCTTACCAGTTCGTCATAACTTCTTACGTTGTGCCCAGGGGTTTTTGTTCGTCTTACTTGAATATTTTATGAGTTAGAAGGAAAGTGATCGTACACATGATTTATTTGTGTGTTTTTCCTTCTTGGGTCTGTTAAAAACAGCACGAAGTATTTTTGTGTTATATCCGTTTAGCTATTTTTCCGTTTCCTTTGAGTCCAGATTAGAAAAAATGTCTTTTTATTTCATCAGAGAAATCAGATTTTTATAATATCGACAAAAGGAAATTTTATTAATCTGCTTGGAAAACCTCTAGAAGCCATTAGAAATAGAGACATCATTATATAATTCTGTTATTCTCGTTTATTTTTACTGGTTTATTTCGGTACAGTTACAAGACTATTTAAAATTTTTGTATTGAGTTTCCAAGATACATGTCAAATACACGTTTAATTTAATGAATTATATGTGTGTGAAATAGACTCGTGCCTTATTCCATCAATGTTTTTTGATTAACTCGTGAGGTAACAAGATAAAGTCTTATCATTTTCTTAAACAGCACAATGCTGTTGTTCTGAACGAAGCTGGGCGCATTACTCATAGGGCTAAAACCTTTCGGAAAGGCATGTATTCAAATATCAACCTTCAAGTAATGGGTAAATAGTAGCACATACACACTGTTATGGTAACCGGAGGTAGAGAAACAAAACTCTGAATTCAAATGAGTTTTAGGCCAAGGAGGAGACGAGCAGTGACAGATTATTGCTGCTCAAGACACGCTACATAATTTCCCTGACGACTAAATCCGATTTCGGGACCAGTAACACTCTGTATATAGTTTAGTGGACGCAATTGAGTATATATATATATATATATATATATATATATATATATATAGCAAGTAAGTAGGTCAACCGTAGTCGAGGGTGTAGCATTCTTGTGTACTTTTTTCAGGCCTATTCTCCATGCATTTCGATAGCGTATAGTTGGTTCATTCTTGCACAGCAACAGTTTGGAAGATACCGCGTTTTATATTATCATTGCTTGGGTAGTTGGTTGTATTTTATGGCTTATCATCAATCGGTGGTTATTCAATGTCAAATTAAGTATATACATGACATCTCAGCCGACCTTTGTATATATAAAACCTCCACAAGAGCAGTAGACAGCCAAACGTGAATTTTTAAGCGGAATTTCCAATACTTGAGTTTAGAGCCATCGTTTTTCTTGACGATTATCATAATGAGGTTGTCGAAAGTGCATTGGATCTTTTCCCAAAGGTATTAAAAATAAACAGCCTCGCGTGGATTTGAACTCAGGTCATTGTTTATGTTCAACAGCGGTAAAGAATAAACTACGTGTATCTCTCTGAGTGTTTGTCTGCCTGCCTGCGTGCCTCTCTGTCTTTCTATGTATATATATATATATATATATATATATATGATTGATTGATTGATTTATTTCAGCATGTCAAAACGTCGAGTGTTACCTAATGATTCTTATGTAGTTATACTCAGTTATTTAACAAATATTCCTACATTATACAAATAATTTGACAACCGTTTTTGGATTTGAAGTAGTTAAATCTAATTCTAGTAATTATATATTTTCAAATAATTTATTTTATCAAATAATAGTCATTTGTTTGTAGATACTTGAATTGTTTCAAGTAACTAACAATTTTTTTTTCTAAAAAAAAATCATAGCTGTAAGTAAATATTCCAAATGCAAATAATATCCAGTAACATGGCATCAAATTTTCCCATAGAATAATAATTATTTTAAACAGATCTCTTCGACTAATGGGTGTTTTTTTTCTGGCTGGTACTAATTTAGATTAATGGCAATAAAAGAGTACACCAAAATCCATTCAGCTACAGAACTGAGCTTTCACTATCAGTTGCAGTTTAGTCTTATTCCGTGGATTTCTCTTTTAAGCCAATGCCTTACGCATCCACAGGGTATTTAACCAGTTTGTTTATGCACCTGTGAATATATATATATATATATATATATATATATATATATATATATATATATATATATATATATATACGGTGGGTATCAAGGCAATATAGTTTGGTATCCGTGTTAAAACTTAGCAGTTAGCATAGATGTCACTTTGAAAATATTGCCTCTCTAAAAATGTGTAGTCAGTAAACAGGGCCATAAAAGTTGTTTTTTTTTCTTTAAACAACTTAGCTTCTTTGGCTGCGACTAAAGTTGTCTTCATCTCATGTAACATAAAGTACAGTCAAAGAAAACATAGAAACGCCGACACAGGCGATTTGGCGCCGATTAAAAGGCTGCAAAACACATATGGCCACCGAGACATTTTTCATGTTTCTCATTTGTGTCTCGAAACAGCATTCAATTTCCGAAGTATCAGAAATGTTTCTTTTCTAACCCAACACCAACCAAACCCCAACTTCAACTCCCACTAAGCGTGTTGGATACTTTCTCTGTCTGGACGAAAGTGTGATATTTCTGACCAGCGAGTCAATTTTTTTTTCTTTTACTTTGTTTGCACTGGTAAGATGTTCAGTTAACTCAACCCTCATAACATATGTGCACGTTTGGATATCTGCATAACTGCGTAGGTCTGTAAATATGTGTGTGTGTGGGGGGGCATTAAGTTAGGGAGAGTGATTATAACGAAGCTAGAAAATGTAAATAAAGTAAGTTCTACTAAGAGATATCTAAGTAAAATCTATCTTCATATCTGAGTCCATAGGAAATTTCAATTTACTGTCATCATCACCATTATCATCATCAATTTGTGCTTATACCTGGAAGTTTCATCTCTCTCTCTCTCTCTCTCTCTCTCTCTCTGTGTGTGTGTGTGTGTGTGTGTGTCCTCCCCTATTGCTCAAGACTTCTGGTAGTTCTTCCAGAAAGCATCCAGTGTCTATACAAAGATTATATATTTACCTCCTTAATGGTTGGCAAAAACTGACGTATCCACGCGTTAGAGTTCTTATGATTACGTTCTTACTTCACTAGTTGTTCCAAGCATATCTTGTTGGTCTTACTTCGATGGTTTGTGAGATAGGAAGTAAGTGGCCGAACAGAAGCTGTTTAGTGGGCTACTGCTTCCATAATTCATTCAAATAAACACAAAAAATTATTTTGTCAGCCTCCCTATTTTTTTTTTTCATTTTTGTTCCTAAAAGCCTGAGTAGTGCATCTAAACAGTTGTTCCCACATAGTCACCGCTTGAAAATTCACAATAAATTAACTCACTATTTATTATAAATAAACTCACTATACATTATTTTATTTGTAATTAGAAAATTATGTATTTTTAATCAGGGAATTTTGATATTATAAGTATAAACTCCAATGGACCAACGTAAATGCAAATACTTTTTTGTTTAAAATCAGAATAAAAGTCATACAAAAAATCAGAGTTGATTTAAAAATCCGTCAACGATTGTTCGGAAACAATAGGAACACAAAAGTATGATTTGTTCTTTTTTGTTGTTGCTTAATGGCATGTAAAATTTCGTGGGTTATTTAATACCAAAGTTATTCTTACTGAAGTACAGAAGTGATACTATATAACCAAGTTCTATGGAAAGTATATCGCAATGATCGATACATAGATACATTAATCATATAAAATTGTTTGAATAAAAGAAATCATGTGCATATATGCATACAGTATGTCTCTAAAAATGTGATATCAATATCATTGAGGAGTAGTCAATATCTGTGGCAGAATATATTTACCTCTCTGTTAAAAGGGCGTAGACATTTAGTCTATGGCACTTGGTAGCAGTCAATATTTTCCTGTGACAGAAGGTTTATTATTAAGAAGCTTTTGATCATCTGCGTAATCTTTCTCAGTATTAATTTGATAATTTTGCGAAGGGGCGATACTATTGTTAATGAGTATTATCTGAGGCGTAGTTATTGCAAGTTGAATATCTTCCTCTGTAATAATGTCTGAGGAATATTTCTAGCTAGTAAGTTTTTATTCTTTTTCATTTATTCATTGATTTTTTACTTATTTTTTTATCAATTCATTTTCTTTCTTTCTTTCTTTCTTTCTTGTTTTTTTTTTTTTTTTTTAAGTGCACTGACACTTGAAGTGACAGTAAACAGTTTAAGTTAAAATGAATTCAGCTCTGACTTATTGAGCACTTTTTAAATATTATATATATATATATATATATTATATCGTGGTAAAGAAAAGATGCACATTGAAATAGAGTTATTTATTGATTAACTCAAGTGGTACAGTTTAACTAGTATTATAAGCCTCGTGCTGTTGTTGTTATGTCCGAAGTCGGTCTTATTACTGACCGACGTACTTCATAGCTATCTCTCAGATTCTCTTTCTTCTTCTGTTTCTGCTTCCGCTTTTTCGTGTTTAAGAGACACGGCATCTTTTATACTTCTACAATACGGGTAGTCATGGTACGAGCCACTATACAACAATATATTTATATGTATATATATATACATATATATATATATATATATATATATATATATATATATAATTATTATTATTTCCTTATTAACACAACAGTGTTAGCTGATAATCTTTCACTGCAGTTTGAGTGACAGCAAGTCTCTCCTAGTCACCAGGACTCTTCTTAGTATTCTGACCGTTTTCAATAAGGCTGAAGTTATGATGGTCTCCACAAGTCCGCCAGCTTCCAAGGCCTCCAGTCCCCTTAATAATCCTTTTGTTACTGGACCAAAAGAACCAATCACAATTGGTATAATTGTCACCCTCATGTTCCATAGTTTTTTTTTATTTCCTTAACAAGGTCGAGGTACTTATCCTTCTTTTCGCATTCTTTCAGTTTTATTCTGTGGTCAGCCAGTACACCAAAGTGGACAATTTTCCAAATTCCATTTTTTTGTTGTTGATTATTATTAGGTCCTGTCTTCAGGCCGTGATTAGGTGATCCATCCGTATGTCAAAGTCCCATAAGAGTTTTTGGGTGTCATTTTCTTTGACACCAGCAGGGTTGTGCGTATACCATTTGTTGGTATGGTCAAATTTAAATGCCTTGCATATCTCCCTGTGGATCAAGTTGCCGACCCAGTCGTGTCGAGTCCTTCTGTTCTAATTTGCTGCATTCACTTATTATATGAGTAATGGTTTCATCTCTGTCACTGCATAGCCTACATTTGCTATTTTGTTAAGTCTAATCTATTCAAGCTTTGATATGTATGGTTCTTATGGTAATGTTTTCTACTGCTATTCGAAGAGATTTTGTTTCTCTCTTAAGGTTTATTTTGTTAGCCATGTCCAGAATTCGTCATGTGAAATGTCGTTTATTAGTCGTTTAAAACGTCGATGGAGTTGTTTTTCTTCCCATATTTGTTTCCTATTTATTGTCATTCTGTTGTCCGTCGTGTTATCAGTATCGTTTCTGATGGCTGTAATCAGTCCTCGTTCGTGTTTTTCTATGTAGTCTTCGAGCCTTTGAATCGATGCGTCAACGCTGTCTTCGATTATGTCAAGTCCTCTTCCTTCCTCTTTTCTTGATACATATAGTATGTCACCTTTGTCTCTGGGATGTAATGCCTTATGCATGGTCATTAGTTTTCTTGTTCTTTGATCCATTTATTTAAGTTCATCTCTGGTCCACTTGAGGAAGGGTCCTGAATATCTAACGAGAGGCACAGACCAATTATTTATTCTTTTGATGAGGCTTCTGGCGCAGAGTTTTGTACCGAGTAGTTTTCTAGTTCTAATATATTCTTTTTGAATATTGTCTTTCATTTCCACTTGTTTGATTGCGTCAGCCTCCAAGATACCCGAGTATTTATAGGTTTCCTTTTTCTCCGAGCGTTCTAATCTTGTCTTGTGTTCGTACTTCCATTCCGTCAGTTATGTCATTTCCACTTTTCATTACAAACATCGAATATTTTTCTCTGCAAAATTCCATTTTGTCATGACTGTACATTGTAACTGCGTGTATTACAGTTTCCAGTTCTTTTTACAAAGATTTTGATGTCATCCATGTACATTAGGTGACTGATCTTTTCTTGCGATCTGCTAAGTTTGTATCTGGCTGTGCATTTTCTGAGTTTGTGGTTAAGTGGCATTATGGCAATTATGAATAGCAACGGTGATGGTGCATCTCCTTGAAAAATGCCTCTTTGAGTTTTTTTTCAGCTAAGCTTTTTTCTCCTACAGTCAATTCAACTCACCAGGTTGTCATGGTTTTCTCGATAAAATTTATCGTTTGATATTTTCCACATTTTGAGGAAGCTTATTATCCAGCTTCGTGGAACCATATCATATGCCTTTTTATAGTCAATCTAGGAGTAGCTAGATTTCTCCCACTTGTCCTGCTCTCATTTATGATGTGTTGATCTATGTAGAGTAATTCTACTGTGCCTCTGGATCCTTTGCTGCATACTTCCGGTTCCGCAGGGAACAAGAACGGTTTGTTAGCGATTATTAAATCACTTTCCTTATTTGTGTCGTTAATATTTTCCATATCATCGGTAGGCAACGTATGAGTTTGTTATTTATGAGGCACTTCCTTTGCTTTGGTCCTTTTGGATCAATATTATGCTTACTTTGGTCATCCATTCGGGTAATTGTGCTCTTTGTAGGCATTTGTTCATTTCTCGTACTACTCTGTCGTGAATGGAGGTGCACTTTTTTTTCACCAGAAGCCATGTATTACATCATGGCCCGGCGTTTTCCAGTTCAGTATTCTTTTTAGTGTCATTTTGAGTAAGACGATGTGTATTCCCGCTTTTGGGCCTTCTTCAAGTCCTTCTAGTTCTCTTGTTATATTGTTTATCCATTCCGCCATTTCGTTATGTTATTTGGTTGACATATTTTAGTCCAAAATTGTTCCGTTTCTTTTGCATCTGGTTGTTGATATGCTTCGTGTCATCTCCTCCCAGTGGTTGATACAATTTTCTTTCGTTGTTTTCGAATGTTCTGTTTTGTCTGTATTGTTATACCTTTGTAGATATCTCTTTAATCTTCCTTCTTTCGACAGTGCATTCTGGTTTATTTCCCTAAGTTGTATTGTTATTTTTCCTGGTGTTGCCTTTTCCCTTTTGTTTTAAGTATTCCAGCGCCTTTCCTCTGATTTGTCATTTTGGCCTGTTTTCGTATATTTTTTAACTGAGTTTCCAGTCGAATTTCACATCCTTGTTTTGATTTTTCTTTCATACTTTTTGAAGGGATCCAAGTTTTCTTGCAAACTAATTCAACTTCAACATAGATTAGGTCTTTTAATTCGGTGATATTCCTTGATAAATATGTTAGTACTTGATTAATTTTATTCGTTTCCGCCTTAACTCTTCGCCATTCTATGTTTCTTCATGATGGTAAGGTAGTCTTTTCTCTGATCTCTTTAAATTTTCTAGGTTTAACTTGTGTTCTTGTGATTGTGTTTATTCTCGGTTGTTTGGTTGTGTGTTTTTTGGTAGAGTGAAGTTACCATTTTCCGAAACTGGTGCTTCATTTCTGTTGGTCTATTTTTCTTTGTTGACATTTGATGTATCATGTACTATATTATTACCTTCTTGTTTATTTATTTCTGGTGTATTTCTATTATTTTAAGGTCAGAAAACCAACTTTTCTTTATTATTGTTCTAACTTGATCAACATTTGACTAGTAGTCTGAAAATTAGAAGATTCTTGCATGTTATCTATCATTCTTTCACTATATACTCTTTGTGTAGGGTTGCTCCTAAAATAGGAGTGTGGGGCAAGTTGGCTGTCTTCCCTTGTCCATGTTTTGCGTTTATGTCTCCGGTTGGTGTCGTTTCTTAAATCGTCATTCGTGTACCTGAAAAAAGAACAGCAAACTTTCGCGGATGATGATCGGGTCTCCCATGTTGGCTATCAGGAGAGCACCTGCCGATCATGACACCAAAGCCTGTTGCCTTGGTACCTCGTTGTGCTATATTTAGATTTGACATTTTTATCATGGGTGGTATATTGTGGCTATAACAAAGCCCGTGGTTGTTTATTATCTGCGCTTTTGACACGGAAGTGACCGAGTACATTAATTATGACTATTAATGAACAGCCGGTCATAAAAAAAAACAACAAAAAAACTAAACAAAGAAAAGCAATCTTAATTTTAACTTGTTTAAATTCCATTAACCTACACTTATAGTTGATTTTTAAATGGGTATGTGAACTAGCTTCAAGTGTTCCTGTGTTATCTTAATGGTTTATCTTTACTGCCCTTTTTTGAAACTTTATTTCCGTTAAAGTTGGTCATATTTCAATAAATACTTAGCTCCTGATGTTTTCTTCGTCATATGGAGGACGGTAACTGTTCTTAATGCTTTCAGATTATATCAGGTATACATTTCCTTAGATATCGAGAAGTCATAGTTGAGCTATAAGAAAATAGATGCGGTAAATTTAAACAAATCTCTTTCGTGATTTCCAAATAGTTTAGCTGAAAATAATCTTGGAAATCAACAAGTCTTCATTTAAGCACAACTGTTAACCAAAAGATTTTACGAGAAACGGAAAATCAATGTTTATGAATAAAAGACAAAATCGATTGACCCATATTTCTTCGAACATCACACAGCAAGAGATTGGCTGGGTTGTTCTGGTTCAAGCTTCATTGTTTTGGTATTTGGATGGTTCTGTTTTTTTTTGTTTTTTTTAATATTTATATTCTAAAAGATGGACATCACTTAATATTAATATTCTAAAATATGGACATCACTTCTTCTTCTTCTTCTTCTTCTAGAGTTTTTCAGATCAGTGTTAGCTGCTGGTTTTTCACTGGAGTTTGAGAGACAGCAAGTCTCCTCAAGTCTCCAGGACTCGTCTCAGGATTGTAGCCGTTCTCAGCAATGCTGTCATTTGGATAGTCTATACCCGTCCACCAACTTCCAAGTCCTCCAGGTCTTTTAATAATCCTTTAGTTATCATGCCAAAAGCACCAATCACAATTGATACAATCATCACTTTCATGTTCCACTGCTGTTGCAATTCTCTAGCAAGATCAAGGTACTTATTCTTTCTTTTTTTTCACATTCCTTCAGATTTATTCTGTGGTCCGCCGGGACAGAAAAGTCGACAATTTTGCAGATTATTTATTTATTTATTTTATTTTATTTTATTTTATTTTTTGCTTATTGTCATTAGGTCTGGTCTTCTCGCCGGGATTAGGTGATCCGTTTGTATGTTAAAGATCCATATGATTTTATGGGTTTCATTGTCTAGGTCAGGTGCTGGTTTGTGTATATACCATTTGTTAGTATGGTTAAATTTAAATTTCTTGCACATTTCCCAGTGGATCACCTTGCCGACCCAGTCATGTCTCGCCTTATACTCCTTCTGTGCAAATTTGCTGCATTCGCTTATTATGTGATTGATCGTTTCGTCTCTGTCACCTCATAGCCTACATTTACTGTTTTGTTGCGTCTTATCTATTCTCGCTTTCATGTGATTGGTTCTTATGGCAATGTCCTGTGCTGCTATTAAGAGGGATTCCGTTTCCCTCTTAAAGTTTCCTTTTCTTAGCCAGGTCCAGGTTTTCCGGGGTGATATGTTTATTAGACGTTTAAAGCGGCCATAGAGTTGTTTTCCCTCCCATTTTTCTTCCTAGTTGTTGTCATTCTTTCGTCTATCGTGTTGTACGTATCGTTTCTCATGGCTGTAATTAGTCCTCGTTCCTGTTTTTCTATGTAGTCTTCGAGCCGTTATATCGATGCATCAACGCTGTCTTCGATGCAGGCAAGTTCTCTTCCTCCCTCTTTTCTAGATACATATTATCTGTCAAAGTCGTCTCTGGGGATGTAATGCCATATGCATGGTCATTAGTTTTCTTGTTCTTTGATCCGTTTCTTTAAGTTCATCTCAGGTCCACTTGAGGAAGAGTCCTGAATATCTAACGAGGGGCACAGCCCATGAATTTATTTCTTTGATAAGGTTTCTGCTGGGTAGTTTTCTAGTTCTCCTGATATAATCTTTTCGGGTCTTGTCTTTCATTTGCACTTGTTTGATGGTGTCAGCTTCCAAGATACCCAAGTATTTGTAGGTTTCATGTTCTCCGAGCGTTCTAATTTTTTTGTGATTTGATAGTTCTATTCCGTCAGTCATATGTCGTTTGCCACTTTTCATGACGAGCATTGCACATATTTTATGCCAAATTCCATTCCTATGTCCTGAAAGTATATCCTAACGGCATGTATGAGTGTTTCCAGTTCTTTTTATTTTTTGCAAATAGTTTAATGTCATCCATCTATATTAGGTGATTGATTGTCTCTTGCGATCTGCTAAGTTTGTATCCGACCGTGCATTTTCTGGGTATGTGATTAAGTGCCAATTATGAATAGTAAGGGTGATAGTGCATCTCCTTGGAAAATGCCTCTTTGGATCTTTGTTTCAGCTAGGCTTCTTCCTCCTGCTGTCAGCTCTTCTCTCTAGGTTTGTATGGTCTTTTCGATGAAGTTTATGAGTTCAAGTGATATTTTGTACATTTTGAGACAGTGTAGTATCCAGCTTTGTGGTAACATATCATATGCCAGTTTGTAGTCAATCCAGGCCATAGCTAGATTTTTCCGTCTTGTCCCTCTCCCATTTATGATGTGTTAATCAACGTAGAGTAATTCTGCTGTGCCTTTGGATCCTTTGCGGCCTAATTTAGGTTCCTCAGGGAACAATCCGCGGTTTGTTAGCGAGTAGTAAATCGTTTCCCTTATTTGTGCTGTTAGTATTTTCCACATCTTTTGTAGGCAAGTTATCGGCCTGTAATTGTTTAGAGCAGTTCCTTTGCTTGGGTAATTTTGGATTAATGTAGTCTTTCCTTTGACCATCCAGTCAGGTTCTTACGCGCCTTGTAGACATCTTTTCATTTCTAGTGCTTGTCCGCCGTGAATGGAGGTGAATTTCTTGAACAAGAAGCCATGTTTTCTATCATAGTCTAGCGTTTTCCAGTTTGATATTCTTTTTAGTGTTGTTTTGGGTAAGTCGATGTGTATTTCCGTTTTGGGGCCTTCTTCAAGTCCGTCTAGTTCTCTTGTAATATTTTTTATCCATTCAACGTTTTCGTTATGTTTTCTTGTTTGCTATATTTTTGTCCAAAATCGTTCGGCTTCTTTTGCATTCGGTTGTTGGCATATTTTTGTATCACTCCCACCCAATTATTGAAATAATTTTCTTTCCTTGTTTTGGAAAGTCCTGTTTTGTCTGTATTGTCTTACCCTTTGTCGATATCTCTTTAATCTTGTTTCTTTCGCCAGCACTCTCTGGTTTATTTCCTCAAATAGCATTGTTATTTTTTTCTGTGTTGCCTGTTCCTTTTTTTTCCTGCTTATTTCCGCGCCTCTCTTCTTTTTTTGTCTTGTTTTTGTAGTTTTTTTTTATTTGCGTTTCCAGTCGAATTTCCCATCCCGGTTTTGGCTGTTTCTTCGTGCTTTTTGAGAGGATCCAATTTTCACACAAACTAATTTTGCGCCTGCATATATTAGTTCATTTAACTCAGTTATATTATTCTTCTGAATGTAAAGTACTATGTGATTTAGTTTATTCGTTTCTATCTTAAGTGTTTTCAATTCTATGTTTCTTAATGATGGTAGAATTGTCTTTCACTACTCATGATTCTCTTTTCATTTATCTTTTGTTCTTATGATAGTGTTTCTTCCTGGTTGCTTGGTGGTGTATTGTTTGGGAGTGTGGTGTTTTCATTTGCCGAAGTTTGCAATTCTTTTTCGTTGCATTGTTTTTGTTTGACATGACATGATGTGTCTGGTACTGTATTATAGTATTGTTTCGGTGTTTTTTGATAGATTTCTAGTTATTCAAGGTCACAAAACCAACCCTTCTTAATTATTTTTCTAACTCGATCGGCTAGTCTTTGGCTAGTTGTCTGAAATTTCGCACATTCTTACCAGATCTCTATCATTCTTTACCTGTATCCTCTTTGTGTTGGGTTGCTTCTAAAATAGCATATTAGTGCATGTTGATTATCTTCCCTAGTCGTGTAGGTCTCTGGTTTTTGCGGTTTCTTTTTATTATTATTATTATTATTATTTACTCATTGGAGCTTTTTACATCAGCGTTTTTTAAATAGAAAAGCTGCAGGACTGGACGAAATTCCCCCGGAAGTATGGAAGACCAGACAATTCGACGACATACTGCTCCGACACTGCAACGCAGTATACAATCAAAATCCGATAGATAGATGGACGAAGGGATGCATACTCCCCTTCCCTAAAAAGGGGGACCTCGGATTAGCCAAAAACTACCGAGGCATAACACTTACACCCATAGCTGCCAAAATCTACAATGCCCTACTACGAAACAGAATAGAACCCAAAATCGACAACATACTTAGAAAAAACCAAAATGGCTTCCGAAGAAATAGATCTACGACCTCACAAATATTAACCATCCGCAGAATCCTTGAAGGTGTACGGGCAAAGAACCTACAAGCGACATTAATATTTGTCGACTTTACCAAGGCTTTCGACTCCATTCACAGAGGAAAGATGGAACAAATCCTACTAGCGTACGGCATACCTAAAGAAACCGTAGCGGCAATAACGATTCTCTATAGAAACACTAAAGTAAAAGTACGATCACCAGATGGAGACACAGAATACTTCGACATAGTAGCAGGAGTACTACAAGGAGACACGCTGGCTCCGTATCTCTTTATCATTTGTCTAGACTACGTACTTAGAACATCGATTGACAAAATCAAAGAGAATGGCTTCGAACTGACGAAGAAAAGAAGCAGAAGATACCCCGCAACAACAATTACCGACGCCGACTACGCCGATGACATAGCGATACTGGCAAATACACCTGACCAAGCCGAAACACTTCTGCATAGTTTGGAACGAACAGCAGCAAGCATAGGCCTCCATGTTAATGCACATAAAACGGAATATATGTGCTATAACCAAACGGGGGACATCTCCACTCTAGAAGGAACCCCTCTTAAACTAGTAGACAAATTCACGTACCTAGGAAGCAGCGTCGAATCAACCGAAAAGGACATCGAAACGAGGTTAACGAAAGCATGGACAGCTATCAATAGGCTATCGACTATATGGAAATCAGACCTAACCGATAAAATGAAACGCAGTTTCTTCCAGGCAGCGGTCACATCGATACTGCTATATGGATGCACTACATGGACGCTAACAAAACGGCTGGAGAAGAAACTAGATGGCAATTACACAAGAATGCTGCGTGCAATCCTCAACAAGTCCTGGCGGCAACACCCAACAAGACACCAACTGTATGGCCACCTGCCCCCTATCACGAAAACTATTCAAGTTAGACGAACCAGACATGCAGGACATTGCTGGAGAAGCAGAGATGAACTCATAAGAGATGTACTCTTATGGATCCCCACACACGGCCGCGCAAAAGCAGGACGACCAGCACGAACGTACATTCAGCAGCTATGTGAGGATACAGGTTGTTGTCCTGAAGACCTACCTAGGGCGATGAACGATAGGGAGGAGTGGCGAAAGAGGGTCAGGGATATCCGTGCTGCCAGCACGATATGATGATGATGATGATGACATCAGCGTTAGCCGCTGGTCTTTCACTGGAGTCTGTGTGAGCAAGTCTCCTCAAGTCTCCAGAACACTTCTTAGTATTCTGACCGTTCCCAATAATGCTGTCATTTGGATGGTCTCCACCCGTCCGCAAACATCCAACTCCTTCAATCCCTTTAGTAATTCTTTAGTTACTGTTCCATACGCACCAATCACAATTGATATAATTGTCACCTGCATGTTCCATAGTTTATTTCAGTTCCCTAGCAAGGTTGATGTACTTATCCTTCTTTTTACATTCTTTCAGTTTTATTCTGTGTTCAACCGGGACAGCAAACTTGACTATTTTGGAAGTTCTCTTTTTTTTTGCTGATTATTATTAAGTCTGGTCTTCTGGCTGAGATTAGGTGATCCTTGTGTATATCGAAGTCCCATAGGAGTTTATGTGTGTCATTTTCTACGACAGGTGCTGAGTTGTGCGTATGTAATTTGTTTGTATGGTTAAATTTGAATTTCTTGCGCATCTCCCAGTGGATCACATTGCCGACCCAATCTTGTCTATTATTATTATTATTATTATTATTATTATTATTATTATTATTATTATTATTATCACAGTATATGTTTGTCAATAGCTCACGGTTTGTGGCAGATGAAATGATGATTGCCGTGTAAAGAAACTATGAAACTAGTGGTTGCAGATAAGCATCTATGCAATTAAATATATATAAATACTTATAGACACTTACTTATTAATACATTTGTATATATATATATATATATATATATATATATATATATATATATATATATATATATATGTGTGTGTGTGTGTGTGTGTGAGTTTGTCCGTCGAAATTATATCATAAATTCAGAATAACTTTAAAGAAAATTTCTATTAATTAAGCCTCCGCTCATGGGAATTTACTCAGTCATATGATTGGAGCACGTCTGACAGATACTTTTGTGAAAGTAGAAATGTTTAATTTGAAATAGTTTGTATCGTTTGTCGAGTCTAAATAAAATGACTTATCATCAAATCTCATTGAAATAGAGAATTAAGCATTAAGCTTTTGATCACTTGATCTTTGGTTATTACATTTCATTAAATGGTATTGGCTGTGTCTAGTTCAGATCAATGGAGGACGGCAGAAATGTGTCTTTTTGTGATCAATAGAACACTGAAAATATTTCCCGTTGTCATCTCTTTATATATTAGAGCGTCTATCAAATTTAATCTTTGAGCAGCAATATTGCATCTTCGTTGTTAATTTTAAAAAACAGCAAGAACGTACTTTTAAATACTAGTTAATAAACCGTAGATATAACCGTGGAAAACTGAGTAGATGCAACTGTCAAGTAATGTTACCAAAACCCCACCAATCGCTACCGCGTTTGAAGACCCAAAACCCAAGTCCGTTTGACGCAATGAAATCAAGAAAGCAAACCATCTGGGTGGATACTTGCAAATATCCTCCAGTTTCGTTGGTATTCCCTGGTACAGTGTGCTTCAGATGTGAATCGATAAACGTAAACTTTATCCGGTTGCTTATTTGTCTGATTCATTAGCTTTACAACATATCAACACTTATTCGACTATTTTATGACGAGATCGTTTTTTGGAAAACATATTTCAAGTAATTTATTCTCTCTAATGATAATATTAAAAATAATAAAAAGTTGTGCACTATTATATCGTTTATGTAATTGTCATCCCTGGAGAAAATAGATTCGGTGACTTAGGTTCATATCATGGTTGTGGCTATTTGTGTTTCACTTTGAGCTAATGTCATTTGGGAAGGACATGCATCCATATATTTTCTCGGTATGATAGAATGTATTCATTTCCCTATGTATATCAACTAGTCTAGGAAAAGAATATTTTTGAATTCAAACGTGCTCTACCCCGCTTTAAATGTGACTCTGTGTCGAATTCTGCCCGTAGCGGAAGGGTCTTCATGATTCCAAATATTCCTACAAATGCCAAAAATTTTAGAATATTTGTCTTTGACTCGTAGATGGAATACTAATAGTTATTGATGCTCCTGATGAGAGTGGACCAGGGAATAATTTTAACCAAAGGTCTAGAATAGAAAATTCACAACTGAATAGATTTTAATATCAAATTCAAAACAAGAATGACAATACACTTTTTCTCAATATATACACAGTTGAACAAAAAAATTCTAAATAATGCTTTTCTTACGGTCACGCAAACTTTTATGAAATGTTTCGTTTACAAAGGTTTACCAAATTTGAATAGGCTTTTCAGGCGTGAGTAAGTTTTTAGAAATTTCAGGTACAGTAAAAAACCGGAAATAAGTAAACTAAGTGAAATTAGTTTGCGAGAAAACTGGGACCACTTTAAAATGTACGAAAGAAAAATCAAAACAAGGATGTGAAATTCAACTGGAAACTCAGTTAAAAAATATACGAAAACAGGCCAAATTGACAAATCAGAGGAAAGTCGTTGGAATACGTAAGACAAAAGGCAACACAAGGAAAAATAACAATACAACTTGGGGAAATAAACCAGAATGCACTGTCGAAAGAAGGAAGATAAAAGAGATATCTACAAAGGGTATTACAATACAGACAAAACAAAACATTCCAAAACAACGAAAGAAAATTGTATCAACCACTGGGAGGAGATGACACGAAAACAAAGATTTGTAAAAATAATGAATGTATTTATTTACATATTCTTTTGGACAAAAAAGTATGAACTGTGGCTTTGATATTAAATAAACTGCCGAGTTTGATCCGCCATTAAACAAAAAAAATCTTAATCAAACCAAATTTATTTGGCAATATTTATGGTTTTAGATACTTCTATCAAATTATAAAATAATTCAGTCATATACAGTTATATAGTTTCGAGTAGTCAAATCTAATACTAATGATATTCAAATACATCTCTTTGACCATACATGGGACAATAGAAGGTATTTCTACCGCGAGTCAGAGTGGGACTAGACTTTTTCCTGACACGATATCGTAAGAGTTCTTTGTTTTTATTGCGGATTTGGTATTTTTAAATAGAAATTTTCACCATGGGTGATTTTTAGTAAAGAGAGAGAAAGATGTGTGTGGCAAATATTTTTCAAGGAAGATGTATCTCATTCAATAGAAATTAGTTGACTAATCATATACATCAGTAACAATATATCGTCTTCCAAGAGCGATGTCAATATACGCATAGGTAAAACATGGACTGATATTGATATGTAGACCATACAAAACGTGGATCTCTCGGCAGGGATGAAAAAAATACGATCAACTTATTGCCATATCAGAGCTATCATAAAATTGTACACCTTGTACTTTAACGAAAAGTCTGGAGAAAAAATGAGATGTAAATGATTCATTGATGATCCTTACGGTTTTGAACAAATTCCAAAAGCAACACCCTAAGAATGAAGCAATGAAAAGGTATTCCACTCTGAAAATCTTCAGACCTAGAGCCTCATCATCAGAAGTAGTTTAGTGTCTGTTGTGGTCTTCAGATAAGACCGGTGGAAGAACAACTTAAACAACGGGTGATAGGTGAACGTTATTGTATTAGCAGAAAAGAGGAAGTCATACAAAAGAAGTACTAGCCGTTCTCGGCTTGCAGTTTGTCTATCAAATGTCTCGTTAGAAACGAGAAGTTTTCTTCCCCGAGCGAGCTAAGCTCGGCGAATATGTTTAAGTTAGACGAGTCCATCTTTGGGGTATGGTAGGATATGTCCCCATAACAGTGTCATATCCAAGACACTTATTTGGGAGAGTCTTCTACGATTCATATAAATTGCAGCATTTGTATAATACGGAAAAAGGCTATTTTCGAATCCATTTAGCTTGGGATGTTCAGTCATCTTCTCAACCTGACACAATGTATAGCAATTGTGTATGGCGCAGAGTAAAAGGCTTAAATTTCATTTCTTTTTCTTTCGGATTCCTCTAGTTTTCTCCTTGCGTATCACTTACTCTCAGCCCAAAGTCTCCTTTTTATCTTGATCTCCAAGATTTCTTTTCGGTCTTTCAACTGAATAATTCCAATTCTCTTAAAGGATTTTTCATTCTTATTTTCAATTACAACTTCCAAACAGACTGCTCTCAATATGTTTATTTCAGATTTCTTTTAACGAAGTCAATATTATTTTAAGTTCCAGACTTATCAATCAGCAAAAATATGTCATTCATGACATGTTGGTATTATAATCGTTAGATAATGGAAGAATCCCTGGGACGTTTTTCTCTAAGGTAACTTACGTAAAAATAAAGACACTTTAACTAAGAGTGTGCCCGTAACTTGCTTGTAAAATTTAGTCACTAAAACAGAAAAAATAATCTGTTGTCTTAGTAACTGTCCTATAAGAAGGTGCCTGTTAACTTGCTTGTAAATCCAATAGTCGGTGAAGCGCAAAAATTATATATTTCACTGTAATTGTTCTCAAAGAAGGCGCCAGTAACTTGCTAAAAAAATTAACAGTCAGTGATGTGGAGAAACAGTCTGCTGTCAATGTAACTATCATCTAAGAAAGTGCCAGTAACTTCCTTGCAAAATCCACATTCTGTAATTCGAAAAAATAATAAATTTCCATTGTAACTGTACATCTAAGAAGGTGCTTTATGTTGACTGTAAAATCGATCACTGGTGTAAAAAAAAAATCACTTTAACTGCAACCGAAAAATGTCTTGCAACTTACTTGTAAAATCTACATTACTCTCTGGCATAACATATCTTCAATTAACATAGTTTTGACATTTTAAACTTGGGAATAGAGTTACTGTTAACATCTGCGATCTAATGGTTTCAATTTTATTTTATTTTATTTTTTTTTTTTGTGGGCACCTGTAACACTTCTAATGAATGAGACATTTCTTGAGAATAAATCATGTTATGTTTTCGTAAATAGTCCCCCTTGCAAGAAAAGTAAGCTCATTACATCACACACACCCACACCCACACACACACACACACACATATATATATATATATTAACGACATTTATATCATTATTATTATTATTATTATTATTATTATTATTATTGTATTATGTTGCTATATATATATATGTATATATCATTTTATTCTATATTATATTATTGTGGTATTTATATTATTAATGAGACATATATTATCATATTATTAATTACACGTCATTAAAATCAGATGATTGGTTAGATGTTTTTTGTCTACCGCAATGGTTATTTTCGGCTGAAGTTAGTTATATTATGTTACTATATATATATATATATATATATATATATATATATATATATATATATATATATATATATATATATATTTAATGATGCTTTTATTATCATTTACTCCTGGAGAATTTTCCACAGCATCGTCAGCTGATGGACTTTCACTGGGGTTTGAGTGACAACATGTCACCGCAAGTCTCTAGGACTCTTCTCAGTATTCTAGTCGTTCTCAAAAATGTAGTAGTTTGGATAGTCTTCCCTAGCCCTCTTATTCCCTAGTCATCCAGTCCCTTTAATAATATTTTGGTGACTGCATCAAAGCACCAATTACGTTTAGTATAATTGTCACTTTCATGTTTCACAATTTTCCAACTACCTAGCAAGGTCCAGGTACTTATTCTTCTTTTCACTTTCTTTCAATTTATTCGGCGGTCAGCTGGAACAGCAAAGCCGATCATTTTCCCAGTTCTCTGTTTTTGTTGGTTTTCTGGCCGAGATTAGGTGATCTATTTGTATGTCAAAGTTCCATAGGAATTTATGTGTGTCATCCTCCAGGACAGGTGCTGGGTTGTGCATATAGCATTCTTTCGCATGGTCAAATTAAAAATTCTTGCACAATTCCAAGTGGATCTCATTGTCCACCTAATCCTATCTAGGTTTATTCTCCATCTATGGGATACACATTTTTTCTAGTCTTAAAATAAGCAATAAAAACATACTTAAGAACATTCTAGAAATTTAGGATCAAAACCGTATTAGAATTTAAATTACATTTTTATATTTTTCAACCAATCAGCTAAAAACTTAGAATAGAACATTCTAGAAAAATAGGATCGGAAGTGAACTAACAGAAAATATTTAGGCTCGAAAATAAAATAGTAAAATACAAATCTGATTGGTCAATAAATGTCTACGCGCCAAAATTTTAGGACGATTCTTTGATCCACCTGTAGGATATAAATAACACAGAGTTAGGGAGCCATGGACACTGACCAACACAAGCTTACATACAGACGAACACAAGCCACTAAGCCAGTAAAGCAGTAGCCGATACTATGTCCAACAAATTCCTTTCCTTCCTCAACTAAAGTTCATGACCTCTTTTCAGATGGCCAATAATGATATTCAAAAGAAAAATCCGACAAACTTTCTTTCATCAACGCGACACGCTGTCGCCACAATCATAAAACCCACTATGAACTTAATGTAAGTAAGAACGACTTATTTACGGAGTCCGTTAACATGAACATACACACATCTTTAAACAAATTTATTTTCTTCTTGTCAAAGCGTGTCAAAAGGCCATTTACACATCATGTATTTTGTTTGTTTTCATATTCTGTTATATGCATATTAAATTGTTTGTTGTTTAATGTTCGTTGTGTTCTATTCCATTTCTTTCTCGCGATTGTAAAGTTTTGTGTTGTATTTGTGGTGGGAATAATTTAGAGAGCAATCTACTGAAATAACCAAATTACATACTCCCCCACACACATCTGAGCTAATTTGCTGTATTCACTTATTGTGTGATTAATGGCTTCGTCTCTGTCACCACATAACCTACATTTGCTATTTTGTTGCGCCTTATCTATTTCCGCTTTGATATGATTAATTCTTCTACTGGTGTTTTGTGCTGTTACTATTAGGAGAGATACAGTCTCCATGACTCTTCACAGCATTAATGGCACTTTATTATGATATAATTAATGACACTTCATTGGAATTAGATGATTGGTTACATGGTTTTATGGTGACCTCCATGGTTATTTTCTACCGAAGTCAGTTCAACAATTATAGATTTCTTTTCGATATGACGCGAACACGTATCTTCACTAGAAATAACATAAATGTTCATATTTTACTACCATATCAATATTTTAATAAAGAATTTATTGATGTAATCTAAAGTTTTATTTTTAAATGTCTCTAACAGTTTTACATGTGAACTTGCTAGGTAGTAACGTTCTTAATTTATGAAGACCCAGGGATAATGCCGAAGAAGTGTTGAAATGAGGCTCAACTCTCAATATATCTCCAGATCTGGTGCCTCACAACTCGGGGCAAGTTAGTGTCTTGTCTAGGACAGACATGTAGATCAAAACAATAAAATACAATGTTGGTCTCTTGAGAGTCATTTCTTAGAGAAAATTTAGAAGCGTGTCATTTCTAACGTAAAAACAGAATACTTCGTCAAAAAAGAAAAAAAAAAAAGAATTAGAAAATAGACTTAAAGAAAACCATATGACGAAAGAGTCCGCATAGTGTATAAAAAGCCTTAGTAAAAAATAAAAGTTCGCAACGATTCATATCGCGATGAACGAAGACAATAAAATAAACCAGTTATCAGGGGAAATGTTGATGAATTTTTATGGTGTACATGTCTCGTGTGAAAATGTTCATCGGTTGAATACGAAGAAATGAGACGAGTAAATAAGTAAACACAGCAACCGATTATATATATATATATATATATATATATATACATATATATATATATATTTGTATTTATTTACAAATGTTGGCATATTTGAGGCACAAAACAGGAATAAAAATAGTACAGTATCTTAAATCTTACTTTTGTGTGTGGGCTTGTCTGTCAATATGAGTATATATATATATATGTAAAATGAAAATTTGATTGAACATCAGATGAATCTTTCAGTCAGGTGCAGGATATAAAATTAAGAAACTCATCTTAAAAGCATTCATTTTAATTCGTCTTTATTCATAACGGCATTGTGCACACGCAGAATTTGCCCACAACGATTATATCTTATATATATATATATATATATACATATATATATATATATATATATATATATATATATATATGTGTGTGTGTGTGTGTGTGTGTCAATCCACATATCTAGGTGCTGTTTATTCTCTAATTTATATTGTATGTAGGGATAATATCCATTTTTTATGTTTACTCTTTTGATCATAAGTTTTAAACTTTTAAACTCTCTATGTTGTTTTATATGAAGGGAACCGTTGCATCTTCTGTATTTTGTCTCACAGCTAATCAGCTACTTACCCACCCAACGATTACGGACTTCAGAAAGCTTTGTTTTATTCTTAGCTGAACTTTATCTTAACCATTGTCTTGTTCATTATCATTCCTTACATTCACAGTTCCTCGACCGAAAATATATTTTTTTATTAGGATATGATCTTTGAAGGACAAAAAGCGGGGTTAGAGCATATTAAATATTTATTTCTACTCTGCAAGACAGGTAAATGACAACCAAAGAGATATGTGTCTTATTCCTGAGTCAGAAACTGTCACTGATAAGGCTTAAAAAGAGATAGTAAGTTATTTCGCACTTTGGTGTACTATTCATTCACAAGATTCTGTTTCAGATAGTCAATTTTCAAATGGTCTTTCTCTTGGCTAAAATTGGTATAAATTTCCTTGTCACATCAGATCACTGTCAGATGTTCGAATGCTAGTCTCATCTCATAATCATTTTCCAAGATGAATAGGATGAATTATTCTATTCCAGTCTCTCACTTGTCCCATAAACTGATTTGGTCATGGGGCGCAGCTCGTGTTGTGTATCTTAAGCAAAATTAGCATCACTCTCCTGGTCCACAACTGGTTTGCAATCAAATGTTTTTCTTCTAGTTGATTGGTTACCATACCAATGTTGAAGATGTAATCTATCTTACTATTTACCCATATCTGGAGGAAGAATAGTTGGCATAAACTCAACGTGAAAAGCAAACAACCGCATTTAAGATTTGAACACACGAATCTGATTTCACTTTCTACGACAATAACCACTATCCCCCAATCGTCACAACAGCTTATTAACTCACTTTAATAATATATGGTTTTCGTATAACACCATTTTGAATATTTTTTAGTATATGTGGAAATATTTAAAATATTTTAAAGCAACCAGAATAAATATGATTTAAATAATACTCGGTTGAATCGAAAGTTTGACAATACTTTGGTATGTGCTACTTTGCGGCAAGTATATCACTTTGTCGATGGTGTTTATGCAGTGTTGTGTACTTGCTGTGGTTGATATCGCCGTGGTAGTTGGTTCGCTGACATGTTGGGCTTTGCTTCACCCACTATGTGATTTGAAAGTTTTACAGATGAACGTGAAATGCAGTTCAACTCAGGAAATTATGCTCTACAAGTTCAAGGGACATAACGAGGTTGAAGCAAGCAAAAGCATTTGTTGTGCAAAAGGTGAAGGTGCATTCCTTCACCCAAAAGTAACTAGATTTTTCCTGATATTTCCCCTGGGTTTTAAGAATTGTGACAATCAGAAAAGGTCTGGCTTTCCTCAACGTAATGTATCTCGAGGCTGTGCTTCAAGCCAGAGTAGTAAATCCGGATGGTAACACTCGGAAAGTATCAGGCGAGCTCGGCATCGTACAGTTCCGTGTGGTTCGTCAATTTCACTACCCTAGCAAAAGCATCCGGATTAACTCTAAGGTTTTCAAAAATTTGCAATTGCTTTTTCTCGACCAAATATATCAATGTTATTGTCAATGCCTGGCGAGAAAATGCTATCAAAATACTATTTTATTTATATAAGATTTCCGCTTATAATTCGTTGGTTGGTTTATTTTACAAAATAGCTAGCCTTTTCGGCTCATTTAACGCCGGATTAAATTTCAATTCAGTTTAGTATAAGCATAGTTTTTGTTTACAAACAGTTGAATGTCAAAACAGTTCTATTTAAAACAATTCTGTTTTGTTGTTGGTTGGTTTTTGGATTTTATGGCATATCAAGCTTTGTAAGGTTTTTGACGCCCAATCTATTTTTATGTCAGTTGTCAGTTTTATTTCAAAGCATTAAGTTTAGCATGAGTACTCAGTTTGATTGCCGAAAACATTTTTATTTCAAGCAATTCAGTTTATTCAAACAGTACTAATTTAGCTAATTTAGTTTAGTATAAGATAAGATTTGGTTTACACCGTTAAAAGTCAAAACATTCTATATTAAACAATTCAGTTTACTGTAAGTACAGTTTCAATGTCAAAAACAGTCTCATTTCACACAATTCAATTTAGCATAAGTACACTGTATTAATGTAAGTACACAGTTTACATTTTTTTTTAAATTCGATTTCAAGCTATTCAGTTTAACAGTTCTAATTCAAACAATTCAGTCTTAGCATAAGTATGCAAGTAGTTCTATTTAACCCCTAAATATCAGGTGCTACCATTCCGGGCCAGAGTGGACCGGGGAGCAATGGTAATGAAGGGGAACACCGCATTCCCCAAAGTTCCAGCATTACTGGAACCTCACCATCAGATTGTTTAATGTCATATCCATGACAATTATGGGGGTGGTCTAATCCCTCTGCAGAGGTCCAGTCGGTGTACAGCCCCAGCAATATACAAAGTTAATGTCAAAACGGTTTTATTTCTGATAATTCAGTTTAGAATAAGTAAGCAGTTTAACTGTCAAAACAGTTCTATTTTAAACAATTCTGTGTAGCGTAAAATCGCAGTTTAAATGCAAAAAGAAACCCTAGTAAACTCCATAAACCACGGTTTGGTTCTATTTAACCCATAGGTAGCAACCTCACCAAGTGTTACTACTCCGGGCCAGAGTGGACCTGGGAGCGATGGCAATAAAAGGGTACTCCGCATTCCCCAAAGCTCTAGCATTACTGGACCCACACCATCAAATTCTTTAGTGTAATATCCAGGACAATCATTGGGTTGGGTCTAACACTTCTGTAAGGAGCAGTCAGTGTATTCTACAGCACCAGCCGACTGGGCTCAGTTTTTTGTTTGTATAGTTTCAATGTAAATACAGTTATATTTCAAACAAATCAATTTAGCATAAGTACGCAGTTTACTTCTATTTGACTGATAGATTGGACCTTATCAGGTGCTACCACTCCGGGCCAGAGTGAACCTGGGAGCAATAGCAGTTAAGAGGTACTCTGCATTCTCCAAAGCTCTAGCATTCCTGGGACCTCACTTTTAGATTGTTTAGTGTCATATACAAAACATTCGTTGGTAGGGGCTTACCCGTCTGCGGAGAAGCAGTCGATGTATTCTACTGTCCCTGACGATTAGCAGTTTTGCTTATATTGTCTAATATATTCCAATATCTCAGATTCATTCTCCATAAATGGGATCGTTTGAACTTTTGTATAATGTTGCAATTTTTAATAATCGTATCTTAATGCGTTAGTCGTAGAAGGAAGGAACGAACGAAGACTATGCAGTTTCAGTTTTTCTAAAGTCGAAAACAACATAGACATTAAAACCATACTAAAAAGCATGGCATTTTTCGAAATTTTAAAAGATAATATTTGCCTCAGGTGAAAATATCTTAATCTTTTAGTTGTTTAACAAGTCTAGTTTTTGCATTACTAAAAACAATATAACGAAGATCGTCATGCATTGAAAATATGCCTAAGCTATTTAAAAATGTTAATGGTAGTGAGATCTACTCCAAATCTCAACTTCTTAGCTGTCTAATTTCAATTTACCGTAAAGATAAGAGTATAACACGAACTCGAGTGTAATACTGACTCCTAAATTTGGGCAACGAAAGTCAAAAAGCAAAAGTAACTTCTTTGTAATTCGCACTGCCATTTTCGATAAGGTAAAGCTCAATAAAACCGAAATAAATCTTTAAAAAGTCAATTGTATTTTAAAACTAAAAATTTATACAGGCATAATGGTTAGAGTGTTCACCAATGGTCCAAGCAACCTAGGTTCAATCCCGGGGCGAGTTAAACAAAAGACTTAAAAATGGTACTTTATGCCTCCTTTATTTAACACTCAGCATTATAAGTTACGGATCAAGGGTAAAGTGGAGCAATCCAGGGAAGGAGTAGGGCCTTCTCCTACACCTTGGTGTAGCTATCGAAAAAAGGAGTCTTCGACTATGGTCGCCAACATTACTTACCTAGAGTAAACAAACGTACATGTTCAAACAAAAATGCAAGAATTATGCGGCAAAATTAAACTCACAGTGTAGGGGAAATTTACCAGAAACCCGTGTTCCAGAGTCTACTTCTCGATAAAACTATAGTATTTGTTATGCTGAATCTATTTTGGATTAAAGACACATTCGATCGTGCCATCCTAAATCTCTCTCTCTCTCTCTCTATATATATATATATATATATACTCATAAATTGTCTCATAGATGGTACCCTAGCAGTTACAACCGCATAACGGAGCTGTGAGTAAATGCAAAGAAGACAAAATGCAAAGACACAACACTCCTACATTTCGGAACAGAAACCTCACAATTTGATGCAGTTCAGTCTCATATTCAGGGAGCCTGTTTTGTATGTGGTGGTTTTACTACATTGCAGGGTATACAGTCAGTGTATTACAAACCCTGACTATGTGGCTAGCAACATTGTACAGTTTTGTTATTGACATGATGTACAATCACCAACTCTCTTAACCAAATGTATCACATGCAGAATTATACCCCCAAAATTGGTTTCTTGGTTATGAAACTAACCAACAGCCAGAGATGAAGCTCCGATTCTGGAGCTCGAATGAGAGCAAAATATTCCTTTGCAACTTATGTCGCCTCTGTCCAAATAGAGTTATTCACTAATATGCAAATGAAGACTTGAATTATAAATCATACAAATTATCCTTTATATATACGCATACTTGAAACCATAAAACAGGTTGCAAATAATTATCAGTAAACATGAATACTTTATACCAATCAGTTAATTTTATTTTGTTTCCTTGCCTTGTGCCTTTCGTGGTAACCTTAAACATTATGAAATCACATATTCTGTCCTTATTTGCTTTTACGCTGACTATGTTAATGTTCTTAAGAATTACACGATGCCTAAAACGTTTTCTGGAAAGCAAGAAATAAACAAACAAACCTTCTGAATAACATTAACAATGCAATCAAAAACTTCCGAACCTTATTAATAAAAGAAAATTAAGAAAACTGATCGAACTTCTTTTAATTAAAACTTTTAATTTCCAGTCATGTACACCGTAGGGAAGATTCCATCATTATATTATTCTTAATGGCTATTGAAAGTTTGGCGAAAAGTTTTCAAAATGATCTAGAAATAAATATGATGAAATATTTCTTTTTTTTTTTAAGTGCTTGGGCAACTTTAGGAGCGGTGCTTGTTATTTTTAAACTGGAAGCGTTAGAATACGAATCAGAAAATTATAACATGATTGTTTGTATAAAAATAAAAACAAAAACATAACGAAAAATACGCCGGAAACCAGAAACGGAACATAACATCCGCGCAGTGAAATCTTTGTTAAATCCTTATTATGACCGGAGCGAAAATCATAAAACATAATCCAAATATGAATTATAGGACTATAATATTGAATTTTGAAAACTGTAAACTACGGTTTTTATTATTTAAATTTTTTTAAAACGTGTTTGAATTTCTATAGTAAAAGTAAATGCTAACTATTTCCACAGTATTTCAATATAGTTTTCCCCAATCAATTCATCGTATATTCTGTTCTGTTACCGTCTGGAATATAAGATTACCTTTCGCTTTTTTCGTATTTGAATGTTCTTGTATTCTAAATAAGACCAAAGAAATTGTCCAAAGAAAATAAGTCTGTTTTTTTTTTTATTTATATTAACACCTTATGGGATATTTAACGTCAAACTGTGATTAATTTGTGATGCCTTCGTTTGGTTTAAGAGTTCAAATCCTTGACAAAGCTTTGTGCGTTTCACTTTACGTGATATCATTCATCTCTGCTCTCTCTACAGAGCTATGAGTAAAAAGATGAGCTAATGGGCTCTTTGATATTGGTAAGACAACCAATCTACAAGAATGAAATCCTTGAATTTAAGCCCACTACCCCACTTATAAATTCATGTTATTTTGTATCTTACCCTTAAGGATTCAATGAACCCCTTTCCTGGAATAGCTGAAGATTAATATTTAGTAATTTTTGTGTGATAATGTAACGACTAGTTTTGCTAATACTTCGACCATCTTCTCTATATCCACTTGGCTTTTGTATTGCAGTTGTATAGAATAGTTGGGTTATTTCTAGTATTTCCACTGCTTCAAAATAGTTTACACACCTCTTTGAAATTTAATATGTCCGTTATACATGAAGACTTACACATGGTATAATGTAACACCAACTCATCTCAATGATCTAACTTTTTTTGTACAGTGTTAGTTAAATTCCAGATTATTTTAAGATGAAGAGTGTCAATTCATCCATACGTATCAGTTCATCTAGCGTCATTGCTATTCATTTTTAGACCATTTCAAGGATGTGCAAAACAATAGATCCAACTGTCGTCTTCAAAATTCCGAATTGTTTTCTCTCTGCCCACAGGGCTTAGAATGCGCCGACTGCCCCCCTAGCAGAGTGGGTACGAGATTTCTCACAAACAAATAGTGTCTTGGGTATAACATTATACCACAAATTATTGTGACGCTTCAGTTCTGGAACTCAGGGAGACAGGAGTTTCCTTTATTTCTAAACAGCCAGGTTCATTCAGCAAGGGTTGCTTTTACCCGTTAGGGCCCAATAAATAGGTAAAAAAAAAAATGAGACAATTATTTGAATTAAATTGGAACACTTTCTTCAATTTAACTATATGTAAAGGAATTGTATTTTATACAGTTACGTGAAGTTATAATTTATCACATGATTATTATTTCACTTATTTGAGTTTTTTTTCACACCACCGTTAGCCAGTATATTTCCACAAGAGCTTAAGTAACAGTAAATCTCATCAGGTTTCCAGAGCTATACTCAGTATTTTGGCCGATCTTAATAATGTTGTAGTCTGGATGGTATCGACTCATCCTTAGAAAGTCATCCAGCCTCTTTACTGATACTTTGGTTATTTTTCAAAGTGCACCAATTGGCGTCAACTTTTTTTTGTTCCATAATTTCTGTTAGTTCTCTGGCATGGTCAACGTACATAACTCTCTCTTTGTTTTTCTCTTTATTTTCACTCTGTGATCTACCGGGACGGCATAGTCCATTATTTGGCAGGTTTTTCTTTTTTAATATTATCAGTTTTAACTTTTAATATAATTGGCCCTTATGACATTTTTGCTGCTGCTATTAGGAAAGGTTTATTTTCTATCTTACTGTTTACCTTTTATAGCCTTGGCCATGTTTTGTTGTGTGAGAATTCGCCTGTTCTGCTTTTAACTCCTGCAGCTAACTTCACTGTCTATTTTTCAAGGCTTCCGTGATGAATTTGATGACTTCATGAGGCGTCTTGGACATTTTCAGTCAATCTACAATCCAGCTTTTAGGAAACATACCGCAGGTCTTTTTCTTATTCAATCCACAACATAGCTACATATTTCCGTCTCGTTTTACTTTCCTTGGGGATGAGCTGATCAATGTATAATAAATTAGTGGTCCCTTTTGATTCTCTTTAACCTCCTTTCACTTCTTCGGGAAATAGTTTGTGATATAATAGTAAGTAATAGATAGCCTTCCTAATTTGTACTGTCAGGATTTTCCACATCATAGGTTGACACGTTACCAGTCTATAGTTACTAGGATGCCTTCTTTTCGGTTTTTTTCGCGATCAAGCAAGTCTTCTCGGGCATCTATTTGTGCATATTTCATTCTTTTCAGCTGTTCATTTCAAGAGCCATTTGTGGAAGAATTTTGGAAGTCAGAATCATAGTATGCTACAATGGCTAATATTTTCTTAATCAGTTCTTTCTTCAGTCTTTCTCTGAGCGATTCTAGACGTATGTTTACCTCAGGGCTTTTTCCAAGTCACTGCATTTCTTTTTTCATCTTATTTATCCATTCGGAGTTTCAGTTATTTTAGACCTGTTACTATATTTTACACCAATAGATTTTTGCTTCCTTTGGATCCGGTGCATTCTCCACCTACTTCATAGCAGAATTTCCCTTCGTTATTTTGGACGGTTCCTTTTTTGTTTGTATTGCATGAACCTGTCTCAGAATCTTTTCTGTCTCCCTTCTTTCGCCAGTATGTTTTGATTTAACTATTCACGCTTTATTAACAGACTTATCTGCTGTTTGTTTTAGGTCTTTTAATCCCAAGATATCCCTGCATGTTTTTCCTTCCTTAATAGAAAAAAATGTGTGCAAGCAAATGACTGATGTTAAATTGTGACTATTATATAGCAATACTTGAAAATATTTCACAGCGTATTATTGCGCCCGGATGATTTTTGATTCTTTGGCAAAGTTTTTTGACTTCATTCAATTTTACTCAGTGGTGTTCCGGAACGACAAAACCCACTATTTGGTATGTTCTCGTTTTTTTTTTTCTTCTTTTTTTTTCGACAATTATTCGGTGTAGCGGAGATTAGATGTTTTGTTCTATCTCAAGATCGCAGTGAAGTTTGTAGATTTTATTCTCCTGGAAGTATTCTGGGTTGTTCCTTTACCACTTGTAGGTGAAATTTTAATTCCTTGCCTGATTCTCAGAGGATGACCTTCACCACGTGGCCATGCTGTCTTATATTCTGTTTGCTCTAATTTGTTGCAATCGCTTATTTTATGATAGATCGTGTTGACACTGTCATCACGTAGCCTACATTAGTATTTTTAATGCGTCAAATCATTTTTTTACTTTAACGTTGTTGGTTCTTATGACATTGTTTTGTGCCGTAGTTATAAGAGTTTCAGTTTCTCTCCAAAGGTTTTTCTTTCTTTGCTATGTTTATGTCTGTTCATATCAGATTTTGCATGTTTGTCCTTTGCATTTTCAACTGAGTGTTTTTTATTCCCATTTTTGTTTTCTAGTTATTGTTATTCTTTCGATCCTTGTGTTATTTCTTTTGTTTCTAGTAATTGTAATGAGTCTTTCTTTGCTCTTTTTAATGTGATTATCGAGTCATCATATCGGTGTATCGTCGTTATTTTCAAGGCGAGTGGTACTCGTCCTACTTCTTTTTACGATACATATAGTCTGTCAACGTCATATCTCAGATTTAAGGTTTTATTCATTATCATTAGTTTCTTCGTTCTTTGGTCCATTTGTTGAAGATATAATTTTATCCCTTTTACTCGATAGAAATGGTTAATACTGTATAAATGTGAGGAAATTATCTGTATCAGATTGAAATAATTGACATCATATAACTGTGTGCAAATAATTTAAATAAACAAAAATATAACTATACTTGTGAAATATACGTGATTCACTAATTTCTTGGAATAAAATAACCCTACAAGAGTAGAAATGCCATTAAAATTTAGAGAAATAGAATTGTCAGTTGTAGGTTCTCTACATTTTCACCTCTCTTGCTCACCTTTACAGGTTTCCTTTGGTTTCATAACATAACAACCTTCCTGGGTTATTTAATAGCAAAGCAATCTTTTTTTAAAAAAAAAGCGAATGGTCCTATTTGACCAATCTGGGAATGATAAGCGAGTTCACACCATTCTTCCGTGTATTGATTCGAACCTTACCGTAATAGCGCAACTAGAGTTTGAAATCGCTAATTACGATGTTGCAGTTCAGCGCGTTACCCACTACGCCTCTTGATCCACCAACCAGTTTTTCTTACAATTTTATTCTCTTCGACAGTGACGGAACTGAATAGACAATTTGACGTAAAAAATGTATATGCAAATAGTATCATCTCACTTACAAAGAACATTAACAAAAAGCATATATCTGAAATGGAGTAACATGGATTTGCTTCTTTTGCATTGATAAATAAAGTCACTCGGTCTATTGTACACTGATCCTTTCTGACGTCATCACTTGCAATATTATCTTCTGGGGCCAAAGGAAATCACACGTGGTTTTAAAGCTAACTTACACCTCGTTCTTTAACTCTTCCTTCTCTCCATTTTATATACTTCTTCGGCTTTTTAGCTAGGACATCTAGCATTCATGTCGGATGAAGTATCAAGATCAATTGAAGATTCGAGGCTGAATGGCTCCCGGCTTCGGCCAGGTGACCTTCAAGTGAATGAAGAACCATTAACCAGTACAGCATAGCAGAGCACTTGATAATTCGGCCTGGTTCAAGCTATGAGTAGGCATACGTGCTAGGGCTCACGTTGTAATTCGTGAGTACATGTCCAGCAAGGTCACCAGGTTCAAAGTGCACAAAGTTAGCCAATGACCAAAATATTCCAGCAAGGCATGAGTCTCGGATTGTGTTCCACCTCCCCTTCCGGAAAACCATCACTATAAAAAATACCTTATGTCAAATTCTGTCCAGTGGGAGGCAGCGATAAATATTCATAAATTCGGGGATTATGACCATGAAAATATGTACCATTTGCAGCTTGCACGCTATAATAGATTTATATTATTTCCTAATTGTATAAGCCTAAATAAATAACGACTTTATTTTTTACACTTTGCTTTTATAATTTTGAAAGTTTTAAATCTCTTCATTTTATGATCTACATAGATCCAGTGTTGATCATCTAGAGAACGTTATACCGAATAAATTTTTGTTCATATTTTATAACTATGAATATATGCAAATCTTAATTCATATGTTATTCTATTCCCAACTTATGTAAATGTAAATGTACCTGTATTTTAAAGAAAAACTTGTTTGATTTCTATATTTTATAATCCAAAGCCCAAATCAATGTTTACACAATAAGTAATTAAGAAATAATACAATACAATCCAGGAACAACATTTTGGTTGCATAGTGTTTTATTCTTTTGTGCAAATGTTTGTTGCAATAACTTTTCATTATAAGAATTGAACTGAAATATAGTATACATTTGTAAACAAGAAATATTCTAGTCGGAGCAATAAAAGAAAAAAAAGAAAATACTTCTTAATTATGTTTACTCTTGCATAGTGCCATATGTTATTTATTTCCAAGTGCAAATTTAAGTTACCCTTTATATAAGATTCATTTCATTTAATAGCGTAAAAACATTATTATATTTCTGTTTGATTTGTCTTTTATATTGGAACTATCTTATTAAATATATTTATGCATGAATTTATATATATATATATATATATATATATATATATATATATATATATATATATACAAATGCCTTTAACGATACCACCATGACTTCTTTTTGTCCATATATTTATTAGTATTTGATAATTTGGCTTCCTCCAATAGAGAGCCATATAAATAGACGTTTATGTTTGATTTAGATTAAAGTAAGACAATTTACTTATTGAGTAGTCATCGTCTTTACTCATGTGTTGCCAAAGGGAACGCTAAAACATTTCGATGGAAATAATTTATCAATTAATTCGGATAGAGAATGGTATGATTCGATGAGAAAAGGTTTCTCCTGTATCAACTGATGCCAGGGCTTCCCCTTGTCATAGAAGAAAAGCTTATCATTAAAGAAGAGGTTCACCTTCGTCGGGGTTCAGTTTTGATCTGAGTTATCTGCAAGCTTAATCTTGTATTGTGAAGCATTCTCACAAACAGAACAGAGCAGAAACATGTCTCTGAAAGTACTTTACAGTTTTCTCGTATGTGCCGTTTCGTAGATCTCCTACAGAGCACATTCATTTTATATATATATATATATATATATATATATATATATATATATATAGTAAGTTAGCCGACCGTTGTTAAGGGCGACCTAAAGGTTCCCTTTTCAATAGCTACTACACATTGGTGTAGGGGAGGACGTAAATCCTTTCCAATGATTGTTTCACTTACCCCTGATCTGTAGCTTATAATGCTGAGTGTTAAGCAAGGAAGCATCAAGTACCATATTTGAGTCTTTGGTATAACTCGACCTGGGATTGAACCCCGGTTTTCAGGACTATTGGTGAAGGCGTATGTGTCTGTGAAATTGGTGCTATAAATCATTCTCTTTTATCTCATCAGACGATTTATAAGCTCCGTCAATATAAACTAAAAGCTCAAAATTTTCATTTTCTTAGTTTATTAATTATTGGATTTTGAATGTTCTTATGATTAGAAATACTATATTTAAAAAAAATTGATCCGTAATGATGCAATAAAACAGATGACCATAGAGAAACTGAAAAAGATCACGAAAGAAACAATAATAAGGATTGCTAAAATGATCGTAAAAAAGAGCACAAAAACAGACAATAAAATATCGCAAAGAGACGATAGAAAGACCACCATAGAAACTGTACAAAACACCTCGAAAGAGAAAATAAAAATACCAACAAAGTGACAACAAAATCCTCACTGAAGAGATAAGAAAAAAGATCATGATAGAAACAATAAAAAAGTTCCTTCCACAGAAAATAACAACCCATGAAATTAGGGATCGATCTTTTCCCGCTCATGCATGCCGCAAAAACTATTATCTTTACGCCTGATAAAATTATGTAACGAAACGAGAATCATTTTCATTATTATATGAATTGTTTTAGTGAAAATATAGCAAAAAACTATACTGTTTTGTTACTCCGACATTATCTTTTGGAAGATCCGATGTCATTATATAAGGAAAACAATTTAATACCTTAATCAATTGTGATAAAAAAAAACAGTCAGTATATAAAATAAAATAAAATAAAGACGTTTTATTCGATATTAACCTTTAGTCAGATTATTTATTTTCGATGTATTATCTTCTGTTGATTCTCAGCTGAATGCAGGATTTTATTATTCCGCCATATTTTTTAAAATTCAAAGCATTGTATTACTATATTCGTTGCACTATTCTGAAAAAAAAATGCTTTTGTCTCTAATACTGCATTTCTAACTGTGATTTGACAAAATTAACTTAAATTTACATTCGTAAAAGTTATTAGACATGGAAATCCGATCAAGGGTCTGGTTATTATTCGACTATTAAGAACATTTTAATTCCATTCTTTGAAAAATTAAAAATTCTTCCAAAGGAAAAGCTTAATGGAATTTAAAAAATAAATAATGTAAAAGAGAATAAAATAAATTATCATAAAACTGAATGGATAATTTGTTACACAACAATTTTCTATGTTAGTGCGCACAATAGAAAGCTGCAAGCAAATAACTAGTCATGATTCACGAATAATCAAATGATAACATACTTGGCTGAAAGGATCAGACAATGAAGATGGAGAGATCATGAAAGATCATGACAATTTCTATGTCAACTATTGCAAACAAAAAGAAAAAAACTTAAAAACAAACACATACACAAAACATTGGAAGCATGAATTTTCCCCCTTTCCATGCAACTAATGTTATATAGTTCAAACTATGAGTGCAGAATCTATCATTTTAGTAAGAGGCGACCCAAAATTAAGAGGTCAGTAAACAATTAGAATTAGATCATTATCTTTATTTGTTTTGAATGATTTATGTTGCTCATGATAACGATAATTAAATTTTTAAAAAAATGGGATAAATGATGTTTAATTTACAATACTGAATAAAGTACAAATTTTGACCTATCCACTATACTATAACTGAGTTGTGTATGATACACCAAAATGATACACAGAATAAAAGCCAGAGTTTCAATATTGAATAATGGCACGTTCAGTAGGCCTTTCTTTACAAGTAGGTAATGTTCATCTGCATCAGAAATACATTGCCAGAGTTGAATTATTCATTTTAAATCAATATAATGATACTATTACAGTTATCTATTCATTAGAGGTCTCGAAATTTGGTGGATTTCAACAATGAATGTCTAAAATAAGCTCAAAGATCAAGAGTAAAGGAGTTCATAACTTTCCTAGCATAAAAAAAAACAAAAACTGTGAGAAAACAAATTATAATCTATAAATAAAATGCAATGGATTAATGAAAATATTATTTTGCTTAAAATCAAGCATTCCGAAATGAGGAGAATTCCGATAGTAAACAAACCGTAATGAGTTGACATGCCGGTCAAATAATAAGCCAAACTTGTCTTGCTTAGTCGTCTGGTGCTGTAGAATACACTGACAGCCTCACTGCCGAAGGCCATGGCACGCCTCCAAACAAGTGCCCGGGATCTGACACTAAGCAACTAGATGATGTGGTTCCAGCAATGCTGGAGCTTTAGGAAATGTGTTTTACTCCTTCATTGTCATCACTCCCGGGTCCACTCTGGCCTGGAGTGGTAGCACCTGATATGGTCCTATCTATGGGTCAAATAGAACTAAACAGTGCACTTATGCTAAACCAAATTGTTTGAAAAAGAATGTTTAAGTGTGCTAAACTGAATGGTTTGAAATAGAACTGCTTTTTTGATATTGAAACTATGTATTTATGCTAAACTGGATTCTCCAAAATAGAACTGTTTGTATGTATAAAAAAAGGTTTAGCATAAGATAACCTACAATATTTGATGTGCCATAAATCCAATCGAACCAAACCAAACCAAACCAAAGTAGTCTTTCTTTCAGTCTTTGACTCTGTCAATCTGTGTGTATGTGCGCGCGCGCGTGCGTGTATGTGTGCGTGCGTAGGGGTCTCCCTCTCTCTCTCTATATATATATATATATATATATATATAGAGAGAGAGAGAGAGAGAGAGACAAACACAGAAACTGAAACAAAGGCAAACAGATAGATAGATAGATAGATAGATGCAAGGTTGCCGATGTAGGCAACCAAATCTTATTAAACATATAAAACATTTCATCTGTTTTGAGAACAAATAGAGCAGTCTATGGAAGGAGCACAAAAATGCTCGAAATTTAATGTTGGATTTCAGAAGAAATACTATGGAAAATAACGCTATTTATCAGCACACACGCACACACACACACATATATATATATATATATATATATATATATATATATATATATATACACACAGCTATTTTCTGATGGTAAGATAAGTTAGAGCTAAAATGAAAGCAATGTGCATGATTCGACTAAGGAAAAAAAAAACAGAAAGACATCAGAGCATTTCTTTGAATTATATCTGAGTACATGAAAAGTCTATGAACCAAGTGGGATTGGAAGGTAACAATTCTGGGTTGCTTTTTGGAGCCACGAGGTAAATAATCTGGAATATCTTTGTGTTCTTCAAAGCAGAGAAGAAATATAGTTCGACTTTGTCGCTGAAGTTCTTAGTTTATTAGTTTTCTTTTTTTTTAAATCCGAATCCGAAAAACCAATAGCATAGTTGAAGATAGAATGAAGACAAGATGGAAAAAACGCAATCGAAAAAAAGTTCTGTTGGTTTCAAACAAAACTATTCTACTCAATACATAAAGAAATATTAATAAATTTGCATATGGGCAAGAGATTTTATCCATAACACACACACACACATACACAAACACACACACACATACACACACACACACACACACACACACACACACACACACACACACACACACACACACACACACACACACACAGAGACAGAGTCATACACTCACATATACTAATAAAAGCATAGATAGACGGAGAGAGAGAGTGAAACCGTTGTAGTTGCATGTATGACATGGTGTCGGATTCAAATCTGATTGTATTTCACTTCCTGCTAATGCCCTTGGGAAGGCAATTCTTTCTTCTTTCCCAAACGATCATTAAATACTACGGCAGAGTAGTTTTCAGACTTGGTTTGGTAACCAGTCCAGAAGAAGGAAATTCTGAACACTAGGCAATTTAACTCAGCTTGAAAATTGACCTTGTGTCATTATTTCATGTGTGTGTGTGTGTGTGTGTGTGTGTGTGTGTGTGTGTGTGTGTGTGTGTGTGTGTGACATTCTGCTAATGCATATGAAGCGATCAGTTTATTTGTATATTCAAGAATAGTCATTTACTGATGTATTTTTGAGTGACACAGGAACACAAATACGGAGCCCACAGTATCAACTGCATCCAAATTTAATGGTCAGTTAGTCAATTATCTTATTATTATTATTATTATTATCTTATTTATTCTATTTACAATGGGAATCAATCTTCTCTTACTGAATGAGTGGGCTTTGCCTACCCTGTCACAGTTAGAAATTGTTCCATTTCTTGAAAGTTTGAATATATAATCATAATTCGATGTCGCTAATGAGACTTAATATGAATAGTAAAATAAAACCTGTCCTACATTTTCTAATAATTTCACTAGTTTTTCTTCAGTCTATATATATATATATATATATATATATATATGTGTGTGTGTGTGTGTGTGTGTGTGTGTGTGTGTGCGTGTAGGTGCGTATTTGTGTGTGTGTAAAAGCGAGATGTCAGCGGGATTGTGTGTATCTGTGTGCCTCAGTAGATCGAAATAATTGTACTAATTTAATTGTGTTTTAATAAATGAATGATATTAATTAAAATCCTGAGTGTTAGTTAGAAATACTTGAAAGCATTAAAGATTTTGTGCAAAATTTAGCTGTAAGAACTCGATTAAACATAAAATGAAAAACAAACAATTCGCTGATATGTCCGTCTAGATTTCTCAGCAGAAAGCCGATAATCTTTATTGCTGAAAATATTTCGATTATTGACCCCCATTTACATTTTTTTACTCACCTCGTTTCAATCGATATGTGCTTCAGCCTTTTTCAGGTGTTTTAAAAACTCGAAAGCCTACACAGAACTTTGCAGAGAACCTCTATTAAATGCTAGAGGGTAGATTGTACGAATTCCGTTAACCATGACCCATTATAAATGTTGAGTCAGAGTAAAAAAAATAGAATGCACTTCGGTTTGAAATATTTCGGAATTTTCAGGTTCAAGCCCAAGAATAACAAGGAATACTGATTATAGCTTAACACTTGTAACCGGTCAAGATTAACAGAAGTGGAAGTTTACACACGAGGAATAAATAAAGAGTCCAGTAAGATGTACTGTGTAGACACCCGAGTTGAACAAGAAAAAACCCTGAAGAAAGCCGAATGACACATAGTACGAACATTGTGAATATAAAAATGACTACGAAGTCAACAATTCGAATATTCTAAGTGATAAAAACTACTCGCTCATTAATATTGTCATTGACAATGTTTTTCAATATATCCCAAGACTTCTCCGGATGCAATATACTGTACACTGGGATCTAAACACAACTGACGAAAAGTCGTTCTGATATTTTACCTCAGATGAATTGTCATTCGCAACGTGTGAATTCTTTACACACACACACACACACACACACACACACACACACATATATATATATATATATATATATATATATATATAATTTATGTGTTTGTGTTAAAAATGTCATCTCTCTCTCTCTCTCTCTCTCTCTCTCTCTCTCTGTATATATATATATATATATAATAAAATTCCGTCATATATATATACATATATATATCATCATCATCATCATCATCATCATGTCAAGCTGACAGCACGGATCTCTCTCACCCACTTTCGCCCCTAGTCTTTATCGTCCATCGTTCTCGGGTGGTCTTCAAGTCTACATCCTGTATCGGCACAGAGCTGTGGTCTATTATATAGGGTTTCTCTGGTCGCCCTGCCTTTGTTCATCCTTATGAAGGCGTCCACTTTTAAGTTTGTCTTCACTTCTCATGCAGTGTCTAACTTTGGTTTGTCTAACTTTATTAGTTTTTGTGATGGCAGGTAGGTGGCCGTACATATATATATATATATATATATATATATATATATATATATATATATATATATATATATATATATATTCTTGTATCGGGGGATCTAAATGGTAAACAAAACATAATGATACAGATAATTGAAATTGTAAAATATCAAACTGCCCACTCAAAACTTTACTATCCCTGATGACGACTAAAAGTTTCGTCAAAAACGCATTGGCAGAAAATATGGGACAATTCCTTTACCTTCCCGGTCCGAACACAAAATAACAAGGAGACTTGAAAAAATGAAAGATAATAGACAGTTTTCCATCGTCTTTTACACAGCATGCTTGAATAATATATATATATATATATATATATATATATATATATATATATATATATATATATAAGCGCTAGTCTGTTTTTTATCTATTGCTGTGCTACATTCAAATATGTATAAAAATGACTTTTTGTTGTTCTTTTCCCCATTCTTCATATTTGCCACGTAGCTTTGCACACAAGGATATTACAAGTATGTATTGAACATAACCAGAGCTTCAAACAGAAACTGAGTTTTCAGGGAACAGACTATTCCTTGCCATTGCCATCACCAATTGCTCTTTTGTTCTTAAGTGTACGCCGGGTTCTTCTTTTTCAAAAATGTAAAATGACTCCATTACGATCCCTTGTTTCTACTCTATCATTCTTTATAACGCGTCCGCCTGTTTGAGATTAACCGATCAAGCGGAAAACTTGCATCATCACAGCGTAATGATTAAGAAAAATAGGTGTTTATTTGTGCACTGAATTCGTTGCAAGCCTTTTGCATCTTATCGCCATTCGCCAATACACACTTGCAATCGCAACCATTTCTGAATGAGCGTTTTTCTTGATATTTATATATTTCAATCATTCAAGAGGAGAAACCGGGCTTTAGCTTCGAAAACAGCACACTAGTCGTATTGCGGCAGCTTAGAGTGATATTTTCTCTTTCAAAATCAACATGATAACCAATCCATATTTCCTAACTTAGACTCTGAGGAATTTATTGACCTTTTACATATATCTTTGTTTGCACAAACGTTACAATCATAATTCTTGCACTAAATCTGCTTTTGCTACAACTAAATCAGAATTTGTATATGTCTGCTAGTCAAGTGTCATAGTTTTGAGATGTACCGGAGATACATACGGGCTACAGATATTACACCTTTATATATATATATATATATATATATATATATATATATATATATATATATATATAGATTTATTTATTTAATGCCATTATTATATAATAGCTCTATCCTAGATATTGAGCACTCTCCATATCATATTGCGCTTGTTAAGCCAATAACTCACAAAGAGATTTAGTGACAACAAACCATTTTATAATATTACACATATCGACACACTGATAGCACGGATTTCCCTGACTCTCTTTTGCCATATCTCCCTATCATCAATCAATTCCAGTAGGTATTTTTAACTACATCCTTTCTCCGTAATGAGCAGTTGAGATAAGTTCTTTTTAGTCAGCAAAAACATACACGTCCATGTGAAGGGATCCGTAACAGAATGTCGCTTATAATTTCGTTTTTACTTCTCCTGTAGTTTTCTGGATGTCTTCGTCTTTTCTGGATAGTTTTGAATATAGGAGGAATGTAACCACAGCTGTTGTTTTTTTTCAATTCCCTTGCAAGTGCGAAGTACTTATTCTTCTTTTATCAGTTTTGTTCTGAGGTCAGCCGGTAAAACAAAGTCCACAATTTTGCGTGTTCCCATTCCCTTGTTGATTATTATAATGTCTGATCGTCTGGCCGTGTCTTAGGTGATTCTTTTGTATCTCAAAAGTCCCTGAGGAGTTTGCGTGTTTCATCCTCCAAGATAGACGCTAGGTTGAGTATATATCATTTGTTCGTACGTTCAAACTTCAATTTCTAGGACAATTCCAACTGGATCAATTTTCTCAACGAGTCGAGTCTAGTCTTATCATATTTACCAACCTCTCCGCTCGGGCAGGATATGACACAAGGTCAATTTTTAAGCGTAGTTTAACAGGTTTGAATTCAGAGTTTCCCTTCTCCTCGACTAGTTGCCTCACCAAGGCTGAAGAAACTAGTCTGCCCTACTATTTACCCATAGCTAGTAGGAGAATAATTGGATTCATACCTATCCCACGGGTATTAGTGCTATGTGAAATGCGAACAGTCTCATCCAGGATTTGAACTCGTTTCGCCGTGTCCATTTCCTACGACAATAACCATTACACCACAGACACCTCAGTCGTGTCAAGTCTTGTGCTAAATTACTGCACTTTTAATGTGAATGGTGCTTTCGTCTCTTGCTTCACATAACCTTAATCTGCAATTGTGTCGCGTCTTATCTATTCTTGTTTTCATACGATAGGTCTTTATGACATTGCTCTGTGCTGCTTTCAGAAGATATTCAGATTCTCTCTTAGAGTTTTTCTTTCTTAAAGACATCAACTTTTCTCGTGTCACTTGTTAGTCACTTAATACATCGATACAGATGTTTTTCTTGCCAATTTTGTTTTCTGGTTATTTCCTTTCGGTTTGTCCTCGTGTTGTCAGTATTATTTCTGGTGGCTGTAATCAGTTTTCCTCCTCGCTTTTACATGTAGTTTTCGAGTGGTTTTACCGATGCGTCAAAGCTGTCTTCAATGCTAGCAGGTTCACTTCCTCCTACGTTTCCTGAAATATATAGCCAGTCAACATCATCTTTGGGTTGTAATATCTTATGCAGGGTTATTAGTTTTCTTCTTGTTTGACTCAATTTGTCTATTTTTTTTTCTTTTTCAGGTCCACTTCAAGAATGGTCCCAAGTATCTTAGGAGGGATACAGTCCAGAAATGTATGCTTTTATAGTGTTCCTCCTATATAGTAGCTTTCACGTTCTCCTAAGTTACTGTTTTTAATTTTTTCTTTCGTTTCTTCTTGTTTGATTGTCTAGGCTTTCAATATTACCGAGTATTTGCCAGCTTCCTTTTCTTAGATCGTTCTATTTTTGCCGTCTGTCATGTGTCATTTTATTATTATTATTATTATTTGAGTTTTTTTCACACCTATGTTAGCCAGTTGATTCTCACAAGAGTTTGAGTGATAACAAGTCTCCTCGAGTCTCCCGGTTTCTTCTCACTATTCTGAACGGTCTTAATAAAGACGTAGTTTATGTGGTCTTCACTCGTCCTCTTATTTCCACGTTCTCCAGTTCATGTATCTTATGTTGACTGAACTCAAAGCAACAATTACAATAAGTATTTTTATTATTCTTTTGAAAGTTCACTGTTCTGTAAATTAGTGATTTGTATTTTACAACCGGATGTTCACCAGACACTTATCTCGAATTCTTGATGAATTCACTTGACCAACTTTGGAATAAATGTAAGTAATTGCATTCGTAAGCTAGGTACCAAAGACAAGGAATCGATAATTTGAGTTTGAGGTGGGAAATAGAAGAAAATAACGAAAAAGAAGGAATGGAAAGCGAAGGAGGAGAGAGAAGAAAACGAAAGGAAAAAACAAAAATATAGACTTGACTTTTGAGAAAACAAATCTGATCTGTAAATTTGGTAACTATCTTTGATTCGATATTGGAAATTTTCGTGAGTAACGAGAGCTTTATTTTTGGTTATTTTTCCCCAATTTTTTCTTTTGTCTTTCTTTTCACTGATTTTAGAAAAGAAATTAGTTTGGCCCAGCGGTTAGAGTGTTCGCCTAATGGCCAGGGAGACCAGGGTTCAATCCCTGGTCGAGTCATACCAAAGACTCAAAAAATGGTACTTGATGCCTCCTTGCTTAACACTCAGCATTATAAGGTACGGATCAAGGGTAAAGTAGAGCAATCCAGGGAAGGAGTAGCGCCCTTCCCTACACCTTGGTGTTGTAGCTATCGAAAAGGGAGCCTTCGGGTTACCCTCGACTATGGTCGCCAACTTTACTTACTTATTGCTGACCTTGTTGTTAGTATTATTATTATTATTAAATATTTTTTTCAAAATTACGTAAGTGCTCATATGGAAGCTACAGCAAAATGAATACAAACCAAACGGAGCCAAACATTGAGTTCCATGGGAGACGGTAGTAGTTAGGAAAAACAAGACAACGTGAAACCTGCATCCATATGTAATAATAAGAACCGAAGTGCTAATGCTCAGAAACATACGAAGGCAAAAAGACAACTAATTAACGCATATCGAAAAGAACAAGCAGAATACAAACATTCAGATCAATAAAATTAGAAATTCTGTTGAAGATATGCAATCTTGAATAGCGTGGCAGACAGTAAATGAAGTCAGTAAAAGGAAGAGCACCAGAAGAGCTTAACAAAAAGCTGCTTGCCAAGAAGAAAGAATAAACTTTTAGAAAGAACATTTCAATGCAAACATAAATACATGCATACACACACACATACGCACAGGCACACACACATAGATGGATAGATAAATAAATAGATATTGTTTTAAAAGCGTGTGCACAGAATAAATAATTATTCAAAATTCTAAAAAAATAAGGGATTCTTTGTTTCGCTCATTTCTTTACAGATCATTATATCAGTGACTATCGAATTTCTTTCAGAGCAAGTGTTTTTTTTTCTTCCCTTCACCCCTGGCAAATTCCGTTGGTTACCATCCCATGCTTACTTCCTCTATAACAGGCTCGATAGTCACTATGAAGAGAAGTGAACGAAACAAAGGGTCCGCTTTTCAAGATTTTAAAATCCTTTTTAGGATTTTTAGTCGTTCTTAATACTATGCGAATGATTTTTAAAGCAATATTTAGATTCTGTACATACCACAAGATCTTCATATAATATATATATATATATATATATATATATATATATATATATATATATATATATATATCCAGTAAGCGTCCGAAGACAGAGGATGTAGATTACTGTTGTATAGAATATATGAGGAATATCATATAAACCTATGCGAGTTATCTATGTATGGCGATTGTTACATCACTTATTCCCTTGCAGGTAAATCAGAAAATTTACATTCAGAGCATTTATAGTGCAATTGGAAGGAAAGTCAAACCTGGTTTAGTTGTCATTATAAATTCATTTCACTGGAGAATATTATTATACCCTCCGTCTCGTCAGATGACCTTTTACATTTTAGACTTGAGGAACATGTAAAATGTCATCTGAGGAGACGCAGAGTATGATATTATCCAGCGAAATAAATTCATAATGACTACTTAACCAGGTTTGAGTTTCCTTCTCATTGCTGCCCCTCTCTCTCTCTCCCTCTCCCTCTCTCTCTCTCTCTCTCTCTCTATATATATATATATATATATATATATATATATATACGTGCCGAAATTATGTAAGGAATCAGATACTTGCTTTCAAACCACGTGATCGTGAGAGTTAACTGTGTGAATATTATACAAGAAAAATATGAATATAAAACTCCATTTATGCCTTCATGTGTTGTGGTATAAGTATTAAGTATATATGAAATATGTTTCATAGAATTTAATAACTGCATTAACAAAGATTGACCGCTGCTATTGCAATCAATATAATATATTTTGTGTTTATCTAAACCTAAAACCAAAGTAAAAAAAAAGATGGACAAGTCTCTGCGTAAATGTGTGGTCTTCTAATAATGAATAATGAACAAAATGATCATGGGAATATTCTGTAATAGTCATTTACTGAGTTAATTTTTAACATAAGATTTCTCCACAGAAGTAATAAGAACACGAATGCAACATATCAATTTAAGGTAACTTCAACTGTAACTTTCGACACTTCATATAAACAAGAGCACGCAGCATTGGCACTTTTGGGGCCTTTTTTCATTCAACTATTTAAATGGACACATTTGAGAAGATATGCTTCAACACTTTAATTGAGAAAGACTACCTCATTTACGCTTGATACATTGGTAACATATTATTATATGTAGAAACGGAGAATCATATCTCTAAACATCTTTAAATATGATACATGACTCAATCAAATTTGACCTTGAAAATTAAAAAGTTATAAACATGAAATCATTATTTGAAAAGAAAGAAGATAAATGGATAAAATTTTTGAAATCATAGGTGCGATTTGGATTGAATTTAAAAAATAAATACCCGACCTGGGGGGGGATAAAATGTGTCAACCATAAATAATTTTGCAATAAAATAACCTTCAGAGGTTGCTTCCGATCTGAAGATCCACCCATCGAAAATAACACAGCAAAAATATTCGGATTATCAAGCAATCCAGGGAAGTCATGGCAAATCTGAAACATACTTTTAGCTTTTATCAAATCCCTTTCGGCTATGATCATAACCCACTTAAATATGTGTTCTCTCAAGACAGAAGCATGAAAAAGGAAACTTAGATTTCTGACGATAACAATGCATTTCTAATTTTAGAGGTTAGATTAAATTTATTAGAAATTTGCACAACATTAAGCCTCTCAAGGCCACGATATAGCGAGTCTAATGACAAAATCACCATAGAATTGAAGAAATTTATTGTCATTAAATCTCCAGCTATCTGAAGTAAATACAATACATTAACTATACTAATATCATTCTTAGTGTTAAAGAGCCGTGCATTAACCTGAAAATATCAGCAAACGTTGAATAACACGGCGATTCGGGACGATACCATTACAGAAGCTTGAAAACATAAAATAAGTAAAATACCTAGTTATTAAGAATGTTACAAGTAAATTTCGATTACAGCAGGTAAAAATATATATTAAATACTATAACCGATAAATATATTTACATAAGTCACGTTCGAACATAACGTCCCGTCATGCGTCAAATAAATGATAAACTATACTGTTTGGTATTTGGCGAAATAAACGAAAAAATCTCACGTTACACGTCAGAAAGAAAGAAAAAATAAAACAGTTTCGTAGTTTTACGTTAGCATAGTTGTTAACGCCGTATGGAATAGAATCGGTGACCTGAGTTGAAATATCTACCCGCTATATTTGGGAAAGAGTGACATTCTGCTGCTCATATCTCACCTATTAGAAAATTGTTGGGTAGATTTTGTTTATTGGCTGTTGAAAGACAACCTGTTTAGTTGAAAAAAAGCTACTTTAACTCCGCCTAAAAAAATTACTTTGGTTACGTTTTTACCCGAAGAGAAGTGTTAAAATGAATACGTGCATCAGAAGATTTTCGTTAGCATCAAAAGAATGGATGGAAGAGAAAAGGGTAAAAAAGATTGATAGTAACAGAGTTAGAAAATTACAGAAACAAAACGTCTTGAAAGAAATTTACAACACTTTTACTAGTGATATAAAAGGGATTTATAACTAAATAAATGACAGTGAAAGCACTTTTATTTCAAGTATTATTAAGTAAAGATTATTATATGTCCAAGCACAACAAAAAAGAGACTCTATCATATAAAACAGTTATTAAAATACTGAATTAATAAACACTCAATAATTAAAATCAGATAATGTTGAAAAGACTGTGTATAAAATATCAATAATCCAATCAGATTTTGGAACTCTAAAACAATTGAAATGAAGAATAAAAATATATTTTCAGAAAAATATTTTAAATAGAAAAAATGCCAACATAATCATCGTGACAGATTGATTGATTTTAACGGCAAATAAACCTGTCAAAGACTAGTTTATGCCAACAGGTTAGGGAATTGCGTTTATATATATTTTAACCTGTTTCTTCTTGTCACTGAGTTGCAATCTATGAGAGTGTTTTATCATACTAGATAAACAAGCATATGGCAATGCAAACCAAGAGAAACCGCATGAGGAATGTGATGTAAGGCGGATGTGTCTAAAATGCTGGTAATTGACGCTCTTCACCATTGGTTGGATGGAAAAACATAATGGATCAAATACTCCAGTTAGGAAACTACTTTTACTCATCTGTAAGGGTGGCGTCTATTGATGATCAAAAAAGGACAATGAACGATTTCTATGATTCTTATCCAAGGCTTACTTCAAACTTGATCCTTCCTCTCGTGGGTAAACAAGGGACAGGTTCAGCTGAGGTTCAAACTCTAGCCTCCTGGTTCAAAATATCAGCTAAAGAGTACAAACACAAAATAAGTTTATGTAAAAACGCAGTTAACAGAGTGACTTTAAGCGTTAAGACATTAAACGCAAGAAACAAGTACGTTGAGCTTACAGTATCTTCAGTCAAGCATAATATATATATATATATATATATATATATATATATATATATATATATATATATATATATATATATATATATATATATATATTAGTGAAAGAACATATATATTAGTTTAGTCAATTAGAATTAAAACATCCTGATACCAGTAATTGTTGGACATTTGTCTCAGGATCTACACGAAAAAACTCAGTCAATGTGACAAGGGGAAGTATTGGAATATTTCTCATTCATCCTTCATTGTAATCATTAAATGATATTGTGAGATCCCTTATGGGTATAACAAGTGTTGCTTTTAATCATAAACTTTACACAATAATCGTCTCTTGCTACAATAACATTAATGTCACTGAGGAATCAAATATCACCCTCTTCTTAAACGGGATATTTTCATTGGCTCAATACATTCTCAGATATGATTTTCTAATTATCTGTAGAAGAATGCACTAATAAGCAACTATGAAATTGAAGATTCTTCTCATACAACTTGCCAAAGAGAAATGAAGATTGTCCAGCTGATTTACCACACAGGATGTGTTCTATATGCGTTTACTCTAATTTCCCTCTAAAAGGATAGAAAACATAGATAAAAAGAAAAATTTAAATAATATACATACAAGAAGTAGATATATCGCGCTTTTGACTGTGAGATCTTGTACTTTTTGAAGGAGTATCTTCTGATCTCAGAAACAAGAAACAAACTGTTAAACTCACACGTTATAACTATTATTCACTTTCCAATGGCGATATAAGCAATACATATAGCGACAAGTAGTTAGGAAAAAAGGGGATAACTTAAAAAAGCATCAAAGCTAAATAAAAGAAAGTCAAAAATGCTAATGCACATAAACATAGGAAACCCCAGAGAGAACAAACACATAAAAAAGAACAATTAGAATACATTCAGATCAAATTAAAATATCAAAAATTCGGTAGATTATAGTATGTTACAATTATCATGACATACATTAAATGAATGGAGCAGAGGGAAGAAAATCTCAAACGTAAGATTAAAATCGGTCAACGAAGAAAACTTCGAACGTGGAAATGCTACGTTGAGAATCTGCACAAAAACACTTCTAAAATTATGAAAAACAATTCCGAATCATAAATAGTCAACTATACGTCAATGTAGGCGGGTTTATGGACGAGAATTTGATGTCGTTAAAAGGACAACAATAAAAGCTGAGAATTGCAAGTTTAAAAAATAATCTACCTGATGTTTGGAAATCAGGAAAATTTGACAATTCATTTCTCCTATCATTCAAGAGTGTTTATAAACAAAGTAGAGAAAATGACAAAAGATTGCATTCTCCCGTTTCCCAAGAGAAACTACTTCGTAATCAAAAGGATCTACGGAGGTATGCCTCTCTATTACAACCGCTTAGGTTTATTATGTTTTTCCCTTCCATCATATGTTACCCGGAATCGAGAAGATTCTAAGGAAAAAATCTGACCGTTTTTCAAAGACATCGATCCGCATCGATCAACAGTCCATCGAATCATCGAAAATTTTGTCGATTTTAATGGTTGTAAATTTAGCCAAAGAATTTGACAACATACGCGGAGGAAAGATTTTGCATATTCTACTTGCATATGTTTTCTCCCGTGATACTGTTACCCTATAATGATGCTCTACAAGATCACACGAATAAAAGTCCTCTTACCTGATGGAAGCAGTCTTCTTCTAAATAATCCCGGAACCTTCCCAAGAGATGGATTATTATTATATATGTTTATACTCTACGTAAATTACGTACTTACACAATTCATAAATCTAACAAAAGGATATGATTTCACATTGAAAAAAAGCAGTATATCCCTCAGAAACTAAGACAAATTAAGACTACACACAGAACCTAGTACTCCACGCAAATACACCAGTCGAATAATATTCCCTATTGCATTGCTAAGAGTTAGCAGCAGAAGGTACTGACCACAACATGTACACAAATGAGACAGAATCTATTTTCTAATCTAAGTCTCAAGCTTCTAAAATTAGCAGACTCGATTACAATACTAGGCAGCAACGTTTTATCGACTGAAAGTAATGTAAACATACGCTTAGCGAAGGCATAGAATGCAACTGACAGGTTATCGATCCGATGGAAATGTTTTCTATTCGATAAAGCCAAAAGAGATTTCTTCCTAGCTTTAGCTGTGTCCACACTGCTATATGGATACACTATATGTACATAAACGAAACACATTGAGAAAATCTAGATGGGAACAATACAAAAATATCCCTTTATTGAATTAATCCTGGAGGTAACACGCCACAAAACAGAAGCTGCACGGCTACCTTCCTCTCATATCACAAATGATCAAAGTACGACGAAAAAAAAAAAACATGTGGGCCACAGCTAGAGAAACAGAGACGAACTCATCAGTAGCGTTGCCTCTTGGATTTCAACTCATGAATGTGTCAGTAATAGCTGACCAGCAAAGATATACGTACATCAGCTCCGTTCAGACCCAACAGGATGCAGATTAGATGACGAGTGAGGAGCGGTGGATAATAGGTATGGATGGTGTGTGGGGGGGTGAGAGAGAGAGAGAGAGAGTGTGTTTGTATGTGTGTGTGTGTTAGGGAGAAATCCGTGTTGCCAACGTCAATTGATGATTATATGGATAATGATGATATATTTAGTAGTTGGCTCTGAAGCGTTTACATTTAAATGAATTTTAAGTTGTTAATGATAATTATAGTCTCTAGTATGTTTTAGTAATACAAATAATTTACCGTTATATTGAATCAAGTGTTCCTGTGGAATATGGATAATTTTAAACACGTCTATTTAACCCAGAGATAGGACGTTATCAAGTACTTCCAGTTCGGGAAAGAGTAGTTAAACCATAATGCTTTTATATAAAAAGTCACATTCATTATTAAAGAGAAACTTTTTTTACTTTCATCATTAAGGGTTTTCAGACTATTGTCTTCATCTTTATTGTTATTTTCCCAACGTTTCGGCCCTCTTTACGGGTTTGTCGAACTCGGGAACCTTCACGGAACTTCGAACTACGTCCTTTTATTGAATCCACGGGGTCACCTGATCTGATTCTGTTAGCCATAACCAGGTACAAGTGTTAAGTATTCCTGTATTGTTACTCACTTGAAGTCAAGATTGAACCTGCAACCCCTTTTTTTATTTTCTATTTCCATTATAAACTTTTCTACACAGTTTTAGAAAAAAAAATGATCGGACTCAAATGAAGGGCCATAAATGAAAGAGTAATGAAAAGGACATTTCTTGAAAGAATAATAATATCTGCTGCAATCATGTAGTCTCAAACATGAAACATAAATGTCAAGAAGAGCACCCGAGTACAAGTTCCTGGTGTCTACCGTTCGGTTGAAGGCTCGGTTTAATGCGGCTTGTAAAATTGTAGCTAGATTCGGCACATTTTTACAGGGTGATAGCTTGAAACTTCTCGGTGATGTCTCCATCAATGCAATCTCCGAGCGTCATAATTCTTGATAAACTTGGAAATCAGACTCCCGTTAGTTAAAGAGTTGAAATTGATATTCCTTCTGTATCTTGCTCGAACAATCCTGAAAGACTTAGTTTCATAGTATGATTTTATTCAAATGATGTTCTCATCCATCGTTCAAATTACGATTTTTCTATATTCAATAATCTTAAATGTATCAAAATAGAACCTATTTTCCAGCAATAATCTGGAAAGAGAAAAAAAAGAATGAAGTTTAAAATGATGGTTTCCGAAATCGCTGCTTCGTTTCAACAATTGTGAAATACTATGCACATTACAAAAAAAAGATAAAACAAAAAAAAAATGTAGGTATCATCATTTTATCATCTATTAATCTATATATAAGTGTTTCTCCTATAGTGCTTGACATGTCTTGTTTGTCTTACTCGGATATTTTGTGAGATGAGTAGCGAGTGTTGATGCAGTAGCTATTTTGTTGGGTGCAGATTCTCGGATTTTGTTCAAAACACCACACCGCATTCTTTTTATACATGAATAAACAACACACACACACACACACACACACACACACACACACACACACACACACACACACACATACCACACACACACACACACACATACACATATATATATATATATATATATATATATATATATATATATATATATATAATTTCCTTTAATTTGCTTCTTTAAAAATAATTATTTTAAAATCCCAATTGTACTTTTGGTAATATAGTGATTGTCTCTAAGTATCATGGGGATTTTCCAGGTATGCATGAATTTCAAAATGGATGTGAATAAAAAGGTCAATTTAGTTGAGAGACTCCTTGGGTTCAACGGAAACGTGCAATTAACAAGAGACATCGCGAAGAAATATGGATTAAATTTTATTCCTAATTATCTTAAACTAATTTCCTTCATCAGATTAATTTAAAACTCATGAAAAGTAGGATTAATTGATTTAGTCCGACGAGTGAGGGCAAGCGACCGTAGCATTCAGAATTAGCTGTTATTTTCAGAGTGTTTTCAACATAAAACTTGGCAGATTGTCAAGCGAAATTGAAGGGAAATGTGCTGATTCCTAAAAATCAATATGATTAATTGATTGAGTGATTAATTAATTATAATGGCCTGTCAAATTGTCACGAGTTATTTAATTCGTAGAGTTTCGATAATGTTATTCATTGTACAACTACATTTTTGTGTAATGACGTTTTTTTTGCACCAAGTTATATGATATTAATGGTTGGTTGGTTGTTAGCATTTTATGGCATATCAACCTTTGTAGGGTATTTAACGCCAAATTCTTTTTTATGAAAATAGTTCTATTTCAAACAATTCAGTTTAGCATAAGTACACAGTTTAAATGTAAGTACAGTTGTCCTGAGAAAAACATTTCTGTTTCAAGCTAATCAGTTTAGTCATGCAGTCCTACTTCAGCTAATTCAGTTTAGTATAAGTATGGATTTTTTTTACACACACTTAAATGTCAAAACAGTTTAATATTAAACAATTCAGTTTAGTGTAAGTACAGTTTCAATGTCAAAAACAGTTCCATTTCAAACAATTAACTTTACAATAAGCACGCAGTTTAAATGTAAGTACGGTTTATTTATCAAAAACCTTTCTATTTAAAGCTATTCAGTTTAGTCCAACAATTCAGTTTAGCATAGGTATGTCGTTAGTTCTATTTAACCCATAGATAGGCCACTATCAGGTGCTACCATTCTGGGCCACAGTGGACCTAGGAGCGATGACAATGAAGGGGTGCTCCGAATTCTCCAAAGCCCCAGCATCACTGGAACCTCACCATCAGATTATTTAGTGTCATATACAGGACTTTCAATGGGGAGGGTCTTACCTCTCTACAGAGGTGGAATCGGTGTATTCTACAGCCACAGAGACTGGGCAATATGATATTATTCCTATCTAATATAAATAATTTGCACTAAGCCGGATGTTTTCTAGTATCGCAATTTTATGCTAATTGTTATATGGTTTTATGTAATTTGTATTTAATAGTAGTTATTTGTTCGCTCAGTTATAAGGTTTCAAATAACTAAAGATAATCCTTTGTAAACAATTATTCCTACATGTTACTATTCTTGATACAAATAATTTACAGTTATATGATGCCAAGAGTTCCAATCGAATATAAATAACTCCAATACCACTATTTATATTGTTTCAAATGATCGTTTCTATTTCATAATAGAGGGATTTTTGCACACAGTTTTATGGTTTCAAACAAACAATTATTGTTTAAAGTCATATTTTTTTATAGAAATGATTTACAGTTATGCGGTATTTTCCCATCTAAGAGGATTAATTAAAAAGACTTATTCAAATGGGTTAAGTAGGCCTGTTTTGAAAAGACCGTATTAGATACTACCAAGCGAGTCAACGTGGCGGTGGGAGTAATGGAAATAATGGCAACTTCACCATCTTCCAAGATCTCCCGAAGCTCATTGTATCATCATCATGATCATCATCATGTCGTGCCGCCAGCACGGTCATCCCTGACCATCTCTCGCCAATTTTCCCAATCGTTTATCGCCTCAGGCTAGTCTTCTCGGCTACATCCCGTATCCTCACACAGCTACTGTATGTATGTTCTAGCTGGTCGTCCTGCTTTAGTTCGGCCATATGTGGGGTCCATCGGAGTACATCACTTATGAGCTCGTCTCTGCTCCTTCAGCAGTGTCCTGTGTGCCTGGTTCGTCTACCTTGGATAATTTTTGTGATGGGAGGCAGGTGGCCGTATAGTTGGTGCTTTATGGGGCGTTGCGGCCAGGACTTGTTTATTGCTCGCAACATTCTTGTGTAGTTGCCGTCTAGCTTCTTCTCCAGCCGTTTTTTTAGCGTCCAAGTGGTACATCCATACAGCAGTATCGACACGGCAGTTACTTGGAAGAAACCGCGTTTCATTTTATCGGTCAGGTCCGATTTCCATACGACCGATTGTGTCATACCAGGACACATCCTTTGTCGTGGGGTCGTACCCAGCTGCATTGGACAAAGTCAGCATATTTTAACCCCCCCACTGCCGCTGGGAGGTTGAAAATTCAACATGCGATTCAAATCTAAAGAGAGATAAGATTTAAAAACAACCAGTTGGATATGTGTTATTTTGAACCGGTTTACTTTAACACAAATATCAATATTCTGTCGGTAATACATATATTAATACCTTACGCTAGTACTCATTATCGTCCTGGTTGTTGAATCTGTTCGTAAAGGCAAAATCATTAGCAATTCATAGCTATATTCTGCCAGGAACAATCGTATTAATTTCTGACCATTAATAACGTCTTCCTTTCTGATTTTCTATTGCCTAAATCCTTTAAATTGCATTTACATAGAAAAATCATTAACAATTAATTTGCATTATTCGTGATATTTTTACATTACGCAAAGTCTGGTGGATTGTGGAAACGCCACACAAGATCTGCCAACTAGCCTTCTACATTTATCTCTGTTTCCGAAATCTCAAAGAAACTCTCTCAAATTTATTTTAGAGTTGTCCAGTTCTCCCTATGTTGGCTTCTGTCTCCCTCTGCTTCCCTATGGTCTTACTTTTAGTTTTTTTTTCCTTGAGAGCTGCACTGATCTTGAAATGTGCCAATACCACGTGAGTATATGTTTATTCTCTGTGGTTAGGAGGACATCATTGAAAACATAGTCTTGGTTTTTCAGCTATTCATTAAGATTGTAAATAAAATGTCACCCACAACAACTAAATTTTCTAAGAATTTTCTCTAACGCCATGAGTAGAAGGTGATACTAGATGAATATGTTTTTACGGAGTAAACCTGTTTTCAAACTCCGAATTTTTGTTGTTGTTGTTTTGTTGTTTTTGTTATCTCAGGCTGGCTGCTGTAGTAGGACTAATCTTTCCTGTTTGCCCCACTATTAATCCATACTTAGGTGGAGGATACCGAACTGGTAGCAGCAAGAATTATCCTAAAATAAAAAAAAAATTGTTTAGAAACTGTAAAAATTATTGGTTAACTTTTAAAAAAGGGTCTTACATCTTTTTCATACTTTAAACAAACGAAAGCTAATACAAAAGCATTATAATTTATGAGCTGACATATCTCACCGATATGTCTGAGCGGTTATATACCGAGTCTAGCATAAAGTTAGGCGGGTTTCGATCCCAGCTTCAAGCGCTCTGCGTGTCTAGACATACTGAAGAGTTTAGATTTAACGGAAAGGTTTGTCTGTGGATGACAATATATATATGCTATTTTCATTTTGAGGTATTGCTAAAGAGATTGTTACTTGATTCTGATGAAAGGAAGAAACAACCACCATGTTGTTCTCAGACATCACTCATTTTTATTTCCAATATTATATTTTTCTATTAAATATTTTGAAAAAGAAAGATCTGATGTGATTACGCCTTGCTGGTTGTGGAAGGAAACATCCTTTCATTTATCAGCTGTTGCACTTCTCAATAGGGGTTGGTTTTATTGAAGGTCCTGTCTATTCAAATTTAGTCTTTTGAATCTCAGTCCAAACTCACTTTTTGAATCTATCGCTATCAATTCCCACGTGACTGCAACTTAGGAAAAAAAAAACGATCGCTCGCACAATTGATTTTTACTTCCTTAGAGACAAGTGCTATTCTATTTGTCTTTACACATTTACAATGCTGTATTTTTTGGTTATTACTAATACCTAATGATATTGGTTTGCATGTTTTATGTTCTGCTCCGAATTAAAAGCACATATACATACGGACACACACACACACACAGAGATATATATATGTGTGTGTGTGTCCGCACGGGCGCACACAGACAAATATATACACACACACACATATATATATATATCTGTGTGTGTGTGTGTGTGTGTGTGTGTGTGTGTGTGTGTGTGTGTGTGTGTGTGTGTGTGTGTGTGTGTGTGTCTGTGTGCGCCCGGGTGCCCGTGCCCGCGGATGAGCGTGCCTGTGATTAGAAATAATGTCCCATTACAAATTATATTCGATTTAGTAGAAATGTTTGGTTTTATTCCCGATAGCTGAAAACGAATTTCCCAGAGATATATTAACAAGCAAGCCATTAAAAATAGGTTGTGTGTGACAATACACACGACACAGCTAGTCCCCACAATGTCAACTTCTTAAATCAGCTCATGGTCATTCGAGAGTCTAGTGGTTTCTCTCATCTCCGGCCAAGAGCATTCCACATGTTTTACAAATATGCAACAGATATAACATATATAACCGAGAGTGGAAGAAAAAATAATAAACAAGCACGTACTTGGGTTAGACCTAAGCGAAAGAAAGGATAAGTTTTTGTCACTTTTCTGACATTTCTGTGAATCTGTGGCTATCGCGAACGTGTAATCGAGCGAAATTCCCACACAGCAACCAGGAACGCTCACTCATCCACTCGCGCTTGCCGAGTCGGCCTCTGGGTCTACGGGTCTCAACTCCTCCTTTATCAGCAGCCTCTCTCTGACCGTTGCCTTTCCCTGACTGTCACTACCTCATCTCCCAGTCTCGTGGGAAATCTCGCGCACAAACCTTTTCTGTGGTTTTCCCCACCAAAACAGAAAAAAAGGACCACACCAACACCCACAAAACCAATACACACCATCGTGCCATAGGTTTCAGTTTCACAAAATATACCTTAAACAGAACAGATAGTATTATTTACATTAATGGTATAATCTTCCTTCAAGTCATGCAGAGACAATTAATATGGAATTATCTCAAGTTTGGTTGGTCGGTTCCTTTGTAAAATACTACATCAAACTTTGTGAGTTATTTAATGCTAAATTCATTCTTACTGATTTATTCTTATGTTACAATTGAGACCATATCTAGGAGCTAAAAGGTACATACATTTCCGAAGGGGATAAGACCGAATCAGAACGTGGTAACGGGAATAGATTTCGAACTCGATAACTATATTGTTACAGTCCAACACATTAGCCTCTCCATTAAAATTCCTCTTAACCATATTCTGAGGAGCAAATCATGGAATTGTCCTATTGCTTACACTCCTAAAACATAAGACCAAATATGAAAATCGGTCTATAGTTAAAACAACACCTCCAGACTTCAACAAATGGTCAAACATACCAACTTGAGAAGAAACATGACTCGAAACAAAAGAACCCTCAATTTAAATAGAGGAACGATAGAAAAACTTATTCATGAAGGCAACTGATTGTGGCTTGGGGCGAAATATGATGTCGGTTTCCGGTCAGCTAAGTTTAAGAGGTAGTTAAAAAAAAAGACAAGCATAAAAGTCGACCACAATGGATAGCAAACTACCAGGATTAAAAATTCAATGCAAGATGCCTTGAAAATGTAAAATGTACCACACAACATGAAAAACAAATGGAGAGAATCAGAAGTCGTCTTTTCTGACAAAACTCTTTGCAATCGGCTGAATGAAATATGATTTACATAGAGGAAAGCCTAATTAAAATTAGCACTCACCCACAAACAGAAGAAATGAGTTTGAAGTAGGCTAATGAGAATCAATTGTGGCGTGCGAATAATTCGATAAACGTGATATTAATTGATGAATCGAGAATCTGCATTAAACAAGGTGACGATGCTGTAACTAGTAGTATGACGAGTGATTTTAAAATGACAGCCATTCATTGGAAATATTGTTCCTTAAGCAAAATACAGACAATCTCATTTATAACATTTTTACGGAGGTGCCATATTCACTTTAAAATTTAAGCAGAGTAGCTCAAAAATTGGACAACAGGAAATTCTGACGCCAGAAACGCTGATCTAAGCAAGCAAAGCAGACCAGTAAATATTCTGATGCCCAAATGCTTCCAACTTCAGGTAGAATTGGATTTAGTTTAGAAAAAAACTGATAGTATGTATGTTTAAGTTTTCCGATGATTTGATATCACATCTAATCAGTGAAAAGTATTAATCCTATCACCGAGCGAAAATTCGAGCATCTGAAACCTATTATATTCATTGTTCACTGGCACTGATAACACAACAGTTTTTGGCCAAGGAAAAGAACACAGTAAACAGATTTCAATTCCTGTATGAGGCATTTGCGTCTAAATATAGCGCTATCAAACTTGGGAGAGGTAGGAATCCAGTGTTCTCCCTACCCACTCCATAAATAAGTTGTGGAAATATTCGTATGATGGAAATTGCATGAGATTAAAAAAAAAAAAATCCAGAACCATTTTATTTTAAACATTGAAATTGAGAATATATTTAGAAACATTTTTTTCGATCAAGAATAAGAATAATCTACGTTTCAGTATGTTTTTTTTCTTATGCATTTGCTTTCCAGCAAAATACATTACATTTTTGGTGAAAAACAAAGTTAAAAATATTTGAAAATTGAGAGTTGTGGTTAACATAACTGTTATCAACAAAAGAAATTAAATCGGAGATCAAAAACTGTTCGCATATCTTGTCGTTGTAATGCCCTTTTGAGAAGCATAAATACTTTTTCTTCGTCGCCAGCTTCAAGAAAATAGTTAATACACTGTTTTAATTAGCGTTGAAAAGCAGGCTAATAGAAATAAAAATTGTTTCAAACCAGGTGTACATTACATAATAAATTACCCTGAGTGACATCCTGCTTGTGAGAGTGAGGTTTTTTGATACATTCTTAGAGGTAATTTTATCGTGTGAGAATAAAAGAAAGCAGATAATCTGTATATGTTTATCACGAGAAAAGAGAACATCGCTTGTAAGTAAATGTGCTAAATGATCAATGGATAAGGTGTAACAACAGGATATTATCAAATAATAGGCTAGTAACCACGAATGAATATAAGAACTTGTTTTTAGATGTAATTTACAGACATACACATTAACTGAAATAAGAGGAATCATTATCACGAATGCGCAACTTGTAGTTATAAGTGCTTGAAGATATCTTTTAGATCTTCAAAATGTACACTTATATATATATATATATATATATATATATATATATATATATATATATATATATATATATATATAAGACAAAATTTTGTTGAAGTTACAAATTTATTCAAGCTCTAAGGGCATGAACGGCAAGCAAATAGCGTTTTCGTTTCAGTTGTTAAACAATTTTGTTATATATGTATATATATATATATATATATAGACCCAATAGATAATCTCAATCTAGTTATTCACTAAGGTTTGCATATATATATATATATATATATATATATATATATATATATATATATATATATATATATGAGGAAAAAGTAGATATTTTATAGATCTGACAAGATGATGATAAATAATTTGAAAAGTGGATATACTAAAACACAGACAACGTAATCAGTTCAAAATATTTCGTTCTTTTTCTCACTTTTCTCACTGAAATTAAATCAAAACTAACAACTCTTACCACCAACACTTTATCCTAGATCTGTTTCGTCGCCTTTCCTTTTCTGTAATTTGTCTTTAGACCCTACCCGTTCTCATATTCACATTTATAGACTTTTATCTATTTTCTCTTTTGCTAATATTTAAAAAAAAATGTTTTTCCTCATTTGAGATTGTTCTATCAAGAAAAATTAAAGGGAAAGAGTTGGTCTTAAGAAGGAAGAATGAAAAGGAAGAATTAAAGGGAAATTGTTATATGCATATTGGGGTGGTGGTGGAGGTTTCGGCATATCATTTTTCGTAAGGATTTTTTTACATAACTGGAATATTTAATTGGAAAAAAATTAAAATATGGAGGCACTCTTAGAGATTTTTTTTTTGGTTTGGTTATTTTGTTAAATACTTTCACTCTATTTTCTATTTTGATATTACTTTCATATAAATTCACATTATAACATATTCACACACACACGCACGCACACACACACACACACACACATATATATATATGAAAACATGAACAGATAAATAGCAACATGTTCGTACGGATATATATATATATATATATATATATATATATATACATATACTTATATTTTGTAAGCCATACTTTCATATAACATATATGTCTTCATATACATATATATATATATATATATATATATATGTGTGTGTGTGTGTGTGTGTGTGTGTGTAGGTGGGAGTGTGATTTCATAACACTATTGAAAAGTAAATATTTACATATATACACACAGACTATACACACACACACACACACGCGCGCGCATATAGATAGATAGATAGATAGATGGATACTAATTGAATACGAACTTTCATAGTGAATATCATCGAATTTACCAGTGCAATGGTCCTTGATACATATAATCTCATGTGAATCAACTCCTAACGGTCTATGGAGCACGTGACGTTGATTCCAGAAAAAGAAACCAGCGTAAACTTTCGCAGAACTTTGTGCTTTTTCAGACGCGATAATGAAAATGGCCGCCGGCACAAATCAGCTGAAAGTGCAAACAAAACACTGGGCAGACATGGAGACCTCCCACGAGAAAATACTTCGCTTGATAGCTCCCCTTGATCCAATCTTAGCCTGATCAAATAGTGCCTAGAGGAGAGAGTTGATTTGTTCCAGCTTTCTGTTTCTCTCGTAAAATCTTTAGGCTATAACGAGTGGTTTACTGGAGAAAGGTCTGGGGGTGCAGGTATCATTCTTAACCGTTTGATTGTTTTATGTCTACAGACTCACTGAATAATCTCTATCTAGTTATTTACTAACGTTTGCATAAACTTTTACATGGTCATATAAAAGAAAATAAGATGAAAGAATATTGTCTTGAGTCAAAGATCTAACAAGGCACTTATAATTCATTTGGTTTATTATCTGTGGTGCTTCTTATATTTACAAAATTTTCTGATTCAAATGTATGTGCAAAAACAAATACAAAAAAATTGCCAGCAGATCTATTTGACATCTATAAGGAAATCTCAGGTACAGACACTCCGAATCAGCTTAGACTAAATATTAATGGCAGTTTCGGATTAATCCTAACCCACAAGAGCTTCAGAACTGGAGCCTCACCTTCAGATGCAATTTACCATACACTTTTGAAGGTATCTTAGTTCTCTGATGGAGACAGAGCCAGCGTAATTTAACTCTGGACACAGCAGAATTTAAAGTCTAGAAAAATATCCTTTATCCAAGACCGAAGCCAAAATAATTCCTCTCTCATTATCTGAAGAAATCTTGGTAGAAAAAGAAGCAAGTAATCGTTTTCTTGAATCTTTCAATGTAAAAGATTGTTGTTAATGACAATGTTTAAAATTACTTATGTGTTCTACTTTTTCCTTTAGATTCTGAGAGACATAGAATCGCCCAGCAAGGGAATCTGAATCAGCAAACCAGTTAAAATTGTGGCTTTTCATTTGCTAGATATCCATAAAAGAATGATGTCATCATAAGATTTCTTTGAATTCTTTGATAAAAAAAAACAAGTTCCAGAATGAATATTTACTATATACGCTTTCACGATATATTTATGCGTAGGCAACTATAACAAACATTACCTACATGTGACGTTGATCTTGACAGTTGTCAATTATAACTTTCATTAATTATGGATAATGTATTTACATTTAGATATGATTTCCAGAGAAATGCATCTTAAATTTATGATTGCTCCGAGCAGAGTAACACCCTTTTACTTATATATATATATATATATATATATATATATATATATATATATATATATATATGTGTGTGTGTGTGTGTGTGTGTGTGTGTGTGTGTGTGAGCCACATATTTAAAATGCAATATACGTTTTACTCGAGAATCGAACTCAACAAGAGTGGTCTTTTCGCTTTGATTGTTAACTATCATTTCATGTCTGACTCCCACGCATTTCTCAAGATTAGTTTGAAACCATATCAGATGTATGTGACGCTCAGAAGAAATCGAACGCATTTACAATGGTCTGCAATCATAACTACCTGCATTCTTGGCTAGTTATTTATCAAGCTTAGTTGTCTTAGCCACAAAGCCCGGAGTATGGCCTATCCTGTGATTATCGAATTTACAATGATTTGTTTTAGAAGTTTAGGTTAATTTGGCCCGAAGTACGAGGCAAATAGTTGAGATAGAAGTAACAAACAATAATCCGTCGTATATTTACAAGAAAAAAAAACGATTTGATTAAACATTAATCTCATCCTCGAATATAATATTTCAACCAATTCAACGCTGATGCTCAATTTGAAACTCTCAGCCTTTTTAATTCTTATTTATATCTCTTACCTTACGATACAGCATAGTGAAAATATATTAATGATTTAAAATTTGAATATGTTTTTCTAAACCAGAACCCCAGTTGGCTGGGACTGTAGAATACGTCAACTGCATCCCTGCAGAGCGGTAAGAACCAACCCAACGAGTGTCCTCGATATGACATCAAACAATCTGATCGTGAGCTTTCGGTAATGTTGAATACCACTCCATTGCCATTGTCCCTGGTCTACAATCACTCGTTGTGGTAGCACCAGATAGGATCCTTTCTGTGGGTCGAATACAAATGTTTGATATTTAAACCTTGTTCAAACAAATAACTTATACTAAATTGAATTATTTCAAATATAACCGGTTGATCATGTAACTGTGTGTAAACAAATGACAGATTTCTGAGTTGTTAGTGATACATAGCAATACCTGAAACTAGTCAACAGTGTGCAAATGAATGAATAATGAGAAATATAATAATTACCATTTAATAATCATATTCATATTTACCGACCCCTCCGCTCGGGCAGGATGTGACACAAGGTCATTTTTTAAGCGAAGTTTAACAGGTTTGAATTCAGAGTTTTCCTTCTCCTAGACTAGTTGCGTCACCAAAGCTGAAGAACCTAGTCTGCCCTACTATTTACCCATAGCTGGAGGGAGAATAATTGGATTCATACCTTTCCCAGAGTTACTTGAAACCAATTCGCTGTCTGCAAACAAGTGTTCAATATAGTAGAGAATTAGTTTTAGATAACAATAACTGAAACCATTAAACTGTTTAAAACTATAGCAATACTAGTGTGCAAACCAAGTGGTTCTAACTCATTCAAGAATGAAATTACCTACAAACAATTTACTTCCAAATCATGTACATATATCCATTTACATTGAGCAAACAAATGACTGATGTTAAATTTTAACATCTACATAGCAATACTTAAAAGCATTTAATAGACGATTAATAGTAAATAGAATTATTCATATTAGATAGAAATATTTAGCTATATAATTGTGCCAGATATGAGCTCAGGTTCGTTGAAAAATATTAACAAATCTTATGTTTAATATGTACGTACTACACGGATCTAACGATAAATAACCAACAAGGGTTGATATGACATAAAACCCAACAAAACTAAATCTAAACACGATAAAAAATTATCTCTATATCTTAGTATTATATTCCATTATTGTCTTTGTCAATCTTTAACTGTTGGGTATCACCTACCTTTTCAGCACAATGAGCTAGGCCATCTACCATATAAGGCAGTAGCTCTAATACCAGCTGGAGACCAGTCCAGATCAGTCTGAGACCAGTCAACGATCAGTTTGAGAACAGATCAGTACGAGATCAGTCTACGTCTACGAGTCTGAGACCAGAAGAGCCGTTCCTATTGTTGAAGTCTATCCTTACTCTATCACTAATCCTATGTTCTTATTACTAACAGTCTCTCTCTTGTAAATACTCTTTCCTGTAAATATAACTATTTCCTCACATATCGTTGTTCGTCTTATTATTACTACTACTTGTGTTCACTAACCAGAACACAACATTAACAGAAATGGAAAAACAAGACATAATTGAAAAAACTCTTCAAAAACGCTGCCACTAGATTTACTCGCCAATGAAAATGAAATTCGTATCGTTTCTTTTTGACTACCGAGTGTCGAGTAATGGGTACTTTTGCGGTAACTCAACTTGATTTTTTCAGATCTTACACATACAACAACGATAATCTTCCCTGTTTTCTTTGATAATAAAATCAAACCAAAACAAATATTTAAAACATCAATGTGGCATTGCTAAATGGTTGAAAAATACGGTGGTAAAAAACAGAAATAAATAAATGATATCCTTTTTGTTTCATGGGCTATAAATAAATATATAACGTGATATGGAGAGTTGAATTGAGAAAGTGACAGGAGGTAAATTTCTGGAGAGGGAAAGAGAGAAAAAAGATGAGAAGAAAAAGCAGACTGGGAAAATTTAGAAGGGACTGCAAACCTCTATTGAGTCAGGCCAAAACACTCGTTGTAGGTCAGCCAATTACGAGTAAATGACTTCTGTAATTAAAAATGACTACAAAAAAGAGGTCACAAATCTTCTACGCAGGTGTGAAACCAATTGAAATGGAGAAGCTCCTCCCTCCAATACCAGATAGAAGTAAGCGGACGACTCGGGTTTGAAAGTTAACGCCTCGAAGTCGTGAGGTGGTATAGATGACAGTTGAACACCAGCACGAAAATATAAATACAAACAAACATTATTGCTCCCACTTTGGGGTGAGCTCCTTAAAGAGGCCTCACACCAGATGCGAACCTGTGTAAAAGAAACCAGTGAACAAGGATGTTACAGCTACGAAAAATACAGAAATAAATTTCAAGGCCTGTATCTGCTCTCTCTTTGACTTCATGAAATTTTGTTTCTCTTTGACCTACTAACTCTGACGTCTTATCTATCATGCTCTCTTTCTTTCTTTCGAAGACTACTTTGAAATTCTAGTTGCGAATAAACTTTCATGTCAATGAACGAAGACAGAGTTTGGTGTGTTCGTCACTTTTTCTTACGATGAAGTTACGACTGTACATTTGGTGTACAACGATATATCGTCATACTTGATGTAGAACCATTACAATATTCTATTTGGTTTCATTATGGTACATATATAATAATGTATATCGAGAACTTTTTGTAATATTCTGAATTTTGATATCCTCGATGTAACTATGATGTGTCATGGATGAATCTTTATATAATTTTGATAACTTTCAATAATTTACAAAAATCTTTGTACCTTATTGTTTTTGTTTTCTTGATAACATAATTTTCTAAATAATCGCTTAATGTTTTCTTGATAATATGTTTTTTGGTGTTTTCTTAATAACAGCAGTAATTGTTTGGTATTTTCTTTTCCGGGGTTTATATTTAAAGTTCTATTTCGATACGGATTTTACTCAGAACCACTAGAAAATAAAAACAAACGAGTATATTTTTGTTTAAAATTAATTTAGACGTAATATATAACGATTATTTTTCTAAACTATCATGAGGTAGACTTTCCCTCTCCTCGAGCAACAATAGGTTAGCCTATTTTGTATAATATAGTTGACTATTTTATCCCTTATGAGATAATACATAGAGAAGCATTTACAAAAAAATGTTTTGCTAAAATATAAATCTTGAAACCGAATCACATAATTTATTCATGAGGAGTAATCATTTTCTAATTTTAAGATGTTAACAAACAAAACGAAAACCTCAATAATCTCACAAAAATATATGTTCAAATGATTCTCTTCTATGTATCAGTATTTCCTATATGTCACTAATAAAAAAAAAGAAAAAGAAAGTGTCATTTTATAATATTAAAATGCCACTTTCCATTAAGTTTAATTCGAAGGAAAAGTTTAAAGGAAGCCTATTACTTGGGCAAAAGAATAATCTTGAAATAAAAATGTAGACACTCGAGGAAACTTGTTTATTAAATATCGCCTTGGGAAACAGACAGAACCACTATAGAAAGAAAACTTATTAAAAAAAAAAAAGAAACATTAAATTAGTAATGATCTTTACTTTAGTACAACATTACTTTCTGCTGTCTGAATCTATATATATAATTTTGGGAATATAATTACATATAAGTAAATGTATTTGAATCTGAAGAGCACACTTTTAGCAGTTAGTCTCAAAGGAAACTCGTCCACAACCAAAGCTGCTTAACCATCAAGGAACATAGATAACTTGACAATTTTTATCCAAAAGGTAAATTCAGGGAATTTAATAAACGCATGGTACCTATCTAGAGAAAACAAACAAATTAAAATTTATTGTAGTGCATGTGTGCACCCAAATCGTCCGCCACGGGTAGAATGTGAAACAAGATCAATTTTAAACGGAGTACAGTTGGTCTTAGTTCAGAGTAAAACTTCTAGCTCAGTTGCCTTTAAAAAGGGCAAAGTGTTCCCAACTATTGACCCAAGGCGGGTAGAACACCAGATGTACACATATCAAATAGAATTCAAATAACGTTGTTTTAGGTTTGAAACTGGGTATTTCCGACATCGATAGCAGTTACGGGATTGTCCCTGAGGTGTAAAGGCTAAAGCTCTTGACTGTGGCTTCGAACTCCAGTCGCGAGGTTACCTTCATTTTCTCACTTTACATCCTTGTGAAAGGTATCAATTCCCTTATCCTTCCACCTATGGGTGAAATATTATAACTTCTATTTCATCTACAAGGATTAATTTGGCATTGAATTACCCACGAAGGCTTAAATTCTCTAAAAATGACCTTAATAACAATTACGCTAAGCTCGTTTCCAAATTTAAAGAAGATTCATTCTTGGAATAGTACGGTTTTAGGTCTAAAAATTTTGATGAATGATATTAACTATATTTTCACAGAACATCATATAGAGTGTTTAGAGCAGACGTGTAATGGTAATAAAAATAGAATATTGGACAAATCTCTAAAGGTTTATTTCTGTAGTAAATACACATTATTAATTGATTGATCTGTTCATATATGTTTTAAAAATTACGAACAATTTTTCTTGTCCTTTATTTTTCTAAATGGTTTTAAGCCATACAAATGTTCTTTTATTAGTATATCAGTAGGCACCTTGTGCGGAGTTACTATTCGCAAAAAAGATTTACCTGACATTAATAGTTATTTCTATTCTCAATAAGTAAAGTAAAGTTGGTGACCGTAGTCGAGGGCGACCAGAAGGCTCTCTTTTCGATAGCTACAACAACGAGATGTAGGGGAGGGCGCCTCTCCTTTCCCTGGATTGCTCCACTTTACCCTTGATCCGTACCTTATAATGCTGAGTGTTAAGCAATGAGTTGTCATGTACCATTTTTAAAGTCTTTGGTATGACACGAACTGGGATTGAACCCAGGTCTCCCAGACCATTAGCGAACACTCAACCCACTAGGCCAAAGTGGAGTAAATGAGTGCATAGATGTATCAGGATTAATGTACCATTGTGATACTAAAAAGACTTTGGAACCCCGTTGTATCTCGCCGTGGTAACAAGTTGAGGAAACTGTTACGCTACACAAAGGTTTATTTACTCCTAGGTAGCAAGCAGTCGCCAGGAGAAAGAAAGTGTGTATAGAAGTTTGAGACAACTGTCAACTAGGCAATTATAAGCGACATATACTAGTGAGAAAAAAATGAGCAGGGAGAGACCTTGATTTTTTTTCATTTTCTAACATGCTGGTCCGTTGGGTCGAGTAGCCCAACGCTTCCTATAAGTGCACACCCAAATTTGGGTTCGTAAACTTTCTTCTCCTTACATCTTCGCGGCCCGTGTTTTTATGGAATACACATTTTTTAGCGTTAAAATAATGAACAAAAACATAAATTAGAACATTCTAGAAAACTCCGATCAGAAACTAATTAACAGAAAATATTTAGGTTTCTAAAATAAATATGTAAAAATACGAATCTGATTGGTCAAGAAATGTCTACGAACTTAAATTTAAAGACCTGCAATAAAACTATTTTTTGATCCACTACTAAAGTATAAATAACGAAGAATTAAATCAACCAGGTCAGTTGTTGGTCATTCAATTCATTTCTTCCACGGACCAAAAGTCATTCCGTCTACTACCCAAAAAGATTTTTCACTAGAGGTCATGAAACCAACAACAGAGCCGCGATTAAGATTCAAAGGGAAAGGCTTGCGAACTTTCTTCATCAATGCAATACGCTGTCGCCAAAATCTTAAGAAAAAACACAGTGCGGCCTTAATGAAAGCAAAGACCCATACGTAAGGTCCATCATTCATATACACCCACACATACCCACAAATCTAAGTAAAGACAATTATTTTTATCCAACTTACTTTGGCCAACCATGGCACCATTTATTTGATAGATTTTATTAACATTAAAACACGCACGCACGTGTGAACAACTCTATTTTCATTTAACTGGCCATAACTGTATTTCTACAAAAGGCACAATATGTTTCTCATTTATTTTTATTCCTGTTTTGTTATGAATATTAAATTGTTTGTTTCTTAATGTTCGTTCTTGTCATATTCCATTTGTTTTACGTGCTTGTAAAAATGTGTGTTGTATTTTTGGTGGAACTAATCGTGAAGTAATACCCGTAAAATACAAATTCACTCTCACTGGTTACACGCACGCACTACATTCTATTGACGTATTCACTTTCTCCCCCAAATCGTCCTCTAACTTCCGCCTGTTATGTCAGTGGGAGAGACATCCGCTTTCCGTGAGCATTCATTTCATTTCCTATTTGCCGTTCAGTTACGTTACATTAAAATATCTTCTTTTATACGATTATTATATTAAGATAGTGAGGAATTACATTGCAACACACACACACACACACACACACACACACACACACACACACATATATATATATATATATATATATATATATATATATATATATATATATATATATTACTTCAATGATTGACTGGCCCAGTAGGTACACAAGGTAATTTTTTTAGTTTAAAAGATTTTAATTCAGAAATTTCCTTGGACTTCACCAGCTGCCATAACAAGATTACCGGGTCTCGTTTGCCCTACTATTTACACTTAGCTTGAATTTTCGAATTCATTGTTTTTTCGAAGGGTATTAATGTTTTGTGAAACGCAAATAGAATTATCCAAGATTTGAAATCGGTTTGCCGAATCCATTTTTTGGACAATAACCTTTACGTGACAAGTGCCTGTCTGTCTATCTCTTTCTTTCTCTCTCCCTTTTCCTCTCTCTCTCTTTCTCTCTCTCTCTCTCTCTATATATATATATATATATCAGCTCAAAGAAAAGAAAGAAGAAAGGAAGAAACCCCATAACCGGGTACTTGGTTCTTAAAGTTGCAGCTTTGCATCTTCTTTTTGGGATCAACTATCTCTCTCTCTCTCTCTTTATATATATATATATATATATATATGATACACCGTATAAGCAAACCTATGATATGTATTCATCTATACATCCAGTAAAAACTGCCAATCACATAAACTGCATTAAGACAGAAAAATACCCAACATATACAATAGAAAATTGATTAGTGGTCAGCAATTCAAACAACATAACCAGAGCAAAACAGAAATTTGATGTTTAAAGAGTAATAGATTCCAGCTGCTTTTGGTCGGATATAAAACAAGACAAATGGTTGGTTGTTCCTGTGGGCTATGACGGCAAACAGAAAGAGACAATTAAATTGAAAGCAAATAAATATTAAAGAATGACGTTTGAATATCTAAACTTCTTGAACATGAACATGACAGACGTGCCTTAGTATACATTTTGAACTGGAGATCAGAGTAAACGATGAATGGGATGCAAAGGGCGATTAGCAGAGCTAAAAAATAATTGAACTTTTTCCGAGAGATGCGAAGAGGCTTGTGGCGACTTGATGTATCCTCCGGAGTGGTTTGCAATTAACCTCAGATTATAACAACATTGAAATATCTAATCCTCCGAGACTTCAGAGGACAGACAAAGGGAATTTCTGACAAAAACATATTTTGCTATAATTGTGTAACACGTTCTGAATAATGAAAATAGAATCAATATTAATATTAGACGATCAGTACTACGTTTGTTGTTCTCCAATTCTATTATATGACGGTTCATGGAGTAATAAATTCAACTTAGCAAGCTTACTCTTTACTTACATTTATATATGATTATAGAATTTTGCTTTCTAGTCCAAATAACTCGTAAATGGCAACTCAAGGCTCGTAATTCATGTTTGCGAATATAAACAAAAAATGGGGACACATAAAACTCGAATTGCCCTATATGTTCTGTGGCAGCAGACGGCTTGAAAATCTATCTCACTTGTCTTCTAACGTATTTTGGTGGTAGATGAGCTGCTTATATAACATTTTATGGGTATGTATAGCCTGGCGGAGCTTATGACTCTTCTAGTTCCAATCTGGTTTGAAGTCTGGTTGTGCTTTATCTTAGATCGGTGGCCATAATATCAAAGTTTAAAAGCCAAGGTTACCAAACTATTTAGTCATGACTAAAGAAGGCATAGTTAAATTCATACGTTTCCATAGGGTATTAACGCTATGCCAAATACAAACTCCTTTTATAAGGATTGAAAATCGACTATCCGAGTTTAATTCCTGCGATGAGCTCTTACGGAAATCATGGATATATATTAAAGATATTAAAATGTAGGTGAATTCAAATCAAGTATTCATAAATCTAAAGGCTCTTCTGTCATAAAAGATGTATAAACGCCCAATAGTTTATTTATAGACATCAATTGTAAAACTAATTTCACCGGTATATTTGTTTATTTGTCTTGTGTACGATACGGTCAGACTTCTTTTTTTAAAGAAGAATGAAGAAAAATTTTGAGCAATATTCCTCAGTTTCTGAATATAGTTTTTCCTTTCACTAGACTAGATACTTTACCGAGTCTGAAATGTATGCTTTATTTTTCCCTAAAGAGAGAGGGAGATGAGATGGTTCCATGCCTTTTTCAATGGTATTAGTGCAAAACGAAAATAACATCATCCCGGATATGAACTCAGTTCGTTGTATCTATATCCTATGACGGTAAATGCTTCATTACAAGTGATGCGGCTCTCTTATTCATAGTGTCTGTTTTAGAGATGAACGTCGATGCAAAAGAAAGAAATACAAATTACGTATAAACGGGTAAATAGACATAAATCAAAAGAAACAGTGGTTCAATGAAATAGAGCAAAATATTTAACCAGTTTTTAAACTCCGTATCTACAATGGTATTTTACTCTGCAGATGTATTATATAATCCTAGACCAAAACGCCGGGGAGGATTATAAGATATTTAATAAACTGAATGTTACATAAACAAATAATTCCATTTATTTAAGCCAACTGATTAGACTCTTTTAATGCATATTTAAATAAGAGAGTTGCTGGTTGAACATGACCCGATTGTACTGAATATATTTTAACAAGGGTAAGAAAAGCACACACACACACACACGTTTAATTCTAGATGACATGAAGTGTAAAACTCTTAGCCGTGATTTTTTATCCTTTTTTATTGTTATCTTATATTACACACGAAATGCATTATGATATTACTCTGCATTTGCCTGCTCTGGTGTACGTTCCTATTTCACAGATCAAAACGCTTTCAATCATTATATATATATATATATACTAGAATATATCCGTCAATAATGACGGTTGAATTTTATATAATCGGAAAAAAATTAAGACTCTCTCACTTTCTCCTTCTTTCTCTCTCTTCCTTGTAGCTATTAAAGTAAATTCAAAATGCAGACAGACTCAGAAACTTAAGAAATTGTGTCCGATGTGATGTCAGCCTGCTTTCTCGACAACTTGTCTGCCTTCTTTTCCTTTCTCTTTTGAGTGGCAAACCACAAATCCCATGATTCGTTCCTTCCTCTTTTTTTTTCTTGTTTTCTTTTTCCAGTTAATTTTTTTTCAGTTTAAAGATTACGACAAAAAGCACCAGAGATCTCACCTTCCGTTCTTTCTTTCTTTCTTTTCTTTCTTTCTTGCTTTCTGTCTTTCTTTTGAATATTATATATGAAGATACAGAGATGTACACACAGAACGTTACACTTGTGTTTTATATTATTATGAGATATATACAGAGAGAAATTGTATGAAACTCCATGTCATGAGTATTTTAAAAAATATTCTTTAATATTTTATTTTTAGAATATTATGGTAATTTTCAGCCCCGTTGTCTTTGTCACGTTTTAAAAACTGGCAGATTTTGTACCGGCAACGAACTTACTTCTGTGCTGCAGTAGCCCCTTCGGACAATCTCTGTTTACCTTGTGGTCCACGAAGTGAGTAATGGATCAAAGCTTTGCACTGTAATGTTGGGTAAAGATTTTTCGGAGGTTGGCTCTCTATGTGGTATTCATGTGAGGGATGATTTTATTCATGTTGTCTTTTGGTTTCTCTAAAAGCAAAGAGGTTCACGATATCTTTCGAGAATCATTATATTTCTCTTTTCAGGCGTAGACTCAATCCCAATTTTACTTTTATTATTGTTTCATCAATAATTAACCAACATACAATAGCGTTTTAAAGCAAAACTGACGGACAGAAATACAGAGAAAGAGAGAGAAAAAGGCTTACTAGTATTTATTTTTCGTCTCCCTATTCTGAAACCAACAACTTAATTCTTCGATTTGGGAGATCAAAACTTTCTTGACTTTTCGGGTTACCAGTCGGATACACTCACTTTCGCTCAATAACACAATGCCCATTGTGTAATGGTTATCGTCGTAAGAAATTGACACGGCGACACGAGTTCAAATCCTGGACGAGACTGATTGCATTTCACATAGCACTAATACCCTTGGGAAAGGTATGAATCCAGTTATTCTCCTTCCAGCTATGGGTAAATAGTAGGACAGACTAGGTTCTTTAGCCTTGGTGAGGCAACTAGTCTAGGAGAAGGAAAACTCTGAATTAAAACCTGTTAAACTCCGCTTAAAAATTGACCTTGTGTCATATCCTACCCGAGCGGAGGGGTTGGTAAATATGATAAATATGATAACACAATGCCGGTTATCCACCTTCTCCTCTTTTGAATAGTGACTGACCTTAAATCCTCTCTAACCTGCAATCCGAAAGGTAGCCCCTTAGTAATTTATAAAAACCAACACCTATATTTCCAGACCGACCAACATGAACATCAAAGAATGGCCGTTCCGCTCTCCGGAATTTCTAACTTATTTTGTCTCTGTGTGTCGGCTGAACGGTGATTAGATTAATTCATATAAATTAAAAGGTGTCATGAAGCACCTAGCACAATGTAAAAATTCGTTGATTGAGCAGGGTAGTGGAACAATCCTAGGAATGGAGTGGCGCCCTCCCCTATACCTTGGTGTAGTTGCTATTGAAAAGGCACCTTCGTGTCACCCTCGACTAAGATTACCAACTTTACTTGACTTATATATATTATAAAAAGAAATGCTATTCGTGATAAATAAATTAGTAAATTTGCCCAGGATACAGACTAATCCTTTGCAGCATTTAAAAAATCTAGAAGTAGATTTAGTTAAAGAGAAATACATTTTTACTTAGCGGATATAGTTGTTCAAGCTAAACACAGCAAGAAGAAAAAGAAAAAAAGAAGCAGAATAAATACCCAGACTTTGTCAGATAACTGTAAATAAATTTTAGTACTAAGGGGTCAACGATTCCGACAATGATTGGAGGTGTTGTTGTAATCTAACAGAACCTGATAAAAATATTAGAAAATTGGATATCAAGAGACCTATTGAAACTGTTCATACGACAACACAGTTAAAAAAAAAAATTAAAGAAAGCCTTTCAGAGCTTAGAAGACCTGCTGTCACTTTGATTTCAGCGAAGGCCACGAGTTAGCAATGGTATGAAAGCAAGCATAAAATAAATGATTCAAATTGAATGAAGAGCATTAAAATATTATGGGCAGAGAGATTAAGTTTGACTTTTTACTTCAGAATAAACGTTATTCTTCGATTTGTAGAATAACCTGAGGTGTTATACCCAGGTGACAATTTTATTTGATTCGGAACTCCATGTGTCATTTACTTTTTTTCTTCACTGACAGACGATCAATTGATTTTAAAAAGCCAGCTAATAGAATTCGAGGTGATATCAGTATTTTTTTCTTTCCTTTTCTTGTTTTTTTATGATTTAAGTATTTTGTCTGCAATGTGACACTCTCTTTTAGGATTCTTTTGAAATCGATTATTCTGGAGTGGTTAAAGAATGTTCTATTAAATTAGGATGCACTGAGAATCAAGCTTCAAACAGGTTCGGTGCCAGGCATCTTTGACACGTAATTAAATGGAAGTTAAAAAAAAAACAGCACAAAAAATTAGAATCATCTCAGATGAGCACAAATATGCAAACACACACACACACACACACGCACGCGCACGCGCGCAAATACACACAAACAGCAAACCCAAACAAATCAAATAGGCAGATATTCTGGAAGTTGAAGAAATATGTAATTAAATATTAAAATATTAAACAGTTGATCAATAATAATTATACAGATATTTATAATTTTTCAAAGTCAAACTTTCGATTTAACATTTGATGCGGCAATTGTGTAGTCATACATTTCTTTTGAGATAGTGAGATTTTTATGTTTCATTGACATCATACTGTAAAGGTACATATATTGTCATATAAATGTATTGATAATTATGTGATATTTCTTTTCTAAACAATCTTCTGTTGTGCAGGTGAAATATGCATTAGGGATTTTAGAGTTGTTCTTGGAAATTTATTTTATTATTCTATATCCTATCAAATATTCAGTGTAGACTTTGCAAAGGGAAACAGATAATTAGGACTAGTAGGAAACGTTTGCACTCACTCACTTCTGAGCTTAATTTTATTGGTAAGACAAACAACTTCAAAACAAAAAAAATGTAGTTATCTACTAAGGTTTACTTAGTTTGCCACAAAGACAGATATATAGAATACCGAAGGAGAAAAGAATTCACTAAAACGAATCAACTATCATAGGTCGATAATATTACACAACTTAAGACTTCCTTGAAATAATCAACATTAACTTAATTAAGTGTTGTTTGTTAACAATCATCATCATCATCATCATCGTGATATCCCTGACCCACTCTCGCCATCACTCCCTATCATTCATCGCTTTTGGCAGGTCTTCAGGTCTACATCCCGTATCCTCACATAGCTGCTGTATGTAAGTTCGAGCCATGATTTCTAACAAATAATGAAAATAAACTTATTCAAATGTTGGTTCTTACTAAAGTAATATAGGAATATGATAATGGATGGCACAAAGTCATATGGATGTAAGTCAAATGGATAAAATAACCCTCTATGATATGTTACAGTTTGGTTTGGTTTGGTTTTATGGCATATCAACCATTGTAGGTTATTTAATGTCAAAATCCATGTTTATACATATAGTAAGTAAAGTTGGCGACCTTTGTCGAAGGTGACCCAAAGGCTCCCTTTTCGATAGCTGCTACACCAAGGTGTAGGGGAGGGCGCTACTCCTTTCTCTGGGTTACTCCACTTTATCCTTGATTAGATTCTTACCTTATAATGCTGAGTGTTAAGCAAGGAAGCATTAAGCACCATTTTTTGAGTCTTTGGTATGACTCGAACTGGGATTGAACCCTGGTCTACCGGGCATTTGCCGAACACTCTAACCATTATGCCAATGTCCGGTCTATTTCCAACAATTCAGTTTAGCATTAGTCCAGTTTTTTTATACACATGTAAATATCAAAAACAGTTCTATATCAAGCAATTCACTTATACATAAGTACACAGTTTAAATGTCTGTTGTATAGTGACTCGTACCACATGACTTCTGATATTGCAGAAGTATAAAAGAAACAGGAAGTGAAGTAGAAAGAGAAGCGGAGAGACTGCTCTGGAAGGACATCGGTCAGTAGTTGACCAACTTTAGACGTAACACTAACAGTGCAAGACTTATAATACTATTTGGATTGTACCTCTTCAGTTAATAAATAATTAACTCAATTTCACAGTATATCTTTTCCTTGCCACGATACAACAATGTCAAAAATAGTTCTATTTGTAAGAATTCAGTTTAGCATAAGTACAGTTTAGTTCTATTTTACCCGTACATAGGACCGTATTAGGTGCAACCACTCCGGGACAGAGTGGACATGGGAGCAATGACAATAAAAGGAGTTCTCCGCATTCCCCAAAACTACAGCATCACAGAAGCCTCATAATCAAGTTGTTTGGTGGGGGTCCTACTCCTCTGCATAGAAGCCGTCGTTGTATTCTACAGTTTCAGCCGATTTGGGCAATTTTGCTTATATTGTCAAATATAGTCCAAAATCGTCGTTCTATTCTCCATAATTGGGATCGTTTGAACTTTTGTTTAAGGCTGCAATCTGGGCCAGAAGCGCTATGTTAGGCTTTCTTAAATTCATCAAGTTGCTACTTTAATTTAGGTATTTAAAAATGCTGTACCTTTTGATGATAATGAATGGCGCAAGGCTAGCTGTATGTAGGTGTAAAGAAAAAAACCCATCAACAACAATCTTCTAACATTAGTCGCTTAATACTGCGCCCTAACTTAATAATAAGGATATTTTAGCATAGGTCACCTACATTACACTTCGTAAGACACCTTGCAAATTATGAAGGTGTAATCAAACGAATATACATTTGGTTTGGTTTGGTTTGATGGGTTTTATGGCATATCAACCTTTCTGTGTTATTTAACGCCAAATCCATGTTTATGTGAATAATCCGTTCTCTATTTAAAACAATTCAGTTTAGCATAAGTACACAGTTTAATTGTCAAAAGCATTTCCATTTCAAACTATTATATGTAACAATTCAGTTAAGTGTAAATACAGTTTTAATGTTGAAGAACAGTTCTATTCCAAACAATTCAGTTAGGCATAAGCACACTGTTTAAATGTAAGTACGGTTTAATTGTCAAAAACATTTCTATTTCAAGCTATTCAGTTTGCTCAAACAATTCAGTCGAGCATAAGTATGCTGTTAGTTCCATTTATCCCATAGATAGGGCCCTATCAGGTGCTACCACTCCGGGTCAGAGTGGACCGGGGAGTGATGGCAATGAAGCGGTACTACGCATTCCCCAAAGCTCCAGCACTGCTGGAACCTCACCATCAGATTGTTTAGTGTCATTATCCAGGACACTCATTGGGGGGGGGTCTTACCCCTCTGCAGAGGTTCAGTCGATGTATTCTACAGCCCCAGCCGAATGGGCAATACACAGAGTTAAATGTCCAACAGTTTTATTTCAGATAATTCAGTTCAGCACAAGTTCACAGTTTAGACGTCAAAAACAGTTCTATTTAGAGCAATTCAATTTAGCTTTAGTACGCAGTTTCAATGTCAAAACTGTTCTCTTTTAAACAATTCAGTCTAGCATAAATACGCGGTTTAAATGCAAAAATCAGTTTAGTGAAAAAAGCATGGTTTAGTTCTATTTACCCCATAGATAGGGTCCTTATCAGGTGCTACCACTCCGAGCCAGAGTGGACCTGGAAGCGATGGCAATGAAGGTGTACTCCGCATTCTCCAAAGCTGCAGCATTGCTGGAACCTCACCATCAGATTGTTTAGTGTCATATACAGGACACTCGTTGGGGGGGGGTTCTTACCCCTCTGCAGAGAAGTAGTCGGTGTATTCTACAGCCCCAGCTGACTGGGAAAAATATACATTTGGATTAATATGTGAATATGACAATAAAAGCCACAAGGCGAGATGAATGGAAGTTATGGAGAGAGAAAAATGACTAACAATGATTGGCTTACACAAATCACTTGACATTTTACCTTACAAAACTTCCATGAATAAAGCAAACTATACTTGTAGGTAGTTAGGAATATAGTATACATGATAATATATAGTATACATGATATATATCAACGAATTCATCAAAATATAATCATGTTCATATTGAAATAATGTTGTACAGCTTCTTTCCTTTTTCTTCCGCGCGATTTTTGACCAAAAAATAATAAAAGAAGGAATGTAAATGAATACACAGCTGAACAGAAATTTTACTACAAAACCAAATGTTTTGCTTTGTGCAAATAAATGAGCTCTAACTTTTTTAAAATAAAATTACCTACAAACTATTCATTTACAAATCGCATTCATTCATATATATATATATATATATATATATATATATATATATATATATATATATATATATATATATATATATGATTTTGCATTTGATAACACCCAAAATTCATAACACCATTGAACCAAATAACTTATTATCAAAACATTTAGAATTTTAGCAAACAAATGATCACCATTATTTATTGTGTTCAAACAAGTGACTAATAGTAAATGAAATTATCTATGTTGCAAAGAAATTTATAAACTAATTATAAGTGTGCAAACAAATGATTAATATTGATTTAGATATGAATACCAGAGTTACAAATGGTATCTAGAAATACTAGAAACCTTTTTTATTGTGAGGAAAAAAAAAAGCTATAACTAGTTTGAAAATAAAGTTATCAACAAACCAGTAGCGTAGAAATCATATATTTATATACTATGCGTGTTAAATAACCCTCAAGGGTTCAGATTACATTAAACAAATTTACTTAAAAACAATGTTACCGACAAGCTAAAATCAAATCAAAATGAACCCATTTAACTATATTCAAGTAAAAGGTAAGCATTGAATAGAATTGTCAGTGTCCGAATACAATACATGAACCCATTTAACAGTGTGCAATATAAATGAAGATCTTGCTCGTTTAGAATAACGTTACCTATAAGATTTTCGCATACAATCACACACACACACACACACACACATACACACACACACACACACACACACACACATATATATATATATATATATATATATATATATAATTAACTTAAATCGCGAGTCGGAAATCTCTTACTAAAGTTTCACCTTAACGGATCATCAGGGAGTCAAATCCCAACTTCTTGTCATCACTTGTTCCTGGCGTTTTTTTTTTCTGGTAACTGTGAATGCTGGTAGATATTAGATTATTAAATATATATATATATATATATATATATATATATATATATATATATATATATATATATATATATATGTATATATATATATATATATATATATATATATACAAAATACCAGGGATGCTTAACTGGGACCACTGGTTTCATGCTGTCTTATTACAACAATAATCCGGCAGATGAATCTTTTAATAAGACTGCCCGAAACCAGTGGTTGTATATAACCAACATGCTATTGAAAATATTAAAAAAAACAGATATGTATTTATTTATTATTATTATTATGTAATAAATCTATCGCAGATATAGAACATTCTCCAAATTACACCGCATTTGGTCAGCCACAAACCCACCAAATGAGATAGTCACAACCTTATAACTCTTTTTACACACACACACACACACACACACACACACACACACACACACACAGACAGACACACACACACACACACACACACACACACATGTATGTAAAACAATAGTAATTGTGATTCATAACCGTTTAAAATTTACTTCGCAGCTAATAGCTGCTCGTGGCTGAATGGTTAGAGGCTTCGACTTGCGTTTAAGTCAAACTGGGTTTCGATCCCAGCTATGGGTAGCTACTGTCTAGCCACACTGATGAGTTCTGATAGAACGAATCAGATCTGTCTGTGGATGTCTATATATATATATATATATATATATATATATCATTTGGCATTGAATAACCCACATAAGGTCCCTTATGCCATATACACAACAAAACCAAAGCAATAGTATTTTCTTTAGGTTAGATGTTGCGTATTAACGTAGATATACACCCTATTTGCCCATTGTTCATTTTCATTTACGCCAATATAAATAGATTGGATGAAGAGAACCAAAATCAAAGCATTCAAAATATACTCATCAAAGTATAATAAGTGGAATTTTTATATATTATAGACATAATATACATAATTCTATTTCATTACAATTAATCTTATATCCTATTTATTCAAAGCAATATATCATTCTTGAATGAAAAAAGAACAAAAAATGACAGCAATGATTTTGTTTTCAAGTATAATTAAATGAACTTGAAAACATGTTTTCCGGTCTTGATTATAATTAAAATTTGGGTACTAACATGGACACTTCCATTGAAATGTAGACACTATCGTAATATTAGATCTGATATTGTTCTCAACAAAGATAACAGCTATTCTATTATACTTAATGTTCTATTCAGTAGACATACAACCATAAGCAGACGATCAATACAATTCTCCCTTTAAAATTCTTACTGTACACTTTCTAGGCTGCTTAGCAATAAAACAAAACTAAAATGATGTCAATAGGATATACATACTAAGAAGAGAAATATCTGGTAAAAAGAGTGAAGACACATTATGAGTGCATTTATTGAAATATTTTATGCTCTGCTTTTTTATATAAAGGATGCAATAAGTGCATAAAATTTACTCTGTGTCAAATAGGTTAAACACTGAAAGTATGTTATGTCTAGGACAGTCAGTGCAAAATATTAGATTTGGTAGGGTTATAACATACAAATGTAGGCGGTCAGAAAAATATTTTTTATTTATTTGAAAGTTAAATGCACCAACCATGTCTTTGTTTAAACTTCTGAAGACAGCGGTATCATGAACTAGATACATACACATACACGCTCTTATACATACATTCGAGTATACATATATACTAGCAGATGTTTTGTTTGGATTCGGCTTCTTTGTTTAATGGTATATCAAATATTGTACGTTTTTTAATGCCAATTTCTAGAATAACATGAGTGGTGCAATTTAACCCATATCTGGGATGATGGGTGGGTCATACCTTTCCCAAGGGTATTTGTTCGAAAGTAAACATCATGGCACGACTGGAGTTCGAACTTACCGATTACGATTTCGCCGTCCAACAGTTTTAACTATTACACCACAAGGAGAACTCCAAGGATTTTTTGTGTTTCCTAAACTAAATATTAATCACAAGACTAAATGATTTAAAGACATAAGAAAGAAGGAGTTTCCAAAAGAGGGGATAAAGAAATAATTGAACAAATGAAAATCCTCAGGAAGACGTGTGCAGGATGACTTATGAGACAATTCAGAAGATGACTTTTCGTCCATTGTTCATTTTTGTCTGGATAAATAAAGCTTCAGTTTTCGAAATTTCTTGTTCAAACATGGAATATATATATATATATATATATATATTATATATATATATATATATATATATATATATATTGTGTTTTTTAACTTTTTTTTAACGTATTTTCATTAATTTGTTGTTTTTTTTTTGTAAAGATTTAGTTTGCGCGATTATATATATACATATTACCGAACGAATACGCGAGAGTAGGAATGTGCTTACCGGTTATCCTGGAGCGAACCTTGCTCAGTGCGTGTGAGTATACTCCTACAAGAACCTGTAGGATAAGACGAGTAAGTGATTGTTTACCTTTTTAACACGTCGTGACAAGGAGGGAAGTGATGTATGTCATTTATCATTGGCCACCTTCAGTTTAAAGCTCAAATTGCGGTAGCTTTTGATTTTTTCACGTGTGTGCAGTGCGGTAATTGCATTATTGGCGATCTTTTTGGTGCAGGATTGCCAGCTGCAATAGCAGCTTTGCTAGGGTCACTTGGAACAGCAAGTATCATGTATCTTGTAAGGATGCCAAGAACATCCCTGACGACGAAACCCTGCACAGTCTTTGTGTGTGTGATTACAATAATATATATATATATATATAGGCAGCATTTCTTCGTTAATGCAAATTTCATTAAACATAATAGACATTTTGTGCCTACATATTTTCTTCTGGATCCGTTCGAATTCCCGTATTACTTTTATCGTATTCGGGGGAATTGATTTAGGTATTGTCCATAGTTGTATGTATCCCTAGTACTTTCCTTACACGGTAGTAATTTGCTAAAACAAAAGTTACATCACTTTTGTAATAGATTCTCCCCTGATGATGGCCCAAAGTCGGGCAGAAAGTACTAGGGATACATATAACTATGGACAATACCTAAATCAATTCCCCCCGAATACGATAAAAGTAATACGGGAATTCGAACGGATCCAGCAGAAAATATGTTGGCATAAAATATCTATTATGTTTAATGAAATTTGCATATATATATATATATATATATATATATATATATATTGTCCTGCAGGATACATGATGTCATCCTTTGGATGAGAAGGGCTTCAATCCCATCAGCAAGTAAATAACAAGGAAAATTCACGACGGTTTAACACTTGTATCGAGTTATGGTTAGGGGAATTAGAAAAAATGTACCTCGATGAATTAGATAAATGTTTTAATTCGAGGTTCTGTGTGGGCTCTCCATTTCGACTTGGTACAGCTGAAGAAGGCCGAAGGATATATCAACCGAAACGTTGAGAAGATAATAATGAAGATAGATAACCATAGTCCGAATATACTAAGTAATAAAAATTCGGTGAAAATCTGAACGATAACGCTCAGCGTGTGTCTGTGAGTCTGTGTGTACATCTCTAGGATGAAAAGGAACATTTAAAAACAAAGTAAGTAACCGTATGTAAAATTTTACGAGAAAGACAATGAGCTACGTAAAATTTATTTTACAGTTCGATTAGGAAGACTTAAAGGGGAAAATCACCTTAGGTGAAAATTTAGATACCTCAGATGTTGATGAAAATGAAAACATAAACCGAAGGCTTCAGATTTATAACCAATTCAATGGTAAATTAGACAATATCATTATCTTTAGCCGAGTCTTGATTATAAGAGCTTATGGATATTCCGCTCCAAAAAATTTTATAATATCGAAGCAGAAACTTTCATAAATTGGAGGACAATTTTTGAAGGCTCTTTCTGAACCACATCAATAATGGGCCTTTCTGATTATCGTTACTAAAAGATCATCATTACAGTAAATGAATTGTAAAAGAATACCCAAATGATACTTTATAGTTATTATATGCTAGAAAAAGATAAATTCTAATATATATATATATATATATATATATAGTTATAGTTATATATTTTGATATTTGAGATATGTCATGTAACGTGACATATCTTAAATATATGAAATATATTGTAAAAACCATATTAGAACTAATTGGGAAATATTCATAAATGGTATAAATACACACAAATCTATCTATCTAACTATCTATCTATATATATATATATATATATATATATATATATATATATATATATATATATATATATACATATCCTGTGGTTTCGTGGCTAAAAAGATGGATCGAGACAACGTATATAGTGAATTTGATCTCTAGTCAGGCTATTGCCATCAATTTGTAAAAATATTTTTGCGACGGTTATGAAATCCTTTATTCTACATGCTATGGGTTAAATAGTTTCACTAAAGTTCTTGGATGACAATAGCATTATTTATTCACAGATAGTTGATATGCCATTAAACAATGAAACCCAACCAAACTATATATATATATATATATATATATATATATATATATATATATATATATATATACATGTGTGTGTGTGTGTGTGTGTGTGTACAAGTTACCTGAAATGCCAGCAGGTTCCCAAATTACATCAAACGAGAACGTTTTATTATTTAAGTTTACAGAATCTAAATGTGAGCATCGATTAATAGACATATACTCCCCATTTTTGTTGAGGCAAACCTTGAGGCGGCATCAAAGTGTATCCCAACAAAACCTAGAACTAAATATAGAGTCCCTTGGGAAACGTCAGCGGTTAGAGAAAAACATTCACTCGTGAAAACTGCCTCCAAAAGTTATCGGAAGAACCCAACAAACACAAATGCCCGAAAACTAGAAAAGGCACAATATCACTTAGCAGGAATATATCTAAAAGAACGGGCAGAATACATACAAAATCAGATAGATAAGATTAGAGACTCGGTGGAAGATAGACAATCCAGGATAGCATGGCAAACAATAAACGAAGTAAGTAGTAGGAAGAGCACAGCCAAAGCAAAACTGAAAGCTGCAAGCCAACAAGAAAGAGTAAAACTGTGGGAACAGCATTTCAAAAATCTACTAGGAAACCCACCGAAAATAACGGGTGAACCGATCACCAGAATTATCAGTAAGCAATTATAAATTAAACTAGGTCCTTTCACCAAAGAAGAACTCGACTCGGTTCTTAAAAAAATTAAAAATAGGAAAGCTGCAGGGCTGGACGAGATCCCCCCAGAAGTGTGGAAGACTAGACAATTCGACAATATACTGCTCCGGCAATGCAACGAAGTCTATAGTCAAAATAGGATAGAAAGATGGATGAAGGGATGCATCCTTCCTTTCCCTAAAAAAGGCGACCTCGGATTAACCAAGAACTACCGAGGGATAACCCTTACATCCATAACAGCCAAAATCTACAATGCCCTACTACGAAACCGCATAGAACCCAAAATAGATAACATCCTTAGGAAAAACCAAAATGGCTTCCGGAGAAATAGGTCCACAACCTCACAAATATTAACCATCCGTAGAATCCTTGAAGGCGTTCGGGCAAAAAACCTTCAGGCGACATTACTATTTGTCGACTTTACCGAGGCCTTCCATTCCATCCACAGAGGGAAAATAGAACAAATCCTTTTAGCATACGGCCTACCAAAAGAAACCGTAGCAGCAATAATGATTCTCTACAGAAACACCAAAGTGAAAGTACGTTCACCAGATGGAGACACGGAATACTTCGACATTGTCGCAGGAGTACAAGGAGACACGCTAGCTCCATACCTCTTTATCAACTGTCTAGACTACGTGCTTAGAACTTCGATCGACAAAATCAGAGAAAATGGCTTCGAGCTGACTAAGAAAAGAAGCAAAAATTACCCCGCAAAAACAATCACAGACGTCGACTACGCTGATGACTTAGCGTTACTGGCAAATACACCTAATGAAGCAGATACACTGTTGCATAGTTTGGAGCAGGCCGCAGCAGGCATTGGCCTCCATGTCAATGCACACAAAACTGAATATATGTGTTACAACCAAACGAGCAACATCACCACACTAGACGGAGCCTCTCTGAAACTAGTAGACAAATTCACCTACTTAGGAAGTAGCGTCTCATCAACCGAAAACGACATCGACACACGATTGACGAAAGCATGGACGGCTATCGATAGGCTCTCGATCATATGGAAATCAGACCTGACCGATATAATGAAACGCAGTTTCTTCCAGGCAGCAGTTGTATCGTTACTGCTATATGGATGCACGGCATGGACGCTAACTAAACGGCTGGAGAAGAAGCTAGACGGCAACTACACAAGAATGTTGAGAGCAATATTGAACAAGTCCTGGCGACAACACCCTACGAGACACCAACTATACGGCCACTTGCCTCCCATCACGAAAACTATACAAGTTAGACGAGCCAGACACGCAGGACACTGCTGGAGAAGCAAGGACGAGCTCGTAAGTGATGTACTCCTATGGACTCCTACATATGGCCAAGCAAAAGCAAGACGACCAGCTCGAACTTACATACAGCAGCTATGTGAAGACACAGGATGTAACCCAGAAGACCTGCCGGAGGCGATGAATGATAGGGAGAAGTGGCAAGAGATGGTCAGGGATATCCGTGCTGGCGGCATGACATGATGATGATATATATATATATATATATATATATATATATTTATATATATATATATATATATATATATATATATATAATTTTAGTCTTTTTAATTTATGTGTCATACATTTATTTTGGTTATAGTTTTAATGCGGCAGAATTTAGAAATATACGATTCATAAAATACTCATGGTATGATAACAAGAAAACAGATTATATACATTTGAATATTTAAAATATTTTTCTTTACAATTTCAGTCCTGCAGAGTTAAAGTATCCGTTAAATAATAGCATGAATATCAGCTATATACACACTGTTAATTTATACATATATATGTATTTAGAATAGAGAAAATAAGGAAGTATTTCTTCAGTATCAACGAACAGATTTTTAGTGGTTGAACCTCGTGACAATATATGCAACTATTTCACCAGCCATCTTTACTTTTAATTAAATCAAATTCACATGGATTTGGTAAATAGAAGCAGACATACTGAGACGTATTTCTTCGACATTTCCAACAAATGTCATGCAAATATGTGTTCAACAACTTCAGAAATAAGTCAACAATATATATAAAACGTCATCATGAATAAATGATAAACAAGGATTCTTACACTGCGCAGCAAATATTTACGCACGCACACACACACACACACACACACAAACATACGCACATATATACACACACACACACACACACACACACATATATATATATATATATATATATATAATTTTGCTCTTCCTCGATACCCGTCCCTATCAGTCATTGCTCATGACAATTATGTTTGATGGCATCAAGTATCCAAATAGACCTGAGGAATGTAGGTTTTTCCAAGTGTACAAATACTGGTTTGTCCACACGTAAACCTCTTGCTCTGCTATTTGGATTTTTATTAATATAGGTGGCAAGAGGCATTACAAGTGCTGTAGGGTGCTGCTTCCAAGGTTTATTTTAAACAGATCCCAGTGTCCCTGTGAATTTCCAATATAACTTTTTTCAACCAGGCGTTTTGTTAAAGTTAAATTTTACAGCAATAACGTAGTAATGGTACATTTACAGTTTGGTAGAAGTTTATTTTATTTAGAGTTTTATTTTAACAGAGTTTAGATTGAGTTATAGTCGTAAAACTATAAATAAAATTTATGGTTTTACCCTGTGCAAGTTGATATCACTTTCAGTTGATGAGATATTGTTATCAATGTATATAAATGGCCAACTAATTTCAAACGGCTTCTCATTTATTGAGATGTTACTGTATTAATGTAAGAATAGACTCATAAATTTGGTAAAATTTGTTTTATAAATCACTTAATCCCGACTGATTTTGGCAATAGACCATCATTAGAAAGTGATTTTTTCATGACAGTTTACATTTAAAGATGGAAATGCTTACTAATGACAAAGGTTTGGCTTCATATATGAATTAGAATTACCTATATTACTCACGATGTTTTAAATCTAGATTCTTTGTTTTCGAAAGTGACGTTTAGTATTAAAATCAAGATAACGAATTATTAAACAATGAATTTTCTTCTATAAATTCTCCTTCAATTCATTCTTCTTTGTAATCATTATATGAAGCTAAATTGTCAAAATAAGATATAATAGTAAACAAGCTGGTCGTCATGACAATAGGATAAAAGGAACAACCTGTTTTTAAAAGAACTGCTTCATGCCAGACATGACTGAGTTAGTTAAAAATAACCGTGTTGTGAATTGACTCCATACTACATTATCGCAGATCTGCGTTTAATGCTGAGCACCTTCAGATTGTTATGGGGTTATGATAGCCACGGTGAAGAGAGAGATGGATCTAAAAATGTCTGTCTGCATTAGATATTTAGGTGCTTTTCAAAAATGTGTGACTTCCTTTATGGAGGAGTCATATTATCAATACTAAATATACTTGTAAACAAACTGATTCCACAATAGGTTTGTTAGGAGAACAACACGTTTAAAAATCAGTTTTCTTAAATTATCAATTATATTAATATATATTATTTATTTACTTATTTATTTGTTAAGGTGTTTCCCTTTTGAATGATTTTTAAACAAGTAATCTAAGAGACAGGAAACCGTATTTCTGCATGTTTCAGGAGACTTGAAGTGTATAGATTACATGTGATGAGCTAAAACATGCAATGATTTCAAGATAGAAAAGCTTTCATTATTGCCTCTTGATCGGGAAAACAAGAAACTGGCAGTTGCGATTAATACGCTTAAATTTTAATATTTTAATATCTAATATACATGAGGGACTCTCCTGGCGATTTCGGCGAGTGAAAGCGGAACATCATTCGTCCGTTCTCATGCTCGTATCCCATACGAGATTAAAAAGCAGCTGCAGATTTACATACGAGTCCACAGATAGAGCAAGCAAAAGAGTTGGATGGAAATAAATTCTGACAATATGAAAGTGAAAAAAAAAAAAATGGAAAATTAAATTGACGTTTCTCTATAATGATATCTTATTCTGAAATGATATATTATTTGGCAAAAATAAGTATACATGTGAGAAGGAGAGAAACGTACATACCTTTTTTTGAATTTAAAGTGTGATTTTTAAAATGTTAAACATTTACGGGAGCACCTTTATAATTTCCTTTTAAACAGTCTCCACATGTTCGACCTTCTATGTCAACGCATTCTTTGAATCGAACACATGTTATAAAAAGTCTTAATTTTTTAATGTGAGCATTTTTAATTTGACAAGCAGAATTGATATTACAGAGCCAACCAGTAGAATAATTCAATAATGTACAGAGGAGAATGGTAAAGTCAATGAAACTTTAAAATTATAATATCATGAAGGAGCTCCCATAGAAATTTTTATATATCCTTGGAGAATCTAACATAACCAGAATTTTTCACATTTAAGATATGTTCATGAATAATTTTTGTTGTTTAAGCCAGTGTATATCCTACATCCTGGAATATTGATTTGGTGAGAACAGGGGATATGTTGTTCTATATACCGTCAATTCATGACCAGGAATCTACAATATATGGCAGGTCGTTATGAAAGTAATGCAGAGTTAACCTGGCATAATAAAAGCATCTATAGAAAAATTGGAACAAAAAGATTTACATAAACATATTTTATATCACAAACACGGAAATAAATGATGTACAAACCTTGCAGGATATACTAAGACTGGCTTGATTTTCGCATCCTGATCACATGAAAAATTCATTTTCACAAAATAAAAATGATGAAAGCTCTCCCTAAAGAAAGAATTAATTTTCAGTATTGGCTTTCAGTTTTCATACAACCTCTCTCTCTCTCTCTCTCTCTCTCTCTCTCTCTCTATATATATATATATATATATATATATATATATATATATATATATAAACACACACACACATACACACACACACACACACACACACACATATATATATATATATATATATATATATATATATATATATATATATATATATATATATATACATGTTACCTTCAATAAGTTTCCAGACTTGTTTGTACAGGCATTTAAAAATGTCGTAAACTCTTGAAAATTCAGTATGTTATTGCTATACATCTTATGAGGTGACAGACTAATTTTTATGATTTCTGGTTTAAATGAACAGCTACAGCAGTAATTGGAATACACCCTACAAAAGCCTGATTGTCACTACTGGTGAATTTCAAAAATGGACATTAGAAAAACGATATGCAATCAAATTCTGTTTTAATCTTAGAAAAAAAGCCATGCGATGATAGCTGAATATATTGCTATGAGCCAGGGACCAATATAAAGAGTTCCCAGTGGAAGCATGCTGGCTCTCCCAAACACAAGAAGGCCAGACAGAGCAAATCCACCCACACCCTTTTTGATTATCCCTTTTTTTGACAGCACTGGCATGATCTACATGCACTGGGTTCCCATTGGAGAGACAGTCAACAAGGTATACTATATTGAGGTTTTAAGGAAGTTCAGGAAGAGGTTCTGTCGGAAGAGACCAGCACTCTTCAAATCGGGTCAGTGGAATTTGCACCAGGACAGTGCACCAGTCCACAACTCCCTCCTTGTCGCAGACTATTTGACCAAGATGGGTATCAAGACAGTTCCTTACCCTCCCTATAGTCCACACCTTGCTCCCTGTGAGTTTTAGTTATTCCCTAAGCACAGAGGTTGTCATTATGAGACAATTGAGGAGATTAAAGAGGCTGCGAGGAAGGTCATTGACACCCTCATGCAAGAGGACTTCAATGGGGCCTTCCAGAAGTTGTTGGAATGGTACAACAAGTACATTGCAGCCGGAGGAGATTTTAACGAAGGCGACAAGAGTTTCATGTATGTACTCTCAATATAAATGCCTATACGAAAAAAGTCTATAAACTTATTTAATGATCCTCGTATATATATATATATATATATATATATATATATATATATATATATATATAAAGAGAGAGAGAGTGTGCGTGTGTGTGTGTGTGTGTGTGTGAGAGAGAGAGAGAGAGAGAGAGAGAGAGAGAGAGAGAGAGAGAGAGAGAGACTTACGTAAAAGTCTGTGTGTCCGTAAAGTTGTTTGCTTGCAGTTGTATCTATATGAGTTTGCGCACATGTTTACCTTGTTATAAGTGTGTTCTTGTGTGTTAAATTTGATACATACATGTAAGCTTTAAACTGATACCATTGGTATCATTTTTATATAGCAGCCTATATACTTATCCATAATTTTCGACGATGAAGTAAATTGTTAAGTATAAGGTCTTTCCAATGATTAAAATACTTTCCTGTTTACATTCATAAGAAATGGAAGATTTCTGGAAGTATTATATATATATATATATATATATATATATATATATATAATTGTGTGTGTGTGTGTGTGTGTGTGTGTGTGTGTGTGTGTGTGTGTGTGTGTGTGTGTGTGTGTGTGTGTGTGTGTGTGTGTGTGATTCATATAGATATAAGAGAGACAGACTTAACACATTAATTATATGTTGATACACGTGGTATATTTTCTTGATCATTTTTTTGAATATGCAAGAGAATATTATGAGTAAACTGATTCGTAAAAGTAGTTTAGCTATTTTTAATGTTGTCTACAAGATACGAATTATGCAACATGAAGAGAAATAAAGAGAGAAATATTCAGATAATTATATCGAAAAGGAAAAGGAATATTTGAAAGAAAAGAAGACGAGATAGAGAAAAACAAGCGAGGAAAAAGGATAGAATATTTCTAAGAATATCAAATTAAAACAAACAGTTAATGTAAAGAGTTGAAACACTATAAAACATTTGGGCAAAAATAGAAATAATAACGGATATAAAGAAGGGTGTGAAATAAAGGAGAAATATTACAGAATTTTTTTAAAAAATAGAAAGAAAGAAAAATATGATGAAAAATAAAAGAAAGAAAGAAAGAAAGAAAGAAAGTAAGAAAGAAAGAACCGGATAAGAAAAAGACATTAACGGAATAAAAGAAAAAAAAAGAGAAAGAAATAACGTTTTAAAAAAGTGAGTGAAAGGAAAATGATTAAAGAAGATTAAAAAATCAGTATAAAGAAAAAAGAAAAAGAAGGAAGTAAAAAATATATGAAACAATAAAAAAGGTGAGAATATTTTGAACATCATAAATGCATGCTGACAGCATGCAGTACTTTGACTCTATCTGCTTGTCTGTCTGTCTGTCTATCTGTCTGTCTCAGTCTTTCTCTTGCAATCTGTCCCTATCGGTTAACGCACCTCATAATTATCCAAGGCCGCATTCAGTTAGTCTATAGGAAAATTGAAATAAATAGGAGAAAAAAAAAAAAAGAAGTGAATGAAGTGAAAAAAAGAAGGGAAGATCGGAATGAAAAAATGGGAAGAAAGTGAAAAAGAAAAAGGAATGAATGAAGACAAGAATGAAGGAGAAAGAGAAATAAAAATTAATGATTGAAAATGAAAGAAGTTCTATGAGTAAAGAATGAATGGAAAGAATGGGATTAAAAATATGAAAACAATGCGAAAGAAGGAAGATATTTCGACAAACTGAAATTTTTAATTGAGGAAAATATAACTGAACGTCGAGGACAACTTCCTTTCTGTCGGGGATGTGATTTCAATAGTGGAACTCGTTGAACCCATAAAAGAAAATGTAGAAACTAAAGAAGACAAAAAATCAAAACAAATGCAATATAAAAAAATGGCTGCGAATGAAAAAAAAAACGTAAAATTAGTAAAAGAAAAACAGTTTAAAGATCTCTGAATAATAGGCAGTAAAAGGAAAAAAAAACAAAACAATGTAAATTTAAAAAAAAAAATATGTAAACTAAAGGCAAATTTGAACAACGTCGATTGATGTGTGTAGAGACACTCACTGACGTATCGTTGATTTTAATGATGTGCCCTTTACAGAGAAAATAAAACCTCTTAAATGCAAACATGATTAAAGCCTAGAGAGTGGAATCATTGGGTATTGTGCTAACATAGGTTTCTTAAAGAATTTACACTCCCCTGAATTCGTTTTAACAATAACAGAATAAAATCTAATTCCTTAAGTTCAGTGGTTCTTGGAAGATGGTTCTAAGAAGACTTAACAGCGCTGAGGAGTTTCTCAAAATAGAGATGCTTTCTACTCTGAATTGTCAGGCTTAGAAGATATTTGTAATTTGGTGTCCGTAGTCCAGGGAGACCCGAAGGCTCTTTTTTCATTTGCTACCACACCAAGGTCTAGGAGGGCGCTACATATTTCCCTAGATTGCTTCAATTTACACTTGATCCGAACCTTATACTGCTGAGTGTTAAGCCAGTTTTTTGTCTTTGGTATGAATCTACCTGGGATGGTACCCTGTCTCCCGGTCCAGTGGGAAACACTCTACACATTTTTATTCATTCAAGCAAAGCAACCAGACCATTCAACAATATTTAAGTGCGTTTACTAAAGTTAGGAAAAGAAAAATCAGTTTTTTTAATAGAGAAACAGGATAAAGGTGGACATAACAATAAAATTCTTGCGAACGGTAATCCAGGAACAGTTCGATATTCCTTGGTGGATAAACCTCTTCATAACCACTTCATTACCATTAGTTTCAGTTCCACTTTTACGCCGATGTGAAAAACATGCTCGTGTCTCATCTATTAAAATTGATTAATTTTATCTTGAGAAAATTAGCTTTTGAAACCTCACTAAGAAAATATAAGCATTTATTGAACATTTTATCACAGAGAAATCTCTCTCTCTCTCTCTCTCTCTCTCTCTCTCTCTCTCTCTCTATCTATCTATCTATCTATCTATCTATCTATCTCACTCACTCATGTTCTTACTCTCTCTGTCTCTCTGTCTCTGTCCGTCTCTCTCTAATATATATATATATATATATATATATATATATATATATATATATATATATATATATATATATATATATAACTTGTATTATATTTTCGTCGAACAAAGGCATAGAAAAATACAGACAGACAGGATCACACACACACACACACACACACACGCACGCGCACGCACGCACGCACACACACACACACACACACTTATATATATATATCTATATATATATGTTTACATAATATTCCACTAAAATATCCCGCTCATAAACTTTTGGCAGCTACTTAATCATCTGCCGAATATACAGAGGGTGTATTCTATGGGGATAAGGATCATGCTTATATTTTCTGTCTACAAAATCAGTCACTGCCGATTTATTGACTGTAGAAATATGAAAATATAATTATGTTTCTCATGGCAAAAAACAAGTCAAAAATGTTATATTATTTTGAGTCAGATGTTATATTTAGTTAAACGGTTAAAAGACGAAACATTAGAATATTTCAAAATCATTTTCAACATTACCTCCAAAAGAACAATTGGACCAATGGATGACACCCTCGTAATTAGTACCACTGATTGCCAACCAGAGCTGGACGTGACACAACTTTAATTTTTTTACCATAATTAGAACTGTGTCTTAGAAGCAAAGCAACTTGTAAATGGTTGAAATAACTTTTTTTCGATACTGTCTATTATATTCGCTGCTTATGCGATTATATATATATATATATATATATATATATAATATATATATATATATATATATATTTAATGCAATCGGATCTCTTAATCATAAAATGTAATGTCCGTGTACAAAAACATTTACAGCAAACCAACAGAAAGTTTAACAAAAATTCTAATTTTAACATAACGGGAAAGTCAACAAATAACAAAACTTACATCAGTTCTAGAAACGTATGGAGACACTTATGTATTACGTTTTAGGGAACCTTGGGAGGGGAAATGTTTACCAAGCTTGTATTGAAAACTTACCCGAGTGCGTATAAGACTAATTTGATGTCCCATTCATACAGCCTTAAGTTATATCTGGGGAAAACGCTCAGTAAATTACTATATATCTCATTTTGAAACTTTTGAGATAGGGATTCAACAGCAAACTAAAATAATTCAAAACTTCCTCAAATACAGCATAGAAGATAAAGGAATTTTATATCTTAAGAGACATTGTTTTTAAAGACAGATCTTTCTCCTTAATATCGAGAAAATAAACCAGGATATCCTTTATGAATACATGAAAAATCGACTGGTTAATTTGTTAAGTATTTCAAGTTTAAATCGCGAACTGTTTGTATCATTAAGTTTTAAACGTTTATTCACACTCGAAACTAACCCTGTTTGGTATGGTTTGGTTTGTTGGGTTTTATGGCATATCAACCTTTGTTGGTTATTTAATACCAAATCTATTCTTATGTAAATAATCTGTTCTATTTAAAATAATTCAGTTTAGCATAAGTACACAGTTTAATTGTCAAAAACATTTCCATTTCAATCTATTCAAGCAGTTATATGTAACAATTCAGTTAAGTGTAAATACGGTTTTAATGTCGGAAAACAGTTCTATTTCAAACAATTCAGTTAAGCATAAGCACGCAGTTTAAATATAAGTACGGTTTAATTGACAAAAACGTTTCAATTTCTAGCTATTCAGTTTACTTAATTCAGTTTAGCATAAGTATGCTGTTAGTTCTATTTAACCCATAGATCAGGTGCTACCACTCCGGGCCGGAGAGGACCTGGGAGCGATGGCAATAAATGGGTACTCCTCATTCCCCTAATCTCCAGCACTGCTGGAACCTCTCCATCAGATTGTTTAGTATCATATACAGGACACTCGTTAGAGGGGGGTCTTACCCCTCTGCAGAGGTGCAGTCAGTGTATTCTACAGCCCCAGCCGACTGGGCAAACCAACCCTGTGGAACCTGTCAGCACTGCTAAGCTTTCATGGAAGTTGTCTTACAAGAAACAGGAATCACGTTTTAATTGCTTATTCTTGAAACGAATTCGAAGGTGAGTGAATTCTTCAAAGATTATATTAAAGATTAAGCATTGATGTGTTGCGGGGCGGATAAGCGCGTCGACTCCGCAATTGATTTAAGGTTAATGCGTGTGAGTGGAGTGACAGCCAGAGACAATGAAGGGAGACAAAAGGACGAGATAACAGATACAACAAAAGTGACGATTTTATTGCCGGAATTACAAACGTGTATGTAAATATCCGAGGTGGTTGTATGTGGTCTTCAGCTAGATGGGTGATATCGTTAGCTGGTATGGTCGAGTTATAGATGTGCGTAGCTGGACGTTCGACGAGGGTAGCTGGCGTAGGTCGAGTCGTGGAGATACACCTAGATGTTTGATGCGGGTAAGCTGAGATCGGTTGGGTTGTTGGATGCAGCTTGATGGTCATTGCGGGCAGCTGAGATCGGTCGAGTCGTATGCAGCTGGACGATCGTAGCGGAAAGCTGAGGTCGGCTGAGTCGTTGAATGCAGCTGGACAATCGTAGCGGAAAGCTGAGGTCGGTCGAGTCGTTGAATACAGCTGGATGGTCGTTGCGGAAAGCTGAAGTTGGTCGAGTCGTTTTTGGTTACTAGTCGGTACAGCGAGTCGTCGTGGCTAGTTGTTGCAAAGCTAGCGTAGTCCGTAACAGCAAGTCGTCACGTGGACTAGTTGCTGCGTTGCTGGAGCGTCGTAGTCGGCAGATCGATATCCCGGTTTTGACAGTACGTTGGTTTAACCGGGGGGGGGTCGAACTGGTTGCTAGCCCTTAACAGCGAGTCGTTACGTGGGCCAGATGATGCAATGCTTGGGCAGTCCATAACAGCAAGTCGTTACGTGGACTTCATCGCAGGAGCGTCGTGGTCGGTAGCTATGGCTTTTTCGCGCCAGATAACAGTGCAGGCGTATCATTGACGGTAGGTATGGCTTTGTCGTGCCATATAGCAGTGTAAGCGTATCGTTGACGGTAGCTATGGCTTTGTCGTGCCAGATAGCTGTGCTGGCGTATCGTTGACGGTAGCTATGGCTTTGTCGTGCTAGATAGCTGTGCAGGCGTACCATTGGCGGTAGCTATGGCTTTTCACGCCAAAGCTGTGGTGGTAGCTAAGGCTTTTCGCGCCAAAGCTGTGCGAGCGTATCGGACGATACCTAAGGCTTTTCGCACCAAAGCTGTGCGGTAGCTAAGGCTTTTCATGCTAAAGCTGAGCAGACGTGTCACCAAAGCTCTGCACTGTCGAGCGAACAGGCCAGGAGGCCGAGGCTAAGATTGGCGTTATCTTAGCGCTGTGCGGATAGTGGAACGATAGCTAAAGGCTAACCCTTGCCTCCATTCTTATAGAATTATTTCTGGCAGAAGTGTTTTGCAAATGTTGATAAATGGTTATTTATTCCTTTCTAAGCTCTAACGGCCTGTTAGAGTCGAAAAAGGGCTTCATCATTTCCGGCCGTATCCGGATGTTTTCTTGGGCGAAGTTGTAATCCGATGTTTACGTTCGTAGGTCGGTCGTGGCAGATGAAATAAATCCTGAAGGCTGGAACTTGTCGGTATTAAATTTCTATAACAAAACTAGTTCGAAATATTTATGCATGTAATCTTTGATTCCTTTTCTTTAGTTTATATATACTGATAGTTTCGAAATACAGCTCCGTTGATAATATGTCTGCTGTACCTTGATATATATATATATATATATATATATATATATATATATATATATATATAATAATATCATGCTGCTAGAAAGGATTTCCCTAACTCTTTCTTGTCTCTATCGCCCATCACTTCCGGCAGATTTTCTAGATTACATCCTGTGTCTGTAAAGGACCGTTGCAAATAAGTTCTTGTAGGTTGTCAAACACCAGCTCATTCCTGCGAGGGGGTCCATTGAAGAACGTCGCTTTTGAGCTCGTCCTTACTTCTCCAGCAGAGTCCCGCATGTCTTATTCGATTAATTTGGATGGTTTTAGGTGACCATACAGCTGATGTTTTGTGAGATATTGCTTCCAGGATTTATTCAATTTAGCTCGTAGCATTCTTGTACAATTACCGTCAAGTTTTTTATTCTCTTAGGCTTAGTCACCATCTATGTTTTGCATTCATTTAGTAATATGGACACGACCACTGCTTGAAAAAAATGCGTTTCATTTTATTGGATAGATCTGACTTCCATATGACCGATAACCTTACTGTCCATCCCTTTGCTAGTAGCGTATTGATGTTATTTTCCGTTGACGATTCACTTAGTCTGAGGTAGGTGAACTTGTTCAATAGTTTCAGAGAACCAACATTTACTGTGGCGATGTCTTTTCATAGATTAAGGCACATTTACTCCATTTTATCTGCTTTCACATGGAGGCCTATGACATCTACTGCTGCAGGTGCTTTCATCTCCGGTAGCTGGGCAATTCTTTTTAAATTTCTAACATAAAATTTCGCTATAAGTATTGGTTTTGTACAAATAAGAAAGTTTTATTTGTGTTTAACTTCTGTAAGCTGATTTTTTGGAAAACTGAGGCCAGATCTCTAACCTCAGCAGAACGCACCGCTTTTTTTACCCTCTCGAACGGTGATGCAATTTGGATATCTGATTTAAGTGAGAGTCAGCGTAATATTTTGATCATCATCATGTCACGTTGCTAGCTCGGATTTCCCTGACAATCTCTTGCCATTCGTCCCTGTCATCCATCACTTCCGACGAGTTTTCGAGACTACATCCTGTGCCTGCACAGAGCTGTTGTTGATAAATACTTGCTGGTCGGTTAACACGTGAAGGGGGCATAGGAGAAAGCCACTCCCGAGTTCGTCTTTGTTTTCTCCAGCAGTGCCATGCATGTCTTGTTCATCTAATTTTGATGGTTTTAGAGATGGGTGGTAAGTGGACGAATATGCATACATATATATGCATATGTCTTTGTGTATATTTGTAAACTCTTTTATTCATATATATCTATGCGTGTAAAAACTGATTCCTCGTGTATACATATATATGTTTATGTATCTAATAGTGAATACGTTTTTTATCGATGACTGATTCTCAAAACATAATGAAAACGTCAAAATTAAATGATATTTGTTATGAGCATAAAAATTGGTGTCATAATTTTTCGGAGCATTATTGGTTTCTATATTTCAAAAATAGTTTTTGATTTTTTAAGTTCTTGAAATTGTACTTCTGCTAGTTCATGAGAGATTTATAATAAGTCAATACTTCCTTGAATAAATCTCTTTACAAAAATAATTATTTATATTATACGATATCAAATAATTCTCTTATAAAAGCACATATGCGAACAACCAACAAATGAAAAATGATTGTATTTCGAATGGTAACATTTACAAATAATACATAATTTATTATTTGTGGAATAAGTCTCTTTATTATGTTTGGTGACGTTTATGTGCATTTAAGAACAAAGAACCGTAAGACTAATGTTAAACTTTTGCTGTTATCAAGAATATAAGAATAAACATCATAATCCTAGAAAACAAATTTTAAATTTTAAAAAGATGACACTGCGGTGGCAATGCCTTTTTTGAGGAGTCTCTGTGAAACAAAAAAATTTTGAGTAGTATGCATTTTATCCAAACTTTCAACCATGAGCAGGATGTGATACAATTAAAATAAGCGGTTTCTTCTTTTCGAGGAGGTAAGTCTTCTGGTTCCTTCACAGCCTCTTTTCTTCAATGGCTGTCATCGCTTACTGCCGCGATCTTGTTCTTCTAAATTTGGGACCCAGTTCTCAGAAAGTTTCATATAGTTTTAACTCGGAGGCAATTTCTTGTCAAAAATAAAAACAACAGACTAGATGCTTATGTGTGCTTACCAATCTATTCATTTAATCTTATTTAATGAGCAAGCCAGACATTGTGCAACACAAGATGGAAAATTGTATCTTATCTTTGATAGGTCTCAGCTAACTGATCAACTTGATCAAATATTTTCCTACTCTCGTCTAATCACTTGCTGTGTTAAACAATGATCAACGTGGATTAATAATACAACGCTCAATCAGAGGGAACCGGGACATTGGCCCAGCGGTTAGAGTGTTCGCCAATAGCTCGGGAGACCTGGGTTCAATCCCAGGTCGAGTCAAATCAAAGACTTTAAAAATGGAACTTGATACCACCTTGCTTAACACTCAGCATTATAAGGTACGGTTCAAGGGTAAAGTGGAGCAATCCTGGGAATGGAGTAGCGCCCTCCCCTACACCTTGGTGTAGTAGCTATCGAAAAGGGAGCCTTCGGGTCACCCTCGACTATGGTCGCTAACTTTACTTACTTACTATAACTTAATTTAAATGCCTGAGTACCTATCAATAGTCAATCTCACCTATCTATAAC
>OY757910.1:45740060-45785060 GCA_963585895.1 Sepioteuthis lessoniana
TTACATGTTTGTAAATATTTCGAAAACGCTTTGCCACACTATCAAACTAATATTTTATGTTTTTAGAGAAAAATTGAGGGAAACAGAGGAAGTGGAAAAGATGACATAGAGAACGAGTACATTGATTGTAGTTAAAGTGTCTCCTCATCCCAAAATCACTTGACTCGAACTCTTTTGACAAAAAGCCACAAAAGATAAAGTATCAGATATGATGGTTTAAATGATTTGGATTACTTGAAAAGCAAACTAACGATCGGGCCTTCACGAATACCACAAAATGGATCGGAGTTAATCAAAAGAGCAATACTATTAACCAATCCATGAACACCAGAGTAAGTTTAAGAAGTCACGAAAGAAGATTTTCCGCCGAAAAGGTTTAAAAACAGGTGAACGCTAAACTAATCTAAAACTTAGAAAATTTAAAACCGTATATTTTGTGACCAACTTAATTGTTTTCTATCTTGCAAGAGTAGTACGTCACCTTGGTGACAGGAGCACAAGGAAGAGACAAACCTTGTCTGGTATAGCCATACTATACTTCTCAAGAAAACAAAAACCGAAACTAAATCTAATTCAATGTTGGCACAAAAGAATAGGTGTGGGTGTCATGATGGGCAGGTGCTCCCTTCATAAACAACATAACTTTTCTAATTTCAGACACGCAAAGAACAACCAAGAAAAAAGGAAAAAAGAATATTGTAATGATTATCTGTGTATTTGTTTAACATGTCTTTACGGTAAAGATTACTATTTAATATCATATTATGAATTTACCCCTATGTATACGTATGGATATAAAGTCTTATCTTTCATTTTTTAAGGATATATTTATAATTATGTATTATAGATATGATATGCTTAAACAAAGATAGTTATTCAAAAAATCTCTTTAGTTATGCTAAATTTTTAAAATTTTAAAAGGATTTTTAGTTAGTTATTTTTTTAAAGAAAAGAAAAATATTATTCCAAATATAGTTCCCCTTTAGTGATTAATATAGTATCGTAAACTAAATCTATATTAATGTTTACTTCAGTACAATTTAGATTTAGATTTTGGCCTAGAAATATATTCCTAAATTAAACTAAATTTTCTACTCTTCTTTAAAAAATAATATATATTAATTATGGTTATAATACTTACAATTTTCTAAATTAGGACCAATTTTTGAGTATGAAATTAACACTAAGAAATTTAGATATCTATATTAATATAGTTTATCGAATAATTCTCATTAGCATTAAACATAAACATTGAGAATTTTCTTTAAATTTTAAAATTTAATTATTTGTCCCACTTAATGAATTAAATAGTATGAAATTAAGATTTAAAGTATGAAATATTTAGACCAACACAAAAAAGGAGATAACTATTAAAGATGCAACTAATTTAAATAATAGAGAATCAATTGAATAACTATATTACAATCGTAAATGTATATTATTTGACTAATTGTTGTATTATTTACTGATTAAACGATGGATAAAAACTTCAATATAATCTGATGACTTACACAAATTTAAATAGACGTAAATTTGTTGTATACCGTGATGAAGGAAGAGCCACAATATTTCTTGATAAAGATATGTAGGTGCTTTTATTCTATAAAAAAATATTTCATAGAAAATAATCAAGTTGACCACGCTCGGCCCTTGATTTGGCTAGAGAGGTAATCCCAGACAAAACGGCACCAAAAAGCTGTTACCCGCTAATTTTCGAGAACTACTATTGAGACCCTCTGTACGAATTCGGGGACCGAAATAAAGACTGGAAAAATTAGCCAGCAGATGGGTTCGTCACTCGATACTTAAATAGCCGGTACATATTTCAAACAGGCTGAAACTTCCCAAGAAATAAAAGTAAAATTAAACGAAAATCGATGACTGAAATAACACAATGGAAAGAAAATTCAACCGAGAATTCTGCTTAAAAGAACTTTAAAGAAGACTTGCAATTTAATAAATCTGAAACATTTCGGAAAGAAAAAAAAAAGAAACAACAAAAATACTCAAATTCAAAGAACTTTGTTTCCCGGACACTCTCTTAAAAAAGTTCTCGTAAATTATACAAAAATTTGCAACACTTTATCTTTTCTATCTCTTTCTTTGTTGTTTCTTTTATATAAAATTCCTTTTTAAAAGTGGTGTTATCTTTTCGAATCAGTATCCGAATTAGGAAGCTGCGGAACTTACTGTTTGAACTTACCGTTTAAAATTACACACTAAATCCCCTAAAAAATTACCCAGTTAAATGCTAAATTTGGCTTTAGTGCCACTCTCTTCATAAGAAATTTATTCCCTCAAAAGTCCTTTATATTGCAACATTTTATCCTTTCAATTTTTTTATTTAATTCTTCGAAAGTGGTTGTATCTCAGTAGGAATGTGAGAGACAGACGGACGGAGGGAGGGAGGCGAATATAGACTGCCATATTGACCAATAAATACTTCTCGCTGTATAATCTTAACGAGCTAACTTAGCACTTCTGCTTCTCGACCGAAGGTACTCAACCGGAGCCTATTGCGGGCTACTGCCCCAGCGGATCACTATTCGTGACAGCAAGCTGGCACTGACTCAAGACTCACACTAACCCGAACTGACTCATACCCGTACGTGGGCATCTGCAAATATCATGTCGTAGCACACGCACACACACATTTACGATCAACTACGTGACTATTTACACTTATTGTCACTGGTGTGTCCTGTTTAGAGAATCCCTGATTGAGGGCTCAGTCAAGGGTCAATATGCAACACTTATCCCCACATCATTTTTTAAAATGCCCAACTGTGGACATTTTCCTCGCGTCCCTCTTAATCTCTCTATACACCTACATCTAACAATGAATGTCCAAAGAGAACAACGGCAAAAATATAACAATCACTACACATCCTAGAAGGTGATCTTTTCATCATGTGATAATAACCAGTTTTTATTATTATCTAAATAATTCTTTATTCTTTTTTAGTGTGGTTGGCTATCCTATATGCATACATCAGCATTACAGCACAATTATATATCCTATTTAATGCCTTCCTCTGCAATTCCTCGAGGAAACACAAACATCACGAGACCAACATCTTGGGTCACAAAATCTTGGTCACAAACCCCGTGACCCTGGTCATTCTATCAACTCCGTTTGCTTGGATTCCTCATGACCATACACCAGTCATCCATTCCACATGATCCTACCTGAAGTACCTTGGGGATTTCCAAAAATTCAGCTACATCACCATGGCCTCTAACCAATACCTCAAAATGGCATTATAAATTGAAATACATGCAATAATAACCAAAATGCAATGTGCCAAAATATCTATTAGCTATTGTTTTTCTTTTAAATCAATTATTGCTTTCAGCGATTTCATCTTCCCAAAAACTAAAAATTACGATCAAAATCATCATGGCATGAATCGGAGAAAAACAATCAGAAATGTCGCCTTAAATTTAAACAATTATTCTTTTCTTAGCTTCTCAGTGGTTGGAGAGAAAAGATATTTTTCAAAAATACTTACAAGTCAAAATAATAGAGACATCATCATCATCATCATCATCATATCGTGCTGGCAGCACGGATATCCCTGACCCTCTCTCGCCACTCCTCCCTATCGTTCATCGCCCTAGGTAGGTCTTCAGGACAACAACCTGTATCCTCACATAGCTGCTGAATGTACGTTCGTGCTGGTCGTCCTGCTTTTGCGCGGCCGTGTGTGGGGATCCATAAGAGTACATCTCTTATGAGTTCATCTCTGCTTCTCCAGCAATGTCCTGCATGTCTGGTTCGCCTAACTTGAATAGATTTCGTGATAGGGGGCAGGTGGCCGTACAGTTGGTGTCTTGTGGGGTGTTGCTGCCAGGACTTGTTGAGGATTGCACGCAGCATTCTTGTGTAATTGCCATCTAGTTTCTTCTCCAGCCGTTTTGTTAGCGTCCATGTAGTGCATCCATATAGCAGTATCGATGTGACCGCTGCCTGGAAGAAACTGCGTTTCATTTTATCGGTTAGGTCTGATTTCCATATAGTCGATAGCCTATTGATAGCTGTCCATGCTTTCGTTAACCTCGTTTCGATGTCCTTTTCGGTTGATTCAACGCTGCTTCCTAGGTACGTGAATTTGTCTACTAGTTTAAGAGGGGTTCCTTCTAGAGTGGAGATGTCCCCTGTTTGGTTATAGCACATATATTCCGTTTTGTGTGCATTAACATGGAGGCCTATGCTTGCTGCTGCTCGTTCCAGGCTATGCAGAAGTGTTTCGGCTTGGTCAGGTGTATTTGCCAGTATCGCTATGTCATCGGCGTAGTCGGCGTCGGTAATTGTTGTTGCGGGATATCTTCTGCTTCTTTTCTTCGTCAGTTCGAAGCCATTCTCTTTGATTTTGTCAATCGATGTTCTAAGTACGTAGTCTAGACAAATGATAAAGAGATACGGAGCCAGCGTGTCCCCTTGTAGTACTCCTGCTACAATGTCGAAGTATTCTGTGTCTCCATCTGGTGATCGTACTTTTACTTTAGTGTTTCTATAGAGAATCGTTATTGCCGCTACGGTTTCTTTCGACTCCAATATAGACATAACAAAATATATAACCATAAAGAAACAGTTAACACCTGAAAATATGTCGAAAAAAAGTTCAGAAAAAATGTTCATGCTTATTACAGTTCTCTATTTAAAAATATATCTTCTACTACTTTCTCTTCCCTTTCATGCAAGAATGTGTATAAACATTTTTTATATCTCATCTCTCTTTATTATTTCCTTTGTTTTTTCATTTCAATTCCTAAAAATATTGCTTTTTTCCACTGCTGAGTTTCTTGGTCATTTTTTTTTTTCTTTGACTGTTTTCAATTCATTTTTCTTTATACAGCAATAATTTTCATATACACCAATACATATTTTTTCTGAACAAATGCTCATTCTCTGCGCTCTTTTGTTGCGGATAACCAAAGCTAAAATTGGTTCTCAACGCCTTTTCCCATTTTTTCCAACAAGTATCTTCCTGTTCAACTATTCCGACTAAAACAATACCATATCAGTATCCTTCTCACTTCCAAAGGTGAGATAAAATTTCCTGGGGGTTCTTTTCATAAGCAACCCAAAACTTTTACACATTCTTCTGCTTTTTCCATTGCTCGTCTGTCTACTTCATTTCACTTTTTCAATAATTAACGAGAGCACTTTATTTATCTATTCGTTCATCTATATCACTCTCTCAAGCATGATTAGAAACCGAGTACGTAATTTTCCAATCATACCACAAGACACGTCAAGATTTTGCATATATAATCCCTAATTTGCAAAACCCTTTTTCAAAATATCCTCACCATATTGTCACGTGAAGAAAGGGGAATAAAAGAAAAGTAAAGTGAAAAAAAGGAAGAAAAGGAGAGAGGACAGTGAAATGAATAACCCTTTTTTAATGTTATTGCCTTTTATCCCTTTCTTCTCTCTCTCTCAATTTGAGGAACGACTAATGAAGAAAGAAAAGAAAAGAAGAAAGACATTAATGTTTATGTACTATCCGTTAACAATATAGCCGACGCGTTGAATATGTGTATCAACGTGTGTAGTAAAAAGATTGATATATTTTCATCTTCCCACGTGTTGAAGGTGTTCATCTGTGTCGTCTTCTACCAAGTTGTTATTTCATGTTTCTTTTTCGGCTTCTATTTACCTTATGTTATCCTCGCTTAAATTGTTCTTTATGAATTCCTTTAAAAATATTACACGGGAAACCGGAGTTGTCGACAACTAGAATTAATATCATTACATCTAAACCTAGAGGTCCATATCTTCTATTGTTCTGGGGGAAGAAGAACTAGTGGCCTTGGTGGGTGTGTGTATATTGTGAAATTTGGAAACCCCTTGCCAACGGCGGTCAGTCTAGCCATAAATTAACCTCCACATAATATGCCAGTTCCTACATGCCCGAGAAAGGACTCTGAACAAGGACTTATTCTACGAGGGATCAAGTGCCAGGCCGCCTCGTCCTCACACGTGCAAAAAAATAAACCCCGGTTTGGTGATAACAATATTTAAATGCACCAGTTCCCATACGCGTTTAATGGTTGCTCATCCGGCGATCTTTTTATTTTAATTAGCCGTCACAATATGAACACGTGTGCGAAGTGTTACTACTTCAACAAACACAATAGTCTGGTCTCTAAGCATAACCCCGAAAATTCTTGATCCTATTCTAAGGATAGCTTCACAACCTAGTCTAGCCTCTAAACATTACCTAAAAATTATCGAACACACTCTAAGGAGAACCACAAAAATTCCGGCATGGCCTCCACCAGTACCCAAAAATGTCGATCCCATCACAAGGAGACTTCCTTCAAAAATCTTTCCATGCAAATTTGATGCCTCAAATCCTTTTCTTAAAAAAAAAAAGAAGGAAAACAACAAGGCTAGTCATAGCACAGCAAATATATAAGTGTTTAGTACCGTGATGGAATAGGAGCCACACTTCTTTATAAGAATATAAACAGCTTTTTATTCTTCGGAAGGTGTTAAGTTTCTGTTTGAAAGACAGACGGATGGAGGGAGACGAATATAGAGTACCATATTGATCACAAACTACTTCTTTTCTTGACCATACCACGCCGTGTTATCTTCAAATCCCCGGTTAGTACTTCAGATTATAAGCCGGGGGTACTCAACCGGAGGCTGCTGTGGGCTGCTGCCAGAAGGGATCACTCTCCCTGATAGCAAGCTGCCTCTGACTCACGGCTCACACTGACCTGAACTGATTCAGACCCTTACGTAGCATCTGAAAATATTTCGTAACACCCACACATTTCCTATCAACTACTCGACTGCTTCCTCTTATTTTCAAAGGTGAGTCCTGTTTAGAGAATCTCTGATTGACGTCTCGAGCAAAAGTCAATATGCAACAGATATGGGTAATTTTATATCCACAATTAAACTTTTGATGAAAGTTAGATAAAAAATAGAACTAGAATTTAGGTAATAGTAATTGATTCTTTAAATATATTGAAAGAAGTAAAAGATAAATTTTGAAATAAATTTCAAAATTAAATTTAAAAAATGATTAAAAATTTTGCGCCGGAAATCTGCTTATAATAATAAGGTGAAAAAAAAACATTGACGTATAGCATGTATATATATATATATATATATATAATTCCTTAAGTGCCTTACTTGAGATTGCATTCACCGATGTTAACTGATGGATCAGTTATTTTAAGTAGCTGGTGTAATAAATTTATAATGGATTATATCTATTGATTTATCTTCGATATCAATTATATATTTTGCACTGCATGTGAACGAATTTATATATTTTTCTATATGTATTAATCAGCCGTGCATTGAGCCCTCTATTTGGATTATCCCCTTTAAGTCTTTTCGTAGACTTGAATTATATATATATATATATATATATATAAATGTATATATATGCGCTTCATACCAAAGACTTTAAAAATGGTACTTGATACCTCCTTTGTTAACACTCAGAAATAAAAGGTACATGTCAAGGGTAAATTGGAGCAATCCATTGAAAGGAGTTGCGTACTCCCCTGCACCTCGGTGTAGATGCTATTGAAAAGGGAGGCTTCTGGTCGCTCTCAACTAAGGTCGCCAACTTATATATATATATATATATATAAGATTTCACGAACAAGCAAAGATATACTTTTTCAAGGTGTTACAAGCAGGACTTCTACGGATATTAGTTTTTTTTCCGAGATAGTATAGATGTTTATAAGAACGGCCGGAGTCCGGCTTTTTATTTATTTTTTCTTTGCTTTGGTAGAGGCACGAGCGTAGCACGTCGCGATCACGGAGGCGGCTTGGCTCTTTTAGAGTCAAGCCGGGGTTACTGTCGGAGCTGATATGATGCAGAAATAACCCGAAATCGGCAATGAAGACAGCGCATCACTGAAGACCTCCCTGATGCATCTAGGATGTATGATTGAAATGTTTTAATCATTTCATGTGTTGTTATATCCCCAAACTTTTCCATGCTTTTCCTGAACATATCATAAATGATTGAGTCATTGAATCACCTAGCCGTTTACCTGAATTCATATAAATAGCTTTACACATTTATAACTATGCTTTCTATTGCAAATTATAAATTGAAGAACGGCTATTCGATAGAATTTTGTCACTCAATGAAAATTTCACCTCTTCCCACGACTGCCTCACAACGAATTTTAAATCAAAGAGTTGTTTACATCTTTGTATGTCGTTGCGCGCGCACACACACACACACACACACACACACACATATATATATATATATATATATATATATATATATATATATATATATATATATATATATCCACAGGCAAGCAATATATCATTAGGTTGATCTTTAAGCAGACCTAAGGTGCTTTCAATTCAGATTGTTGCTTATTTGATGCCGGTTTTATATAATTGGCGGAAGAAGAGAATAAACCATAGTTTAACAAGGGTTTTGGCAGAAAAAAAATGGAACTTAAAATCATCGTCCAGGATTGGATCTCTGGTCACCCATTACATTCCCCCAGACGATAATCGTAACTCAAAGTGCAATATATTCATCTATATTTATGCACATGTGTGAGTATTACAAAAGTAACACCCACACATACACACCAACCTATATATATATATAATCATGACGTGCTGCTAGCATGGGTTTCCGTGACACTCTTCTGCCATCCGTCCCAATCGTCCATCGCTTCCGGTAGATCTCCCAGGCCACTTCCTGTATCATTAAACAGTTGTTGTTGATAGGTTCTAGCTGATCGTCCAACACTTGTTCGTCCATGTGAAGTGGCCCATAGGAGTAAATCTCTTATGAGCTCATATTTTCTCCTCCAGCAGTGTCCCGCATGTCTTGTTCATCGAATTTGGATTGTTTTGAAGATGGGTGATTGTTGGCCGTACAGCTGCTATTTTGCTGAATGTTGCTTCCTAGAGGGAAAACATTTCTTGAACTTTGAAAAATTTATGAGAACAAGCTGTATAGAATATTTAACAAAATATACATACAAGTTTAACAACGCATTGAAGGATAACTTATAAATTTTGGTCTGAAAACTTAATAATCCAGATACATTATGAAAATAAATGGATATAGATTATGAAGAAATAACTATGCATGTTGAAATGTATATTCATTTTGAGGGAAAATCTTTTGATGACAGCTAAAATATGAGAATTTGTCAAAGCATTTTTAAAACTAAATGTAAAGAAAAAATATCACCACCTATCGAAAAGTATTTTCATGAAATCTTTTTTTAAGATGAAAATGCTTTTAAAATAATTACATTCATGACTGTAAATTTCGTAAATGAAACTGAGTAATAATTGATTAAATTTCATGAATGCCACCTCCCTCCCATTTTTAAAACCATCCAAATTTGACGAACAAGACATGCAGGACACTGCTGTATTAAGAACGGACACATAATCACGTGCTCCTCTAGAACCTTTCACACGGACGAGCTAGAACTTATCTACAGTAGCTCTCTGCGAACACATTAGACATTAGAGACGAGTGGAGAACGATATTTAGGGAAATCTGTGTGTAGAGGCTCGACATGATAATGATGATGTTTAGTATGACCAAACTTATGATATTGTCTAGATAATAAAGTAATTATTAAGATAATACAAACAGTAAACACGAATATATCATTTGTATATACCGTTTGTATTTTTTTAATATGAAAATGAAAAAAAAAAAAAATCTAATACCCAACAGAGAAATACCTGTGGTATTGTAACTAATGAGTTAGACTGTGATATCGAAATAAGAAACTTAGAACTCCAGCCGAACGCTTATGATCACTTTCGTAATAATATCTTTGTGAAACTTACGGGAAAACTTATCCTTCAGCTATGTGTTAATAATACTACGATTGATTCTCTAGAGAAATGTCTGTGGAATTATATAACCCACAAATGTCGATATACCATTAAGCCAACCAAAGCATAAAGCACATTTTTTTTCTGAAAGAAGTTTAAATATATAAGGCGAGGATATCAATAATCATCATTATTTTATAGCCGTTTATTTTTTCGAAAATTAGGATTTATTTACATAAAATAAATATGAGATTATTGCTCTTTTACTTTTCTTGTCTTTCACATGATTTGTCATCATTTTAGCATTCAATGATGATGTGATAGTAAATTTTCTCGGTCTTTGATTGGTTGCGTGTTATGGCATATCCATTCTTGTAGATTATTTAGAGCTAAATAATGTTATATATATATATATATATATATATATATATATATATATATATATATATATACATATACATATATATATATATATATATATATATATACGTGTGTGAGTGTAGATGTGTGTGTAATAGAATGATACTTTTTTAAATGAACCAGAACTTATGTGTTTTTACGCTTTCAAATGAGTTGACGACTTACTCTATAAAACTAATAATTCAGTTTAACAGAAAAATGCAACTGTATACTTTTAAATGATTTCAAATTTAAAAAAAATACTTATATCTATACATCCATTGATGGGACTCTAACAGGTACTTCCACTGCGGGTCAAAGTAGACAAGGGAGTTATGGCAATGAATGAGTTCTCCACATTCCCTAAACGTCCAGGACATGAGTTTGACCATTAAATAGTTTATTCCCATATCCAGGACACTTCCTGTGAGATGAAGTAAGTGTATGCTACAACACAAGTGGGGTGGTTTTGCTGTCTTGGTATTATTTCAAAACAAGGAAGGCAATTGTTTCGGCATGTTTAAGACATGTAAGCTTTTCCAAGTTTGGATGCAAAAGATATATCTATAATCCGGATCCTGGTATCCTAATTTACTCGAAACAATTCTACTTCATCAGATAAATGGCGGGTAACTTATAGAGTGGTTTAAGCGAAATGTTTAGTTTTTAAAAAAAAACATCGTTAACTAAGACAAAATACAGCGATTTACGATGCATTTATCTTTCTATTACACTCAATCTCTCTCTCTCTCTCTCTCTCTCTCTCTCTCTCTCTCTCTCTCTCTCTCTCTCTCAATATATATATATATATATATGTATATAAAATTAACTTAAATCGCAAGTCGGAAATCTCCTACTAAAGTTTCATCTTATCGGATCATCAAGAAGTCTAATACCGAGTCGGTATTAGACTTCCTGATCATCAAGAAGTCTAATACCGGTATTAAGTCTAATACCGGTATTAAGATCATCAAGTCTAATAGAAGTCTAATACCGGTATTAAGATCATCAAGAAGTCTAATACCGGTATTAGACTTCCTGATCATCAAGAAGTCTAATACCGAGTCGGTATTAGACTTCCTGATGATCCGTTAAAATGAAACTTTAGTAGGAGATTTCCGACTCGAAATTTAAGTTAATTTTATAATTGGCTCCACTCGTGTTGAGCACTCTTATAATTGTAGCATTGCAGTGTTTACGGAAGGTTTTAGTTTTCTTTTGACCAACTGACTGCATATCTCTTGTTATTTTTCAAGGGGTGTGACGGGGTTGGCCTTTTCTTTTTTTTTTGTCCTATAATATTTTTTCTTTTTCCCCCGGGCGGTGATTGGAGATATTTTTATATCTTGTTCCTGGGGGTTTTTCTTGGTAACTGTGAATGCTGGTAGATTTTAGATTATTATATATATATATATATATATTCACACGAACACGCACAAACACTTATATATTTGTGAATTTTTAGATATATAGTTAGGTAAATACAAAAAATATGAAGATCTGAAATCTTAGGAAGTTTATAACAACTATCCCTTTTATGCTGCATCTACTGTTTTGACTAATACATACCTCAGCTGAACAGAGCATGTTTAGTCGAGCGGTATGCTGGATTAGTAGATGTTAGTTTTGAGAAGTGCCCTAATTCTATGGTATTTGACAAATTATTCCTTTTTTTTAATTTAAATTGCTTCCACAAGTTTGTTAAAATAAAAGATTAATACTTGCTTTGTTAATATATGAAGTCTTTGAATAATGACGTCTTCTAATTATTTTTATGGTTTGATTTGGTTTCCTTATCAAATGGCATATCAACCCTCTCTGATCATTTAATGCCAAAGCCATATTTGTAGAAGAATAAAAGTGATACTATTTAACCAATAGCTAGAAGGATTAGGGGTTAATACTTTTTTCGAAATTATTATTCTTTAAGTCAACGTGATAGCGCGGCAGGAATTCAAACACGCTAACTTCAATATCGGTGTCCTGCACTTTTTCTCCCACTCTAGTTTTTGTAAGTTGCAAAATCAATTTCTATTAAAAGATAGATTGCAATAAAACATTGAATGTTTTGTTTTCTATTGAAAATCTACGCACGTGTTCTTGACCCACTCACATTATTCACGCACATAATCATTTTTTTTTTCTTTCAGAAACGGCTTCGTCACTTGGAAAACATATTTGAAGAATGTATCCACCCAAGAAATATTAATAACCAAATTTATCAGACGAATATATGTTGACTTTTCCATTTCTTTTCATATACAAATTGTATCGATATATAGATTCGAGTTTTTTCTGCATGGAATTGTTTCACCGTGGTGGTTCTATAAGTAATAAATCTGTCGAATCATTTCTCTGCTTTTGTTCCTGCTAATATGCATCATTAAACCTGTGTTATATTTTGTGTTTATAGCATTACCAATTATTCGAAATTTATATCCGGGAATCGTTCTGTAGTAGCAAACACAAAATGTTCGACTGCTGAATAACTTTATATATATATATATATATATATATATATATATATATTGTATTCAGCAAATGAAAAGAGTCATTGATTAATTCAATTGTTATGTTTAAAAGAAGAATAGATTAAAAAGACAAGTCTTGAATTATGGTCCGAACTGTTTTTATTATCGAGATAGATGCCAAGTTCAATATCTAACGCACAGAAATGATTAGGATAAATAGTTCTGAACGAGGCTGCTATAAGAAGGAACACGTTAGAACACAGTTTATCAAGTATATTTAAACTTAAAGATATCTTTTAATCATTCCCCCTAAGTTGGGTCCAGAACTTCTCAGCATATTTTCGTAAATTTGAATTGGATTAATTGAGCTTAAAGGTATATTAACTCTTATGTGTTATTTAATGCCAAATTCTCTTCATATACATATGTATACTCGAGTTTTAAGAGAATAATTTATAGATAACATTATATTTAAAAGAGCCAGCACTGATGTGTCTGCGCAGTTTAATTAGTGCAAGTATTGATATCCAACACTAATAATTTTATTTAATATCAATTATTTGCTTGTACATATTCAATTTTTTTCATGTATCGCCATCTTGCAATAATGGTTTTATTTTCACACAGTTATATAGTAAATGAAATGCTAATTAACATTACTAATTCTATTTATCAAGTATCCCAATCTAATTTAATACTTATTATTTGTTAGGCCGCTTCGTTTTATGGCCTATAAACTCTTGAGAGTTATTTACTGCCAAATATTTAACCACGCATATATTATGATTTTTAAATACTCTTGAGCTAAATTTATTTTGACACGAGTTGGAGCTCGTTTGTTTATACACAGCAAATAGCTTCATGTATTGATATCCATCACTATAGATTCTATTCAAGATTATTTATTCGTTTGCACGCTGGTGAACAGCTTCAAGTAGTGTAAATAGTTTTATTTCACCAATCGATAGAATACAAACAGGTATTCCCATTTCGAAGCAGAATGGTCTTTGGAGTTATGGCAATGAAGTGGTAATCCACATTCCCTAAAGCTTCGGAATCAGAGCCTCACCATCAAATGGTTTTGTGCACTATAAAGGTCACTCGCTGGGGAGTCATCTTACCCCTCCTCCGAGATGAAGTTGGCGCATTCTACTGCACAATCCGAATGGGCTGCATTTCATTGCAGTTCGTCGAATACACCGTATTTTTTTCTCTGACAAGAAGGCTGCCAGGTCAGTTGCATTTTCTATCTATCTATCTATCTATCTATCTATCTATCTATCTGTTCCCACCAATCTATCTACCTATCTATCTACCTATCTATCTAACTATCTATGTAATGATTGCCTGGTTGATATGATCAGCATGCCAACCTATTTGGGTTTATTTTATACATAGATGACAGGGAATTGCACGTTTATATTTACTTATTTTATCCAGTTGTTTCTTTGGAGTATTTTGCACGGTTGTAAGATATCAAGTATATTTGTCCAATGCAAATGATTTGTATACAATTGTATCGTTTCATGATTTCCTGTAATCGTATCTACAAACAATGATCATATTTTCGCACAGAGTTATATTATTTTAACTATCGAATGTAACACGATATTGTAAGTTAAAAAGAAAACGAAAGGCTAATTTCTAAGGAATTGGAGAGAGAGAGAGAGAAAAAAAAATAAGAAAAAAAGGAAAACATGAAGGCTGGTAGTTGACCTATGAGTGAAGTAGGCTAGGGCAATTGTGGGTCAGCTGGTCACGGGTAAATGACTACATTAGTTGAGGATGACTAGAGAAACTGGAGATCCCAAGATCGTGTTCGCATGTGCAGAGCCAGGAAAAGGGGATTTTCCTAACGCCAAAACCCGGCGCAAGGGAGGAATATACACATTTTGGGGTGTTGCTGTTGAGAAGTGATGAGTTAAAAAAACCTAGTTGAATATCAGCCAAAAAAATTTTAGGAGACGAATGTTTACGAGCCCCATCTACAAGAAAAGAAAACCAGTAAGAATATTTAAGGTCTTTATCTGCTCTTTCTTTTTCACGATGATATGTTGCTTCTCTTTGCTTACTAAACGTGGTCAACTCAGCATCCATAGTCTCTTTCTTTCTCCCAGCGATTACCTACAAATTGTAGTTGTAAATAAATCTTTGTGCATTTAAAAGGAGTTTTATGCGTTCTTCAGCTTTTACCACGGCAAGGTCACAACGGGATCCTGGGGGTACGAATGTCTAGACGCTGCTGTTTTGGTACAGACTGCCTCTTTGGCGCTGTTATGATACAGTTAATAATAATCATTAAAAAAAGCCCAATTTCAATAGATAATCCTTAATACAAACTACTTACTGTTATATGCTATCATGTATTCCTATCTATTAACATATACCAAATAAATTGCACAGCATGGTATAGTATATAGTTAATGCTAATAATTGGCTTAGAAATATAAGATTTCAAGTAATCCTTTCTAATGATTTGTATACAGTTATATTTCATCAATTATTCATATCTAACACTAATAACTTTCAAACATATGTATTTGATCGATAAATTGTCCCTCGTACATACCGCCATTTCTGGTCAGGGAGTAATAACAATGAAGGTATTGTCCACAATCTCCTAAATTCTCTGCAACAAATGCTGTTAAGTGTTATTGCCATGATTTTACTTTTTATGGTTTGGTGATGTTCATGCTATTCTGTCGAGGATACAGTCTATGCCCCGTTAACAGAGCGGCTATCAATCTGGATATCTATGCTAATATGGAATCATCAGAACAGTGACGAGCTAAATGAATGAGTCACTAATGCTAGAAAATAAATGTGTTTCATGTTTGCGAACAAAATGTAAGGTTTCTGTTAGGTGCTTTTTGAAAATTGTGGTCATTTATAATTAGTTTTGCAATATTTATCTACACCATTAAACTGTCAAAGTAAATCAGGCATTTTGCATTATCTTCTTGAACTATTCCCGTTGGAACTTTTTCGAACGCTTAATGGATTTTTACATTAGTGGTACATTTAATCAGCTCATTATCGTATGAGTTACTCCAAATTTTAGCTAATAGTGGAGAGGTTGGGTAAATACACACACTAAACCTGACCCCACGAATTTAGACAATGTTGATAGACGCTGCCAGGATTAACAGATGCTTGATGCTTATTACTTTTTGATAAGGGGTAAAAGTCTCAGTAATTTGTAGATTAAAACCTTCGACTTAATTTCCGTCCTGTGCCTACTGGGAATAATATGTACGCATGTAAGTGGAACATCACAGACTAAGAGATATCAAAGTCCAATGCAATTAATTTATTCAAATAAAGTTTATTTTACGTAGTCATACACACAGAGAAACTGTACGGTAGGATATTTCACTAGTAATTTAAAAATATTTATTATTACGAATAATTAAAAGGTACTTATATCATATGATATATTCAAATTATAAGGGCCCAAATAATGGTCAGTCGATGTGTTGTGAAAGACAATATTTTCAATTGCGATAATAATGACGTGGATATTGGTGTTTTGAACCAACTGTAAACTTCTGTGGAAACTTCAGTGTACTTCTATATATTTATAAGATAAAGAATTCAGTATATTTCGCAACCAATAGACGACGCACAAATAAGTACGAAACAACCACACATAAAGCGGCTCAGAATCACTAAAACATAACATTTTGCACTGATTAGTAAAAAAAAAAAAAAAGGATTTAAAATGCATTTGTGGTTTCTGAAATCTGATTGGACAAGAGAGTCACAGGCGGTGCTTTTGCCTTCTTCCGGGAAGTTGAACTTGAAATGAACTTGCTTCTAGGACCATTTCCTTCGCAGAATTTTTTTTAGATTCGTTTGGAGCGGGTGAGGTGATCAGAAGATCTTTTCACGCATTTGGCTGAAACTAAGACACACAGCAAGCGACAAGACATGCAAAAGTTCCACAAGATCACTCTCTGGTAACCACAAGGAACACTCACAACTGCATCGATATGGTAATACCAAAATTTCATTTATTTACTACAACAACTGCAATTCTACATACCCAAAAAGCAATATCATTAGTCGTTGTGAAAGTATTTCTTCCCATCTTTGAGGATGTTTATTTTCTTATGGAACCAACGCAATCAGATTTCACATCTCTCCCGGTCAAACACACACATTCATTCTGAAGTAAAACATACAGTGTCCTAATACATGCTTCACACACACCCACACACACACACACACACTGACCACACATACACAAATCGGCCCACTTAAAAAGAGGCTAATATGTATGTATGTATGTATGTATGGGAAATCAATGATTTTTATTCTGAAATGAGTTAATTTTTATCCCAAAAATTAGCCTTCACAAGCTTTTATCTTTGTATCTGTACTTTTCATCTATTAGCCAATCGGCACTTTTGCGCTAATTTCCAAATGTTTATACATTTCATATACTAGAATATTAGACTTTCCACAAAAAATGTGCATGATCAAAGCCCAAACTACGTTTAGAAATATTTCCTTCTTTGATTGTTAGAGATGCTTTTTACCAGTTCGAATCATACAAATCCACATCATTTTACTGGAATTTCGAACCTGCCTAAATTATATAAATAAGCTAAGAAATAAATATTTTCTTCAGTGGGTAGGAAATTGTTCTGTATTTACTCAACCTTACTGATTATTTCTTTTGTGTGAAAAATTACATAATTTTTTTTCTAAAAAACATTTATTTCCAACAGCATTTAATTATTCTTAAAGTGAACGAATATGTTGTTGTATATATATATATACACATCAAATAATACTACTATTACAAAAAATATCTCGCTTGCTGGTCGTTTCATTTTGCTTACAAACTGATATTAGTATCATAACATTGTTCTTCCATTAAGTTGCTAACTGATACAAAGTTTTCTTTTACACACATAATATGGCCAATTTTATTTTAACCTAACAATTGCTATTATATCTGCATGCATAAATCATTACTTAATATTTAGATATATTTACGTTCTGACAAATATTATCTTCCCTTACAACATGAGCTATTATATATATATATATATATATATATATATATATATATATATATATATATATATATATATATATATATGTATATATATATATATATATATGATTTTGATTCGTTGATCAGTGTTTTATTTAACCATTCGCACCTTTGTCCGTTACACGAAGAATAAATGAAAGGTAATTACGTCATAGAGCGTTTCTCAAAGAGATGCAACCAATTAATATGATCATGATTTTTACTGAGACAAGCGCAATGGTGGTCATTTGCAATAAGTCCAGTAAACAATGCATCTTTTGGGCTAGAGACATCAAATGAATGTTTCTTATAGCTGTTATTATATCAAGTTCCAGTAAATGCAACTTTTTTTCTGGTTCTGCCTCAGTAATTAATCATTATCATAATAATCGGTTACATCTATTTTGAGACAGTTTTGAATGATTTTGTCTCTAAATAATTTGTGGCACAAAATAATTTCCCGCAATGTGATCTAGGATAAATAGTTCTTAGAGAATACAATGTTTCCAATCTTAAACAAAAAAACCCCGCATTATGGATTCTATAGTTATTATCGGTCTCATGTATATTGAGACACCGTATATGATGTAATTAGATTATAGAGACCCAGAAAACGGTCAGTCTATAAGTCAAGCATAAAACAATTGTCAGCTGCGATTATCAATTATAAAAGAATTGGTATCTTTTTTAAAACTAAACATTATAACATAGTATTGTTCTTCTGCCTCTCAAAAACAGGGATGTATGCCTGTATGAATGCATATAAATGTGTGAGTGTATGCGTGATAGTCACATTGGTTGATACAAGATTGTCCCTGTGAGGGGAATGAAGTTGTTATTTGATTCATTCTAATGAAGAAAAATTAATTCAAAATGATTTCTAATCTGTAATTAAAATATGTTTAATATCCTTGACGCAGGAAATGGTTAAAAATTCCAGAGATACCCAGGCTACACACACACACACACACACACACATATATATATATATATATATATATATATATATATATATATATATATATATATATATATATATATATATATACGTGTGTGTGGGTCTGTGTGTCTGTGTGTGTGTCTGTGTGTATGTCTGTGCATGTCAGTCTGTCTGTCTGACCTTATTTTCATCAGATAGATGCTGACGAATTTCAAAATAAACAATTAAAATAATTTGGATTCATTGTGAATATAATATGACAGATACATTGATAGATAGATAGATAGATATACTGAAGTTGATACAAAAAATCAAACTGTAATTGATCGTGATGGATATCTGTGCTAGGAAATATCTAAATTAGGTAGACATGAACAAAAGTATAAATAGGAACACACACACACACACACACACACACACACATACACACACACACACGCATATATATATATATATATATATATATGTGTGTGTGTGTGTGTGTGTGTGTGTGTGTGTGTGTGTGTGTGTGTGTGTGTGTGTGTGTGTGTGTGTGTGTGTGTGTGTGTTAGCTGGATAAAGCAAAGGCGTAAAACAGGTCTTGAAGGTACAATATTTGTTACCAGTTTTAAGTGTTTCATTTATCCAACTTTGCTCATATTTTTTTTTCATATTGCCAGATTTACGAGTCGCATTCGATAAGTTTCCAGACTTTTTCCGTATGGGTACATTAATGATAGTGCACACATGAAACTTTAGTCCCTTTCAAAGTAATCTCCTCCAGCTACAATGCAATTGTTGTATCGTTCCAACAACTTCTGGAAGGCCCCATGTAAGTCTTCTTGTGTGAGCGTTTCAATGACCTTCGTCACAGCCTCTTTCATCTGCTCAGTTTTCTCATGACGACAACCTCTGAGTTTAGGGAATAACCAAAAGTCACAGGGAGGAAGGTCTTGACTATAGGGAACTGTCTTGATGCCCATGTTAGTCAAATAGTCTGTGACAAGGATGATGTTGGGGACTGGTGCATTGTCCTGCTGGGAATGCCACTGACCCGATTTGAAGAATACTGGCGTCTTCCGACGGAATCTCTCCCTGAACTCCCTTAAAAACTCAATATAGTAACCCTAAACTTAACTTAACCCTTTAGCCTATCAACTCTGGCGTATTGGCTTCCTTACTCCTCCCACACCTCTCATTATCCTTCAAAGACTCCCCACCTTCCTTGAATCTATGCCACTCAAAAACTGATGCTCCAAAAGCAGTCTGAAGCATTCCATACGTTTCTGTGGAATCTAGCCTGTCTAGCCACACTGAAGAGTTCTGATAGAACGAAAGAGATCTGTGTGTGAATGACTATATATATATATATATATATATATTTATATATATAAATGAAAATAAAGCTTTTACGTTGAAGAAAACTTGCATCGAAAATATAAGATAAACACACACACACACACACACACACATATATATATATATATATGTGTGTGTGTGTGTGTGTGTGATTTAATTTCTCATATACATATTAGCGAGCATAAAGATCAGAACAATGTTAAGAAAACGTCTAAAAGTTAAATAACTTTTTTTATCTTAAAACTTCTCTCAACATTTTATCCAGGAAGTATAAGGATATAAAGATGAATTATATAATTCCTAAACCTAAACCTTAATAATTTTTTTTATTATATTATAAGAATAATTATATAACATTCGAAAAAATTAGATGGCCAAAGACATCAGAATGATTAACAAAATCATACTATAATAATGGATACATTATGTCTAAAAGAAAATAGCGTTCATCATTTATTAGTAATTCATGTGTAAATTTTACTTTCAATAACAACTTGACATTTTTGCTATACAAATGAATTAATGTCTTGCGTTTATCAACGGATATTTTCTCCCATTCGCCTTCCAAATTAGTCCATAGTTCTTCGACTTTTCTTGGATTCTTTTGTTGCTTTTTCATTTATTAACTTCCAAACATGCTTAGTTTGATGCATGTCAGCGTTTTGAACAGTCCACTCCATAACAGTAACATCCTCCTCAGAAAGAAATGTCTTAACAGACTTCGCTGTGTGATACGAAGCGTTAACATGCATAAATACGGCTTCTTGATTATTTGCAGTTCTCAAATTAGGTACATAAATTTTCTTCAATATCTCTTTGTATACAGTCTCTTTACTTTTATTGTGAAGCCTGACAAGCGCTACTGTACCAGCAGATGAAATCATGCCAAACACCGTCACCCTTCCTTCTCCAAATTTAACGCTTCTTTTAGTGCACCGTGGCGAATAAGGTCCTTAGGATTGCTTCGATAAACCTTCACCCGTCAAAGCCGAAAAAGTTGAAATTTGACTCATCACTGAAACGAACACTGTTCTTCAGTCCATATGACATGTTCCGTGACAAATTTCAATCAGCACAATTTGCTCTTTTTATAAATGTAATGCTTCATAGAATCTACTACACTGTTCAAATTTATTTCCTTAAATCTTCATGATAGAGTGCGCCTTGATATCTTAATGCCAAGGTCAGCATTAACTCTTTTAAAGATATCAGTTGCTGTCGCAAATCAATCCTTTTAGGATTCATTACCAATCCATCTATCTTTCCTTGCAATTGTTTTCCTTGGACTTCAACCTGGTTTCTTAGTTTCATATGACGCAGTTTCTTCACGTTTTCTTAAAATACCTAATACATTAAGATTTCCCCACAGTCTTTGAAACATCGAAAATCGTATGTTTATCTTCATTACGTAACTTGACAATCAGTTGTTTATGTCCCAATCATGTCACAGATTTTTCGCCATGTTTATAATGCAAGAGACGGTGTCATTAAGCAAAATAGCCTATTTTATATTCTTACCCTAAAATTTGTTTTAATAATAGAAAATAATTATTAAATTTTACAGATTTATTTATCGTTCTGGCTTTTTGATCAACTACATTTTTCGAATGTTATATAATTATTCTTATAACTTTATCAAAATACATTTATTGGGCTTTATATTTTTGAATTATATAATTGACCTTTATATCCTAATTTGTCCTTGATTTAATCTTGTATGAAGCTTTAAAATAAAAAGAAAGTTACTTTACATTTAGACCTTTTCTTATGATCGTTCATGCTCGCCACTGTATATATATATATATATATATATATATATATATATATATATATATATATATATATATATATAAGGAAGGAAATGATTGTGAATACTCAGAATAATGTAGGAATGATTTTATATGTATGTATATTATGGTCTACGAATAATTGTTTTCAGCCTGTTTTACCTCCTTTTGTAAAGCATTGTCTCTGTATGTACAAAAATACTTGAATAGACACACCCACACCCACACCAAGAGACTTACACTTTAAAACTCTCTCTCTCTCTCTCTCTCACACACACACACACACATATATATATATATATATATATATATATATATATATATATATATATATATATATAGCCACACTGATGAGTTCAGATAGAACGGAACGGATCTGTCTGTGGATGACAATATATATATATATATATATATATATATATATATATATATATATATATATATATATATATATATATTGAAAGTGAGATATAAAAAGGTAGTGAGTAAGAGATATTGTTAAAGTGTTGCTAAAAAATTTTTCTTCTAAGAATTTCTTAAAATTTTTGTAATTTTTAAACTATTATTCAGAAAAACATTATCAACATCAATTAACGCTCATATTTTCGGTGTTTTTTTTTTTCTTTTCGAAAACTAAAAGCAATATTTTACTTTCCCATACTGGCAATCAGTTACGTCCTGCAATGTTTTCATATAATATTCCTTCACTGCCATATTATAAAATAACCTTCAGTGAGAAAAAATCCTGTTTAAAACATTCTTTTTTAATGGAGGGTGTGCCTGATTTCTTTTTTATTAATCTTAATATAATCAGATGGATATGAATAAATAAATATTCGTATTTCTATTAAAACATCGTATCTTCTTTCTTTCCATCTTTAAAATTATGTAAAACATGAGTCATGGTGACCTGCAAAAACAACAAAAAAGAAAAAAAAAAGTTATGTAAGTTTTAAATATCACGATTCTCAAAGACGGATATAAATTACAAATCTCTTTAGGCAACAATAGTTTTCATTTCTCCAACTTCATGGAAAATATTATTTTTCTTGTTTCCGACGTTTTGTTTTACATACACATATTCTTTCAATAAATAAAGTTTCAATGATCTCTGTCATGTAAAAAAATCCAGCTATTTAGAAAAGAAAAGAGGACATCTGGTACATGTCTGAATTGTGCATTATATTCTTGTCAGGGTGAGAAAACATATTAACGTTAGGCATATAAAAGCATGGCACATCCAAGTCTCGTCAGATGAATATGACGAATATGGTCCGTATGGATGAAAATATAATGTTCTTGAGATGTTCTCTGTTTTTGTGAAAAATTTAACGATAATCGCAGCTTGAGTAATATGTAGTTGTTTACGATCAGGCAACAGACTTGATTGCGGTAAACATCACAGGTAGTTTACATCGTAGATTTGGCATATGGCAGAATATGTAATGTTATACACACAGACATTTTTATTGATTCAAATGCTGGTCCATCAAAACAAATACGACACCCCACCATATCTATCTATCTATCTATCTATCTATCTATCTATCTTGTTATTTGCATAGATAACCATGGTATCAAAAATTAATAACACACACAGGTTTATATTTATATATATATAAATACACACACACACACACACACACATATATATATATATATATATATATATATATATATATGAATGTAAATATTGATTAACATACGACACTATGAAGGTAGCTGAAAACATAATCCGAATAGGTGAATTTATTATGATTTAAAGTCGACGTTCACGTTTCGGTTTTAGTAACCATCATCAGAATTTGGATATCAGAATAGTCCACATAGCGATGGATGCTTGCTGAGATGATAGGAGCAAAGGAAGTGTGAACTATTCTGATACACAAGTCCTGATGATGGTTACTGAAACCGAAGCGTTTACATCGATTTCAAATCATAAAAAAATCTCCTATTTGGATTATGTTTTTCTGCTACCTTCATATATATATATATATATATATATATATATATATATATATATATAGGTATATTGTGCCATTTTACATGATCAATTTAACACATTCACTTTGTTACTTTAGAGTTTGATTTACTATTCAGCCGACTAAATTCAGGTGGGTAATGTCTGTGAGAATATAGCACCCTCAACTCCAGGGATTTAGATACACCACACTGTACTGCGTATTTTCTTGCTTCATCCCTGAATATGAATATTTTACAGTGTTTCGAAATCAATATGAAGACAGTGTAGAGGATTCGAAAAGATTACGATGAATCCAATATTGATCACGAAGCTACGGCAACTCGGATGGCTCATTCTGATAGTTCTGACTGGAACTCATTTATTTGTTGGTGAGATCTGGAAATTGCTTGACAATGATTCCAGAGAGTCAATCAGGTGAACAGCCCGGGATTTATGAGAGGCAGAGTTTATTACCGGGCAGGTAGTCCACGAAGATATTCGGTATGTTTAATACATTATAAGAAAAAGTTAATTTTTATCGCTGGCTATGAAAGACAAGAAGAATGACTACGATGCAAGGCTTTCGAATAACCTAAAGCATCTTCTGCAGCTGAACATGTTTTGTTTTTCGCAAATAAGAAAAGTTTCTGCCAGGATTAGACGGAGAATTCACAGAACAACTGTTGGTTTACTCTGTCTCCAGAAGATGTATCCATATTGATGAAATTCAAACCCCCAGTCTACAAAATGGTGTTTGGGTTGGTTACTTCTGCTTTTATCTATTTTCATACATATCAGACTCAGCACAGCGTTCTACCATTCTACGAGAATTGTGGGTAAAAATGTTTTTCACATACAGACTATTCAATGTCACAATGCTACAGCGCTCTCTCTATTTTTTTTCAAAATCTCATGGAAATAGATTGGTGATACTTTCGGAGTATTCGGTATATTCAAATTTTCTTAGTAGAATATTATATGTAAGCACCGATTCTCCTATTAATGACTGGATTTTTCTGGCATTGTTTATCAGAAATTTATGCGTGTTCTACTTGAAACACCTATGATAAAAACAGTGAAATACTTTTAAATAATTATCAATCTTGGTTGTGTCTTCTATCTTCAAGAAGTTCAGATTTTTTCATTGTCCTATTCATCAACTTGCACGTCTATCTACATTTATTCTATTTACAATGTCTCATGAGATAAATATATTATGTAGCAAGCCATTAAATGATCAGGTGATGTTATTATGTTTTCCCCTGTGTGCTGTTAAAACTTGCTCGGATTCCTTGTCTGACATCTAATAAACTGGTAAGTGCTTTGTTTACCGGCACAAAGTTTTGACGTAATTGTTAAATTAAAAATGACCACGTATTCATGAAAAACATTCCAAATACTGAAATAAAAAAATAAAAATAAATGATTAACAGTGACATATTTGCTCTATCAGTTTTCATAAAATGTCCATCATTAAAAAGAATACGGAGGTTAGGTTATTTCTATAGGCTGTTTTGATTAATGGCACATAAATCCGAAATGATTTTAAAGCAATATCTTCTTTATATATATATATATATATATATATATATATATATATATATATAAGTAAAGTTGGTAAACTTAGTCGAGGGTGACCATAAGGCTCCCTTTTCCATAGCTACTACACCAAGCTGTAGAGGAGGGTTCTACTCTATTCCATGGATTGCTCCACTTTACCTTTGATCCGTACCTTAAAATGTTGACTGTTAAGCAAAGCGGAATCAAGTACCATTTTATGAATCTTTAGTATGACTCCACCTGGGATTAGAGATTGAACCCCAGTCTCCCGGATCATTTGTGAACACTCTACTCATTAGACATATATATATATATATATATATATATATATATATATATAATGTTGGGTGTCACCTACCTTTTAAGCATAATGAGCTAGTCCGTCTACCATACATGGCAGTAGCTCTAATACCAGAGAGACCAGTCCAGGAATCTGAAGAGCGTTACCTATTATTGAAGTATATCCTTACTCTATCACTAATCCTGTGTGCTTACTATAACAGTCCCTCTCTTGTAAATACTCTTTCCTGTAAATATAACTATTTTCTCACATATCGTGATTTGTCTTATAATTACTACTATTTGTGTTCACTAACCAAAACACAACATATTGTCAACCACTCTTCAGTGTGGCTAGACAGGCCAGATTCCCAAAGCTAGAATCAAAACACGGTTGACTCAAACCAAGATTCTACCACTCAGCCACGAGGAAACTTGAGCAAGCGAAGGTAATTTAAACGCTTATGTATCACATTTTTTTGGTTTACATATATCCGCTTAACGGTTACCGAGAGCTTGATTCATATGAAAAGCTTTACATTACGCTAATTGCAAACCATTTACTTCCCTCGCTAGAGAGCTCAACCATACAGGGGTAGGGGAGCATATATATATATATATATATATATATATATATATATATATATATATATATATATATATAATTTTTCAGTGAATAGTTTGCGAGGAAGTTTATTTTTAAATGATTTCGAGCTAACGTTTGTGATCAGTTATATCATTTCAAGTATTACAATTCATTTTTTGCTGACAGTTAAAGTGGTTCTAGTATCATCATAAAAATAATAATTCTATTTGCAAACATGTTATCATAATTAATTCTATTAAATATTCTTCATTCGTTTATATACAGTTAAATGATTTTCATGCTACAGTAATAATTCAATTTAACCACAACCCTTTGTTTGCACACGTTTATATGTTTTTAAGGATAGAAAATCAGTAAATCTTTCTATTTTACTTATAGATGTGTCCTTGACAGGTACAGTCACTCTGTGTCAGATTAAAATTAGGAGTATTTCCAATGAAGAGGTACGAATGTCATTAAATAAGTTTCCAGACTTTTTTCTTTGGGCATTTTAATGATAGTACACACATGAAACTCTAGTCCACTTCGAAGTAAACTCCTCCGGCTGCAATGCAATTGTTGTACCGCTCCAACAACTTCTGGAAGGCCCCATGGAAGTCTTCTGGTGTCCTCACGTCCAGATTGCATTTTTGAAATTCACCAGCTGTGACAATCAGGCTTTAGTAGGGTGATTTCCAATTGCTTCTGTAGCTTTCCTTTGAAATCATAAAAATCGGTAAGTCATCTCATTAGATGTATAGCAATAACATACTGAATTTTCAAGAGCCTAGGCCAATTTTAAATGCCTGTACCGAAAGTTTGGAAACTTATTGAAGGCACCAAGTATTCTACTTTCCCCAAATCTTCAGGACAGAAGCTGAGCACTCAGATAGTTTATTTCATATTTAAGATATTTTTTTTGTGGCCGTCTTACTTTGCAGTAATTCAGTCGTTGCATTCTACCACACATCTGAGTTGGCTAAAATTTTGGGGGGAAATCTCGTACACAATCCCTAGCAAAATGTTGTGAATCGTTTGACTTTGATGGCGAGTATTATTGCGTCGTGTATATATATGTTTAAAAAAACCTTCATCCGGGAGAAAGAAGATTTGATGAAGTTCATCATCTCTTTCAGTGGCCTGGATGTTGCAATACATGTTTGATATAATACCCAGGACTTGGTGATGCTGAACTCACAAGTGATTTGCCGTCAAAGTAGTAATGGGGGCTGACCGGACAATGTTACCCATTCAAGATGGAGGTATCTCAGGGTTTTTCTGTAAAACCCAATTTAAGACAACAGATGGCAAGATTCTCTATTTTATTTAGTAGCGGTTACCTTCCCCACCGCTGTTGAAACCAGTGACTGTTTGATCGACATGAAGAAATCCTTTACGAGAACTTGAGTGATACGTGCGAAAAAGGATCATATGAGATTCGGGGGTAGTTAAGATGGTCGAGAAAGTCATTAGACAACAGAAAACCATGAGGACCATAAATTTCAGAGCTTGAGAAGCAGCCATCCATAATTGGGAGAAGCCAATGATTTATCTAACAAGAGCCTCATACTTAGAAAAATTTAGATGGTTTCCTGACAGTGAACATGGGAGTAATGACAATGAAGGGGTACTCCACATTCTCCAAAAATCCATGACAGATTATTCAATGCAACAATGATATCATGTCCTCTCTATTTATTTTGATTCCCGTGGAATGTTTTGACAACAGTCCAGCAGAAGGCTAAAACACATCAACAAAATGAATTGAACTTGACTCAAATTAATTGAAATAATTCTATTTTAATTAGTAATCGGGATTGCGGGACAAATTATGGAATCACTAAATGTTGAAATATTTGGGTAGTTGATTTTTCATTGATTAAAAGTAACGCAATAGACATCTGCTGATTTCCTTTTCAGAGTTACCAAGAAATGAAAAAGTGGCTTTAGGCGTGTTATATTGATCAACAGTAAGTCGTAGTTCTATACAAATGTTTTTATTACCTTATTCGTGAACTGAATAATAACATATCAGACTATACCAGAGATTGAAGAGCCATGATTTCATTCTTTAACAAAATGGTTAATGCAATGTAATGACGAAAATATTATTGCTTCCCATCAATTTTCAAACCCAGTTTCAGTACTAATAATCATTATAATAATACATGCTATCATCTGAAAAAAAGAAAAAAAAATTGATGACTCTTTACTAAAGATAATACAGCTTGGTAAAGTAATAGGTAATTTAGTAAGTATATATATATTTTTTACTGTTTACATAAAGTACCGACTATAGAAATATCTTCAACATTTTCTTTAAATAAAAAGTCACCTTTCTTCTAGGAAAGATTTAATTATTTCGAGTACAACACACAATCAAAATGGTTATATTTATAACTTATTGATTACCACTTTCTACTGCTCTGGAAATCTCTAATGAACCATTTGAATACATCACTGTCTAAAATTAATAATCCACCTGGAATATATTTAAGTCATTTTATTTTAAGAACAGATGTATTACATTTCTTTTGCTCCTGATCTCCAATGCTGCAGCGTTTAGTTAATAATCTACAGCGGAAAATAACCATTTTGATAGTATACTAATGAATAAAGTAAACTTTATATATATATATCGTGAGTCGGAAAACTCCTACTAAAGTTTCACCTTAACGGATCATCAGGAAGTCTAATACCGACCGGTCGGTATGAGACTTCCTGATGATCCATTAAGGTGAAACTTTAGTAGGAGATTACTGACTGGTGATTTAAGTTAAGTTTATAATTGGCTCCACTCGTGTTAAGCACTCTTGTAATTGTAGCATTGCAGCGTTTACGGAGGGTTTTAGTTTTCTTTTGACCACCTGACTGCATGTCTCTTGATTTTTTTCAATGGTGTGAAGGGGTTGGCCTTTTCTTTCTTTTTGTCCTATGGTATTTTTTTCTTTTTCACCCGGGCGGTGATTCGAGATATTTTTATCTCTTTTTCCTGGCGGGTTATTTTTTCTTTTTTTCTGGTAACTGTGAATGCTGGTAGATATTAGATTAGTAAATATATATATATATATATATATATATATATATATATATATAAAGTTTACTATACACACACGCGCACACACACACACGTATACATATATATATATACATATATATTTGTGTGTGCGCGTATGAGAAAGACAGAGAGAGAGAGAGAGAGAGAGAGAGAGAGAGAGAGAGAGAGAGAGAGGCTATCTATATATCCTGAAGATCTTAGCTTTTGATAGGTTATGCTGCACCCAGGTCAAGTAGATGTCGATTACATTTTTGCTCTATAATAAAACGTAATTCTGGTAAAATCTAATTCCCCGCAGCACACACACACACACACACACATATATATATATGTGTGTGTGTGTGTGTGTGTGTGTGTGTGTGTGTGTGTGTGTGTGTGTGTGTGTGTGCTAGTAATAAATATCATCCCATTGTATAATATTTCACAAGGAAGGATAATAAAATTTTTATGTATTTGGTTTAGACGAAAATCAATTTATCATTCAAAAATTTAGGGGCATACATATTCATGAGGAATAGTTTATATGCTGAAATGCTTTTTTAAATATTTCTGTGGATTTCACCTTTTTTTTTTAGTAAGCTAGGGCATTCAGAACGGCTTTTGCACAAAGATAACACATCTCATTACTCTCAACTGAAAAGAAAAATGATATTGTCCGGCGAACTTCCGAAGAATATCTTTTCTTTTCAAGAAGATGGATGATATATTCAAATTTTAAACACTTAACTTCTTTTTTAACGTTTGCGGTATCTTGTTTGTTATTTCATTCTGACTCGCATATTACTAGATAATACCCATATCCGTAACTATTTTTTATTTTCTATCAACTTCTTAAGTCTAATTTTTCAAGCGAGAAGCCAAATAAACTTGTTCCGATTATAAGGCACAATACAGAATGGAGTGCACTGTTCTCCATGTCACGTGCTAATAACCAGCTTATGTAAAGTTGGTAATATTAATACGACAAATGTTACATGTTTAACGTACTATATCCGAACAAAAGTAGTGATAAAAACAAAAAGGTGTGTACCGTGTAGTCAGGGGAATTTGGGTTGCGTTTTCAAGGTCAATTAGCGTAGATTAAAACACACAAAGCACAGCTCGTCTCTTCAGTCGTACTTTCTGAGAAGAGTAGTTGACTTCTCATTCTTTTTTTTTTCTTTTTCAGAAAATAAAAAGGGCCGTGACTCGTTTCTGAGGAAATATATTTTCATTTTCACATTCCAAAACTGATGCAAATACAAGGGACCTCGGTTATTGGCGAACTTTTATTATTTGTTCGTTGATAGCGATTTAAAATGCATTTGACATTTGAAGTAAGAGCGGAAACAGAAATACAGACAGATAGATAGAGATGTTATGATTAGTCGTTAGTTAAAATATTCCTAAAAAACGTATTTTTGCCCTTCTGACAGCAGCTGAAACCTTTTTTTCTTTGCTGGATAATTAACCATTTAAGAGATTTAGCCCCCAAATATTATTTCTTGTAACAATATTTTTAAAGTCATCAATACTGTTTTTTTTTTATGTTTCTTGCATTATTAGTAATCTTGTTTCCATGCCTTTCTACTGTTGGTGAGGCCAAATCCCCCAATTAAATGCCGACAGGTAATTGATTTTCCGTAATGAGTTTTGTATTTATTTATCAGCAATCCAAAATTCGCAAAAAGTAGTTTCATTCTTTTAATCCACACAGTTGACGTCTAGAAAGAGAGTCACTTCAAAAGAGACAGGTGACCAAATATATCACCCCAATCTCCTTACGAGCCCAAATTCCACAAGTAATTTAACTTATTAATGTCTTTAACTTAATAAAATGACATTCAATTCCACTTGACAATCACTTATTCGCAGATGTTTCGAACGGATAATTTATATTAGTTTACACTCACCCAAAGCAACATTTTAAAAGTAATTTTTCTTTATTTTCAACTGGGCCAGCTTACTACTTATATTGCTGCTGCAGGTGGGTTTTTTTATATCCTTTCCCTCAAAATAACCCCCTACCCATGTGACAGGAATCGTAAAACTTATAAGATTATGATTACCATAATTCCTGATGGGTGATGCCGTATCTTTTTTTGTGGGGCGGGGTTCTATCAAATTCTCAACAGTTAGCAATATTTCAATTCTTGAAGCAAACGCACTTTCAGGTTAAAAATAAACAATTCAAAAAATCTTTCTTATATTTTGGGGAATACTTCAAATAAATGCAACCACATTCATTTTATATATGTTGTACCGATCGTTTAAATAAATGTAGACAATTTTGAAGTATTTGAATTTTTTAAAATCAAGATTGCTGCCTATATACATGCTAATCAATACACATTTTTGTCCTTGTTTTGAATCATTTTTTAGTTAACGTTTTAGAAAGTAGCTTTGGGTTGCTATTTGTCGAAAATAAGATTAAAAGTGAATTTCTTTATTAAGAATCCTTACAATAGAAAAAGAATTGATGTTATCATATACTCAAATCAAAAAACTGACAGAGTTCATAACCTTTGCTTTAAAAGTTTGTAGAATTATTTTTTAGAATGGAATACATACTAAAATTTGAATATACAGTGTAATGCTACATACTCAACCTTGAAAATAAGACCCACAAGATACTTAGGGATTTTGAGTTAACAATGGATAGCCCAATTCCAGCCAGGAGACGAGGTCTAGTTGTATTAAGCAAAGAAAAATTACATGTCTGCTAGCAGACCTTACCGTTCCTGTAGATCATGGAATAAACATAAAGGAAATAGAAAAACTCGTGAAAACCTTGCTAAAGGATTAAAATAATTCTGTAATATGAAGGTGGAAGTTATACCTGTCATAGTCAGAGCACTTGGAACACTCTTCAGGAACATAGCAAACAGAAAAGAACTAGAAGTCAAGGAAAAATTGCAAGATTTCAGACTAGAAGAAATAACCTTTAGTTTTTACAAATCTGGAAAACTCTCAAGAATTAATACAATAAAAGTATAAATAGAAATAATACAAGGAATAAAAATTATCAGAAAACCATCTGAATACTTAGAGAAAAAGTAATAAATATCTGATAATATTAAAAGCGAATTCAATCATTCAAGAGGAAATGTTGGAAAAGGTCAGAAGAGAATACATCTGAAAGATGAGACAACTCCTCGAAACAAAAGTCTGAAGTAGAGCTTGTCGTCGGAGTACGTTCAAATTCCAACCACGTAGGTTGGGTTGTTTTTCATTTCTTTTTCGAACGCAAAGTGAATGAGGACTTTTGTGCTATGATTATATACATAATTGAAAGAAGAAATATGATAGTAAATATAGAAATATATTTTGTTGTATTTCATAAGGGGAAAGCATGAAAACAAGCTGACGTGCATTAAAGAAAATGAAATATTTAAGCTTAATGTATTTTCAGTGAAATGGATGCGATGTTCTGAAAACCAGAGGTAAAAAATAGCTATAAGGAATATTTAGTTGTTTCACTTGGAAAAATAAGTGAAAATATATAAAATAATCAGCGGTATAGTAGTTATGGACCAGAATGAGAATACGTATCAAATATATGTTCCTTTCGTCCGGAGACGAAAACAGTTAATATCGCAACACCCATCTGATGGCTAGACTAGGCGTCAATATACGTGTAGAGCAACATTAAATAGCGAAAGCACGTACGTAATTTCATACTTGACAAATAGACTTACAACTATTACTCGGCTCGACCGTTTTTTTTTCTCTATTTTGACCATGAGAATTTAAAATAAAACTGAAATATCTACACATTTTCTATTTTACTATATTGAGTTGGCCGTGCCCGTGGTGTAATTGTTATCGTCGTAGGAAATGAACACGGCGACACGAGTTCAAATCCAGGACAAGACTGATTGCATTTCACATGGCACTAATGCCCTTCGGAAAGGTATTAATCCAATTATTCTCCCTCCAACTATGGGTAAATAGTAGGACAGACTAGGTTCTTCAGCCTTGGTGAGGCAACTAGTCTAGGAGAAGGAAAACTCTGAATTAAAACCTGTTAAACTCCGCTTAAAAATTAACCTTGTGTCATATCCTGCCCGAGCGGAGGGGTTGGTACATAGGATATTGAGTTGGCCCACTCGGCTGGGGATGCAGAATACACTGACTGCATCGCTACAGAGGAGTAATACAATAGATTTTTGCTTAATTGAATTGTTTGAAATAGAACTTTTTTTTAAAATTTTACATTTAACGGTATGTATATAAAAACTGAAAACTTATGCAAGCTGAATTACTTGAAATAGTTGAAATAGAAGAGTTTTTACACTTAACTGTGCGTAAACAAAAAAAAAAATACTTAAGGTAAACTGAATTGTTTGAAATTGAACTGTTTGATCATTTAACCACGTGTAAGCAAACTATATGGAATGATTGTTTTTACAGTGCAGCAAGCAATCGTTTATTTTTTTTAAACACATGTCAGATAAGTGAGGAAGAATGCAAGAATTTAGCTGATCAACATACTAGTTTGTTTCAACTAACCAAACTCAATAACAAATATAAAAGGAATTCAATAATTTACGGAACTTAGCTTTGTCGGTTACAAGCGCAAAATAAAATGAATAAATAAGGGCTTGCTATTTTAGCTCGTTAAGCAATTTTTTAACTTTTGTACACTTAAAAACACCTTTCGAATTCTGTACACTTTTGTACAATTAAAAATTCTGTACAATTCTTTTGTACACTTAAAAACATCTTTCGAATTCTGCTGAAGCCGCAAATGATTTCTATCGAAATCCTCTTACTATAAATGCAAATTTTATAAATGTGTGTTATTCACATTAATCTATTTGATGACGTCTCAGTAACTCGGAATTAATGTATTTTGTTTGTTTTTTCTTCTTTCATTTACCTGATCATCCGATGTCAATTTTATATTGACGTCAATTCGGTTATTAACCGAATGTGTCAATTGATAGCTTAATATTTCGATTTTATCCGAAGCAGCGTATTTTGTCGACGAGATGAATACTGCCGATTATCACACCAAAGAATCTTGTGTTCATTTTATTCACAAAAGCCTAATATAGTTACTGTCCTTTGTGTGTCCTTCTGACCGCCGCCATCTTTTACAAGACCAGATCGATCGTAACCTTGTCGACGAAACGTCGGCTCAATATGAATGAATAGTATGTTTTGTGTGGAGCAAAGTTGTTAACTCAATCACGTAGTTCATAGCAATATTTCAATTGATTCAAGAAGCAATAGAATCTTTTTTAATGACTGAGACGCGCGCCAATTGGAAGTTATTATCTAGCAAGGAGCCCCTAAGTGGTCACGTTTTTAATAGTGTGATCAACTAAGGTATGGACGATAATCTATTTAAAATTGATTATTAACAAAATGAAAAGAGAATGATATGAAGAGAGAGAGAGAGAGAGAGAGAGAGAGAGAGAGAGAGAGAGAGAGAGAGAGAAAGAAAGAGAGAGAGATAATACTAAACGAAATATATTCCGATGGGAACTAATGAAATTTTTAATTAGACAACCCTAGCCCATATTTTTTCATACTTATACTTCTTTTTTTCTTTTTTTTATTTTTAAATTTCTTTTCTGAACAGATAATTGCTATGGATTCGTTTGGGGGAATTAACGAAGTTTAATTGTCGCTAATGTTTTCATTATTAGTAGCGTCTAATTTACTCTTCTCTGAACACACAGTCGATCTTCCGAGCATTTTTTTGCAATTGAATTATTTTTTAATAACGAGTCGAATAAAAAAAAAGCATCTAAAACAGAAGCTGAACCTGGAGAAAATTCAAGGTTTAATAAGCTCATACAACGAATGTAACTTGGTTATATATTAAGTTAACCTTGTAAAATAAGTTCATGATATTCATGTATTATTTAAGAAAGAATTAAGAATTCACATTAGCATTTCATAATTATTAGCACCATAATGAGAATTTTCGAATGATCGAAACGAATACAGATTTGTAGATTCTGAATCTAGAGAGCATGATGAGGGTAGAGGAACTTCCCATCCTAAAGAAGTTAACTTTTCTTAGCTTCATTATCCAACGATCACTTAAATTGAAAGTACTTCAAATTTGATGATAATATTTGAATATATAAGAGTTACATTTGCTTTTATATCAATATATATATATATATATATATATATAGCGAAGAAGTAATCGTGTTGCCATTAGCGTTCATTGCAAGCCTCTTCACATAAGAATTGAGGTCTCGGCAGCTGTTGAACGGATGTATGTGAACAATAGTAATGGTGATTCATAACCGTTTAAAATTTACTTCGCAGCTAATGGCTGAATGGTTAGAGGCTTTGGCTTGGCGTTTGAGTCAACCAGGGTTTCGATTCCAGCTACGCGTAGCTACTGTCTAGCCACACTGATGTGTTCTGATAGAACGAAACAGATCTGTCTGTGAATGACTATATATATATATATTACATTTTCAAGCTTGAAACTATTAATTTAATAATCTTTTATATTAAACCCTCAGTTTATTAACTCTATTAAAGATACTGCCTGCGTTTCACTTCGTACTAATGCCCTTCAGAAATATATGTCCCTCTATTCTCCTTTATTATGGGTAAATATTAAGGCAGGCTAGGGTCTATAGCTTTGGTTATGTAACTAATCTGAGAGAAAAAAATCAAATCTTCGATTAACAATCGGCCTTGTGTCTCATTAAGCCTGTGTGAAAGGCTAGATACCAGGGACTATAGACTATAGACTATAGTGTATATCTTTGGAGATATTTTGCTGTTTTCATATTCAAGTTGTTTCTTTTTTTACTGTTGTTATTTGTCATTGAAATCCCTGAAAGTGTATACTAAAAGGAAAGATCACTGCCGCCTTAAAATTCATAAATTGAGTATTTCACATTTAGCAATATATATATATATATATATATATATATATATATATATATATATATATATATATATATCTTATTTATATATTTATTTATTTATTCATTTCTTCTTACAATGTTGTCATCGATTAATATATACTAAGATAAACTTGTTTTATCACAAGGTTAAAAAAAAAACTTGTGTTAAAGAATTTGTCAATTGATGTTCTAAGTACATTGTTGCAGGGTACCTTCTGCTTCTTTTCTTCGTCAGTTCGATGCCATTCTCTTTGATTTTGTCAATCGATGTTCTAAGTACGTAGTCTAGACAAATGATAAAGAGGTATGGAGCCAGCGTGTCCCCTTGTAGTACTCCTGCTACCATGTCGAAGTATTCTGTGTCTCCATCTGGTGATTGTACTTTTACTTTGGTGTTTCTATAGAGAATCGTTATTGCTGCTACGGTTTCTTTAAGTATGCCGTACGCTAGTAGATCAGAGAGAATGGCTTCGAGCTGACGAAGAAAAGAAGCAGAAGCTACCCCACAAAAACAATTACCGACGCCGACTACGCCGATGACATAGCGATACTGGCAAATACAACCGACCAAGTCGAAACACTACTGCATAGTTTGGAACGAGCAGCCGCAGGCATAGGCCTCTATGTTAATGCACACAAAACGGAATATATGTGCTATAATCAAACGGGGGACATCTCCACTCTAGACGGAACCCCTCTTAAACTAGTAGACAAATTCACTTACCTAGGAAGCAGCGTCGAATCAACCAAAAAGGACATCGACACGAGGTTAACGAAAGCATGGACAGCTATCAATAGGCTATCGATTATATGGAAATCAGACCTAACCGATAAAATTAAACGCAGTTTCTTCCAGGCAGCGGTCACATCGATACTACTATATGGCTGCACTACATGGACGCTAACAAAACGACTGGAGAAGAAGCTAGACGGCAATTACACAACAATGCTTCGTGCAATCTTGAACAAGTCCTGGCGGCAACACCCCACAAGACACTAACTGTACGGCCACCTGCCTTCTATCACGAAAACTATTCAAGTTAGACGAACCAGAAATGCAGGACACTGCTGGAGAAGCAGGGACGAACTCATAAGAGATGTACTCTTATGGACCCCCACACATGGCCGTGCAAAAGCAGGACGACCAGCACGAACATACATTCAGCAGCTATGTGAGGATACGGGATGTTGTCCTGAAGACCTGCCTAGAGCGATGAACGATTGGGAGGAGTGGCTACCAGCGCGACGTGATGATGATGATCATGATGATGATGTGTTAAAGAAAACGGCATAAAAAATCAGAGAACAACAACATAGGAAAAATTATTTAAGATACAATCAGAACGACGTTAAGAAAAAGTCTACATTTGAAATAACTTTTTTTATTTTAAAGCTTCATTGATATTTTATCAAAGAGAAAAAGGCCATAAATGTAAATTATATAATTCCAATATATATAAAAATAGTTATCCACAGACATGCTAATTCGTTGTATTATCACTCATCAGTGTGACTAGACACGCAAGATGACTCAACCTGGGATCGAAACCATGTCAACCTCACGTCAGCCTAATAATATAACCTCACAGTCTTTTTCGGCCTCAACGTCAGTGAAGGAATTTAACACAAACGTATGGATTTTTCTTTTGTTTATATTTTATGCTAACGGAGACCAGAGTGTTTAATTCATTAGAAGGGCTTTGCATTACGCGTATGACAACCATTGATTCCTTCATGAGAGCCTTCATCTCTCAGCAGGCAGCAAATAGATTGTATTCCATAGAGAGTTTTGTTGTATTACAACTCATTTGCGTGGCTAGATGTGCGAAATCACTGAAGTCTACGCGCGTTTACACACACACACATACATATATATATATATATATATATATATATATATATGGTGTAATGGTTATCGTCGTAGGAAATGGACACGGCGACACAAGTTCAAATCCTGGACGAGACTGATTGCATTTCACATTGCCCTAATACTCTTTGGAAAGGTATGAATCCAATTACTCTCCCTCCAGCTATGGGTAAATAGTAGGGAAGACTAGGTTCTTCAGCGTTGGTGGGGCAACTAGTCTAGAAGAAGGAAAACTCTGAATTCAAACCTGTTAAATTCTGCTTAAAAAATTGACCTTGTGTCACATCCTGCCTGAGCGGAGGGGTTGGGTAAATATATATGTATATATATATATATATATATATATATATATATATATATATTGGTTACAGTGTTTACTATTGCTCCGGAATACCGGTGTTAATTACCAGGGTGAGTCATACCAAACACTCAAAAAATGGTACCAAATGCTTAATACTCAGTTTTATAAGGTATGTATCAAGGATTAGTGGATCAATCCAGGGAAAGAAGTAAAGCCTTCCTCTTTAACTCGGCGTATTGGCTATTGAAAAGGAAAACTTCAGGTCCCTCTCAACTATTGTCGACCAAACTATATATATATATATATATGCGTGTGTGAGTGTGTGAAAGAGAGAGGGAGAGGGAAAAAAAGAGAGAGAGACAGTGTGTGTGTGTGTGTGTGAATATATATATGTGTGTGTATGTGTGTTTTTATTCGTGCAGATGTATACAGGTGAAATATTTAACGTCCATTAAGACGTAAATAACATGGCTACAGAATTATCATTTTAATATAAAGCGGAACAATACAGTAATTTTCGCTCAAGTTTTTATTTTATGCTTTTTAGTTCTACTTTGTATAAATATTTCAAAAAAAAAAAAAATGTATCCAATCGAAATTTCTGTGTTCTTATAAGTGTGCAAGGAAAGAATCTTCTGAAATAAACAGCAAAATCGATAAACCCATACATACATTTTTTTTCTCGATCTACTTGCCGGTATCCAAAGTGTTTGCTGTCGCTCGCATATACATACGCTGCCTTATCTACTTATAGAGATACATCATTTTATAGTTATGAATGAAAATCTATATCGATTAATAATTGTTAACTGCAATGAAAAGATGACGAAAAACAATATTCTTCTATAAAACAAATACTTAGAAATGAATCTTAAAAACGAAGTTAAACTATTTTAATGTAAAGTATAATGTTCTATACATTATTTTTTTTAAATAAGCTTAGTTTAACAAATGAAAATAGGAAATGACTTGTGCCGATTTGATCATTAAAACTCAAGTAATAGGTATTAACAATTCATTCAAAATTATGAAAAATAACTATGAAAAAGAACAAAGAGATAGAAATAATTGTACATATGTACAATGTAGTTACGTCGAAAATTATAAAACAAAACTTAAATACACGTGTAAATTGAATTAACCAAATTGAATCAATACTGATGCAGAATATTAATAAGAAGGTTACCAGAGAGTGATTCTTATTGATTCTGACACTTTATAAGCAGCATACGTCTAATGTGTGTTGGAGGCGAAAGAAATAGAATCGGATCCCCGAGTTCAAAACATGGACGAGACAGTTTTCTTCGCACTAATTCCCTTATAAAAGTCATGGAGTCTTTGCCTCACCCCACCTCGCTGCCAATACACAAAATACACAAATACAACTACGAGTAAAGTGTAAAGAGAAATATGTTCTTTAGTTGGTTTGAAGTCAGAAATTTCCTTCTGGACTGGTTGCCAAATCAGTGATAAAATTCAGTTGCCCAACTATTTATTCATTCCCATGTGTTAAGTGTACCGCTGATAGCCTAGACATGGTTTGGAACTCGACTCGACGATTTCAATTTGTAGGTTGATAAGGATTAAGCACTGCGTGCCTACTTTGTCATGTAACTGAATTAGAGTGAGAACACTCTCACTGGTCTAAATTACCAACACTAATAGGCAACTACCTTCAAATTTGACTGATATTCGACACGCTCGGGAAATAATCTATTAACTTTACGACACCTGCTATATTACTTGCTGTTTACAACCAACCAAGTAAACTTACTTCAATCGATGAGGAACATCGTTAATAAATTTAAACCACTTCCAGCCACGTGCTCGTTTGCAAAGTCACGCGTTTGCTTCTTCATGCTGATAAGGGAATTGCTTACAGAGAAACGTGCATGGATTTCTGTTTCATGTAAACTACACAACAGTCCATTTCCAGACAGTTTTGTGCCAAATGTTTCAGTTATCTGATGCGCATTTACTGTTTCAAAGCAGTCTGTTACAGTGAGTCTTCAGAGGAGTCTTTTTGCCTAGCCGCACTGGAGTTTCGTGCTGTTTGAAGGTGCTAGTATCATATCAATCTTATAAATATTCTACAAGATACACTTTGAGATATATTAACTGTTTTTTCGCAATAAAAAAAATGTCTTCAGTTATACGTGCGCCAACCAGACGCCTGAAAGATCCATCAAATGTGCATTTTTTTCTGCGTGGTAACATAGAAAACAATGTTTCTGACGAATAATGCATTTATGATTAAACTGCGCATATTTCGGTGGGAAATATTGCATATATTTTTTCTTGTTTAAAATTTATTCATGAATATTAATGACGCTAAACACGAGACATTTTACTTACTCATTTTTCAAAGAACAGATTTTTCGATCAGTTCCTTATTCTTTGGTTAATTTTTGTCTGTGGAATTCTAGAGCTTCTTTTAAAATATTTTACTTATTTATTGATATATTTATTTTTAAAGCATTTACTTCAGTTACTATCGTCATCGACAGATTTGCTGATTAAGATTTAAAAGCATTTACGAATACTTTATTTTTGCTTATGCTAAACGGTATTCTATTTCCAAATGATATTCTTTTATATTTAAAGTAGTCTCTACATATTCATCAGTGAATACTTGCTTCTCGCTCTCTATCATTTTATCCTCTCTCTCTCTCTCTCTCTCTCTTTCTCTCTCTCTCTCTCTCTCTCTCCCCGTATTGTGACGAGGAAATATGACACCCTAATACATTTGGCCGTCAGCGGCCGACTATGGTAGCAAACAAGAATCAGCGAACGATAGCAGTTCAAGTGGCTGATTCTAACACCCACCATCTCTATTATTACTAGGTGAGATAGGCATAGAAGGACATCAATCTCTATAAGCCATGTGTGCGTCTGCGGAGAAGCAGACCCCTTAGCCATATTTGGCACTGAGGAAGAGCCCACCAAAAAAAATTCAATACGTGGCGAATTTTCAAACTACGGAAGATAGGTTAGTCGCCATTAGTTCATCACAGGTTGAAGAGTTGCAGTTTATGCCTCGAGGGGTGAAAAGAGATAAGAAATTGACTTGGTTCGTCGAAAAACCAAGAACATAGTTTGGGATACGAAGAAATCCAAATTCCAAAATAATGCCGCTCAGAGAACCCGGAGAGAAAGAAAGAACTTATCTTTTGAATCGACCAGCACTCCGAGATATGTTAAGTCTCGTTAAACGACTACCCAAAGGAAAGACTTGTCCACGAGGAAAAGAACAATAATTAATCCTGGTCTAATCAGATATAAGACATGTATCAACCCACCAAAATGTTATTGAAACCCAATGACGAAAGAAAGAAGAGAAGAGAATAAGCTTCACAAAACTCCAAGTAAGTGATCATACAATTTAAGTATATTCAACTTTATCCTGCTGAATTGAGACTGAAATGATCAATTTGACATTTGGAGTATGTGCTCTGCCATTAAATCCTATAGTCCAAGTGAAAGTGGACCGTGTCTACCGTTGTCAAAATACCTTCTCACCTTTCGCCATTTACAGATATTTTACGAAGCCTTAGTTCAGGATACGGATATTTTAGTTGAGGCTCCTCCAGGATACAGAAAGACGTTCTCGCTTCTGACTTTTACCTGAATTGTTTTGTTTTCTTTGTTTCTTTTTTCATGCAATAAAAGAATATTGTTATTAATTCTATTAACTTAAACACGGCAGTTCAGAATCCTTATTTTCTGGTGGAAGAATTGTGTTTGTCGGAGACCTTGTGTTTTCGGGGGAAAGCTACCAGTTAGCTGTGTTGACTTTTAATAATTCACATAGAACTCATCTAGTAACTTTAAAATGTGGTTCTGCTCGGGAGTTGGTGATATCTGTGACATTAAATAGCGTTCAGCAAACCAAAGCTAACGTCGGTGCCTGGCATTGACTGGTGGACTTGGCATCCTGCACGCCCGCTAGGCACATGCTGGTGTAACAGTATATATATAACAGTGTATATATATATATATAGGAACAAAAGTTATAAGACAAATAAATATAATTGTGTAGCTATTTGTGTCTTGATTGTTTTCAACCAATTCTGACTGTAGTCCATCATCAGGAGGAAGTATTTGAGAAGAATATTTGACAGAGTTAAAAAAAAAATTTAGATATGACATGCCTCAAAAAAACATTAAAAATGAACTAAAAACTTAGCGCCTCCATTTGTTGAACGAAGATTTTATATCAGCATGACTTAGTGATTATATATATATATATATATATATATATATATATATATATATATTTACTAACCTACAATCTACTAGAATTCACGGTTACCAGGAAAAAAATTTTAAAAAACCGCCAGGAAATAGAGATAATAATATCTCGAATTACCGCCCAGGGGAAAAAGAAAAAAATATCAGAGGACAAAAAAAAAAAAAAAAAAAAGAAAAGAAAAAGAAAAGGCCAACTTCGTCACACCAGTTGAAAGAAAAACCAAGAGATATGGAATCAGTTGGTCAAAAGAAAAATAAAAAAAAAACACCGTAAATTGCTGCAATACTACAATTACCAAGTGTGCTCAGTACAAAGTACAGCCAATTACAAATGTATATATATATATATATATATATGAAAATCATAATTGCTTCTACTTCAAAGCTCCTGGTAATATTTTACAATACCACCAGACTTTCCTTGGTTTGCGACACATCATATGAATACCAACATTTGTTGACTCTTCTTGGTATAATATATTTAAATCTTTGCAGCTAAGAACTGTTAATTCAGTGATGTCGGATTTTAAATAGCAGACTACATCATATGTCATTCTACTGTATGAAAAAATGATTCTCGGAACATTTGCTTACAAAAATCCCAATAATAAATCATTAATTCAATGATGTATATATATATAAATCCATAGGATCATAGGGATCAGTTTCACTTTTCTTCAACATACATATACAAAAACAGGAAGCTTGCAGACTACATGTTAATGTGTAAATTGCAGGAAGTTGCAAGATTTAGTAGAGTTTAGTACATGGTGAGAAATAAGTGTGAAGGCCATAGAGTAAACCGCACTTAGAATGACCCGCCAGCCTCGCTCGTTAATCAAAATACCATGAATGGAGTAGACGTACAAACAGCAGATGAATATGTGAAACACTTTCCGAGTGTAAGACAGATTTATATGTTTCAATCAAGATGGGACAACCCTCTAATGAAATTTCAATGCACAAGAATTAATACCCAACCTTATATACCTAGTCAGCTATATCTCATCGACTGGAAGCGATATTAACGTTGCACCGGCAAAGTAGGGACTGCTACTGAAAGGTTAGCGACCATAAAGAAATATGATCTCTGAAAAAATAAAAAGGGAATTCTACTAATCTCAAGCCATGTCTGTCACATGATTTTCTCTCTAACGAAATGCCGGAAGAAAAAGTTAGTTGTTTTTTTACAAAAGAATAGTGCGTGCTGTTCTGAAAGAATCTTGGAAGCTACGACTTTACCTAAACATAAACTGGTCGGCCAAGAGTACGTATGTCTTGTAGGGACACTGGGTGTCTTCTAGAAATCTGTGTTGTTGGCTCGCTTTTGAGGATTAGGACGATCATCATGAGGAGGATAGATGTAACATTTCAATAGATTCTGCAGTATAGATATCCAGTTAAAGAAATACTGAATTGCTATGCAAAAGTCACAATTAATCCCAATTTTTATTATTTGATTTCGAAACTGACAAATCTAAAATGTTACTAAAAATTTTCTCTTGTACCTTTCTTTATTTTTCTAATACCTTGATTACACACACACATATACACACACACACACACACACACACACACACACACACACACACACACACACACATATATATATATATATATGTGTGTGTGTGTGTGTGTGTGTGTGTGTGTGTGTGTGTGTGTGTGTGTGTGTGTGTGTGTGTGTGTATGTACACCTAGCTGGCCAAATTGTTAATAATTTTCCATTACAAAAAAAAAAAAATAAAAATTCAGACTATTTCTTTTGATATATTGCGAGGACTTGTCTTCTTGATGAACATTTCAGAAAATTACATCAATGCTGCCCTTTTTATTTCATAGCGTAGCAATTGATTTAGAACAATTTGTCGATCTTACTCCATTTCCTGAAAATCCCGGTATTACATTTGGTAATACAATTTGTAATATTGTAAGTTTTTTCTTCATTCCTGGTTTAAAATGTGTTTCAAACTATTGCTTGAATCCCTAAAACAGCTTTATGGGAAGACTAACCAATTTCGGAAGTAATTTGGAAAGTTCCATACACAGGGTTTTAGAATGCGGAATCAAAATTTGGAATATCCTAGTAAAGCAATAAACGACTATATTCTAAAACAAAATCAATTTAGAAAATAAAAAAAAAAGAAAATAAACGCAAAACAGTAAATTTACTTAATGTAGCCAAAATGTTTTTAAATTATTGATTCCACTCACCTTAGAAATGATTCGCATGTCTTCGAATTAAAACCTTCAGACATTTTATTCTTTTCCTCCTCAATATCAGCCTAAAGAGAAACAATATTTAGCGGGAAAGTTGCATTTGTTTTGTTTCGAAACCGCCCTATATATCGTAATAAAGGAGCTAAGGTCTGAGCTTAAATCTTGTTTAAATGCTATCCTCACAGTTTTTCTCGTGGACTTTCAATTCATTAGCCTGCTTTCTTTTGATGTTTTGGGGTCCTTCTTAATTACC
>OY757910.1:45790060-45842560 GCA_963585895.1 Sepioteuthis lessoniana
CAAACACTATCAGTCTCTACACTTTTCATTATAAATATTTAATAAACAAAAAGTGTATGAGCATAACAGTAATATATTTTTAAAAGCTAGTTTCTTGTTTTGTTTTTTTTTGACTAATATGTATCTTTCACTTCCATTGCTAAGGTGAGCACAAGAGTATCTCTTAAGTCAAGATGGTGAGAAGAAATTTGAAGCTGGTTAAGACGAGAAACATTCTTGTTTATTGATTAATAAAACAGAGTTGTAAGGTGTTTAGGTGTAAGAGGAAATGAACTAATCTTGAGTAAAAGTTATTTTATAAAGTGGTATTATTAAAGAAAAATATCTTTGATTTTACTTTTGGATGTAATTTGCTTCATTACTTGATATTAAAGAATATTTCAAAGTTATATATATATATATATATATATATATATATATATATATATATATATATATATATATATATATATATATGCTATTTCTTTAGATGCAATAAAATTTTACATTTTGATTTCATTTTCCTAGTACAATTTATTATACAACTTAAAAAGATTTATCCATTAAATAAAATAAAATAGAAAAATTCAAATGCACCGAAAGAAAAAAAAGAGAGTTTACCAAAAGTAAAAATTGAACTGAGTAAAAGTGGATACGAAAAATTAACTCCCTTCATCTGTTTTGTATAAATTTAACGTATCCAATTTTTATAAATCTATGTATTTAACAAGATGTAAGAAAAAGAGTAGCTTAAGATCTCTATTGCAGAAAGTCATTAAAACTCATGGGAGTGACATCGCTCATGTTATCTCACTTTCGGACTTTGACACTTTTTCACTAGGACAGAATAGCCATTTTGCCTCTTTAAGTTAATGACTCCTGGTAAAATCGGTAAAATTGTAAGATTACAGAAAATAATTTCCAATCAGAAAATATAGCAATTACCCCTCCATATTTGAAAAAAAGAAATTGTTAAATCTCTGGCGAATTTTGCTTTCTTTATGCCAGTGTAAATGTAACATCAGCAGCCTGAAAAATGATGATGAGTTAGTTCTAAAATTTAGAGAAAAGTATTAATAAAATCAGAAATTAATACTCGCCAAGGCAACTCCTGTTTAACTGAGATAATATAACTTCAATTTGACAATAGTGTGTATCTTATATATCAAGAAAGACAAATTATTTCGAAAGTGTTTTTTTTAGATATTTTTATCCTTTTAAAATGTGCATTTACCGAAATCTAATGGGGTTTGAATGATATATTACTTGAAATTGTGTGCAACATATTTACTATATAAAAGTAACAATTTCCTTGCACCTTTGCAATGGTTTATCATTTTTCAGATCGATTGTTCAATAATAGAGTTAAATGTATATCTATTCTATCATAATCACCTGAAACTGAAAACTCTCTCATGAGATCTAAGCAGTAAGGTCGCGAAATCCGAGTCTAAATAGGGATAGTAAATTTTCATAAATAATAATATCCTTCAGCATTTCTTTGTACATATTGATGCCCACGGCCATTTGACAGTTTATTTTCTAATCGATTTCTTTGTTTGATTTTTTTTTTTATGTGCTATGATTGATTTTCCATTTTCTTTTCTCATGCGAAGACAAAAATAAATAGATTACTAAATAAATCAACGATAAAGTGACGACGAAAAAAAGACATGAAAAAAGAAACTCAACCCTCAAGCAAACGAAGAAGCCTTCTAAAGTTTTACTTCTTTTTTCTTTACTTTCCTCAGAATTAGTCATGGTCAGGGAAAGGCACGTGCAGTTCAGAAGAGCTTTATGCGATGGAATAAAGCTATAAACGTTATTTCAGTTTTCTTATTTAATTCGAAAAGAGAGGCAAGGAATCAAACTCTATTCATTACTCTCTTTGTCGAGTAGGGTTAACGTTGATCTAATTTGTTTCTTTATCAAATGTATGTTTGGACTCCTAAAGCATCACTCCTAGTTAAAACAAAATGTATAAAATAAGGAAAGGTGCTCCAATATTGAGTCTCTTGAATAAACAGGACACTTTGTGAGGCATTTGCAATTCAATCAATAAAAATGTTATTTACTGTGCTTGCTTAAAATTAATCAAGTTTTAATTATTCTCTAATCCAAATGCATGTAGTTTTGAAATCATAATTCACATCATGCCAAGTTAAACGCACCACCATTATAATTATCATTTAACTCATTTTCGAGTTTTTCACACAAGTGTTAGCTAATGGTTTCTAACAGGAGTTTGAGTGAAAGCAAGTCTTCTTAAGTCTCAAGGACTCTTCTCAGTATTCTAGCTGATCTCAATAATGCAGTAGTTTGGATAGTCTCCGCTCGTCATCTTATATACAAGTACCAATCATTTGGTGACTTTATCAAGTGCACGAATTACTGATGGTATCACCGTCACTTTCTTGTTTCACAGGTTTTCAATTCATTAGCAAAGTCCAGATACTTCTTTTTTTCTTTTTTGCTTCCATTCACTTTTACTCTGTGGTCAGATGGGATTGTAAAGTCCACAATTTGGCAAGTTTTCGTTTTCGTTTTTTTTCTTTTTTTTGTTGAATATTACAACTATTATTATCTCTTCACAGTATTCGAATTTTTCATACCCAAGTCGTGATTTGACACTGAAGTCATATGCACAGCAAACCGCTTCTGGTCTCAAAGACTCCTTTGAGTATTCTAGTAGATCTAAACAGTGCTGTTATCTGTGTGGTTTTGATTTTTCCTCTGATCTCAGATAGCCTCAGCTTATTTTCCAGGCATATGCGAACCGTTGCAAGAGCACCAACGACAATCGGTATTGCAGTCAACTTCCGTTTCATAGCTATTTCCGCTCTCTGGTAAGATCAAAATATTTATGTAACATTTCATTTTCTTTAATGTTAACTTTATTATCTGCTGAAATGACAAAATACACTTCATGACAATTTTTTTTTTAATCTTGCTAATTAATACACAGCGTGCCATTCTGGTTGAGATTTAATCGTACGATTATATTTTAAAGTCGCTGATAATGTAACTTTTTTCATAACAGTTGTTTTTTTACTGAATTCTGAGGGGCAGAAATTGCTCTTCCGTCTTTAGATCACTTGCAAGAATATTAGTTGTTCTCAGTAGTTTTGTAGTCTACGTGTAGTCGATTCTTCCTCTAATCTATCTAGAGTCTTTTTCATTTAATTTGTAAGGGTTTTAAGGGCTCTTATTATGCTTGGTATCAAACTACATTCATGTTTCGTAACTTAATCAGCTGTTTGTCAAGGTCGTTTATTGGTCAATTCATATGTTTTCTTCTATTTTCACATTATGGTCGGCTAAGAAGGCAACATCTACAACATAGCGTGACGGCAAATTCTTTAAAATCCCAAAACGGGACTTTATTTTCGCATGTGTGAAGACGGGGCAGGTTGCCACTTGATCCCTTGTAGAATAAGTCCTCGTTCAGAGTTTTTTTCTAAGGCATATAAGAACTGGCATATTATGTGGGGGATTAATTTATGGTTAGACTGACCCCCGCTGGCAAGGGGTTCCAATTTTCACCCTATACACACACCCACCAAGGCCGCTAGTCTTCCTCCCCTAGAACAATGTAAGATCTGGACCTCTAGGTTTAGACGTAATAATATTATATTGTAGTAGTCGGCAACTCCGGTTCCCCGTATAAGAATTTGAAGGAATTTATAGGACAATTTTAAGCGAGCATATCATAAGGCGAATAGAAGTTGAAAAAGAAACATGATATAACAACTTCGAGCACGTGGGAACATTAAAATATATCAATCTTTTACTACACATAGATATACACCTTCAACGTGTTAAATATATCATAAATGAATAGTACATGGACATAAATATCTTTCTTCTTTTCTTTTCTTTCGTTTTCAGTCTTTCTTCAACTTGAGAGAGAGAGAGAGAGAGAGAGAGAGAGATAGAGAGAGAGTATATATAATTGGGTATAAGGAGAAACAGTCCAAATGTTTACTTATCTTATTTCGATGGGTCCCTGTGGAAAATATTTCCTCTTTTACGGGCTAATAGACTTTATGCTATTTTTAGTACTGGCTTGAAGAAATGGCTCCTTCGTGTCCGAGATATTTTTTCGTCTTCTTTTACCCGGAGTGCTTGGCTTTAGTTCCGTCCGCCACGAACCCTGTCCAACAACTAACTTTCTCTTTTCCTTTTTTCGCTGACGGGAAGAAGGTGCCACTTCCGTTTTAGGGTCCCAGCCAATCATTTGGATTCTACCTTCTTCCCTCCCGTGTCAGGCGACCCGAGTGAGGTCACAGAGTACCACATCTGTTGGTCTTCACTCTGACCCATATTCTTTACTTTGACGGCTTGCGACTGTTAATTCACGCACGGGGAATAGTAGTAATCTTATTTCTATCTTCTCAGTGGGACATCACATGGCAATAGCTAGTGGTACTTAATTAAAGGTTGCGTAGTGGCTAACATACCGGATTACTACATCGTATTAACCCAGTTCGAACTTCTGTTTCGATCACTTTCAGATTTAGACTCTTAGTAAAGATATTAACGCCATTCTTCCTCTAACACTTCGTTAAATAGACGCACTGCTGTTCTTCAACAAGGATCGTTTAAACAATCTATTGCCTCCAAAAGTTGATAAGCCTTTAAAAAGTGATAAATTCTGCTCTTTTGATCTGTATTTGGTAATTAATGTAGGAATATACGAACCGACCACGCACTTCGCAGACTGAGAATTTTACTCCATATTCTCTTTGCTGGTTTTCCCCAAGTTGATAAAAAGATGCAAGATCCGGGACGGTACAACAAGGAAAGCCCAAGGCGAAAAACAAAAAGTTGAATAAATGTTTAAGGAGAGGAAAATGTTTTTGTGACATTTCGCGACGTTGTTCATGAACAAAAAAAAAAAATTCTTAGCCTATATTCATGCCTGTATGTCTGTTCTCCATTTTCTGGTCCCCACTATCTCTTCTGTATCTGTACTCTCGGCCTATTTCTTTTGAATCTGGTCCCAGTTATTGTTTTTTTTTTTTTTTTTTTTTTTTTTTTTTTTTTGCTATGGTTGATTTTCGATGTTCTTCTCTCGTGCGAAGACGAAAATAAATAGATTACTAAATAATTCAACGATAAAGTGACAACGAAAAAAAAAAAAAAAACATGAAAAAAGAAACTCAACCCCCACGTAAACGAAGAAACCTTTTAATGTTGTTCCTAAACCAAAATATTCTCAGCCTATATGCATGTCTGCCTGTCTGTTCTCCATTTCCCGGTCAGTATGTAATTAAAAAAAGGATAAAACACAGACGCAGAAGGTCAACGAGAGGACAGTCAGAAAAATAAAGTGAGTGTGCTACAAGAAGGGGTAAGAGACAGGCGCACAAGTTATTCGACCAGAGCATAGACAGCTCTGATTTACTGACTCTCTTCTTCATGTTCTATTTCCCCTACCAATCTCATCCGTATCGGTATTCTTTTACGTTTACCTCACTATGCTCTCGCTGATCCTTTACATACACGCAGACGCGAACATTCCTACTTCCACACCATTGGCCTTTTAAAAAGCTTGACATGAACACGCTGACAACTGGTCTCCCAGAGACCCTGAAAGGTGCGATGATAATTTTTTAAGCTATTGATTCACTTTTATCTGACACCTGCATTTTATATTAGCTGGGCTGAATCAATGATTTCCACGCAAATATATCTCGGTCCTTATATGGACACACATATACAACACATATACACAGAAACACGCATATATATACCTTTGATTAACTCACAATGATACGAATGTACAAATCGTCAACCTCATGCATATACACATACATGCACTTACAAAGAGCTAATCCCGTTTATAGTGTCACAGTTACTTTGGATCAAAATATCCCAGAGAATCTTATGCATCACATTTTTTGGACAATTGCTATTTTTCGACGATATCATTCATCGGCACGTTATCTTTTGCTCAATTCCCAGTGAACAATCTTTTCCACCAAGTCGTGCTTAATCTATTTTCATTTTGTACGATCCTGATTATGTTGATATCGCTATATTCTCCATAGAAAATTAAAATTTACTCTAAATAACAAGCTTACATAAACGAAAGCATACTTGATTAAAAAGAAGTATAGATATATTATTCAATTTTTTTGTTTCATCCCTTGTAGCAATATATACAAACGACTCGAGTACTGGTAAACATGAAGGACTGACTAGAACACGTCAGTGTTTAAAAAAAAACATTTCCCTTCTGATAAAACGAATGAAGATAAGCTCTTGTAACTCAAGAACAGATCGCAATAATATTGAGAGAACAAAAGCATTCATAATATACACGCGTCCGTGTACACACACACACACACACACACACAAACTGATGCACACACACACACACACACAGCTAGCTCTCTCTCTCTCTCTCTCACACATTTTCTCTCTCTATATTTATATATATGTGTGTGTGTGTGAATCTCTCTCTCTCTTTCTCTCTCTCTCTATCTCTCTCTCTCTCTCTCTCTCTCTCCCTATATATATATATGTATATATTTATACTAAATCTAAAATAAATAAATCATTTATTAAAATAAGTAAATAATTTATTTTGCCAACAAATACACACATTAAATGAGACTTGTTTCATGGTTGCCTTATTATTTATAGTCCCATTGTTTTTTCTAAAAATACAATGATCAAACGAGACATTATTCTATATTTTTTGTAACAATACGTTAAACTAATAGCATTGAAACTGTCATAAGAACGATATTGTATATCTATTTCAGGTTCAATCTTCATTAAAAAAAAAAGAGATGAATGAATAAAACAGTCCCCGACAAAATGTAAGTTTCTTTCCAACAAGCTCCACTTAAGCACACAATTCCTATCGAACTATTTGCTGAAGTCAGGTAATTATTACTTGAAAACTTGAAAAAAGAAATCATCATATCTCATCGAAGGAATCATGGTTAAACGGTATTATTTAATGATAAAAATGCAAAATTATTCTAAATTATTGCGATGGTTATGGTTTCATTGAAAAAATATTTAGTTTTCTCTTGGATCATTAAATATTTGATTGCGAAATACGAGGCTTAATAAATGTTTTCTTGAAATCAGCCGTATATTTCCAATATCCAATGACATTTTTTAAAAATAAAACATCTTTTTTTTATTCTTATTAACATTTGTTTGCACAGATTTATATATCAAATATTTTGATCTAGATAAATTATGTTTACAAGGATTTACACTTTTTTATGGGTTTATGTAGCAATTTCCTCTTAAATGATACTCATTTGTTTGCAAGATATATGGCTCCAAGCAGTTTCATCAAACACCAATAATTTGAAAGTTATTCTATTGTTTGAGTAACTAATAATACTAATCGTTTATAGACAATTATGAAGTAATTATTTATTTAGACAAAATAATCAATAATTCCTTAATTATCAGTATTAATAATAAATTAGTAATGAAAAAAAAGGATGCCGAATTAATTAATATCCATGTCACTAATGGATTCTTAACATTTTCAATTACCAAAATGTCGAAATTGACAGTGTACATAAAAGGCAGAGAAACATAAAAATATAATTCCATTCATTTCCGTGGAAAATTACTTTTGTATCTGTTGTTTGGTTTGTCTAACTTGAATAGTTTTCGTGATAGGGGGCAGGTGGCCGTACAGTTGGTGTCTTGTGGGGTGTTGCCGCCAGGACTTGTTCAAGATTGCACGTAGCATTCTTGTGTAATTCAAACCACCGTGACAGCAAGCAGTAGCGAGGAATAAAAATAAAGCTAGATTCCTCATCTCCTTCATTGTCAACTACCTTGATTTATTTGTCGCAACTGTTTCTTGCCAAGGTGATTCTATGACGAGACGTCAACGAAAGAAGGGTCCATTTTTTAGAACTCACAACTCATGCTCTAATTATTGTTATTCTAGTATATATATATATATATATATATATATATATATATATACTAATCTAATATCTACCATATATATATGGGGAGTTATTACATTACATAGCAGTATTACATAACAGTTTATATTTCAAAACTGAAAGACAAAAGAATTCCACCGGATTATTTTTCTGTGTATTAGAAACTTTAACAATTAAACATTCCCCAGTAATTACTGCCTTCCATAGTTGTTGTCTATCGCACCATGATTTTGACCAAGTAAACCTCAGAAGATAGCTGTTTCAAATCCTACCCAAGCCGGCCAAATGTTTACTTGGTCAAAAACGTGGTGCGATAGACAACAACTATGGAAGGCAGAAATTACTGGGGATACGGTTACAAGACTCAACATTCCTATCCGAGGTCACGGTTAATCACCTGAAGAAGGCCAGAGGTGAAATTTGGCCGAAACGTAGTGAAGAAGAAACAACAAAAAATACCAAGATGAGGACAAAAAGTCCGCAATAAATAAAAAAATAATTCTCTGTTTCTTAACAATTGAGAGTGAAAATATGCAAATTTTGGTAGGTTTACGTTTTTGCTTGATCCATTTGGGATTAGGCTTTTAAGATCTAATTGTTCATGAGTTACTTAATGTTATGTGAGGATGTGTCATAAGTTCTTTTTTTTTTTTACTGAATTTTGTGTTTCTTTCAGACTGAGACACTGTTCTAGTTGAAAAAGTCATTGGTGATTTAACGATTCAATTCAATATCTATATTTGTTTACTCTAAGATTGAAAGGCCATTCACATATTCCTCCATACTGCTTGGAGCAATGGCTGCATCAAAATGTTTATTTATATATATATATATATATATATATATATATATATATATATATATATATATATATATATATATATATATGGGGGGGTTATTTGGTTAAAAACATCGAAGTAGTTTCTTCTGAACATTTTTTTTTTTTCATCATGTCTGTTAAGATTTACAAGTTCAATTTTTATATATAAATCACTATTTTTTTTTTTCTGAATGTTTTACCAACGTACATTTGACATTTTAAGATGATATTCACAAAGAAAATCGCTCACGAGATGGCTCGTACATGCCCATGTATAAACTCCAGTATAAAATCAAAATTTAAAAAACAAAAAGAAAAAGCTTAGATGTTCACGTGTGCCTTATGACTTACAACTAGTGCATGTATACCACGGGAAGGAACCGGTGTATGATGTAGAAAGTAGTATAAGTTTTTTGTTTTTTTTTGCTATTATATATATTAGGTTGTACTGAAAATACTGTCCAATTATAACACAAATTATTTCAATACTATTCTATTGTACAATTTCAATAGTCGGAGTAAATGAATTTATTTTTATATTGATTAAAGTGTCCTCTCGGCTAACTTTCTATCACTTCTTTCAGAATTTAATTTTGATGTTTATATGTCCCTAATCATGAACATGAAAAAAACTAATGCGTTTTGGTCATATTTTTGCATCTAAAAAAGGGAACTCTGCAGAAACTCACTGGCTCTATACATCAGACTTTCACACATCCTACATATTATCCTGATCTGTCACCCACCAAATAAAATGTGTAAAACATATAGAGACTTTCTTACGCCAAAATATGTTCCGTGAAAACAAAGTAGAAACTTCATTAAAAAAAATCTTCGCTCGAAAACCATTCGAAATTTATGGTACTGGAATAAATAGCGTTGTTTATAGATTATAGGTATGGATAAATTTTCAGATAACATGTTCTAGCTAATCAAATCAATATCAATTAATTCAGGAATTAAATTTTATTATATATATATATATATATATATATATATATATATATATATATATATATGACACCCTGCTTCCAATCTTGATCAAATTCAATTCATTGTAGTATTATTGTTTTCGTAATTGTCGTTGATATTTCATATAACCTTTTTTACTTGATGTTATCAATTTCTCATGAGTTAACATAATTTGGCGTAATGTTGTATATTGACCTACGACCCGTCTGGGCTGTTAAAATAGGAAATTTACCTATGTAAATAACAGGTGCATCCGGTCGAGGAATATCAGAATTTTAACCTTGACCGTGGATGGGTTGAATGAGTGCAGTTGTGACGCCCACAAGAAGGTGGGTGTTGAACTATTATATAACTCGGTCAAGACAGGAAGTCAGACAGTTTGAGTAGAGACGAGTAAAAGACATGATGTGGTAGAGCAAGCCAGCATTCAGCAGAAAGCTGGGCCCCCTGGCCTCCGGTTGAACATCAGGAGAACGAGAAAGACACAACGCCGATGGCCATAAGAGTGGGGGTCAATATATGTTGCAGTTATGTTCGGTCTCCAACTCCCTCTCACACACAACCCTTTTGAACCTTGCAAATAAATTAAGAGGTATATTTTTTTTAAAGAAGTCTTCGCTCGTTATTATATATTGCATCGTTATGATTCAGCATGAATCTGCATATGACTATACAACAGTAATTCTTTATAATAACACAATAAAAACAAAAGTAGGATTGTTCGAAATTCATTTATACGAACTTTTCTGTCAACTAATAAATTATATATACTATTTGATAAAAATACTATGAAAATTTAACCGTGACTTCATGCATTCAATGCGTAAATAAGACAAAGCCACAACACAAAAATTGAAATAACAAATCAAAATAATGAATGGTATCATTCCTGCAATAGAAGAGCCAGTGAGATCTAATTAAAAATTAGAGCTAAACAGAAAATATGCTTTACTTAAGTAAATGAAAATGGTTATAACGGAAAAGATATGATTGAGAGAGGATCGCCAACGAAGAATCATGACTAAGATTTTTTTTTAAATGAACATTAAAATATTAAAAGAAAAGTTGCTACGTATAACTAAGACTCTGAATAAATTTATAGGGAGAAACAAAACGTTATGTGGTCAATATTTATAAAGAGTATAAGTTTGTAATGACGATTTAAATATGCAACATTGAACTTGGTTAAAAAATAGTATATACGTTTTACAGATTCGAGTAATCTGCAAAATAAAAGATCGAAAACGGTTGCTAAGTGTTTCAATGAAGGTAGACATTTACATGGGAATGTTGTGCGAGTTTAGCCAAAGGAATATTCTGGAGACTTAAATATTATATTGAGAACGTACTCATTCAGTTAACTTCTGCTGATGTTAGATGAGACACTAAAGGATCAGGCTTCGAGTTTCAACCTGTTTTATTCCATAGTATATATATATATATATATATATATATATGTGTGTGTGTGTGTGCCAAACCATTTTCAGCAAATTTTAGATTATTTACCTAATAGTCTCATTTTCTGAATCACAATTTCTAGGTTAGTGGTTAGAAATACCATATATTCGTAACATGTTAGTGTGAATTTGGAATAAATCTTATATAAGTATATACACAATTCAGTTATACGTATATTTGATTTTCGTACAAACATGCAGCGAATCATTGAAATTTATACAAGCATCTGCAGATTTTCTTCCTGGCATAAAATTGTGAGTGACATATAGGTCAAGGAAGCGAAGGTTGTAAGAGTGAAGATTGTCAATCTATCTCTCTCTCTGTCTCTCTCTCTTGATATATATATATATATATATATATATATATATATATATATATATATATATATCATTAATATATTAACTGACAGCAAGTATATGGAAAAACAGTTTACATTTCCCATTTAATACTTTTAATTCCACAAAATATTTTTCTTATATTTTTTTCCCCGATTTGTATTTGCGGAGAAAGAAATTGCGTGCAATAAATATCAAAATACGAAAGAATTAATTGAGATCTATTTTTCGTTACTCTTAATGCCTGAAGCAGGAGATCTCGAACTTTAGATATTAATGGATTTATTGAGTAGCACATTTAATCTTGGTTAATCTTGCTTAAAAACCATTATATATATATATATATATATATATATATATATATATATGTGTGTGTGTGTGTGTGTGTGTGTGTGTGTGTGTGTGTGTATAATGCAAAGCTCTTCGAAAGAATTGAGCACTCTGGCAGCCGATAGGGTATAAAAATGTAAACAAACGGACGCTGCTGCTGTTGGTAAATAAATACCTTAAAAATTCCCTTAGCTAACGTGGTCTGCTTGTTGGCCGAGCGTTCTGAGACTTAGTCTAACGTAAAGTTGGACGGGTTTCGATCCCGGCTTCGAGCGTGCTGCGTGTCTAGCCACACTGAAGAGTTCTGATAGAACGAAACAGTCTGTCTGTGGATGACTATATATATAGTTAATGTCCAGAGACGATGTTTGAAATTGTTCAGAATTATTACAGAAGTCATGTGGGTAATATAAATGAAAGAAATCTCAACGTACATAATTCAATAATGATAATTTTTTTGTTAATTAAAAAACCGATACAAATTTGAATTGCCCAATCGGCTGTACTCTAGTATACACCGACTGCACCTCTGCACAGGTTTAAGACCCCCCACCACCGCCTACGAGTTTACAGGATATAACACAAAAAAATCTGATGGTGAGGCTTCAGTGATGCAGGAGCTTTTATGATTGCAGAGCCCCTTTTTAATGCCATCGCTCTCAGGCCCACTCAGTCAGGGAGTGGTAGCACCTGAGAGTGCCCTCTCTATGGGTCAAATACGTAGAACTAAACTACGTACTAATGCTAAACTGTATTGTTTGAATTAGAACTGCTTGACTAAAGGGAATAGCGTGAACAAAAAATGTTTTTGACAATTAAACTGTGTACTCATGCTAAACTAAATTATTCGAATAGAACTGATTATTTGTATAAAAGTGGATTTGGCATTAAATAACCTATACAGGTCGATATGTAATGAAACCCAACCAATCAACAAATTTGAAAACATCTAATTTGTTTGTCATCAACACTCAGTGAAAAGGTAGTAAGTGATTAGATATTTTTGACTAATTGAGCTGTTGCAAATTTTTATATTCTTATACTAAATCTAATGAATAATACGAGTGTAACATAAATTGTTAGAGTGGATGAACGTGTCTGAAAATTTAAAAAGGAAAAACTGCATTCAGGAAATGTTAGTTTTTTCATTTGTTTGTTTTTTTGTTTTTTGTTTTGTCTTCTCAGTTATCGTAATTTTATCGTCTTCACAGATAGTAGTTTACATAATAGACGTGGATCTTGTATTTCACATAGCGCTAATGAACTGGTGGAAAAGTTTCATACCATCCATTCTTCCAAAGCTATACGTAAATAGTAGCGCATTCTGTGCTCATTAACCTTGGAATACGCTTAAAAATTGATATCGTGTCGTTTACTGCAGGATGTGAAGTGATGAGTAAATATGCATAAAAATTAGTTTATCATAGTTTTCATTCGGCATTTATTTTTGTTTATTCCTTTATTAGAAGACTGTTCTCATTTTCACATTTTTGAAACAACCACATCTTTATATAAGGTAAATAATGTACTTGCTTATATATATATATATATATATATATATATATATATATATATATATATATATATATATTCTCTCCAATGAGAGAAAATTGCTTTAAAATAAATAGGTCCAAAGAGAATTTATTTTTAAGTTATTCATTTTTCTTCAGCACGTATCTATGGTGTCTTGCCTCATCTTCTAAAAGTATTTTTTTCTGATATTCCCTTTGGTTTATAAAGTGGCAACTGTTTGGATGCAGCTGTGATTTTTTTTTTCAATTCCAGGACTTGTGTCTGTGAATGTTCAGTTTGAGTTAAATCACCGTGACAAATGTTCACCTCTGCGGATATTGTTTCTCCTTTTTCCTGTTTTCTTTTTATCTATACAAAAGTGTGTCGGCGTTTCAGAATCTTCATGTGTGTATAGGTGGGTATGTTTGTGAGTGTGTGTGTGTGTGTGAGAGAGAGAGGGGGGAGTTCGTTTGTATGTGGGAGGAAGAGAAGATTGGGAGTTGGGTTGATATGATATGGTTTATCTAAAGATCAGACTCGCAAAACTCAGAGCTTTGAATTCTCCAGTTGTATTTCTTTTCTTTTTTATTGTACTAAATTTATATTTTTGATTTCTCTGAGCACTCTATTGAACTGGTTGAAGCTGTTTGGACGCTAAATCTTAATAAAAAAAAATACAAAACACAGACACACGTGCACGCAAATATATATATATATATATATATATATATATATATATATATATATATAGTCATCCTCAGACAGACTGTTTCGAAACCAGGATCAAAATCCGTCCAAGTTTACGTTAGACTTAGTCTCAGACCGCTCGGCCAACAAGCGTACCTTGTTGGCTTAGGGGATTTTCAAGGTATCATGTAGCAACATCAGCAGCGTCCGTTTGTTTACATTTCTATACCCTATCGGCTACCAGAGTGCTTAATTCTTTCGAAGAGCTTTGCATTATGCGAGCGGCGGCCGAAAATTCCTTTGCCAGAGTGCTCAGTCCCGATGAGGGAGCGTATGAGATGAAACTTTTTCTCAATAAAACTAATAGTCATGCGACAAAAGTAAGTTTTTGAGACCTTTTCAGTTACTGAATACTACCCAAACGTTTGTTCACATCAGTATATATATATATATATATATATATATATATATATATATATTAAGAAGTTATTTTCAGACTAAATTAAAGTGTTAAACAACTCTGTGCAAAAACACCCCCCCGGGTGTTTTTTTTTTTTTGTTTTTTTGCATCTCTTGGTCAATAAGCGTCTTCATTTAAGACGCTCGTCTTTATTTCACTTTGCAGACAATGATATTTTTGCCTTGTTAGAATGCCGTTCAAAAGAAATATTTTCCTTCCCAGATTATTGAAAATACATGTTATTACCAATTCGATTAATGGTTGAATTAATTCCCTTTTCATCTGATTTGGGACCTCTCTAAATAAATCGATAACATTATTTAATAAATACACCCCACGTTCGTAAATATTCCTATCGAATGAATTTCACTTACTTTACAACATTCATCTTCTTTATAATATAATAAATTCCAACATTATTTCATAATTTCTTCTAAATCTAACTTTCTCCTTTACACTTGCTAGAGCTACTGGTACTTCTGCAACTTTCGTTATTTTATAAGATTTAACAAGGTGTTCTTTCGTATATAATACATCGTTTCTTATAATGCATTAGGTTACCCCAAACACGGAAATTCGATTGGAAGCATGCAAGTGAATTAATATAATATGGTATTAATTGTCCGCCATAAAATGTGACAGTGTATTCAATAAACATGCATACACGTCTATACAGCAAAAGGTGGTAATCACTAACTCTTCTTAGGTCTGGAAGATAAGAAACGAAGGTACCATGTAATCACTGTTCGTCAAAAAGACAGATTGCACGGTTCACCTTGTGACGTGTCCAAAAAGAACCCGTGACGTGGGTGACTTCCTCAAAATAGAGAAAAAGGGAGACAATTTCATTTAGTCTCCCAACGTTATTAATTATTATCTCTTTACCATTCCACGTACATATAGGCTTACGAATATACTTTACTGTACATAATGACATATACACATATTAAAACAAACGCAATATATATTATCAAGTTTTACAACCATGCATACTACTGTTAACTATTTTCTTGTTAAAACAATTTTTGGACATATTAATGCTTGAACTAATATCACAAAAGTGTCTTGAAATGTTGCTGTTTGTCAACATTATTTTTGCTTCAGTAATAAAATTCAGTAAATTTGTATAACGTTTAACCTGTTATATATATATTTATATATATATATGTGTGTGTGTGTGTGTGTGTGTGTATGTGTGTGTGTGCTGCAGTGTATGTGTGAGTAAACCAAGGTGTACGTAAATATATAAATATGAAAAAAATCAAGGTTTTCAGGGGAAGATTTTTATTTATAATTTACTGTGTTTCTGTTTTTTTATTTCACATTCATCAAGACGTTTAAATATGTGACATTCTAACCTCAGAGTGTTTTCTTTTTATTTTTTAGATGGAAAGAAAAAAATTAGAATGTCTTCAGCATAGACATTCTGTTTCAAAGTGTATGATAAAGTTTGTGTTCGAAATTTATGCTAAAAACGTACCATGTTTCCTCACGCACACACACAAATATATATATATATATATATATATATATATATATATATATATGTGTGTGTGTGTGTGTGTGTGTGTGTGTGTGTGTGTGTGTGTGTGTGTGTGTGTGTGTGTATTTGTAAAATATCTAAAGAAGATAAATTGATAATGATTCTCTTAGAGAATATAAAAGAGGAATCTTATAAACCTCCAGGAGTGCTCAATGTATGATAATTAATACAGAAATTTCGTACAGAGCAAATTCATATAATCAGAATAAGTCTCAACAAACATTCATTCGGCTATTATAAATTTACTTCTGCTCAATATGAATAATCAACCTCTTTAGGTAACTATCATACGATGGAGAGAATTCTTTTATTTAAAAACTTTTTTCAATAGATTCTTACATGTTTGAAAAAGGAGAGGGGGAAAAAGACCTGGACAAGAAGTTTTGTGAAAACCGTATGTAACGACATCTTTTCGTCTCATGCATCCTTATGTAAGGGGAAAAAACCTTCTGAAAATAAAATCCTATCAATAAATTAAACTCTTCTATTTTAAGAAAAAAAATCTATATTTGTTCATCGATTTATTTATCAGGGAAAACGAGATGGTAAACCCTAATACTAATATTAAACTTATCTTGTTTATTTTCTTTAATATGCTGCATTCGCTGATGGTTTGGTTGATGGTTTCGTCTCTATCACCACATTACCTAAATTTGCTATTTTGTTGCGTCTTATCTGTTCTCGGTTTGATACAGTTCGTTCTTATGATGTTTTATGTTGCTATGAGAATAAATTTATTTTCTCCTTTAAAGGATTTCTCGTGTGAGATGTTGTTTATTAATCGTTTCGAACGTCCATAGAGTTGTTTTTTCCCATTTTGCTTCCTAGTTCTTGTCATTGTTAGCCATCGTGTCGTCTTTATTGTTTCTGATGGTTAAAATCAGTCCTCTTTCGCGATTTTCTATGTATTCCACGAGTCGTTGTATCGATGCATCAACGGTAACTTCAATGCTGGTAACTCCTCTTCCTCCTTCATTTCTTGATACAATTGTCTGTCAACGTCATCTCCAGAATTTACTTTTTTACGTATAATCATTAGTTTTCTTGTTCTTTGGTCCATTTGCTAAAGTACTTCTCTGGACCACTTCAAAAAAGGGTTCCGAATATCTAAAGAGGGCTATATTCAAGGTATCTATTCCTTTGATAAGGATTCTGCTTAATAGTTTTGACTCGAATAGCTTTCTGGTTCTCCTGAGATATTTCTACTGATTTCTTTTCTTTCATCTCCACTTGTTTGATGGTGTCAACTTCCACGATGCCCTAGTATATGTACGAAGTGCATACGATAAGATGCCAGTCTTTTTTTGCATGGGCACTTTTATTGATAGTACACGCATAAAACTCTAGTCCCCTTTGAAGTAATCTCCTCCGGCTGCGATCACTTGTTGTACCGTTCCAACATCTTCTGGGAGGCTCCATGAAAGTCCTCTTGTGTGAGGGTGTCAATGACCTTCGTCACAGCTTCTTCCTTCTCCTCAATTGTCTCATAACGACAGCCTCTGAGCTCAGGGAATAACCAAAAGTCACAGGGAGCAACGTCTAGACTATAGGGAGGCTGAGGAACTATCCTGATGCCCGTCTTGGTCAAATAGTCAGTGAACAAGATGGAGTTGTGGACTGATGTATTGTCCTGGTGGAAATGTCACTGACCTGATTTGAAGAGTGCTGGTCTCTTCCGATGGAATCTCTTGCTGAACTCCCTTAAAACCTCAACATAGTAACCCTATCCCTAACTCTTTGGCCAATCAACACTGGTGTTTTAACTTCCTTACTCCTACCGCATCTCTCATCATCCCTCACAGACGCTCCGCCTTCCTTGAATCTCTTATGCCACTCAAAAACTGATGCTTGATTTATGCAAGATGGTCGAAAAGCAGTCTGAATCATTCCATACGTTTCTGTGGCATTTTTTCCAAGTTTAAAACAGGATTTTATTGCATATCGATCTTCTAAAGTGTCAGATTGCATGTTTGAAATTCACAGTTTTGACAATCTAGATTTAGTTGGGTGTATTCCAATTGCTGCTGTAGCTGTTCTCTTGAACGCTAAATCATAAAAATTGGTCAATCATCTCATAAGATGTATAACAATAACATATTGAATGCTCAAGAGTCTACGACTATTCTAAATGCCCATACGAAAAAATTCTGGAAAGTTATCGTATGCACCTCGTGTGTTTTTGTTTTTTTTTCCGTCAGTTCTAATCTTGTCTCAATTTGGTAGTTTCATTCCGTCACTCAGGTATGGTTTTCAACTTTTCCTTCCTCGCATGGCACATTTCTCCATGCCAAATTCCATTCCTATGTCTTGACTGTATACCTTAACTGCCTGTATTTGATTTTCCGGTTTTATTTCACTTTTTGCAAATAATTTGATGACGTCCGTGTCCATTAGGTGTTTGATCTTATCTTGTGATCTACCTAGTTTGTATCCTGCTGTGAATTTTCTGAATATGGTGCTAAGTGGAATGATGACAATTATGAATAGTAACAGTGATATAGGATCTTGAAATATCCCTTTCTGGAGCATTGCTTCAGCTAAGATTCTTACTCGTGTTCTTAATTCGATTCTCCAGGTTTTCATGGTTTTCTCGAAGATGTTCATTACTTTATCTGATATTTTATACATTATTAGGCAATGTATTATTCAGCCTCGTGGTACCATATCATATGCTTTTTTGAAATCATTCAATCAATTTTCCGTCTTGTCTATGACATGATTTGAATATTAGCTCTTAAGTTTATTTAACAGCTGTGTATTAAGTTTACATCTTGTCATGTTTTTCCCCCTGGCAAAGTTAGAATCAGTTAAAAATTTCGCCAGTAGGTTTCTTCACAAACCTCCTCTTAATTTGAGAGGTTAGGGCTCTATCACTCAAACTCCAAGCCACCTTGTTAGGGTGGTTTGGATTCAGTGATAAAGGTTAAAAAATATAATGCCTATAATCGTAGAACCTCTGTTTCCAATTTCCAGCAAAAATTCCAAAATAAAACCTCTACTCCTTATTATTTTAATCGTGCAAATAGTTGCATTTTAGGCCACTTTCTTGGAATGACACATTCCTCCCACTGGAAAATCTTCTTTATAAAAAGCTCATTTCATTATAATTGGTTTCTCTTAATAAGTTTTAAATTAATTCATAATTGTCAAATGACTATTTGTTGATTATTTTCAGTATATATATATATATATATATATATATATAAAGTAAATTTGGCAACTGTAGTCGAAGGCGGACCGAAAGTGGTTAATTATAATGCTTTCGTGTCTTGCTCAGAGTTAGGACAAAACAACATTTTGTTGTCCTAGAGGCACTTTACATCTTACTTTACGAGCTATCTCTGTGCAAGCAAAATCCGAAGCACTCTTTAAATCAAATAGGAGATAATTGTTGATGGAATAGGGGTGGTCTTAATTCATTTTTCCTCCCTTTGGTCTTGCCGTACCATTCTTGTTTACACCCCGCTTTTAATCGGTTAATCTGTTAACATTGTTTTAAACGACTTCCGATACGATCGCTTGTCAAATATCGGATGAAAGGGCTCTTGCGATTCCAATAATTATTTCTACGCTTACTGTTTTCTCCTTATTGCATATTTCCCTTGGCATTTGTCTGTATAAATTTATATGTAACAACAACTTATTTATCTATCTTAAGGGTTATTAAATCCCATAAATTAAATGCAATCTGAATAAAATAATTCGTCTCAGACAGAGATAATTGGCCTACAATGAAAGATTCAGTTCTTTAACTCATGTATGAACAATAAAGTTTTCCCTGTGTATATTTCTAGACGCATTTCAAAAATAAAATGTCGCAATGTTATTAATGTTGGACGTACATTTATAAAAGATGAAATCGTCTTCCACTTTACATATATCTCTTCTCTTAGAACCCGGTTATATACATCTTGGAAGAAAGCTTGGATATCTGTTAACTTTTTTTTATATATTCCGTTTCTCCAAATATTCATCAAATACTGGCAATAACACTAATTATAGTACTCTTGATATAAACGAGTTTCTTACACTTCCTTATTAAGAGGAAGTTTGGTTTTGAGTTATCACCCGGCAAACATATACTTAATTTTTCAACTTATAATTCGTCGGACTGTGAAAAAGTGGTTTTGTCTAGAAGATTGAGTTTTGCGCCCCCCCTATCTCCTTTCGTAACATTGATTCAGTTACGATCTTTTCTGAGTTTGACTTATTATTTTCTCAATTACTTAAACTCTCTCTGGTGTTGCAACAAAATTTGTCTTATTTGAAGACTCGCTAAGCTGACCTAGATGATGAACTTATTAATACTACGGTCAATTCTTATGGATTCTTATGGCAGAAGAATCATTTTGAAGTTGCTAAGTGCTTAAAACGGAATTCTGATCTTCTAATCACTAGACCTGATAAAGGTGAATGCGTTGCATCTTAAATCGTATTGATAATATTACCAAAATGTCCGCTATTTTGGATGATAAAACTAAATTTCAATATATAAGTGGTTTATCTTTTGATGACACCCATAAGTTAGAAATTAAGTTACTGAAACAGTTTCTTGAATTGTTCAAGAAAAAAAAAATCTCTAGAGAAGCGTATGAGTTAATCCGCCCATTAGGTTCACAGAACCGAGAATCTATAGTCCACCTAAATCTGATAACACTTTGCGACCTATTTTGTCCACGTGCCATTCCATTCAGCATTTCTTTGGCGAAATGATTAATTCATCTACTCAATCCTGTTTTAGCATTTTATTCAGGATTATGTGGGGACGATTCATTTACTTTTTCTTCCATGATCCATTAAGTCCTTCCTTGTGTTGCCTCACAATTCCTGGTGTCCTTTGATATTATTCACTGTTCACTAATGTTCCTTTTTAGAATACACATATTTTTAGCCTTAAAATAATCAATTCCAAAAACTTGAATTAGAACATTCAAGAAATTTCGGATCAAAATTGCATTAACATTGAAGATACACATTTATATTTTTCAACTAATCAGTTAACAACACTGAAAAAGAATATTCTATGTTTGATTCACTTTGGTGACCCCAAAAAGTATAAATAACTAAAAATGGAATTAACTAGTGCATTCCACTACTTTCTTTTGTCGACTACTGGAACGCGACAAGTTGTCGTCAAAAGTCATAAAAAACGCTCGTGTGGACTTAAGAAAACAAAATCCCCATACTTACGGTCCCTTACATATATACACATGCATACACATGTATGTAAGCAAAGTCAATTTTTTCCTCTTTACCTCGGCTAACTATGGACACATTGATTCAATAGACTTTCCTATTATGTACACACACACACACTCACACGGGAGAGCAAGGGATTTTCTCGTGATGTAATGGCTAAAGTGATGGACTGCGGAATCGTAGTAAGCGAGTTCGTACTCCAGTCACGCTATTACGTTCACTTTCGGGCAAATCCCCTTGGGAAACGTATGAACCCCCTTATCATATCAGATATAGGTTAAATAGTTCTACTACTGTTCTAGGAGAATGGAGTTGGCATTAAATAACCTACAAAGGTTGATATGCCATTAAACAAAGAAACCAAACGGGAGAACAAATCAGATGTCTATTTCACTGGCCATAGCTATATTTTTACATGTGCACACACACGCACATAAAATGGACATTGTATTTTTGATTATTTTTATACTATTTGTTATGGTTATCAAATTGCCTGTTTCTTAATGTTCGTTGCTGTCATGATATATTTATTTACGTGCTTGTAAAATGTGTGTTGTATTTGTGGATACTAAACCTGAAAGTAACTCATGTAAACTATGAAGGTACTCAGTACGCCAAACTTTAGATGAAGTAATTTCTATTTGTGAGGACGTTCTATATCTAAGTCCATTAACATTTGTTCCTCCTTTTCCTAAAAGTTTTTTTCGTAGAATTGATGGAATTAGCTACCAAGTCAGTTTCCTTTAGTTTTGATGACATCATATACAGTCAATTAGACGGGATATCGAGTGGTTCCCCATTGGGCCCTATCCTTGCAAATATAGTTGTTGGATTCTATTAAAAACTACAGATTTCTTAAGCCATATATTTATTTACGTTACGTCGACGATACTTTCGTCTGTTTAAGTTCACGTAATGAAACTGTCATTTTTCCAACGGCTAAATGATTTACATCTTTCTCTAACATTTACTAAAGATGAAGAGAAAATTAATCAATTACCATTCTTAGATGTATTGGTTGAAGGACGTTCGTTTGCTTTCGTAACTAGGATATATAGAAAGCTTACGTTTACTAGCTTGTATTTGAGTTTGGATGTGTTTGCTCCCAAGTCTAGGAAGGTTAACCTGATCAAGTGTCTACATTCAGGGCTCTTAAGATTTGTTCAGATAACAGGGTTAAAAGATAATTTGAACAGATTAAAAATTTATTCTTGGGTAACGGGTATCCTGAGGAAGTTATTGTTGACACCATGAACAAAACTGTTGATGAGTTTAGAAATAACATTGTGCCATTTGGATCTACCAAATGACATGTTTATGTCAAACTTCCTTGCATTGGATCTCCTAATCAGCTGATTGCCGATAAAGTTTATTTCTCTGTTACACGCGTTTTAATGTGTCTATGATTCCAACCATTTTTACAACACGAGCTGCGTTTCGCTGTACTCATAAGGATGTGCTCCACATCTTTCAACTATTTAATTTAATTTATAAAGGTCAATGTAACTGTAATGCTACATATATAGGGCGCACCTCCCAACGCCTTGAGGTTAGGGTTAAGCAACATGTTCCCATAGACATCCGTAACCACACATCTGGGCATTCAAAATAGCTCGATTCTACCATCTGCGAGCATTTGAATGCTATAAATAATTATGTGGTTAATTATAACGAAGACTGCATTGGTGTTTTGCACAGAGCTATGACAAAACGACATTTAGTCGTCCTAGAGGCAATTTACATCTTATTTTACAAATCAACTCTGTGCAAGCAAAATCCAAAACCCTATTTAAATTTAATAGGATAAAATTGCTTGACTATGGTGTGGTTTAAATTTTTCCTTCCCCTTGGACTTGCTGTACTATTATCATCCCCCCACCACACACACCTTTTAATCAATTAATCTGTTTACATTGTTTTAAAAGACTTCCGAATAGGTTCGCTTGACAAATATCGGATGGAATGGCCCTTACAATTTCAATAATTTTTCACATTTGTCGTTATCGCTTTATTGCGTATGTCACTTGGCATTTGTCCATATATATATATATATATATATGTTGTAAAGAAAATCTTACCTATATTTTAGATTTGCTGCAAATCAACTTTCTATGGGATTAACTTTTACTTAAATCATAACATAAATATGAAATAGAATTTTACTTTTATAAGTAGTACTAGTGTGATCCCAAAGGAAAATGTTTAGCAATGGTTCAATTTTCTGTGCCACGCTTAGCGCTTTTTGAACGCCCACCATACATACATATATATATATATATATATATATATATATATATATATATATATATATATACTTTCTTTAAGAAAAAACACAAACCAGTCACATTAGGATTATAAATTTATTTCCATCCTGTCATGTGTTTTTGAAAAATCAAAAAAGACGAAAAAAAATTAACAGAGCCTCTTCAGATCTTTATTTTTATTTATTTTTTTTATCCATAAGATCTGAAGAAGTCCTGATAATTTTTTTTTTTGTGTTTTTGGATTTTTCAAAAACACATTACAGGATGGAAATAAGTTTATTATCCTGATGTGACCGGTTTCTGTTTTTTCTTAATGAAATTATTGCTCTGTAATCTCTGTTACATTAAGCTCTTTACCAGGAAAATTTAAATTTTCACTTTTGAATAGTTTCTTGTCCTGATGAAATTACTCCTAAGTCCGGTTTAACTGGACCAAATAATACTTATATACATATATATATATATATATATATATATATATATATATATATATATATGTGTGTGTGTGTGTGTGTGTGTGTGTGTGTGTGTGTGTGTGTGTGTGTGTTATTAAGGTATAAAAGCTCCGAAAAAAAAAAGTTGAGTTATGCCTTTTCTCAATGCATTAAATCAAAGTAATAATATCAGCATTGAACTCATTTCTTTGAATTCTTTGTAATTATTATAAACGAGCTAGACATACGTTCGAGTGAAAGACAAGGAAAGCATTTGTGTTAATAATACCCATTTGGCAAATACTTTTAGCCAAATTGAAATGATATCTCCATAATGGAACTACACGGTATTTTGAAAAAAAACTGATTTAGTGATATATTTTACAGAATAATAATGATGCTGAAATAAAAGAATAAAAATTATTGTATTTATCCAATGCTACGATACAAGACAGGTAAGGTAATTTTTAAAATTGCCTATCAAAATGCTTACCAATATAAGAAGCAGGAGATTTATTCAATAAATCCTTCAGAACCATATTATAAATTAATCTTGTAAGCCTGGAATCTGACAAATTGCCGTTCAAATTGTCCGTTATTAAAACTAACATATAGATGATGCGTTACAATCTTTTGTTTTAAATCAAAAACCCCTTAATGATATGTTATCTATCCAATTCTGTCTTCTGACACATTTTTAGTATTGAGTATTCGTTATTTATTCCAGGAATGAAGTGTGTAGTCACTAGCGAAACATTGCCGGTGGAACTTTTCGTTTAAAAAAGCTACTTAAATGTAAGTAACTGCACTTATATTTATTACACATATTACCAAATAGAAGTACATATACAGATGCATTGATATATGCAAATATACGCATTTACGTAAACTGAGGCTCCACAGACTTTCTTTCTTCCATTATATGTTTTATAATCTTTCTATCCATCCATATATACATACATAGACATTTATACCCAACGTAAAAATTCAACACCTGCTAACGTTTTGAATTTTTTAAAAAGAAAATGACACTTTTGGTGAAAAAAAATATATCTAAGAAGAACAAAATTGATGTTTACTGACAACTATAATTTAATAACCAATGCATTTTTTTTATAAGTGTCTAGCATATTTTCCTGTTATTCCTGTTATCAGAGAGTCTCAAAAAAGTCAGTCTATCATTCTGTCTAAATTTGATACGACTCAGAATGGAATTTAATATCTAGTTAATAAGGATTTCTGTAGACATCGGACACTGCACTATGAAAGCGTTTACGGATAGGGCCTTATACCTGTTTCATTCATCACTCTCTCTTGAATCATTCTTCATACGTGACAACTTTCATCATCATGTTAATTGTGCCGAGATGTGTAGAATGTGTATTTGCACAGATGAAATCCTGGTTTGATACATTTATAGCGAATAAGTAAAAAGTAAATTTGGCGAACGTAGTCGAGGGTGACCCGAAGGCTCACTTTTCAATAGCTACTACATGGGAGGTGTTGGGGAAGGCGCTACTCTTTCTCAGGATTGCTAAACTATACCTTTTGATCCTTACCTTATAAACAAGGTGGTATCAAGTACCATTTTTTAGTCTTTGGTATGACTCGCCCTGGGAGTGAACCCCAGGTTGCCGAACCATTGGCAAACACTCTATTCATTAGACCAATGGCCCGGTTGACCGCAAAAAATGAGCTTTAATTATCAAAAATTAAATCACACACACACACACACACACACACACACATATATATATATATATATATATATTTCTTTAAGAAAAAAAACAAAGACCGGTTAATTCATGATTATAAATTTATTTCGATCCGTATTTTCAGTTTCTGGTGTGAACCAAAAACATGAAGAAAAAATTAATACAGGACTTCTTCAGACGCAATGGATGAATTATCCCGTATTTTCAGTTTCTGGTGTGAATCAAAAACATGAAGAAAAAATTAATACAGGACTTCTTCACACCCAATGGATAATTCATCCATTGGGTCTGAAGAAGTCCTGTATTAATTTTTTTCTTCGTGTTTTTGGTTCACACCAAAACTGAAAATACGGGATCGAAATAAATTTATAATCATGAATTAACCGGTCTTTGGTTTTTTTCTTGAAGAAACATTGTTCTGTAATAAATTATATTGAGCTCTCTACCAGGAAAATTTAAATGTTCAGCTCTTGAATGATTTTCTTGTTCTGAGGGAATTACTCCAAACTTTTAACCTGACCGAATATTACCTATATATATATATATATATATATATGCATGGATGGTTGAGTGAGTGAATGACTGTGTGTAAATTTGTTTAATATTAAATGCATAAAAACATTTTAAATCAGAATTTTTAAAGTGAACTATTCATACGAATAAAGAGCTATATAGCATTTTTTTTTTACAATTAATAGAAAGGTTAATAAAAAAAAACAGGGTATAATCTCGCCACACTGATATTTCCGCACATGTTCATTTTTATTATAATTGTTATATATATCATAATTATATATATATATATATATATATATAATCACCATCATGTCGTGCTGCTAGCACGGGTTTTCCTGACCTTCTCTCGTCATCCGTCTCTATCGTGTATCGTTCCCGGCAGGTCTTCCAGGCTATACCCTGTATGGCAATGAACTGCTGTAGATAGATTCTAGTTGGTTGTCCAAACCTTGCTCGTCCATTTTGCATATTTTATAACCAACAATTTCAGGTTTCTTCAGATATCACCTCCTCGAAAAAGTGTGAAATTCTTTTACACATAACCCTTTAGCATTATCACATGTTACACTTAGTGTAGTCATTTATTGAGAAGGACTTACCTCAACGGCTCTGCCAAGTCGGCTGGAACTGTAGTTTATACTGACAGCATCTCTGCTCTCCTGGATATGACACTAAGCTATCTGATGGTCAGTCTCCAATCCTAGATCTTTGGGGATATATAATACTCCTTCATTACCATTGCTTCCATGTACACTCTGGCTTGGAACGGTTGAACCTGAGAGGGTCTTATCTATAGCTAAAATAGTATGACATTCAAACTGTGTGCAAACCTATGCAAAATTGAACTACTAGAAATATAAATAGTCCACCATATAAGAGTGTTTAAACATATAACTAATCGAATTTTTAGTGATTAATAGCAATTCTTGAAACTATTTCACTGGGCAAAATGTGGAATTATGTTGAATAAATTTATTAGTATTAAATATCAATACTTTAAACTCTTTAGGTGTGTGTCTAAATCTCGCTATTGTTTTTTTTTATAGCGAAACATGGAACCATTAGACAGTGCAAATCAATGATAGGTGTAGAATAGTATGATTAGTGCAGAAAAGCAATATTTATAACCAGTTGAATCTTTGCAAAGAAATGAATGCTATGAAATAGAATTTTTAGTATTAGATAACACTAAATGAAACCGTTTAACATTATAGAAAAAACAAGCAATACTAGTGTGCAAACAAATCAGATTTAACTTTTTAAAAAATGAAATATTCAAAAAGATATTCACTTCAGAATAACATATATACAAGTAAGAAAAGTTGGTGACCATAATCAAGGGTTACCGGAAGGTTCCCTTTTCAATAGCTACTACACCGAGCTGTTGGGGAGGGCGCTATTCCTTTCCCTGGATTGCTCCACTTTTCCCTTTAAACGTACCTTATAATGCTGAGTGTTAAGCAAGTTGGTATCAAGTACCATTTTTAAAGTCAATGGTATCAACCAACTTGATATTGAACACTGGTCTTCCGGACCATTGGCTAACACTCGACTTACTAGGCATTATATATATATATATATATATATATATATATTAATAAAAAATTTTGCAAACAAATGAATGACATTAAATTATTGCTATTATATAGTAATACATTAAAACTTTTGACTTTGTGAAAATAAATGGTTATATTTAAACATAATTATTCGTATTTGATAGAAATACTTGTAACCATTTACCTGTGAGAAAAAAAATAAGCTCAGGTTCATTTATAAATAATATCAAAAATATGTATTTACAAACCATACATATTTGATATATATGTATAAAGAGAATTTGATATTAGATAACCTACAATTGTTGATATGTTATAAAATTCAACCACAAAACAAAACTCTATGTTAGTATTTTATATGGAGAACCAAATTTAGCATAAAGCTATCAGCGTAGGAAATGCAATCGATGAAACGACTTCAACTACAATAAGAGGCTATTGACGTTTAAGTTCGCACAGGTGCTCTTGAGACAGGTATCAATACAATTGTTCTAGTTCAGGCTGTGATTAAATAGCCGGACATACTGGGTTCTTTAACGTGGGTTAGGCAAGCAGTGTGGGAGAAGGAAAGCTCTAAATTTAAGACATCTGTATTTCCGTTCATAGGCCGACCAAAATACTCTAATGTAATGAGACCAAATGAGATGTATTTTTCAACATCGTCACTTTTGTGGTTAATACAAATCTTTCATTCATTGTTAAACAAATGGGATTTCATTGGTAAAAAAACAACAGCAAAACTAAAACTATCTATCTATCTAAGCACATGTGTGCGTATGTAGTCACCTTTATGATAGTTTTGTTTTCAAGCCAAAAAGTATAGAGAGTTACAGATGGTTCACTTTGATATATTGACTAAAGAGACAGGGAATAATTTTTTCTCAGTTTTTAGTACGTTAAATATCGGCTCCAAATGCGGGTATGAGAGAGAATTATACCTTTAACATAAAAGGAATAGCTTGATCATTTAAAGATAGGAAACTAGAAAATACGTATTTTTTAGAAGAGAAATAAGAATAATAAAGACGAAGAAAAATTGAAAAGAGAAAAAAAGATTGAGCTTTTTGGAAAACTGAGGTATTGAAGGAAACCAAGTTGTTGTAGACAAAATAAAAATTGTCAGATATTCGCGATAAAACGAATGGAGACTAACAAAATCCAAGGAGAATCTTTTTAAAAAGGAAGTTATTGATGAAACTGCTGAGAATAAAAATAGAAAACTGCATATTTTAAATAAGTAGCTTCTATGTCTGTTTTTATTTACCATGTCTATAAAAAAAGTGTATGTTATTAACCCAAAGACATGTGATTGTAAGAGGGAAGTGCTACATTTGTTAACATTGTTTGACATAGAATAATATTCTCAAAATATCATTGGCTTTCCCTATCAAAAAATCTAAAAATTCATCAAACTCAAAATCAGGGAAAAGTACATATTCTTAATTATAATTCAATAAAAAAAGAAAAAAAATTCGGCTAGAAATGGAGAAATAAATAAAGACAAGTAATAGGAATTGTGCAAAAGCTACAAATATGATCATACAACCAAATTGTATTAGCACAAAATAGAATCCGACCAACAGAAAAAGACGCATCAAGGTCTATGATATTTCTAAATGAAAACGGATCCCTTTATACTGTTTAGAAGACTAGATATACTGTTAATTAAAAATAAAAATAATTTGTCATCTCACGGATTTTGCCGTTCCGACGGACCAAAGATTGAAAATAAAAGGAAGCGAAAAGATTGATGAATACGCGAACCTGGCAGAGAGAGAGAGAGAGAGAGAGAGAGAGGGAGAGAGAGAGAGAGAGAGAGAAAGAGAGAGAGAAAGGAAATTGAGTGTGATAATGACACCAATTATAGTTAATGTTCATTGAACTTTCCCAAACAGCTTGGAAAGGAGACTAGGGAATTCGGAAAAAAGAGGAAGAATCAAAACCATCCAAAACATAGCATTGTTTAGGTATGTTATAAAACATCTGAGAGTCCGGGTTTACACAGATTTAGTGCCACTAATACTCCAATAAAAGACCACTAGCTAACGCTGGTGTAAAAAAACCAAAAAAAAAAAAAAAACAATAAACAAATAATCTGCGTGGTTTTCGAAGAAATTTGGGTCTTTACAATCTGTCTTTTATTCAAACACATTGATTTTTGTTACAAGTAAAATCTTTTGGTCAACAGTTGTATTTTAAATAACACATTAATTCCCCAAATTATGTTTAGTTACACTATTTCGAAATTCCGAAAAAGATGTGTTCAAATTTACCGCCTCAAATTTCTATTTCTTATGTTTTATTAATATAAAGGTGTGGGGGTGTGAGAATCTACGTAGAGCGGAGGAAAATAAAAGTAATATAAAAAAAAATTAAATTTAAAATAAATAAAAATATAAAATAAAATAAATGAATAAATGAAAATACTTTCCTCCAAACAAAAAAGGAAATTGCTTTAGAAGCGAACATTCTAGAATGTCACGTGACGTCCATATATTAGAATATATATATCATCATCATCATCATCAACATCCTCATCATCATCATTATCATGTCGTGCCGCTAGAACGGATATCCCTGATCCTATCTCGCCACTTCTCCCTATCATTCATCGCCTCTGGCTGGTCTTCAGGGCTACATCCCGTATCCTCACATAGCTGCTGTATGTATGTTCGAGCTGGTCGTCCTTCTTTTGCTTGGCCATATGCGGAGGTCCATAGGAGTACATCACTTATGAGCTCGTCCTTGCTTCTCCAGCATGTCTGGTTCGTCTAACTTGGATAGTTTTCGTGATGGGAGGCAGGTGGCCGTATAGTTGGTGCCTTGTAGCGCGTTGTCACCAGGACTTGTTCAATATCGCTCGCAACATTTTTGTGTAATTGCAGTCTAGCTTTTCTCCAGCCGTTTAGTTAGCGTCCAAGTAGTGCATACATATAGCAGTATTGACAAGAATATATATATATATATATATATATATATATATATATATGAATTAGAAATTAAAAAAATATATATAACAAGGCTTGACCAGAAAAAAACAAACGAATCGTTGCTGCATGGTCTTCGAAGAAATGTTTGTCAGTAGAATATGTCTTTTATTTGTAAACAACGGTTTTTCATTACTCGTAAAGTTTTCTGGTGAACAATTGTGTTTTAAATGAAGACTTTTAATTTCCGAAATCGTTTTCAGCTAAACTATTTCGAAATCACGAAATAGTTTTGCTAAGACTTACTGCCTCTAAACTCTGACTTACGTGTTACTGCTATAAAGGGAGTGTAAGAATATTTAGGTGGAATTGTAGAAAAAAAAGGAAAAAGAAATATAAGGTTTTTTTAGAACAGAATATTCTAGAATGTTACGTGGTGTCTTTTTCTTAGAATATATATAAACAAAACTCCTTCCCCACAATAATTATATGGCAGGAATCGAACTATTAGGGCAGATGAACGAATCTTTTCCGTGTGGTGTTCGAAGCAAATCTGGTCTGTAGAATTTATTTAATTGGAAAAAAATAATTTTCCATTACTCGAAAAATCTTTTGGTGAACTTTTTTTATTTTAAATGAAAACTTTTTAATTCCAAAAATTATTTTCCGGTAAGCTATTTTGAAATCACGAAATAGATTTATTTAAATTTACCGCGCTAAATATATATGACTCATCTATGACTTCTCTGAATCGGTGAAAAATACGTAACTGATATTGTTTGAAAGCGCTAAGTAAGAACAATTACCGTCCTCAATAAAACCGAAAACATATAAGGAGCCTCACCTTTTTTTCCGTTGTGACTGTTCATAGTTCCATAGAGTCTCAAAATCGGGCTATAAATATAAACCATAGAGGCGGCACGACATGATGATGATGATAGAGGTGATACAGGAAAACCTTAAACTAGTTAGCTTAGTTCAAAAAGGGAAACATACAAGGATAATGGATTCAAAAAACTTTAGAATTTAGGTTGTTCGTTATTTTTCTTTTTTTCTTGTGACCCACGGTTCATAAACAGTCACCGTGACGGTTCTCGACCACATCTGTGTCACGCGTGCAGATAATAAACAACCCCTAGGTCTGGTATAGCCACAATATACTAATCATGATAAAAATGTTGAAACAAAATATGACACCACGTTGGACGAAGGCAAGGGGCTTGGGTGTCGTGATTGGCAGGTGCTCTCCTGATAGCCAACATGGGTCGCCCGGTAAACACTATGCGAATGTTGGCTGTTCTTTTTTCAGGTTCACGAATGACGATCAAAGGAAACACAACAACCAGAGACGTAAACGCAAAACATGGACTTGACTGCTAATTTAGGAGCAAACATTCACAAAGAATATATTGAAAAAGAATGAGAGTGATCTGGCAAGATTGTGCTAGTTTTCAAACAAGAAGCCAAAGACTAGCCGACCAAGTTAGAACAATAATAAAGAAAAGTTGTTTTTTTTGACTTTGAAATACAAGAAAAACATCAGAAAATAAATAATGAACAAGATAATATTACAGTAACAGACACATCAAGAACTAACAAAAAACAAAATACAAAAAAAAAAAAAAAAATACCAAACAGTCAAAGCAAAACGAACTGTCAACTTCGGATAATGGAAATATCGGACAACCAAACAAAGCGCAACCAACACTATCACAAGAACAAAAGGTAAATCTAGAAAATTTAACGAGAATTATGAACAGTGAAAAGACAATCTTACCATCAATAAGAAACATAGAATGGGGGACAGTTAAGACGGAAACGAATAAAATAAACAAGTGCCACACTATATATCAACGAATTATATAACCGAATTAAATGAACTACTGTAAGCAGGGGCAACGTTAGTTTGTGAGAAAATTAGGACCTACTCAAAAACACGGAGAAAAAAATAAAAACCAGTATAGGAAATTCGACTTGAAACGCAGATAAAAAAATCTACAAAAACAGGCCAAAATGATAAAACCAAAGAAAGACGCTGGAATATATAGGAACAAAAACGAAAAGGCACCACATGAAAAAATAGCAAAACACAATTTGAGGAAATAAGTCAGAAAGTCCTGACGGAAGAAGAAAGATTAGAGAGATATCAACAAAAGGCAAAACAATACAGATAAAGCAGGACATTCCAAAACATGGAAAGACGATTCCAACTGGAAGGAGATGACACAAAAACATATCTACAAACGGATGCAAAAGAAACCGAATGATTCTGGACAAAAATATGACCATTAAAAAAACATGACAAAAGACAGAATGGATAAACAATATGATAACAGAATTTGAAGGGCCCGAAGAAGACCGGAAAGCAGAAATTCACATCAATTTACGCAAAACAACACTAAATAAATATCAGACTGGAAAACGCCAGGTGATGATGGAAGTCATACATTCTGGTTCAAGAAATTCACCACCATTTACGACAAACCAGCACTAGAAATGAACTGGTGCATACAAGGTGGACGCGTAGCTAGATGGATGACTAAAGGAAAGACCACATTAATCAAAAAGGATCCAAACAAAGTAACTACCCGACATAACCACAGACTCATATGCTGCCTACCAATGATATGGAAACTATTGACAACACAAATGAGGGAAAAGATTTACTACTCGCTAACAAGCCGCAGATTGTTCCCTGAGGAACAGAAAGGATGCCGCAAAAGACCGAACTCATCACACTTACCTTACATAGATCTACACATCCTAAACGAGAGCAATTCCGACGGAAAAATCTATCTATGGCTAAGATTGACAACAAAAAGGCATATAATATGGTTCTGCAAAGCTGGATAATAAACTGCCTCGAAATCTACATGAAAACCTGGAGAATGAAATTGACAGCAGGATGAAGAAGTTAACTGAAGCAAAGATCCAGACAGGTATTTTTCAAGGAGATGCACTATCACCGTAATTATTCATAATTGCCATGATGCCACTTAACTACATAATCAGAAAATGCCCAGCCAGATACAAACTTAGTAGATTGCAGAAAAAGATCAATCACATTATGTACATGGGTGGCAACAAACAATTTGGGAAAAATGAAAAATAACGTGAGACTCTAGTACACGCAGTGAGAATATACAGTCAGGAAATAGGGATGGAATTTGGCTTAGAAAAATGTGCCATGCTAGTAATTAAAAGTGGCAAACGACATCTGCCTGAGAGAATGGAACTACCAAATAAACATAAGATTAGAATGCTCGGAGAAAATGAAACCTACGAAATACTTAGGATTCTTGGAAGCTGAAACTATCAAACAAGTGGAGATGAAAGAAAAAAAAAGAAAAAATGTCTCAGGAGAACCATAAAGCTATTCTAAACAAAACTATCAAGCACAAACCTAATCAAAGGAATAAATACCGGGGCTGTTTGTCACGCAATATATTCGGGACCCTTTTTGAAGTGGACAGAGAATGTACACAAATAAACCTAACAACAAGAAAACTAATGACCATGTAAAAAGCAGTGCATCCCAGAGACGACGTTAACAGACTGTATAGATAAAGAAATGAGGGAGAAAGAGGAATTGCTAGCATTGAAGGAAGTGTTGGCGCATCGATACGACGATACGAGGACTACATAGAAAAGCACGAAGGAGCACAGATTACAGCCTTCAGAAATGATACTGACGACACGATGACCAACCGAATGACAATAACTAGGAAACAAAAATATGGAAAAATATCTCTATGGGAGTTTTAAACGACTAATAAACAAGATCTCACACAAGAAAACCGGGATTTGGTTAAGAAAAGGAAGCTTTAAGAGAAAACCAGAATCTCTCCCAGGAGCTGCACAAAACAACGCCATAAGAACCAATTATATTAAAGCGAGAATAAATAAAACGCAACCAAATAGCAAATGTAAGTTATTTGATGATAGAGAGGAAAGCCTTAATCATGTAATAAGCAAAGGCAGCATATTAGCACACACTGATTATAAGACCAGACACGACAGGGTGGGCAAATTGATACACTGAAAGATGTGCAGGTAAGTGAAACTAGACCATACGAACCAACGGTATATGAAAAAACCAGCATTTGTCCTGGAAAATGACATATAATCTCCAATGAAACTTGGACATTCAAACGGATCACCTAATTTCGGCCAGATGACCAGACCTTATAATATTCAACAATAAAAAAAGAGAACTTGCAAAATTATGGACTTTGCTGTCCCGGCTGACCACAGAGTAAAACTTAAAGAATGTGAAAAGAAGTATTAATTAGTAACTCGACCTCGCAAGGGAATTGCAGAAAAAAATATGGAACGTGAAGGTGACAATTATACTAGTTGGGAGTGTTAGGTTAAATGTAGTAACTGGAGACTTATTAAAGGAGATGGATGACTTTGAAGTTGGAAGACGTGAGGAGACCATCCACACGAAAGCATTATTGAGATATGCTAGAATACTGAGAAGAGTCCGAGAGACTTGAGGAAACTTGCTATGACTCAAACTCCAGGAAAAGACCATCAGCTAACGACAATGTGGAAAACTCTCAAGGAATAGTAATGATAAAACAAAAATGGGAAGAAAACAAGAGGATATTTCAAGCAACTAACAAGCGAAATCTCACGTGAAAATTTGGACATGGCTGAAGGAAAACTTCTGAGAGAAACTTAATCGCTTGATATAGCAGAAAAACAACGCCATCAGAACTAATTACGTGAAAGCAAGAATAGACAAGACACAACAAAATAGTAGATGTAGGTTACGTGGTGACAGAGACGAAACAATCAATCAAATAATAAGCGAATGCTGTAAAATAGCGCAGAAGAGTATAAGGCTAGAATCGATTGGGTAGGGAGGGGGATCAACAGGGTATTGTATATGAAATTTAAATATCACCATATGAACAAATGGTATATGCACAGCCCGGAATCTGTTCTAAAAATAAGCACCAAATTATTTGGGATTTTGAGATACAAACGGATTATTTAATCTTGGCCAGACAACCTGATCTAGTGACAGTAAACAACAAAAGAGAACTTGCCGAATGGTGAACTTTGCCGTTCAAGCTGACCACAAGGTAAAGAAAGTTAAAAGAGAGATAAGTACTTACACCTTGCTAGAGAACTGAAAAATCTACGGAACATGAAATAGACGGTGATACCAATGGAAATTGGTGCGCTATGTACAGGCATCAAAGAACTAATACAGGGACTTGATGACTTACTAATAAGTAGACGAGTATTAACCATCTAGACGACAGCATTGTTGAGATCGTCGAGTAAACTAAGAAGGGTCTTAGAGAATTGTTGGTGACTAGCGGTCTCTTAGATTTCAATGGAAAACCATCAGCTTACGCTGGTGTGAAAAAACTATCAAAAGAATAAATTAATAATAATGTGGTAATAGCCAGCCAGTTAGCAAAAAGAGTATAAAACTAGACATGACTGGGTGGAGAAGCAATCACCTAGGAATTGTGCAAGAAATTTAAATTTCACCTTATGAACATATGGTATATACCTAACCCAGAATTCATCCAGGAGAATGACACATACAAAATTATATGAACTTTTTCGATACAAACCTAATCTCGGACGAACTGCCAGGCCTAGTGAAAATCAAATAAGAAGATAACCTACCAATTTATGGACTTTGCCGTTCTGGCGTACGACAGAGTAAACATAAGAGAAAGCAAATACTGAGACAAGTAGCTGGACGTTGCCAGAGAACCACAAAAAGTGGAACATGAAAGTGACGGTGATACCAATTGTATTAGGTGCGGGTAGAACAATCCCCAAATGTTTAGTAAAGAGACTAGAAAACTTAAAAATTAAAGTAGTGCCGACCATTCATACTACATTTTTAAGATCGGCCAGAATACTGAGAAGAGTACTAGAGATTTGATGAGACTTGCTATAACTCAAACTTCAGTGAGCGAGCATCAGCTAACGATGGTATGAAAAAAGTTCAATGAATAATAATGATAATAATCGTACTACTTAAACAAGAAAAATAAGAACGCTTGCAGAAAAGGAAACGTACAAATACTAGGGAATATAGAAGGCAGACACCATCAAACAAGTAGAGATGAAAGAAAATGTTTTAAAAAGAATATCTCAGGAGAACGAGACAGCGACTCAAAACTAAACTAAATAGTAAGAACCTTATAAAAGGGATAAAGGTGCCCGTGGTGTAATGGTTATCGTCCTTGGAAATGGAGACGACGACACGATTTCAAATCATGGATGAGACTGATTGCATTTCACATAGCACTAATACCCTTGGGAAAGGTATGAATCCAATTATTATCCCTCCAATGGGTAAATAGTAGGACAGACTAGGTTCTTCAGCCTTGGTGAGGCAACTAGTCTAGGAGAAGGAAAACTCTGAATTCAAATCTGTTAAACTCCGCTTAAAAATTGACCTTGTGTCATATCCTGCCCGAGCGGAGGGGTTGGTAAATATATATTAAAGGGATAAAGAGGTGTCCTCTTCGTAAGATACTCGGGACCAGTCTTGAAGTGGACTATAGAAGAACATAGACAAATTAACTAAAGAGCAAAATATTAATGACCATGCATTTGACCTTACGTCCAATAGATATGTTCATAGACTATACGTATTGATAAAAGAAGGAGGAAGAGGACTTACTAGCATTGAAGGTAGCGTTGATGCATAGATACAACAACCTCAAGAGTGTATAGAAGAGTGGTGGAAAACTAATTACAGCCACGAGTAACAATATTGACATCACGAGGATCAAGAGAAGAAAATTATCAAGGAAACCAAATGGGTAGATAAAACATTGTATGGTGAATTTAAACGACAATCAACGCAACGAGAAAATTTCAGTGTGGCTAAGAAAGGGATACCTTAAAATAGAAACTACCTCTCATCTAAAGGCAGTAAAAAGCAACGCTATAAGGAACAATTATTTCAAAACAAGAATAGACAAGACGCAGGAAAATAGCAAATGAAGGTTATGTGGTGATAGAGACGAAACAATCAATAGCATAACAAGCGACTGCAGCAAACTAGCACGGAACAAGTATGAGACTAGTTCTTGCTGGGTAGACAAAGTTATTCACCGAGAGTTGTAAAAGAAATTGTAATTTGACCATATGAAAGAATAGTATATGCACAACCCAGAATCCGTCTTGGAGAATGAGACACGCAAACTCCACTGGGATTTTAGAATATAAACAGATCACCTAATGTCAGCCAGACGAGCTAACCTAATGATAATCGACAAAAAAAGAAGAAAAAAAATATAACTAGTCATATTGTAGACTTTTGCTGTCCTGGCGGACCACTGAGTGAAATCGAAAGAAAGAGAAGAGAAGAATAAGTACCAGGAGCTTGCAAAAGGATTGGAAAGAAACTGTGAAATATGAAAGTGACGGCGATACCAATTGTAATTAGTGCTCTTGGTATAGATACCAAAGGATTGATACGGAGATTGGAGGACTTGGAAATAAGAGGACGTGTGGAGACCATCAAAACTACAGGTTTATTAAGATCAGTGAGAATACTTATAAGAATCCAAGAAACTTGAGGAGACTTTCTGTCTCTCAAAATCCAGTGGGAAACCATCGGCTAACGCTAGTGTGAAAAACTCTAAAAAATAGAATAATAAATAACTTGAAAAATGAATTACAAGGAATTGAAGATTCCTCGTTGAATTACATCTGATTTCTAAATACTAAATTCTTATACTAGGTACTACGTTGAAAAATGCACATGTATTCACGACAGATAAATTCAGCATCGATGTAAACTCTTACAAGGGCAAAGAATACCCGCGTGTATGATTAAATGAAAACCTTCCTGATCCAGAGAAGGCTCTTAAAAAGGAATCATCCCTAACAGCTATAGAAAGATAATATGTTTTCATTAATTTGGAAGATCCTATCTACTCCAAGAAGAGAAGAAATCAACTACACGTGTGAAAGGTGAGTGCTACTTCCCCAAGAGCAAAAAAGTAGCTGCGAAAAAATGTAAGGGGCAAATGACATTTCATCATCATCATGTCGCGCCGTCTGCGCGGATATCCCTGACCGTCTCTCGCCATTTCTCCCTATCACTCATCGCCTCCGGCAGGTCTTCAGGATTACAACCCGTGTCCTCACATAGCTGCTGTATGTAAGTTCGTGCTGGTCGTCCCACACTTGCACATCCATGAGTGGGGGTCCACAGGAGTACATCGCTTATGAGCTCGTCCTTGCTTCTCCAGCAGCGTCCCGCGTGTCTGGTTCGTCGAACTTGTATAGTTTTTGTGATGGGGGGCAAGTGTCCGTATAGTTGGAGTCTCGTGGGGTGTTGTCGCCAGGACTTGTTTAATACTGCTCTCAACATTCTTGTGTAATTTCCGTCCAGCCTCCTCTCCAGCCGCTTCGTAAGCGTCCATGTGGTGCATCCATATAGCAGTATCGACACAACCGCTGCCTGGAAGAAACTGCGTTTCATTTTATCTGTTAGGTCCGACTTCCATATGATCGAGAGCCTATCGATAGCTGTCCATGCCTTCGTCAGTCGTGTGTCGATGTCCTTCTCGGTTGATGAGACGCTGCTTCCTAGGTAGGTGAATTTGTCGACTAGTTTCAGAGAGGCTCCGTCTAGTGTGGCAATGTTGCCTGTTTGGTTGTAACACATATATTCGGTTTTGTTTGCATTGACATGTAGGCCAATGCCAGCTGCAGCTCGTTCCAGACTATGTAGTAGTGTCTCTGCTTGATTAGGCGTATTCGCTAGTAACGCCAAGTCATCAGCGTAGTCGGCGTCCGTGATTGTTTTTGCGGGGTACCTTTTGCTTCTTCTCTTAGTCAGCTCAAAGCCATTTTCTCTGATTTTGTCGATCGAAGTCCTAAGCACATAGTCTAGATAGATGATAAAGAGGTACGGGGCTAGTGTGTCTCCTTGTAGTACTCCTGCAACAATGTCGAAGTATTCCGTGTCTCCATCTGGTGAACGTACTTTTACTTTGGTGTTTCTGTAGAGAATCATTATCGCTGCTACGGTTTCTTTTGGTAGGCCGTAAGCTAGTAGGATTTGCTCCATCTTCCCTCTGTGTATGGAATCGAAGGCCTTGGTAAAGTCGACAAATAGTAATGTCGCCTGTAAGTTTTTTGCCCGAACGCCTTCCAGGATTCTACGGATGGTCAGTATTTGTGAGGTTGTGGATCTATTTCTCCGGAAGCCATTTTGGTTTTTCCTAAGGATGTTTTCCATTTTGGGTTCTATGCGGTTTCGTAGTAGGGCATTGTAGATTTTGGCTGCTATGGATGTAAGTGTTATCCCTCGGTAGTTCTTGGCTAGTCCGAGGTCGCCTTTTTTAGGGAATGGAAGGATGCATCCCTTCGTCCATCGTTCTATCCTATTTTGACTATAGACTGCGTTGCATTGCCGGAGCAGTATATCGTCGAATTGTCTCGTCTTCCACACTTCTGGGGGGATCTCGTCTAGCCCCGCCGCTTTCCTATTTTTAATTCTTCTGAGAACCATGTCGAGTTCTTCTTTGGTGAAAGGACCTAGTTTTACGTCTAATTGCTTACTAATAATTCTGGTGATCGGTTCATCCGTTATTTCCGGTGGGTTTCCTAGTAGATTTTTGAAATGCTGTTCCCACAGTTTTATTCTTTCTTGTTGGCTTGCAGCTTTCAATTTTGCTTTGGCTGTGCTCTTTCTTCCACTTACTTCGTTTATTGTTTGCCAGGCTATCCTGGATTGCCTATCTTCCACCGAGTCTCTAATCTTATCTATCTGATTTTGTACGTATTCTGCCAGTTCTTTTAGGTATATTCCTGTTAATTGATGTTGCGCCTTTTCTAGTTCTCGTGCATTTGTATTTGTTGGGTTCTGTTGATAGTTTTTGGAGGCAGTCTTCACAAGTGCACGTTTTTCTCTAGCCGCTAGCGTTTCCCAAGGGACTCTATATTTAGTTCTAGGTTTTGTTGGAATACACTTTTCTGCCGCCTCCAGGTGCGCTTCTACAAAATTTTCATATTCGTCATTTGGGGTGCCTATTTCTACCTTCTCTTGTAGTGCTTCGAATCTGTTTCTTAATTCTAATGCATATTTGTCTCTAATATCTCTGTTGTTGAGTAGGGCCCAGTCATAGTGCTTGGTCGTGGCTTTACGTGTGGCGTTTTTTCTTAGGCTTAGTCGTACTTTGGCCGTAACTATTCGATGATCGGAGGACACACCCTCGAAGGAGGAGTATGCCTCGCAATTCATCGCACTGTTTCTCCATTTCCTGTTTATAAGGACGTAGTCTATCTGTGCTTTACTCTTATTTGCGTATGTGTAGGTCCATAATTTCCCCTCCCTTTTTTGAAAGTTTGTATTGAGGCAGGTTAATCTATTTTCTATCATGAAATCTATTAAATGCTGTCCATTCCTGTTAGACGTGTAGTGTAGGCTGTATTTGTTGTGTCTGTTTTTCCCGATTTGTGCATTCATATCTCCGCCAATGACTAGCAGGTTGTGTTTCGGAATGCTACGTACTAGGGAGGATAGATCTTCGTAGAAGGTGGCTATTTCGTTTTCTTCGCTAACATTGGTAGGGCTGTAGCAGGAGATAATTGTTGCTTTGGGGTTGCCATTAAACGTTGCGGCCATCATCCTAGGTTGTATTCTCTCAATGCTGTTCAGTGTTTTTAACGCTCTCGGTCCTAGAAGTATTCCCACCCCTCCTACCGATGCAGTGACAGAGTTTTTCCATGCCGATACAGTCACCAGCATCCATCCATTTCCAGTTTCGTGATACTTGATATCTTCGGTGTGCGTGTATCGGTGCTCTTGTATGCAAATTATATCTATCTTATGTTCTACGGCTGATGCAGTTAGCTCTGATAGTTGACCTATTCTATTTAGGGTTCTCACGTTAAACGTCGCTATCTGTATTGTTTGTTTGCATTTTAGTAGTTTATGTTTGTGTTTGAGCTCTGTAGCTGATTTTTCGAACACCGAAGCCAGGGCTCCAACCTCAGCAGGACGCGCCCCTTTTTTACCCGCGCGAAGAGCGATGCGGTTTATGGATCTGGTTTGAGTACTAGTCATGGTTATCTTTCGATGGCTGTTTTTGTTCTCATCTATAGAAGCCACTCTTATAGATGAGCAGCAGTAGTTCCCCGATCGAACTGGCAATCTTGAGCGTTAAGCCGCAAGACTCACACGTACAGCATGCTGCTTCCCATGTGTACGCGGTAGTAATAAAAAAAAAAAAAAATTTCTCTTTTTTTTTTTTTTATCTTAAGTTTTAACTTAGTTAAAGTCCAGGACTGCTGGATGTTAAAATTCAAATAAATTTTGTGGTATATTTCATGGTTATCTAGTGGTGGACAGAGAGAGAGAGAGAGAAAGAAAGAGAGAGGAGGAGTCAACTCTTTTATGGCTTTCGTCTTTAGCACGTGTTAGACTACATTTGAGGTGTTTTGGATTTTTTTTTTCTTTTCTTTTTCCTTTCTTTTCAGGGGGGGGGGAATTTTGGGGGTTTTCGTTAGCAAATTTAGAAGTTCGCCTTCCAAAAGTAAAGTTTTCCTGAAAATTAAATCGCATAAGTCTTCATTCTTCATTTAAACAACACAATAATACAGCTGAGATTTAAGACATTACTATTTTAAATCAAATGTGCATTTTTAAATGAATAGTTTAGTAGAATAAATGTACTGACCTCTGTGAAAAAACTTCTGGAAACTGAATCACTTCCAAACGTATGCATACTATTTCAACAAATGAAGGATTAAATTATTACTAATTTTAGTGTTTATATTAAAGGTTCCACTCCTATATCATGGTCAACTGGTGGTGGACAGAGAGAGAGAGAGAGAGACACACAGAGAGAGAGAGAGAGAAAGAAAGAGAGAGGAGGAGTCAACTCTTTTATGGCTTTCGTCTTTAGCACGTGTTAGACTACATTTGAGGTGTTTTGGATTTTTTTTTTCTTTTCTTTTTCCTTTCTTTTCAGGGGGGGGGCAATTTTGGGGGTTTTCGTTAGCAAATTTAGAAGTTCGCCTTCCAAAAGTAAAGTTTTCCTGAAAATTAAATCGCATAAGTCTTCATTCTTCATTTAAACAACACAATAATACAGCTGAGATTTAAGACATTACTATTTTAAATCAAATGTGCATTTTTAAATGAATAGTTTAGTAGAATAAATGTACTGACCTCTGTGAAAAAACTTCTGGAAACTGAATCACTTCCAAACGTATGCATACTATTTCAACAAATGAAGGATTAAATTATTACTAATTTTAGTGTTTATAATAAAGGTTCCACTCCTATATCATGGTCAACTGGTGGTGGACAGAGAGAGAGAGAGAGACACACACACAGAGAGAGAGAGAGAAAGAAAGAGAGAGGAGGAGTCAACTCTTTTATGGCTTTCGTCTTTAGCACGTGTTAGACTACATTTGAGGTGTTTTGGATTTTTTTTTTCTTTTCTTTTTCCTTTCTTTTCAGGGGGGGGGCAATTTTGGGGGTTTTCGTTAGCAAATTTAGAAGTTCGCCTTCCAAAAGTAAAGTTTTCCTGAAAATTAAATCGCATAAGTCTTCATTCTTCATTTAAACAACACAATAATACAGCTGAGATTTAAGACATTACTATTTTAAATCAAATGTGCATTTTTAAATGAATAGTTTAGTAGAATAAATGTACTGACCTCTGTGAAAAAACTTCTGGAAACTGAATCACTTCCAAACGTATGCATACTATTTCAACAAATGAAGGATTAAATTATTACTAATTTTAGTGTTTATATTAAAGGTTCCACTCCTATATCATGGTCAACTGGTGGTGGACAGAGAGAGAGAGAGAGAGACACACACAGAGAGAGAGAGAGAAAGAAAGAGAGAGGAGGAGTCAACTCTTTTATGGCTTTCGTCTTTAGCACGTGTTAGACTACATTTGAGGTGTTTTGGATTTTTTTTTTCTTTTCTTTTTCCTTTCTTTTCAGGGGGGGGGCAATTTTGGGGGTTTTCGTTAGCAAATTTAGAAGTTCGCCTTCCAAAAGTAAAGTTTTCCTGAAAATTAAATCGCATAAGTCTTCATTCTTCATTTAAACAACACAATAATACAGCTGAGATTTAAGACATTACTATTTTAAATCAAATGTGCATTTTTAAATGAATAGTTTAGTAGAATAAATGTACTGACCTCTGTGAAAAAACTTCTGGAAACTGAATCACTTCCAAACGTATGCATACTATTTCAACAAATGAAGGATTAAATTATTACTAATTTTAGTGTTTATATTAAAGGTTCCACTCCAAAGACAAATGTCTTCTAAAAGTTATAACAAGAACGATAAATATAGCCATCGTCAGGATAAATTGCACACCTGGATGAGAGAATGTCTGAAAATATCCAAGTTATTTGAACAACACCTAAACTTCTTCAATAGAGCTACAAAAAGCTGGAGGATAAACCCTAGCAGAGGGAGATATCGAAAGATTTATGTTTCAAGGATATTCTCTAGAGCTTATAATATTGTAAAAGCAATGATTCCCCCATAAGTACACAATAAAAATGCATATGAGCCAATACATTTCTTATATGGTTGGAGAAATGTGAACCATCTAAGGTATGTTGGTGATATTAAGATAGTTAACAAGAATGAAAAATAACTAGTAAACGATTTGAAGGCTATGTGAATCTACAGCCAATATACAGAAATGGAATTTGTAATGAAAAATAATGACACAATTAGTATGAAAGAAAGAAAAATTGAAACAACTGTAGAAATAGGACTCCCCAATCAGGAAAACATCAGCACAATTAGAAAAAAGATAATTTCAAATACCTATGAATATTAGAAGCAGATAACCTCAAGAAAACGGAGATGAGAGAAAAAGTAAGAATGAAATGATTAAGAAAAATAATATTTCTCAAACCATATTCTGCTGTAGAAATCTAAATCAAATAATTAATAGTCCATCACTCTTTCGTTTAATATAATCAATATATCTCTTGAAATGGACAAAAGAGGAAGTCAGGAAGATGTATGATATAACAAGAAAGTGGATGATGACGCACAAATCTTTAAACAAAAAGGATTGCATAGAGAAATTCTTATATTTCAAGAAATGAAAAAGGACGATGATTGTCAGTTGTGGGAATTGCATGCATACAAAAATCCAGAAAAAAAACACAATAGAAAAACAAAACAACAAAAATATGAAGCTAAACAACTGCACAGATTTTTCAAGCTGAAAACTAAAGTAAGTCGACAGTGGACAGGGCTAAGAAAAGAAAACCGAAGAGCGAAACAATCTCTTTTAATCACAATACATAATATCATAGAAACAAATCATATCAAAGCAAAATTTGATAACTCTTAGAAAAATCGTAGTTGTAAATTATGTGGGGACACAGATGGAACAGTTAATATTATTATAAAAGAATGCAGCAATAACTGGGTGGAAATGCCCAAGTGAAGGGAACATATCCATTCTAATACACAAACATGAGTCTGTCCTAAAAATGAAAAGCATAAACTAGTGTGAAAAACTCCGGAGACCTAAAATATTGATATAATAGATTAATAGGCTGAAGAATTCTACGTGAAATTATATTTGTAGGGAAGTCTTTTTCAAAAAAAATATTTTGATATGACTAAACTATAATTATACCGATTTTGAAAAAAAAAGTATAATTATTCCTTTAAAATAATTTCTCTTAGACAAATGAGAGAATTGGATGTCTGCCAGGTCATAACTTAATTCCACATCAAATACATTTTTTCCAAAAATAAAATGGCATTTCAAGTCTTGTAAATGGGTTCTAAGATCTTAAAACATCTTGAAATATGAATTATATATTAATATTTCAAAATAAGTATATGTGTATTTGTGTGTCTGTATGGCCATTACGTATGCCAATACACTGACACATGACAGTTAACTTATATATATATATATATAGAGAGAGAGAGAGAGAGAGATTAAAATGAGTTGCTCCACGAAGACATTTGTATTTTTTTGGATTTATTTATCTCCTTTGTTCTTACATACGTGCATGTTTCCAGCTTGATGCTTTAATCAAACAACATATATGGCACAAGGCCTTTTTACTCCAGAAAAAACAAAACAAACCCTTTCTCATAAAAGCCACCCTAAAAACAACACAAAAATATTTATTAAGAAAATACAAACAAAAACTAATATTTTTAAGGAAATAAAAGCAAAAACATTTTTACACAAAAAAGATCAGGCGAAAAAAGCAATGAAAAACGTGAAAGAAACATTAAACCAAAAATTATAAACTGATATACAAACAAATTAAATAATGACCAAAAAAATACTCAAAATAGGTCTTAGATTTTGCCCTTTTTAAAAAAGCAACATAGGAGAACATACAAAGAAAAAGTCAAAGAATTTGAAAGAAAATTTAGGCTAATAGAAAAATTAAAAATAAAAGTTATACAAATGGCTCCCTTGTAAATTCTTCCCTGATAAAAACAACAATATGGAACAAAACACATTCTTCGAGAAATCATGGAGTATCAACCTAATAGAAAAAACAACAAGAAATAACCTTTCACCAAAATAACAAGCTTTACAAATTTACAAGAAAATGAAAACATAATTATAAATTAAGACAAGGGAAGTGCGGTAGTCATCTTAGGTAAACGTACAACAAAACAAACACCCAAGAAATATTAAAAGGTAAAACTGTCACGTGATAGCCCACGGAGACGATAGAGGTAAGATTAATACTATCCTCCCGTTGGAATGAACAGTGGAAACCCGTCAAAAAAGTGACCGTTAAGAGAGAATGTGGGTCACAGAGGGGATATCAACAGGTGTTGGTACTAAGTAACCTCAGGTCGCCGGACACCGGAAGGGAGGAGAAGAGAGAAGCCAAATGATTGGCTGGGACCCCAAAATGGAAGTGGGGACTCCTTCCCCTCAGCGGAAGTAAATAATAAGAATGTTAGTTGTTTGGGCAGGGTTCGTAGGAGGCAGGACCAAAAGCCATGTACTCCGCGTGAAGAAGACAAAAGAATATCTGAGACACGAGGGACCCAAGTTCTTTAAGCCAGTATTAAAAATAGCTTAAAGTCTATTAGCCCGTGAAAGAAGAAAGATTTTCCAGTGGAACCCCGTCGAAAAATAAGATAAGTAACTTTGGGGCCATTTCTCCTTTATACCCAAACTTTATATACCACACCCCTCTCTCTCTCTCTCTCTCATTTTGAAGAAAAACAAAAGTCAAGAAAAGACATTTATATTCGTGGACTGTCCAATTATTATATATTTTGACACTTTGAAAGTGTATATAACTGTAGTAAAGGAATCATATATTTTTATGTTACCACGTGGTCTGTGTTGTTACTTCATGCTTCCTTTTCAGCTTCTATTCGCCTTATGTTATCTTGCTTAGAATTGTCCTATTAATTCCCTAAAAATATCACACGGGAAACCGGAGTTGCCGACTACTACAATATAATATTATTACGACTAAAACCTATAGGCCCATATCTTCTGTTGTCTGGGGGAGGAAGTTAAGCGGCCTGGTGGGTGTGTGGATAGTGTGAAATTTGGAACCCCTTGGCAGCGGCGGTCAGTCTGGCCCTAAATTAGTCCCTCACATAATATGCCAGTTCTTATATGCCTGAACGAGGACTTATTATATAGGGGATCAAGTGCCAACCTGCCCCGTCTTCACACATGCAAAAATAAAGTCCCGTTTTTGGATTTTAGTCAATTTGCCGTCACAAAACAAACAACAAACTTATAGATACAAACATATGACAATAATATAATATAAAGAAATCACAAAATTTTGCAAAATGTATAATAAATCACAAAAAGAAAACTTTTTCAATAATATCACTATAATTAGTAACTTCTACGGACTACAAAAAATTCACAAGCCCAAACAAATAAAAAACGCCATAGAAACCCAAAAATGTGAATATATGGTAACACCAAGCACAAGTGACCTCAAATTTAGATTCAGTGTAGCTGGCCTATTGTGCCCGAGTAACAGACTTGGCAAATATTTTACAACAACCTCTACTAAACAAAATCATTATCATAATCATCATGTCGCGCTGGTAGGACGGATATCCCTGAATCTCTCTCGCCACTCCTCCCTATCGTTCATCGCCCTAGGTAGGTCTTCAGGACAACATCCCGTATCCTCACATAGCTGCTGAATGTATGTTCGTGCTGGTCGTCCTGCTTTTGCACGGCCATGTGTGGGGGTCCATAAGAGTACATCTCTTATGAGTTCGTCCCTGCTTCTCCAGCAGTGTCCTGCATGTCTGGTTCGTCTAACTTGAATAGTTTTCGTGATAGGAAGCAGGTGGCCGTACAGTTGGTGTCTTGTGGGGTGTTGCTGCCAGGACTTGTTCAAGATTGCACGCAGCATTCTTATGTAATTGCCGTCTAGCTTCTTCTCCAGCTGTTTTGTTAGCGTCCATGTAGTGCATCCATATAGCAGTATCGATGTGACCGCTGCCTGGAAGAAACTGCGTTTCATTTTATCGGTTAGGTCTGATTTCCATATAATCGATAGCCTATTGATAGCTGTCCATGCTTTCGTTAACCTCGTTTCGAAGTCCTTTTCGGTTGATTCGACGCTGCTTCCTAGGTAAGTGAATTTGTCTACTAGTTTAAGAGGGGATCCTTCTAGAGTGGTGATGTCCCCCGTTTGATTATAGCACATATATTCCGTTTTGTATGCATTAACATAGAGGCCTATGCCTGCGGCTGCTCGTTCCAAACTATGCAGTAGTGTTTCGGCTTGGTCGGGTGTATTTGCTAGTATCGCTATGTCACCGGCGTAGTCGGCGTCGGTAATTGTTGTTGCGGGGTACCTTCTGCTTCTTTTCTTCGTCAGCTCGAAGCCATTCTCTTTGATTTTGTCAATCGATGTTCTAAGTACGTACTCTAGACAAATGATAAAGAGGTACGGAGCCAGCGTGTCCCCTTGTAGTACTCCTGCTACAATGTCGAAGTATTCTGTGTCTCCATCTGGTGATCGTACTTTTACTTTGGTGTTTCTATAGAGAATCGTTAGTGCTGCTACGGTTTCTTTTGGTATGCCGTACGCTAGTAGGATTTGTTCCATCTTTCCTCTGTGAATGGAATCGAAGGCCTTGGTAAAGTCGACAAATATTAATGTCGCTTGTAGGTTTTTTGCCCGTACACCTTCAAGGATTCTACGGTGGTAAATATTTGTGAGGTCGTGGATCTATTTCTTTGGAAGCCATTTTGGTTTTTTCTAAGTATGTTGTCGATTTTGGGTTCTATACGGTTTCTTAGAAGGGCATTGTAGATTTTGGCTGATATGGGTGTAAGTGTTATGCCTCGGTAGTTTTTGGCTAATCTGAGGTCCCCCTTTTTAGGGAAGGGGAGTATGCATCCCTTCATCCATCTATCTATCGGATTTTGATTGTATACTGCGTTGCAGTGTCGGAGCAGTATGTCATCGAATTGTCTGGTCTTCCATACTTCTGGGGGAATCTTGTCCAGCCCTGCAGCTTTCCTATTTTTATTTTTTTCTGAGAAGAAAGCTAAATTAAGGACCACGTAGATTTTTAAAACGCTATTCCCGAAAATATTGAATTCAACACACTCACAGTCACATTTGACAGCACAATCTTATATAGCAATATCCCTCGTGATTTAGGAAAAAAAGCCATCTCTTTTTGGATTGATAAATATCCATACACATTACACACAAGATTTAAGAAAAATTATAATAGAGGGTATAGAAATTATACTTAATGATAACTCCTTCTAATTCAATAACATTAACGAAATCTAAACCCTAGGAACAGCTATGGAAACTAAAATGGTGCCAACATACGCTACCCTAACCCTTGCATATTCAGAAGAAAACCTATCAAAAATAATTGGTAAAAATACGACAATGACATAAAAGAAGAATTTACCAAATAATTAAAAAGTTATTTAGATGATTGCTTCATATTCTGGAAATGCCCATGGGGAGATATTAATAAATTCCAGAACCTACTACAAAATCTACACACCAAAATGAAATTTCTAATAGAACACAGCTCAAAAGAACTACCATTTTTAGACATCTTTATAAAACATGTAAATAGGCAAATAATCATAGATATCTACCACAAACCTGCCGACATGCAGCAATAACTTCACTTCAAAATACACCCTCCCTAAATAAAACTGGATAAAATCCATCCTTTACTCAACAGCACGTAGAATACACAAAATAATCGCAGATAAAAATCTAAAAACCCTTGTCTTAAAGAACTACCTACAACTTTTACCCTGAGAAGGTATCCAACAACACAACTAAATAAGGGATTCGACTTAGCAGAAAAATAGCACAAGAAGAATAAAGGTACCTGAACAAACACAACATCGAGAAACCCCTTGCATACGTCGCAACCAAAAACAAAAATAACCCAGAACTTTTCAGAGAAATAAAAGAAAATTTAGAAGAATATAAAAACTATGAAAAATAAAATAAATACTAGACACAACAAAAATCATTAAAAACCAGAGACAACCAAAAATTCTTAAAAGAATACTCACCTCTTCTACATTCAGAAAAAACAAAACACAAGCGGTTACCAAATGCAATAATAAACGCGGAAAATATAATATATAATCATTGAAATTTAAAAACCTGGAAACAAAATGCAAAATAAGTAAAGACTTAAGCTACAACTCAGTAAACTTAGTCTACATAACGGTATATTGCAAATGCAAAGAAATATACATAGGGTTAACACAGGGTCTTAATGCAAGGACATCCCTTCATAGGAGCAATATCAAAATAACAGGAAATTTAATGAGTTTCGAAACTCCTATATAAATGTAGTTAAGGTTAATTTAAAATAAGCACCATATATCAAACCAACGAGTACAAGGCACTTCAAATAAAGGAAAAAAAACTTTTTAGATAAATTTAAACCAAAATTGAATAAAACAAGAATCATACGCACACACAAAGGGAAACAAACATATACACACACACACACACATATATATATATATATATAAATATATGTATATATATATATATATTCCCAAGATATTAGTGAAAAGGAAAATAAATACCAGTATATTCCAAACCACTCTACCACACACACACACACACACATACGCACGCGCACACTTAAAGGAAAACATCTCAAGACACACATTCGCATACACAGAGAGATTAAAACTGTATGTGAAACCCGAAACCACTTCAACACACACACACTCACACACACACAAAACGTATCACATATCTATAGCAAATGTAGGGTAAAGTAGATTGAGGTAAGCACACTCAAAGATAAAGAGAGGAGCGACCTCCATAAAAACCTATAAACAACTGAAAACCGTTCAAACTGCAAATACGAGTGGGTTCAAGTTTTATTAAATGCCCCATACACGTTCTCTGACGAAAGCATCAAGCTGGAAACATACGTGTATCTAAGAACAAGATAAATAAATAATTCCTTAAAAGATACAAATTTCTTCGTAGACCTTCTCATTTTAAAATGTTTCTTTCTCTCTTTGGACTTACAACACACACACACACACACACACACACACACACATATATATATATATATATATATATGATTAGAAAAATTGATAAGATGAATATGAGGACTTTTTTGTGTTACTTAATTTCTCATTCTTCTGAATTAATTTTTCGAATTAGATCTTTATCCAGATAGTGTCTATTGTGAGACTTTCTTTTAGAACGTGTTCAAAAATACATTTCAAAGCTTTGATATGCTCTAAACAAAACCAGGAAAATGGACATATGATATAACCTATTCATTCGTCAATTTTTTTTTCTGGTATCAAGGTGTGTTCTAGTGATATTTATACGATATCGGCTCTCATAGACACCGAGTACTATACTCTCCATTTCAGAGAAATATTTTAAGTTTAAACGAGGAATGAAGCAAATAAATCCAGGCTTTCTTTTGTCAAGTATTTTTATTAGGTGATCACGTATCACCAAATCTGTCCTATTTCCAAAACGTCTGGAGGTCCATTTACTTTGATGCTAAAGCCAGTTGTGGGTCAGTGTTTTCTGATGATATATTTTTTCATATTTTTCTCTTATCACCGTGATTGTTCAATGCGTTTTGTTTTTTCATTGTTTCTTTGATTGGGAAATTTTTCCTATTTGTAAAAATCATGACCGATAAAGCAGAAATGTTTTTCTTCGAGTAATAGTTTGTTGGAGTACATGAATGTTATTATATTTTTATGTTGTTATTTATTCTAAATATATTTTTAGCTGCATGTATAGTGTAGAAAATTACTATGGCAATTATATTTGTGGTAATTTTTTAAAATATTATGTTTTTAAGTGTTTTAAAGCAATTGAATAAGTTTTTTGAGCTGGAGTGAATTCAGTATGAATAGTTATGATGGTATGGTCAGCAAGATTTAGTGGAATATATATTGAGTTTATTTTGATAAATGCATTAAAGAATTACAATGATGTTTGTATTTATTTGACATTTCGACACAACCAGGACGCGACACAAGATCAATTTCGAAGTGCAGTTCAAAGGTTAGATGTTTGAATGTTCAGTCTTTTAGAGCGTATGATGTCTTAAACGTAATGTTCTCTAAATCCTGCTACTATTTACCTATTCGTAAAAGATTGAAGAAACAGAATCATGCATTTTTCATGGAGATTATATTTGATTTGGTTTGGTTTTATGACATAATTGGTGATTTGGAGGTGTCCGTGGTGTAATGATTATCGTCACAGGATATGGACACGGCGACACGAGTTCAAATCCTGGACGAAACTGATTGCATTTCACATAGCACTAATACCCTTGGGAAAGGTATGAATCCAATTATTCTCCCTCCAGCTATTGG
>OY757910.1:45847560-45900060 GCA_963585895.1 Sepioteuthis lessoniana
GGACTGTACAGACTGATGAACAAAGAGAACTGTACAGACCGATGAACAGGAGAACTGTACAGACTGATGAACAAAGTGAACTGTACAGACCGATGAACAAAGAGAATTGCACAGACCGATGAACAAAGGGAACTGTACTGACCGATGAACAAAGAGAAGTGTGCAGACTGATGAACAAAGAGAACTGTACAGACCGATGAACAGGAGAACTGTACAGACTGATGAACAAAGAGAACTGTACAGATCGATGAACAGGAGAACTGTACAGACTGATGAACAAAGTGAACTGTACAGACTGATGAACAAAGAGAACTGTACAGACCAATGAACTTTATCCTTATGTTTAGAACTTATAAACTCTAATGTAAATACACACTTTATTCGTAAACATTATCTCTGAAAAAGATGTACACCATTGATTCTTTAAATGACAAAGAAAACCAGGATTTTATCATTTTTTTAAGAAAAGTTAGCGACTATGGTTGAGGTTTACCTGAAAGCTACCTTTTCTTTAGTTACTACACTGAGCTGTAGTAATTTACACAGCTCTTTGCTTCGATGTGGCTCAAGGCCAAATGAATGGGGCGCCCAATGAGACTCGAACTCACTCGTGTAGGTTTGCTAGTCTAGCTTGCCAACCGTTACACCACCAGAGGTTCCCGATACTGAGCTCTAGGGGAAGGCACTGCTCTATTCCCTGGATAACAGTTTGGTAGCATCATAATTGTTTGTGTGATGACTCGTTGTACATTGCTTCACTCACTGTGCGATTTGTAAACCGTTCTAAGGAATGTGCTACACCGTATAATTCTCAAACTTATTATTTACGAGTTTAAAATAGGCCATAACACCAGAAAACTAACCCAAAACATATGTTGGATTAAAAGTTAAGGATCATTTGATTACAAAACACTAACCAGATGGGTCAAGAATTTTTGCTCGGTTTGCAAGAGATTTAACGATCAAGCAAGTTCAGGTAGTTTGAAAATAGAGGATTTCAATGCCATACTCGAAGACTTAAAAGAAATCTGGTAAATATCTCTCGGTGAGTCTGAGGTGAGCTCAGCAATTCACTATCCAGTGTGGTTTGTCACCTTTACAACATTGGCCAAACAATTTGGAGCAGTCGAATTGTACCTCACGTTACCAAAATATTCCAAAACTTTTGATTTACCCTCGTATAAGAGAGGTGTATTTCTTGGCCTTTAGATATTCATGTTTTATTAAATTCTGTAAAAAAGAATGTCTTATCATATTCGTGTTTTATATTACTTCCTAGTCACTATAAAAAATGAAATGCTAAAAGCGTCGTCAAGGATTTGAAATTGTATCTTTGATTGCCATCTTTTCGTCGATAAACCCTAATATATCCGGCCCACCTAAAAAAAGAGAGAGAGGTTTCGCAAAACTACTTTGCAACTATTATCGAGTAATAAATTGTGTCTGATGTCACACCAAAATTCACATAGTTATTCTGGAGGCGACAAGGAAAAATCGAAAAATCAAAGCTTTCTTACAAGTATTTACCCTCCTCCAGAACGGTCCGCACGTGACATAGGGTCATTTCAAGCTCATTGAAATCCAGGTTTTGTTTTCCTGGGTTTCTTTGTTGAGTGGCATATCATTTCGTGGGTTATTTAAAGCCGAAAACGTCCTCATAGAATAATAGCAGTGATACTATTAAACACAAATTTTGTGGGGATAATGGCATACATACATTTCCCAATTGTATAAGTCCGAAAGTAAATAAAATAACATGACTGGAGTTGGAACTTGCTAAGTTTGAGGAATCCATGCAGCCCACTGGCCATTGTTACTTAAATTCAGGGTTGTCTTTCTTGGAACAGATGCCTAAAAAGACATAACAAATTCAGTTAAGTAGAGAACACATGGATGCATACCTTTCCTAAGGGCATTAGCACAGCGTAAAAGGGAAAATGTCTCGTCCAGGATTTAGATCCAGATCTCCCATTCTATTTTCTACTTCGTCTATTTTTGTCATTTTCCAACGTTTATAACTGTCACGCAAACTGTTTAATTTCGTAGATATCATTTGGATACATTTTGGTTTTGTTTAGTTTGGTTTATGGCATCAATCATTGTAGGTTATTTTATAATAAATCTGTTTTTATACATATAAGCAGTTCTATTTCAAATATTTCAGTGTAATGTATGTATGCAGTTTCGTTTAATTTGACCCATTTACAAGCAATTCAGTTTAGATGTCAAAACAGTTCTCTTTCAAAAAAGTTTATTTAGCTTAAATACAGTGTTTAGTTCTATTTACCACATAGATATGACTCTATCAGGTATTTCCACTCTGGATCAGAGTGGAGCTGGGATCCATGGAAATAAAGAGGTACTCTGCATTCCCCAAATTTTCTGCATTACAGGTGACTGACTAACAGATTGTTTGGTGCCATATCTAAGACAATCGTTGAGGGAGTCTTAGCACTTTGAAAAGATAGAGTCGGAGAATTCTACAGCCCCAGGTGACTGGGCCAAATATTATTTTGGTACTTATGTGAATTTCAGCAGTGAAGAATTTATCCCAGCACAACATTTTTGAGCTAATGTAATCATTCCAATTTTTATTTCAAGAAAGGTTCACTCTTTTATCATCTTTCTCTTGTTTTCAAATGAGTTGCTTCAGGATTAATCTATCGTGTCTAGGTTATCAAAAAAAGAAATGCCGAAGGGGCTTCGCATATTTTTTTTCAGATATGTGTCTTAACGTAATTTTAGAAAAGATGTCGTGTAACGGTTATCGTCGTAGAAAATAGCATTGATAACCCGAGTTGAAATCCAGGACGAGGCTCTTTTCATTTTATTTTGTATTTATATTTTTATGATAGTTGCGAATATGACTAATCTACTCTCAGCTCTAGGTAAATATTAGCGCATACAAGGTTTTTTTTTTAACTTAGTGGGCCAACCAGTCTAAGATAACAAACAGTCTGAATTCAAATCCATTGCGTTTTCCAAAAAAATCTTAAACACTCTTTTAAAAAAATTATATATTGCTTCAGTCAAACGCTGGTGCATTTATATTATTTTTAAGAATCTTGCGGAAAAGTTTAATGAATCGATTAAGTTAATTATTTATCTTGAGAAAAAATAATCTAATTCAAATCAGATATTATTTCACTGGTGAGAAAAGCAAAAACCAACTTTAGTCCGTCATTGATTCTAAGTTCAAATAGGGGACTTTCTTATCTGATAGGTAATTAATCAGCTGAGTGTACTATTAATCTCTGGCTTACTTAAATGATTCAATTCACGCAAGTTATGTGTCTGTCAGTCGAGTGTGATTTAAGAGAATCTATCTAAAGTAACAGACTCAATACCGTCATTCATTTGACCAAAGCAAGGTGAATATCAGATATCATCTGCCAAGAAAGGATTATTTCGGATGTAGGTATAAGTCTTTATTGAAATTGCCATTAGATTATTCACCTTAGAAAATGTAAGGTTTGTAATGTTTTGGTATAGGAAAAATAGAGAGCGTTGTTTTCGGTCTGCATCAAAAATGTTGAGTGTTTTTATCATTTATATATCATATAGACAATATCTGGCTTAAAGGTGTATTTAACTCAAAGGTCATTGTATTACATTCAAGGGATCTCATTTAAATGCAGGACAGGATTGCTGCCAGGTTGTGAAAAATAACATAGAAATCTCTATAAAATAAATCTTACCGTTAAATTATGATATACACTTTATTAATTGATAATAAAATCAACACTTATCTATTTTTGGTACGTGAGTTACTTTCTAGCGTTCAACCTAAATAAAAAATATATTTGTCAGGATGGAGACAATTCATTGATTTGCTAATATTATTTTCTGTTGTAAACTTTGAAAATAACAGTTTGGTTTCGTAGAGACTCATTTTTGCAGAGGCAGTGATATTTGATAGTGGTTCAATGTAATTTTTTTAATGAGAATATATATATATATATATATATATATATATATATATATATATATATATATATATATATATATATATATCATGAAGAGGAGGAAATGGAAAAGATAAACTAGACGACAGACTTAGTAAAATTTTAAAATATGCCATCGGCAAAAAGATTTCTAGAAATCTTATTTCACTTAGCCGAACCAGGATTGTAGAAACTCCGAAAAGTTGTTTCCTTGTCAACATAGAGAAGATTCTCAACATCCACGAATGGAATAAACCTTTTTGTTATTGAGAGGTATAGTATCGGTTGTATGCTGTTGTAATTTACTAGGCTTTTTTGTTTAGATGTGTCCCAAGCCCCTATAACAGGGGCATTCAATGAAACTCTACTTACACATAAAGGTTTGCTCGTCTAGTGTGCTAAAATTACACCACCCTAAATGCACGTATGTTTTGCATATAGCAATTAACTAATCTTGTTGCTGAGATGTGGCATAAGTCACTGTGAACGGAACACTCAGTGAAATTCAAATTCATGCTTGAAGGTTTGCTAGTCTATTTTGCTAACCATTACTCCATCAGACGTGGGTTAACTGTAGAACAATGATCACTACAACATTTTAAATTGTATTCTCAATAAAATAAGAAAAATATGGAATAAACCAAGAGCCCGTTTAATGTTTTATAAGTACGCTTCCTGTCCCAGCTCCAATCGTTGAATTCAGCAGTATATATTTACGATATTTACTATAAGGAAATTTACTGATATTATATTTGGATGTGTTTTGACGAGTTTATGAACGTCTCGTTCTTTTGGATATTTGGACTATTTTTTCCCCGTATTCATATTCAATGAATACGTGGAAGGTTTTTGAAAAGTAGCAAAATATTTTTTTCAGATGTTTTTCCATAAAGATAAACTCTCCATTAGTTGCATTTTTTTGTAGCAGATATGATTTGAATCAAGGAAAAAAAAAGTTTGTGCATATTCAAAATGGTGACTAATTCATCAACGTGTTCCTGACATTAAAACAGACCCGTTACCAAATTTTGCTTGCTAAGAAGTGTAAACAATGTAAAATTTACAGTAGAATACGTGATATATAAGGACTATCATGTTTTAGTTAAAAACTTGCTCAAAAATTGGCTAAAAAATGGTTTGCCTCGAGAAACATGACACGACAACTGGAATAAAAACATTGACTCTCCGGAAAAGAAAGGTTCTGGGATATGCAGTTAATAAAGAAGATCCTAACAGTCTAGTGTAACATGAAAAGGACCATCACTACTGATTTTCTTTTAAAGGCGCAGACATAAACAATGCTTCCAATAGCCAAATTCTAAGTCAAAGAACTTGGCTATTGAAAGTATTGTAAGGCACGGGTGAAGGGTAAAGTGGAGCAATTCAGGGAAAGGGCGCTCCTCCCCTACACATCGGTGTGGATCAGCAGCTAATGAAAAAAAAAAGCTTTCAGGTCACCATCGACTACGGTCACCAGCACTACTTACATCTAAAAACAAGGATTTCTAGTAAAAAGTAAAGTCGACGGTGACTCGAAGGCTCCCTTTTCAAATACTACTACACCAAGTGTAGGGGAAGGCGCTACTCCTTCCCTGGATTGCTCCACTTTACCCTTGATCCGTACCTTATATTGCTGAGTGTTAAGCAAGGACACATCAAGTACCATGTTTAAAGTCTTCGGTATGACGCAGCCTGGGTTTGAACCTAGGTCTCTCGGCCCATTAGCGAACACTCTACCCACTAGGCCAATGAGCTGCAGTTTGACTAGTATATAGAAATTAGAGGGTTTGAATGCAATTCAGCTGAGTATAACCCGCGTGAAATTTATGTTTATTTATAATTTATAAATTTGTGTTTATTAAGTTGGTGACCTTAATCGAGGGTGATCCAAAGGCTCTCTTTTCAATAGCTACTACACCGAGGTGTAGGGGAGGGCGTTACTCCTTTCCCTGGATTGCTCCCCTTTACCCTTTCTTCCATACCTTATAAACTGAAGGCTAAGCAAGGCGGTATCAAGTACCATTTTTGAGTCTTTCTTATCACTCGACCTGGAATTGAACCCTAGTCTCCCTGGACATTGGTGAACACTCTACTCATTTGGCCAATGGCCCAGTTTTTATAGTCTCCCATTATTATACTTTTTTCTTATAATTCAAAAAAAAATTTCCTCACTTTGACAGTGGGGAACTGCATGCATCGAAAACAAGTTATTTCTTGATAACTTATTAATAATTGTGATGAGCGGTGGTCTCTCGAAAAAAATATCAATAACATGAATTTTATGACGAAAAATATGACGTTTCCTAAATTAAAACAGTGATAGTTGTGTTATACTCGCCATGTATCCAGGGAATAGAGAAGCACCCCCCTACTCCTCGGTTTGGTAGCTATTGAAAAAGAATTTTGGGGTCAACCTTTACTAAGGTCACCCACTTTACTTTTATGTATTTACCCAACAGATACGCTACGGGGAATATGTGACACCACGTACATTTTTTAGTGGTGTACTGCTGTATGAATTCTGCGATTATAATTCTCCAAGACTAGTTGCCTAAGATTCAATGACAGAGTTAGCATTATTATTTACCTATTCTTGTCTGTGTGTGTCAGTGGGGATGGAACAAATGGATTTATACATTCTCCCTGAGGCATTAGCTCGAAATTAAACGCAAACAACCTCTTCTCGGATTTTAAATCGGGTGGCTTATTCTTTTTCCTTAGTTGATAACCGTTATACTAAACGTATTTATCACTGTGCATGCACCAGTTTAGTTCATCACAGTTTTAGCATTGCTTTCTAGATTTATAGATAATAATACTGCAACGGCAACAGTAGTACTTAGATATCTGTGGTGTATCACTCACCTTTCTTCACACAATGATCTAGTCCATCTGCCATATATAGCGGTAGCTTCTAATACCAGGGCAGACTAGAAAGGTGAAGAGCAGCTTCTTATAGGAATAGTATTTGAGCGTTGGAGACTGGAGATCGCACTAGCTCACTTTACTTGCTACCGTAATAACAGAAGCCAATATTATCGTTGGACTATATCTTTATTCTGTATTCACTAATCCTATGTTCTTGTCTACTAATAGCCTCTCTATTGTATATACTTTTTCCTGAGAATATATCTCTATTTCCTCTCATATCGGGGTTTGTCCTTTATTTAATATTACAAGCGTTCACTGACCAGAACGCAACAATATCTGATACCAATCTTGATAGTTACTTAAAATTTTAATTTCAAGATGCAAATAAGTTTCTCCCCGGAACGTTGACTAAATGCAGTTTTACCAATCTTCAGTTTTGTCACTGTCCACTTTCTTCCAGTTGAAACTAACATAGATTCAAAATAGTACTTGCTTGATCATATTTTATACGTTAGGTTCATTTTTTTCAGATTCTACGAAGAAGACCTGCTGCTAAACCTCTATGTGGTTATTCTGTTTTCGGAGTTACAAGTAATCTTTTAAAATTAAACTGAACAGAAACTATGGCTCCAACCGGAGGACATAACAGAAGAATTTGATTAAATTTTTGACTCTGTGTATAAATTGGATCAAGCATAAAACAATTCCATACTGTAGGTATCGACAAATCTATATATATGTTTATGACATTCGCTGCAAAAAAGAATTTATGTTTTTCTACTATTTATAACAGATTTACTAAATCCAGATTTTCCTCTTCTTTCTTTATTTTTTTTCTTGCAAATACTTGCAGATATGGAGACATATATTTTATAGTTATGATCGTGAAATATTTATTTGAACTCAGAAATGTAACTTCTTAATGTCATAAGTTTGCAGTTTATGGTTATGATAAGTATTGTGTATCAGCCCAGGCAGAATCCCTACTGCAGAGCCAAGAAAAAACAAACGGAGGCTTTGGCCTCTACGTGAATGCAAGTAAACAGAGTTCCTGTGTTTTAAACAAAAAGGAATTATCTCGTCCCAAAGTTGTAAGCCTCTAAAAATAGGGAATAAGTTTTCATAATTTTGCAGGGGAGTTGAGTGAAATCTGAGTGCTTCATCTGAAGAGGAGTAATATCCTCCTGAAAGAGTGCCCTGTGTGAAAGATTTAAATCTGAGGATGAGACTCCAGTTCTAGAGCTATAGACAGTGTGAAGTACTCTTTTATTACTCGATTACTCCCATCTCTGCTCTTACCGGGAGTGAGAGTACATGATAGGGTGTCATAGGTATTTTAAGATCATTTGTATTGGTTAGCAAGACCTCATAAGAGTGGGCAAAATATTTGTATTAGATATGACCCTGTGTTAAAAGCTATAAAAAAAACAACTACATAAAATATGATAACGAATAGACGATGAAAACAATTCCTTAACTTCTAATTATAAAATAACCCTTGACGGGTGAACATACGGTTAGAGTTGATTTATTAATATTAAGATACATTTGACACATTAATAGAATCATAACAAGTAATCTGAATCAGGATCCGTGTGGGTAATGACAATAAAGGCTTTTTGCTGAGTGACATAACAGCTGCTTTGCTATGACAGACTCACCATTATTAATGTGTTTCAGTTAGAAACGCATAATGTTTATCTTTGCATTTGAAGATTGCAAATGATATTCCATGGCTAGATGCTGTTGTTTAAATTCCTACTTTGTGGCGGAAATTAAAAATCAGTGAAGTTATTCTGCAAAACCTTATCACACACACACACACACACACACACACACACACACACACATATATATATATATATATATATATATAAGTAGTAATGTTTTGAAAGACCTTTAAATACAACCAGAACTTGTATTGTAGCTAGTATCTAGAATATTTTTATTCAAGTCATTAATCCATTTTTAAACACGGCTTAATTTAGTTTACATACATTTTAATTAATATGAATGTTCATTGATTCTTCCTTGTTTAGTGTTTTCACTGTAATTATTGTCCAATTAAATGAATTAGATAAAGGACAATGAATGACTTTACATTATGTAACATTCACATTTAAACTTGAAAGCTCTATTAACTTCACTATAACAATATAAATGGTTTGTTGTTTGGTTCGTTGGATTATATGGCATGTCAACTCTCGGGTTATCTGATGCCAAATAATGTTCTTTTTATTGTTCTTTGTGGGATATCGTTGCAACCTCGATAGTTATTTGTACAGTTTTTCTGGTGATATTTCAGTTGGAAATTGAATCTTCGGTATAATTGTATAGGTTGTGACAATCTCTTTTCTGTGTTTCTAAGTACGCTCATATGTATTTGTGGGCAAGACTTTGGTTACATAACTTTTAGTTTTAGCCTCTTTGGATATTTTCTCCTGGTCTGCAGGAAAGGCCAAATCTGATTCGAGACAAATTATATTAACTTTAACTATGCGTTTTTAAAGTAAGGATTTTGAGATCTTTTTTTTTTTTAATCTCAAAACCTCAGAAAATTTCACGCATCTTTTATTTTTTCGTAGATTCTAGTTTCTGTTTATGCCATTTGTTTGTATAGACAAACTTATGACACCCGTACAGCTCAGTAGATAATCTTCCCCACAGAATCGTACTGTAGTTGGGCTCGTATGAGGTTTGTTAGTGGTTATATTTACTGAGTCCCTGTTTGAAGGAAAATGACGTAGAGAAGTAGAGAAAAATGTTTCGGTGTAAAATAAAGTATGAAATAATAAAACAGAGGAAAAGAAAATGAAATTAAGGTAAAAGGGTAAAAAATGATGGATAAAGAAAAAGAAGGAAGGATTAACGAAAAAATTAGGGAAAAAAAGAGGAACGATAACAAAAGACAATGAGCAAAAGATTGAAAAAAAGAGCTGGATGAAAATATGCCAAAATTTTGTTATGCCAGGATTCTTTATGGCGAGCGAGATCAAAAAAAGATAGAAGAACCAAATTAGCGGAACATATTTTAGATATCGCTTCTTTCGCATTTGAAACTACAACGCTTTTGACTACCATTTAGCAAGAAAGCGCGGGCAAGTAAGATACGGAAAAAAAAAGACTAGAATAAGACTAAATAGGTAAAGGGGCATAACACCTGTGGAGATGACGTATACAAGGACTGCAATCTATTGAATTCATATACACATTATTATGAAAAGACTAACATTACAATATTCTTGGTTTTATTCATAAATATATTTTATTATTTCCTCGTTCTTTTTTTAATAACATGTGATCAAATGTTTGTCCACTTCTCGTCAGATCACAAGGGATATAACTTTAAGAAGTAAACCATTTCGAATCACTACTTAACTGAAAACAGGGAAAGAATGTTTCAACGAGTACTAGGTGAAATACCTACCACATTTTGAACTGTCATCTATGTCTTGCAAGTGATCTTAAGCATAATGTAATGGTATCTCCTTCTGTCTTATAATTTTCTTTTAGATACAATCAGTTTTAATCAGGATTTGGATCAGTGCTAATCGTTATTTATATCTATTTATTCATGTATATTTTCTGCTTTAAAAAAAAATTAAAGCCTGATGAATCTTTATTTGCTACCCAAAGAACTTTTGGTGCTCACTTCATGTTATATTGGAATAATGCTCTTTCGGTTAGAAAATCGATTCCATTAAGTGGAAAATTATTGTGGAGCAATTACACTTTCCCCAGTCTCTGTTTCTGTTTCAAAAGTAAACGCACGATGTTTACTGCCCTGATTGTCAGTGATATTATCTTAAGAAAATAATGATAATATATTAGCTAGATGGAATTACAATAGTCACGTGTCTTAGTTCATTTCCATGACATAGGTATCTGTTTAAAATATGGAAGTTACTACACTCGCACCATATTTTATATTTGTGTTGTATTATTCTTTTAGGTCGAAATTTTCTGTTTATAACAATGATTGTGAATTAAAAAAAAGATGTTAAAAAAAGAAAAGTTATATCATGTAGATTTATTTCTTTATTTGTGGTTTATGGTATATCAACTTTTGTATGTAATTTCATGCCAAATCCATTTTTATACTAATAAACAGTTGTATTTCAAACAATTGAGTTTAGCATGAGTACATAGTTTAACTGTCACAAACTTTGTTCTATTTAAAGCCATTTAATTTAGACAAAACAGTTCTAATTCAATAATCCAGCTTAGTGTAAATATAGTTTTTGTTTACACACAGTTAAATTACAAAACAATTCTATTTCAAGCAGTTCCGTTTAGCGTAAGTACTGTTTAAACGTCAAAAATAGTTCCATTTCAAACAATTCAGTTCAGCATACAAAAACAGATCCATTTCAAAGAATTAATTTTAGCATAAGTACACACTTTAAATGTCAAAATATTTCTATTTCAAGAAATTTAGCTTAGCATAAATACACTTTTTTTTTTCTGTTTGACTCATTGATAGGACCCTATCAGGTGCTACCAGTCCGGGCCAGAGTGGATCTTGGAGCGATAGTAATGAAGGGATGGTCTGCATTCTCCCAAAATCCAACAATACTGGAGGGGCACCCTCATATTGTTTAGTGTCATATGCAGGAAACTCGTTGGAGTGGTCTTACCCCTCTGCCGAAAAGCAGTCTGTATATTCCAAAGCCCAAGCTGACGGACAATATATCATTTAGAGCAGTTCTTGTCATAAATGAAAAGGTTAATTACATCCAGAACAGCAGTGATGGTTGTCTCTGCTAACAAAATTATGTCATCAGGAGTACTGACAGTTGAAAAAGGAGTGTTATCCGTAGAATAATTTTAACTTTTATTTATCAAAAGAAAGACATTCATAAGGAAAGAAGGATAAAAGGAATGAAAGCAGGAAGACACAAAATACGTCCCAAAAACAGTAGATGACTTAGTGCCTCTGGCAAATGCACCCGCCCATGCTGAAACCCTACTGCAAAGTCTGGAACGAGCCGCTGCAGGCATTAGCCTCCATGTCAATACACGCCAAACGGAATATATGTGCTTTAATTAAACAGGTGACATTTCCACAGTAAACAGTAGCTCTCTGAAACTAGTTGACAAGTTCACCTACTTAGGAAGCAGTCTCATCAACAGAGACAGACATCGATACGTGACTAGCAAAGGCATGGACAGCTATCAATACGCTATCGGTCATATGGAAGTCAGACTTGACCGATAAAATGAAACACATTTTCTTCCAAGCAGCAGTCGTGTCGATACTGCTGTATGGATGCACTATATGGACGTTAACGAAACAGATGGAGAAAAAGCTTGACAACTACACAAGAATGCTGCGAGCAATTGTGAATAAGTCCTGGAGGCAACACCCCACAAAGCAGCAGCTATACGGCCACCAACCACCCATCACGAAAACTATCCAAGTTAGACGAACCAGACATGCGGAACACTGCTGGAGAAGTAGGGACGAGCTCATAACTGATGTACTCCAATGGACCCCTTCACATGATCGAGCAAAGATAGGGTGACCAGCTCGAACATACATACAGCAGTTATCTGTGTTGATACGGGGTGTAACCCCGAGGACCTGCTGGAAGTGATGAACGATAGGGAGGGTTCGAAAGAGAGGGTCAGAGATATCCGTGCTGATGGGACGACAAGATGATGATGATGATGATTGATATTAATGAAAATTAAATAAGCTAGACTTACTAGGAAGCAAACGGAGAGGCAAATGAATTAGTAATGAGACAAACAGGAATGCATTCTTCTTTGCTGTTATTTATTTTTGATTGTTGTAAACAATTTTTGAACATATTCCATCGTTTAGAGAAAAAACAACTTTTAAAATTGTTTTTAAAAGAGTGAACATGTCACAAAAGACGTGATGGAAAAATAACCAGAAAAGTTGGATATCAATTCGTCAAATGCAAATTACATTATGGTTGCTAAATATCTTCAACAGATCTTTCAATAATGTCTGCTATCTCGAAAACCTCTCAGTGAGCTCATTACTTGGAATTTATTTGTTAAGCATTAGTAGGAGTTTGGTCAGATATTAAAATATGGTATTCATTTATTTGGTGTTATGTTGCACATAGACAATTATTTTAAAAGAATGCGAGTCGAATAGTTGAATTATTAATCTAAGGTTAAAATAGTAGTTCACAAGGTTGGTAAGCTATTAAAGCAAGAAACCAATACTCAAGAACCTAGTGCACATGGAAAACTAATCTCTTGATCTTTTGATTCGGAGCGAACCCGTGGCGTCCTTGCTTAATAGCGTGACTGCGTCATCGTTAAAAACGAGTTCAAGATATCAGTCACTACATTGCGTTTACTTTCGGACAAATACTCTTAGGTAATGTACAAACCCCTTTATCTCTCCAAAAAAGGTTTATTGATTAGTACACCTACTTTTTTCTAAAAAGATTCATTATGTCTTAAAATAACCCAGGGAGGTTGATATATACCATTAGGCATAAAAACAGACAAAACAAATCATTTACCTTTTCATCTTGAAATGTAAATATTGATGACACAATTGTTTAAAAAAAAAGTTCTACGTATTCTGTGAAATTTGTAGGTAATATTATACACATGCAAGTTATAAACTGTATTATAATTCCAATAAAGAATATACTAGCAATATTTTTCTAAACAAGTCCTTTGGCATTTGGTAGAGTTTCTTTTAGAAATAATCAACATTTCTTGCAATCCACATTAGGTTGTTTTGAAGCTTTATAAATAACTGAACAAAAACATATGTTTGTTATTAGCTAAGATTATATGAACTATTAAAGATTTTCAACAGACCAGGATCCGAATCAACTTACAAGTTTGGCCATATTTCCTTATAGCACATCTACGTTTAAATATCCAATTTACTTTATTGATTTTGAATGGGATTTTATAAGAATATAATCTGTGTTCATTTAATAGATTATTTTAATAAAAATCTTAATACAAAGTTAATATTGACCACTAAAAATATTACTAAATGCCTTGTTATGCTGATGGCCATAAACTTAAGTTATTCATGCGATAAACTCCTACTTCTAAATCAAAACTAATACAGTAGAAGCAAATTGTCTACTTTATATAGTTATAAGCTGTATAATGTCCATCTGTTGCGATTAACACGGTCCTAATATTATTGTTACCGACGTTTATGAATCTATGCTTTTGTTAATGCTAACACACACACACACACATATACACACACATACACACACGTATATTTCGGTATGGGCACTTTTACTGATAGTACACACATGAAACTCTATTCTCCTTCGAAATAATCTCCCCCGGCTGTAGTACACTTGTTGTATCGTTCCAACAACTTCTGGAAGGCCCCATGATAGTCTTCTTGTGTGAGCGTGTCAACGACCTTTTTCACAGCCTCTTTCATCTCCTCAGTTCTCTCATAACGATAGTCTCTGGTCTTAGAGTATAACCAAAAGTCACAGGGAGCAAGGTCTGGACAATAGGGAGGGTGATGATGCCCATCTTGGTCAAATAGTCTGTGACAAGGATGGAGTTGTGGACTGGTGCATTGTCATGGTGGAAATGCCACTGACCCGATTTGATGAGTGCTGGCCTCTTCCGACGGAATCTCTTCCTCAACTCCCTTAAAACCCCCACATAGTAACCCTAACCCTAACCGTTTGGCCCATTAACTCTGGGGTATTGACTTCCTTACTCCTCCCACACCTCTCATCATCCCTCACAGACTCCCTGCCTTCTTTGAATTTCTTATGCCACGAAAAAACTGATGCTCGATTCATTCAAGATGGTCGAAAAGCAGTCTGAAGCATTCGATACGTTTCTATCGCATTTTTTTCAAGTTTAAAACAGAATTAAACATGTCGTTTTCTCAGGTGTCCATTCATCCAGACTGCATTTTTGAAATTCACCAGCTGTGACAATCAGGGTGTATTTCAGTAGCTACTGTAGGTGTTCATTTGAACCTGAAATCATAAGAATTGGTCAGTTATCTTATAAGATGTATAGCAATAACATATTGAATTTTCAAGAGTCTACACAATTTTAAGTGCCTGTACAAGAAAGTCTGGAAACTTATTGATGACCCACGTAAATATATATATATATATATATATGTGTGTGTGTGTGTGTGTGTGTGTGTGTGTGTGCGTGTGCGCGCGTGCGTATGTGTGTGTGTGTGTCTAAAGATGCTGAATTAGGTTCTGTTTGCGTTAGAAGGGATATGACATTTTCAATGAGTGATGACAAACCAATAAATACTGGTGCAATCAGAATTTATTGCAAGAATTACTGTGCATTAATCTTGATTAGTGGCAGTGATGCCTCAGCATGCTTTCGAAACTATGTCTGAACCCAGAGTGATCATGTGAAGACGGTTTTGTTGGAAGCAATACTGTTGTTTGCACGCCCGTTTTATAGCAGAAAAAGACAAAAACGTTTCTTTTCTTTTCATTTTATAACCCGAAATGTATGTATGGGTAGAGGTAGAAATGGTCGAAGATGGCTAAGATTTCACACTCACAGGGACCGATGCACGATTCTGCCGTGATAGCTCCTCTGCCTTTTCTTTTTCGTTATATACTTTCGCAATAGACGTAAAGCACCGCATCAAGGCATCGTATCATTTGAGTCACTCCTCGAATTTCTACTTTCACGTTTATCGTAGAGCCATCTCTTAGCTTTTCTGCGTTTCTCCCCACCCCTGAAAAAATCTGACGCAAGGCCAGATTGACGTGACGGCTAGTAGCTACTTTGTGCAGACATCTCTTTCCCGTTCGTCTCAACTGGTTATATAATATTCTAGACGCCCCCAAAACTCTCATTTTTACACTCTCTGTCTGCCACTTACGCGTTGGCCGTAGACACGATTCATTCTAACATGCGACCCTTGCAATTTCCATGGCAAATCCGCAAGGAAACTCTTATGCCCTGTATACTTTCAGAGAAAAAAAAGTCTATTTCCTGTTTATTTTCGTTCCAGTGTGACTTCTTTCTAGCATGCAAACCACAAGATTTACGCGGTATATCAAAAGGGATCTTTAAGTCAATATGCAACATACCAGTCATTCTACATTTGTTATATATATATATATAGGGTGTTAAAAAATTCCATCATATGAGATGTATAAGCGACTCGAGGAAAATCGATACTATTTCGTAATTTAATAACTTAACTTATTCTTGTTAAAATTATCTCAAATTCTAACTGCATGTGTACAACGAACATATTTTTGGTTTAATGCTTACATGCTTCTTTGCCAGTGAATTGCATATGTAGGTGAAACAGAATTATAAAAAAAACAAATAGATATAGAATTTTGAGGAGTTCCTACAAATGCAGTTAAAATTTGAGATCATTTAAACGAGAATTTATCAAGTTTATTAGATTACGAAATTATGTCAGCTTTTCTTAGACAACCACTCTCCTTCTCTCTCTCTCTCTCTCTCTCACGCACACACACACACACACACACACACACACACACACTCACTCACACACACACTCATTCTCTCTCACTCTCTCTTTATATATATACATATATGCATATATATAGTGTTTCAGAAAAATAATATATTTAAGTTTGTGCGTATGTACGTGGTTATATATATATATATATATATATATGTATGTGTGTGTGTGTGTGTGTGTGTGTGTGTGTGTGTGTGTGTGTGTGTGTGTGTGTGTGTGTGTATCTTTAAAAGTGAACACAAACCCAATGAATATATTGAAACCTTTGGATCTATTTTTCTTCGACAACGATATCTTATAGTACATTGCCCGCTGAGAATCCTGTACACATATAAACAGAGATTTCACATGTTATCCCAGTATGATAAAATTTATGAGAGAATATATTAACTCTTTGAAGGGACGCTGGCAATGGATATGAATTAATATAAATGATATAAAGATAAAATAATGTGTATATATATATGTGTGTGTGTGTGTGTGTGTGTGTGTGTGTGTGTGTGTGTGTGTGTGTGTGTGTGTGTGTGTGTGTATTAAAAAAGAAAATCATTGATATTGATTAGCAGCGATAATTGGAGATGTTCCACTCAGGAGAATTTGTAGATCTCATCTGCCACGGATTAGCGCCGTTTCTTTGAAGTCCTGTCTCGGTACGTCTCCTTGGGCCATTTTGATGAAAGAGAAGCCGCTGCAGAAATAATCTGATTGTTCATCAAGTTAATTTACTCCTGGCTTCAGTCTTACACTGGCTGCTTAGAAATTCTAATAGAAAGCTGCGAAAGACAGTGACCTGTGAGAGACAGCGAGTCAACTCGGTTTCTTTATTTATTTTATCAGTGTCAACGAAATAATAATCTAGAATTGGCAATCTGAACAAAGTTGTAAATGAAATAGAAATAAGGTATTCGTCATTTGGTATGTGTATGTGTGATATATCCTGAAGAATATCATATTTGTTTCTTAGAGTTACCGTATATTTATTGCTTATGCATCTTTTAGTCAGTGTAGTTTGACGTTTTGTTTCTCATTGCTGCCCAGAGTCAAGCGTATTTTTGCCGAGATGATTCTGTGAATGCAAGATACTCCTTCGAAAGAGGAATATTCCTGATTGTACAGGATGCTGTCTTCTTATTTATGAACATATCATACACCTTTGCTTTAGCATTGGTTTGTATTGATGTTAGTCCATAGTTATTTGGGTAGGGAAATTTGTGTTTCGGGAGGAAAACTCTTATTTGCACACATTAATTTCAAGTAGTTCTCTCAGACTCGTTGACAATTTCACCTTCCTCGGAAACAACGGCTCATCAACCTAAAGACAAGCAAAGGCATGGACAGCTATCGATAGCTATCAGACATATGGAAATTAGACCTGTTCAATAAATTAAAATGCAGTTTTTTTTCCAAGCAGTGCTCGTATTTACAATGCTATATGGATACATCATATGTATGCTGACCTAGAATTTGGAGAAAAAGCTTGACTGTAATTATGCAAGAATGTTGCAAGCTGTAATGAAAAAATACTGGAAGCGACACCCTACAAAACAGCAGCCACCTACCACCCACCATGAAAACCATCAGAAGTTGACGAACCTGACATGCAAGACACTGCTGAAGTTATAAAGGCGAACACATTAGTGATGTATTCTTGTGGCCCCCTTCACACAGACATATTCATATTTACCACCCCCTCCGCTCAGGCCGGATATGACACAAGGTCAATTTTTAAGCGGAGTTTAGCAGGTTTGAATTCAGAGTTTTCTTGCTCCTAGACTAGTTGCCACACCAAGGCTGAAGAACTTAGTCTGCCCTACTATTTGCCCATAGCTGGAGGGAGAATAATTAGATTCATACCTATCCCAAGGGTATTAGTGCTGTGTGAAATGCGGTCTCGTACAGGATTTGAACTCGTGTCGCAGTGTCCATTTCCTAGGACGATAACCATTACAGCGCGGGCACCTCCACGGACATATAAGGTTTGGACGACCAGCTAGAACCTAGAAACAGTAGCACTGTGCAAATGTGGGATGTAGCCTGGAAGACCTGCTGGGAGCTATGGACGATAGGCAAGAGATGTTCAGTGAGATCCTCGCTAGCAGCATGGCATGATGATGATGATGATGATGATGATGATGAGTTCAAATAAATTATGTGAGCATTTTTAATGTTCTTCTTTGCCTCTTTTAGCATTCATGTTTTTACTAACAATTATGGGTATCCTGGTATTTTAATTCTTGGTCTATGATCTTATACACATGAATGGACACGGCGACACGAGTTCAAATCCTGGAGGAGACTGGTTGCATTTCACATAGCACTAATACCATTGGGAAAGGTATGAATCTCCCTCCAGCTATGGGCAAATAGTAGGGCTGACTAGGTTCTTTGAAAGGCAACTAGTCTAGGAGAAGGAAAACTCAGAATTCAAACCTGTTAAACTCCGCTTAAAATTGACCTTGTGTCATATCCTACCCGAGCGGAGGGGGTTGTTAAATATGTATACACATGAAATATTTATATTTGGCTCGACTGAAGATGCTGAAAGATGGGGTAGTTGGTTTATTGTATTAAAACTCCTAACGTTAAACATTCCTATATTAACGATGTTTATCCATATAAATTAGTTGTATTCGGGCTCTGTAGCTGTTTTTTGAACACTAGGGCCAAAGGTCAAACTTCAGCAGAACGAGAGAGAGAGAGAGAGAGAGAGAGAGAGAGAGAGAGAGAGAGAGAGAGAGAGAGAATGAGTTATACAGAAACTCACACCGACGAATTAAATGATCAAGACAATTAGGAATATCTATTTCGAGTTATTATTTTTTCTCAACTAAAGTTGATATGAGTTCATCGTCTGAAGAAAAGATTTTACGATGAAATGTTTTCCTTTCAAATTTTAAATTAATTATTAAAAGATGATATACGACAAAGTGATTGAAAAACGAATAAGGTTGTAAAACTTCTTTTATTTTCTTAAATAGTATCAAGAACACTGCTATCGTAAATACCTAGCTGAGAGATCAACACTGAAAAATATTCTTTTCTTAAATAAACAGTATGTTAAACGTTGTCCGTAACTGTAATTGTCAGATATTCAACTTTGGCATTTAGTTATTTACATTTCTATGTAAAACTCAAATCTGTTCATTCTATTTTAAAGTGGTGTTTTAAGGATGGTTTACTTTATTATCAAGGTGGGTGTAATGGTTTAAGTGCTGGACTGCGTAATCGTAGTACACGAGTTCGAACTCCCGTCGCGCTATGACATACACTTTCGGACAAATACGCTTGGGAAAGGGGTGACCCCCTATTATCTCCTACTAATATATGTAAATACATATATATATATATTCTAAAACGGTTAAGAAGCTTGCACGGAAGTATGTTATAAGTAACAGTTTAGTTTGCTTTATATATTCTTAGAAATATTGGAGTAGAAGCGAGAAACAATATGAATTTCCACAAAATTTTACTAGTTACATGTAAATGGAATGCAGATCAAATTCTTAAAAAAAATGTTTAATTTTAATGCGATTTTCGTGTTATGATTTAGGGGATCTTTTTTTTGTTTTTTGAAAGAATGAAATCTTTTAAAATTATATAAGAAATCATTATTTCCTCATGTTCATGTCGTGAGAGGTAACAGAAAAAAATAAAAATAAAATATATATATATATATATATATATATATATATATATATATATATATATATATATATATATTCACAGGGTAAAAAGATACAAATTGGTAGTATACACGATATATGGTACAATGAATGATTGCTATAAAATTACTGTGATGCAAAATACATGACGCACTCACATTTATATATATTCAAGCATGAGTTGGTAATGGTTATATTTGAGAATATATAAGAGGATTTATATAAATTTCTCGGAGTGCTTAATGTATGATCCTTAATGAATAAATTTCTTACTACCAAATTTAAAAAAAAGGAAAATAGACTCAATAGAGCATCATTTGTTTATTATGAATATATTTCAACTGACAACTCGATGAAAGAAATCAACTTCTTAAGATAGCTATTACCCAATGGAGATATCTTTTTTTATTCTTAGATATTTTTCAATGACTTCTCATTCGTTTAAAAAGGGGGCAAAGAAAGACACGGGCTAGAAGTTTGGGTAAAAAACAAATGTGATGATATAATCTGGTGTTATGTATCCCTATTTCTTTCTCTTAGCTTAACTTCGTAAACAAAGATTTAAGAAAGAGGCTGTCCACGTCAACTGCAGGCACGCTGATGGCCGACTGGGCCGATGCTTATCAAGCAAATCCACTGGTATGGTATGAATGCTAATGCTCTCCCGATATTCCTCCTGTTGTGTTTCTTTCTGAGGTTGGTCATGCGGGTGTCCTCAGAGGTGGAAATGACCTAGTGGACGATGTGGAGCCAGGCCAGACGGTCTGCTGCAAGTGTCGACCACTGGTGGCGTTCAATGTGGCAGGTACCGACGGACTTCTTGACAGAATCTTTAAAAAATTTTCTTTGGTACCCCTCTATCAGAGTGGCCAGTGGAAAGATCACCATACAGGGCTATCTTAGACAGGCGATGCTCCCCGACCATATTCGGGACACATGCTCCGCCTTGCGTAGCTGTGACTTCAGCAACATAGACTCTATGCTGGTGATTTCTGACTGATCAAAGAACTCAACGTTGGTGACGTAGTTATTTGAGTGAATGCTGAGGATGGTGCGAAGACAGCGCTGATGGAAGCGCGCAAGGAGTCATAGATGGTGGCTGTAGTTTACCCATGACCCAAAGCCGTAGAGCATGGTGATCAGTACAACAGCTTGATAGACGCTGATCTTAGTGCCCTTCCTCAGATGCTCACTGCTTTATATTTTTTGTAGAGTCTGCCGAAAGTGGTGTTTGCCTTGGCCAGTTTTTTGTCTACTTCCTTGTCGATCTTACCGTCTGATGTAATGTTACACACCACGTAAGGGAACTGGTGAACTGCTTTCAGCTCAGTTCCATCAATGCCTATATGGGGAGGGCGGTACTCTTCTAGAGTTGCAGGCTGGTGGAGAACCTCAATCTTCTTCAAGCTGACCTCGAGTTCGAAGAGCAGCCTCTTCAAAGAAGGAACTTTGGCGCTGCAGGGCTCTTTCGGTGTGAGCGACAAGCGCAGTTTCGTCAGCAAAGAGGAGGTCACGAAACAGCTGATCACAGCCGTCAAGACGGTAGTGGATATATACAGCACTGTTATCTTTAAGGTCTTTTATGCCCTGTTTAAGAATCATGCTGAAAAAAAAAGATGCTGAAAAGAGTCGGTGCAAGAACACAACCCTGTTTCAAGCCGTTGACAATTGGAAAAGATCCAGAAAGGTCGACCTAATTTGGCCGCGATGGTCTTCGTTCAGTTAGATAACCAAGCTGAGGAACTTTGGGAGGAAGCCAAGGTGCTCCATGATAATCCACACACCTTTTTTGCTCAATGTGTCAAACGGTTTGGTCAGGTCCACAAATGCTACATTAAGTCCTTTGTTCTACTACCGGCATTTCTCTTGGAGACGTCTGAGGACGAACACCATGTCTTTGTTGCCTCTGTTGGCTCTGAACCTCCCTGAGTTTCTGGCTACTTTGTTTTTGTACAAGGTGACGATGGCTGTTCCCGGAGATTACTTGGAAGTTTTTCCTGCTCCCAAAAACAGACAAGGAGTTCGTGGAGATTACTGCGTCATGTTTGGTCCTCGAGGTTTCCAGACGTTGGGAAGAATCCTGTCGACTCCTTCTGTCCAGACACTTTTCAACAACCCTATGGCTTTGGTAATTCCTATCCATCTTAGAGATGTTGGAATAACTCACAAAACCTCGAGCAACTACAATATTTTTATTAAATTAACCTATTTTATTTCAAGAAACCATTTCTCGATTTATTTATCTATTTATTAAGGAAAGCGTGACAATAAACTATTAATAATATCAAACTAACCTTGCTTAGTGTTAAAAAAAACGTGTAGTTTTTATATAATTTCAAATTAAGATTAGAATTTAGAGTTTATTAATTTCTTTATATTTTTATAAATTTTTTGTTCTAAATACTGCCATTCTAATTACTGTTAAAAGCATTAATATAATTATAATAATCATTCATAATTAATAGTCATATAAGTAATGATATGAAGTAAGTATTATTACAAAAGAGAAATAAATGGGCATTTCTACCTAAAGTATAAATATAACACACACACACACACATACATACATATATATATATATATATATATATATATATATATATATATATATATATATATATATATATATATATAGGCTGTCCCATATATATATCACGGACCCAGCCAAACATTAAAATACGATAACTTAATGCTTTGTTGGTTTTACATCAACTGAATGAGAAAGATAACGCACTTTATGTTAGGTTTTAATCATCTCATTTCTCGTTAATATGGCGATAGGAAATACTAGAATCAATACTTCTGTGCAAACTGAATTTGCGTATCTATATTATCACTTACGTGTCGTAGTATATATATATATATATATATATATATATATATATATATATATATATATATATATGTGTGTGTGTGTGTATATAAAGAGAGAGAGAGAGAGAGAGAGAGAGAGAGACAGGGAAACAGTGGAAGAGTGTGTGTATGTGTGTGGGTTGACAAATAGACAGAGATAGACACAATGAGAGAAAGAGAATCATACAAACAATGAGGGATAATGTATCAAATAATACACAGATTATTTTGAAATTCAGTAGGAATTTTATTTTATAGTCAATAACATTCTGATGCTAAGCAAAAATAATGCACTTCTCACGAGCGCCCAGTTTAAAGAAATAGTTTTTATACGATTATCACGTTACATTGATAAACGTTTCCTATATTTAATAACGAAAGAAGTTTAGGAAGATTACTTTAGCCCACTCAGAAATGAAAGATATGCAATAAATGTGGCGTTATATATATATATTGTAATTTAATAACCGATAATTTCTATTTTGGAGATGATTGATGTTTAATGGAGTAACTGAGCTCGAAAATCCCGGCACGCTTCAAATATAAGACCTCTATAGTTTTATTCCATCCATCTAATTTCTGAAGTCATCGAACTACGTGAAAATACAATGCCAACACAATGTCATGAGTTGAAACTTCGTTTGAATAGAAATATTTTTTTCTCGTATCAATAAAGGATTCTTTAACTATTTTTCCATTGTCTCTCCACGTCTCCTCCTTGAAAAAGAAAAAAGAAAGAAAAAGAAAAACCCAACTTTTTATAAAGGTTCACAGAACACCGGAACAAATCCTCGGCCATTCCGAGAAAAGTATGATTGGATAGCCCCTGCCATTACTTAGATAATCGTTTAAATTTGCTGATTTCGTCAACGTTTGGTTTACTGCAGTTTTCGGTCTGAAGTGCCATGTAGAACATAACTTATGCTATTTTAGAAAATGTCAACCTGTCTCTTCAGACTGGTGTATTTTTTTTATTACCTATCCATTGGCCTACACATGAGGTTGGTTAACATGATCTGTTTATCTGAAATCGCAGAAAATGTTTACAAAACCAGCTAACACAGATTTTTTTTTTTAATGAAAAGTAACGTTTTATTTCCGAAAATTAGAAAGAAACATGTTTCTGAAAGTAGTGTCCATCATTAGTTATTATTTTTTTCCATCTTTCTGGCAGCATTGGAATTCCAAAGAATTTTTCTCCTGAATAAAATAGTGCTGTAAAACTCCCCACAAATACATTTTTGGCACAAATTCCGATATTTTTAACGCTATGAAAAACAAAGATTTTCAAGCTTACTTATCGTATTTCCTCATAGATGAGTTACAATCCGAAATTACATGTGCTCAGTTCTGGAAACGGCATTTCTTGGAAAACAACGAGAACTTATTAAAGGTCCTACGACCAAAGTCAATACCCAAATGGGTCCTGGACGTGAGTCTGACGACTTTTCGCTCAGGATCGACAGTTCGATCGGGGAACTACTGCTGCTCCTCTATAAGAGTGGCTTCTATAAAAGAGAATAAAACAGCCATCGAAAGATAACCATGACCCACACTCAAACCACTTACACAAACCGCATCGCTCTTCGCGCGGGTAAAAAAGGGGCGCGTCCTGCTGAGGTTGGAGCCCTGGCCTCGGTGTTCGAAAAATCAGCTACAGAGCTCAAACAATCAAAACTACTAAAATGCAAGCAAACACTACAAATAGCCACATTTAACGTAAGAACCTTAAATAGAATAGGACAACTCCCAGAGCTAATCGCATCGGCCGAAGAACATAAAATAGACATAATATGCATACAAGAACACAGATACACACACACAGAAGATATCAAATATCACGAAACTAGCAATGGATGGTCGCTCGCCACTGTATCCGCATGGAAAAACTCTGTCAACGCCGCAGTGGGAGGGGTAGGATTGCTTATAGGACCTAGAGCACTAAAAACGCTTAATAGCATAGAGAAAATACAACCTAGAATGATGGTAGCTACATTTAACGGAAACCCCAGAGCAACAATCATCTCATGGTACAGCCCCACCAATGTTAGTGAAGAAAATGAAATAGTCACCTTCTACGATGAGTTATCCTCATTAGTGCGTAGCATCCCGAAACACAACATGTTAGTCATTGGCGGAGACATGAATGCACAAATCGGGAAAAACGGAAACAACAAATACAGCCTCCACAACACGTCAAATAGAAATGGACAACATCTAACAGATTTCATGTTAGAAAATAGATTAGCATGCCTCAATACAAACTACCAAAAAAGAGAGGGCAAACTATGGACATACACGTACGCAAACAATACTAAAGCTCAGATAGACTACGTCCTTATAAACAAGAAATGGAAGAATAGTGCATTGAATTGCGAGGCATACTCCTCTTTTGAGGGTGTGTCCACCGATCACCGAATAGTCACAGCGAAAATACGGTTAAGCCTACGAAAAAACGCCAAACGAACAGCGACCACCAAACACTATGACTGGGCCCTATTAAACAACAAAGATGTCAGAGATAAATACGTATTAGAATTGAGAAACAGATTCGAAACACTACAAGAAAAGACGGAAAAAAGTACACCAAACGACGAATACGAAAATTTCGTCAATGCACACCTTGAGGCAGCAGCAAAACACATTCCAACAAAAATTAAAACTAAATATAGAGTCCCATGGGAAACCTTAGCGGTGAGAGAAAAACGTGCACTAGTGAAAACAGCCTCCAAAAACTATCGAAAAAACCCAACAAACACAAATGCCTTAAAACTAAAAACGGCACAATATCAATTAGCAGGCATATATATAAAGGAACAGACAGAATACATTCAAAATCAGATAGATAAGATCAGAGACTCGGTAGAAGATAGACAATCTAGAATTGCCTGGCAAACAATAAACGAAGTGAGCAGAAGAAAGAACACAGCCAAAGCAAAACTTAAAGCAGCAAACCAACAAGAAAGAATAAAACTGTGGAAACAGCACTTCGAAAACTTACTTGGAAACCCACCAAAAATAACGCATGAACCAATCACCAGAATAATTAGCAAACAATTAGACATTAAACTTGGACCGTTCACACAAGGAGAACTCGACTCGGTTCTCAGAAAAATTAAAAATAGGAAAGCTGCAGGACTGGACGAAATTCCCCCGGAAGTATGGAAGACCAGACAATTCGACGACATACTGCTCCGACACTGCAACGCAGTATACAATCAAAATCCGATAGATAGATGGACGAAGGGATGCATACTCCCCTTCCCTAAAAAGGGGGACCTCGGATTAGCCAAAAACTACCGAGGCATAACACTTACATCCATAGCTGCCAAAATCTACAATGCCCTACTACGAAACCGCATAGAACCCAAAATCGACAACATACTTAGAAAAAACCAAAATGGCTTGCGAAGAAATAGATCTACGACCTCACAAATACTAACCATCCGCAGAATCCTTGAGGGTGTACGGGCAAAGAACCTACAAGCGACATTAATATTTGTCGACTTTACCAAGGCTTTCGACTCCATTCACAGAGGAAAGATGGAACAAATCCTACTAGCGTACGGCATACCTAAAGAAACCGTAGCGGCAATAACGATTCTCTATAGAAACACTAAAGTAAAAGTACGATCACCAGATGGAGACACAGAATACTTCGACATTGTAGCAGGAGTACTACAAGGGGACACGCTGGCTCCGTATCTCTTTATCATTTGTCTAGACTACGTACTTAGAACATCGATTGACAAAATCAAAGAGAATGGCTTCGAACTGACGAAGAAAAGAAGCAGAAGATATCCCGCAACAACAATTACCGACGCCGACTACGCCGATGACATAGCGATACTGGCAAATACACCTGACCAAGCCGAAACACTTCTGCATAGCCTGGAACGAGCAGCAGCAAGCATAGGCCTCCATGTTAATGCACACAAAACGGAATATATGTGCTATAACCAAACGGGGGACATCTCCACTCTAGAAGGAACCCCTCTTAAACTAGTAGACAAATTCACGTACCTAGGAAGCAGCGTCGAATCAACCGAAAAGGACATCGAAACGAGGTTAACGAAAGCATGGACAGCTATCAATAGGCTATCGACTATATGGAAATCAGACCTAACCGATAAAATGAAACGCAGTTTCTTCCAGGCAGCGGTCACATCGATACTGCTATATGGATGCACTACATGGACGCTAACAAAACGGCTGGAGAAGAAACTAGATGGCAATTACACAAGAATGCTGCGTGCAATCCTCAACAAGTCCTGGCGGCAACACCCCACAAGACACCAACTGTACGGCCACCTGCCCCCTATCACGAAATCTATTCAAGTTAGGCGAACCAGACATGCAGGACCTTGCTGGAGAAGCAGAGATGAACTCATAAGAGATGTACTCTTATGGATCCCCACACACGGCCGCGCAAAAGCAGGACGACCAGCACGAACGTACATTCAGCAGCTATGTGAGGATACAGGTTGTTGTCCTGAAGACCTACCTAGGGCGATGAACGATAGGGAGGAGTGGCGAGAGAGGGTCAGGGATATCCGTGCTGCCAGCACGATATGATGATGATGATATATATATATATATATATATATATATATTAAAGTTAACTTATTTTCATTAATAAAAATTGTTTTTTAGCTGTAGTTTTTGTATGTTTTTCTTTTTGAAATTATGGATTAACTGTGGCAAATATAACTTTTTAAAAATTCCTTTGAGATTTTACAGACGACAATAATTTACTTGGCACGGAAAATTTGAAGGATCAAAACCAAAGATGATTTTAGAATCTTTTTCCAACGAGACCATTAAAAAGTCATTTTTAACAGATTAGAATCACTGACAAATCAGCATTTTTTCATCTAATTTCGAGCCTTCATCAATTTTATAAACAAGTGATGAGATAGATATATCTTCCATAGATTTATAAATTTCTTCCGTAAATGTACTAAAAAATTTCGGCTTTATTGTTTTTGAGTGAAAATGTAACATTCTATTCCTTCAATTATGCATTTAATTTCAACATTACTTAACTATGTTAAGTTGAACAAAGATATTTTTTTTTTAAATTTCACTTGCTCATATTGTTATTACAAGCTCAGCTAGCAGATATTTTTAGTTGCATCCACTTATATAACAGCACATATAATTTCTCTCCTACACAGTGTAATACTCACACAAATATCTTTCACACACACACACACGCACACACACACACATATATATATATATATATATATATATATATATATACGTATATATATATATATATATTGTCATCAACAGACATATTGTTTCGTTCTATCACAATTCTTCAGTGTGGCAAGACACGTAGGACGCTTGAAGGTCGGATCAAAATCCGTCCGACTTTACGTTAGAGTTAGTATCTGACCGCTCAGCCAACAAGTGTACCACGTCAGCTAGGGAATTATAAGGTACATTAAGTAGTAGCAGCAGCAGCGTTCTTTTGTTTACATTTTACACCTTACCGGATACCAGAGTGCTCAATTCGTTCGAAGAGCGTTGCATTATGCGTGCGGCAGCCGTAAATTCCTTCGCCAGAGTGCTTGACCCCCATGGGAGAGCGTATATATATATATATATATAGAGAGAGAGAGTGTGTGTGTGAGAGAGAGTGAGTGTGAGAGAGCGAGAGAGGAGGAGGGAGAAAGAGAGAGAATTACTAGATTTAGACGAGGCAAACCGTCATGTTGTATGCATGTACTTTTCTTTCTTCTAATGTAACAAACGTTTATTTTATCTTACAATTAAAGAAATTATTGTTTTCTTTATCATCAAATTTTACACACAAACTTGGTTTCGTTTCGTTTTTATGCCATCTCAACCATGCCAGGTAATTTCATGCCAAATCAAATTTATTCATGCACATAGGATATGTAAACGTACACGTCATCAATTTAGATTGTCCCATGTATTGTTACGTATCATTAACGATCCTATTAAATATTATTCATTTGTTTACACTCCGTTAATGATCAAAAAGTTCGTTCTTAAGCAATCAAATTTATTATAAGTGAAAAAGTTCAATGGTTTCAAGCATGGCTATATATTTTTAAATCGAACTAAAATATTTTGTTTAAATTAACATGCTCATATTGGCATTAGTAGCCTCACCAGCAGATATTTTTTTGTTTCATCGGCTTATATATCAGTGCATATAATTTCTCTCCTTCATAGTGTCGCACTCACAAATATATTTCATACACACACACACACATACACACACACACACACACACACACATATATATATACATATACATATAACTTGATTTAGACACTAACACTAACAATTCAGATAAAAATTCGCCGTTTGTTTACACACAGTTAAATGAACAAAAAGGGCTATTTCTAGCAATTCAATTTAGCATGAGTGATTTGTTTGTACGCAGTCGAAATGTCAGGCAGTTCTATTTGACCCATTTATAGGACCCAATCAGGTACTTCCACTCCGATCCGGAGTAGTGCTGGGAGCGATGGCAATGAAGGGGTACTCAGCATTCCTCAAAGCTCTAGATATTACTAGAGCCAAACGATAAGACTTTTTAAAATCATATCAGGACAGTCGTACAGTGGAGGTCTCACCCCTCAGCAGAAATACAGTTAGTGTATTCTACTTCTCCAGACTACTGCACAGTTTTCACTCAAGGTATAGAAATGCAATTTATATATATATATATATATATATATATATATATATATATATATATATATATATATATATTATCTCGTCGTTGCGTTAGCCCTGAGTTCCGTCATATGCTCCCAAATTTTCTCCCTGCTTCATCCAGTGTGTACTTCAAGTTTATATAAGTCCTTCCTGACAGGCATGTAGTGGGGTAACAATGTGTAGGAGTCTATAAGATGGTCTCATTTATGTGCTCATCCTTACATCTTCGTCAATGTCTTACATGATTTGTTCGGCTTCCTTGGATGGTTTATGAGATGAGAGGTATATAGCCGTACAGCAGTTGTTTTGTGGAGTGTCTCTTCTATGATTTGTTAAAAACAGCTCGTAGCATTGTCGTGTAGTCCCAACCCAGCTTTTTCTCTCAATGCGTTTCGTAACCATCCTACCGTTGCACTCAATCAATAGTGGTGGTACTGCTACAATTTGGAGGAAATCTCATTGCATTTTATCAGACAAATCATATTCTATATGATTAAAAACTTGTCATTAGCACTCGACCCTTTTCTTAGGTGAATGTTGATTTCTTTCAGGACGTGTGATATTACTGCAGAGGTATGCGAACTGGTATTCTAATTCTAAAGTCAAACCACTTAAAATGAATATGGCTCCAATTTGTTTAAAATACATGAACTGTATACCCTCTTCGTTAATGTAGAGGCCAAAACCTTTTGCTTCTTGAGCCATGCCTCTGGATCATTGGTTAGAAAATCCTTATACATATCAAAACGGCTTTCGGAGAAATAGATCCTCAGCTTCACAGTTTCTGACAATCCATCGAAATATCGATGTACGTACAAAAGATTTGAGTTAACTCTATTGTTCATAGATTCCTCCCATATATTTTATTCTATCGACCGAGAAAAGATGGAGCAAATACATCTAATATATCGTCTCTCCTATGTAACTTTTGCGGCTAAATACTTTACAAAAACCAACCAACCAACAAACAAACAAACAAACAAACAAGCGTTCGTTCTTCTAATTTTGACATCAACGTCATTAATATGATCGCTGGAATCTTGCAAAAATATGCATTCGAGCTAAATCTATTTATATTATACTGAGATTACGTTGTACGAATGTCAATAGGCATATAAATGAAGGTTTACAAAAATGAAACGATTTATATTCCACAGAAAGTATGATAGATGCAAACTATGCAGATGATCTCGTACTTCTCACTCATATACCTGCCCAAGCTAAACCTATATTCTCTCTCTCGCTCTCTCTCTCTCTCTCTCTCTCTATATATATATATATATATATATATATATATATATATATAAACTACAAAAGGGTGCTAAGCCTCGAATCCAACAACCAACAAACAGCAGTCTACAATCATTTACCGCCCGTATAAAAACATTCCACGGAGACGAACACGATATTGTTGGTATTGCTGTAAAAGAAAGGACAAAGAGATCAATAACTTTCTCCAATTAACTCTTACATATTGACTTATCTGTGTTGTTAGACCAGCAAAAACTTACATTCATTAAGTCTGCTTGGAGAGTGTGTAGCATCTACAGGTCTTGCTAAGATTTCTGACTTATCGAGAACGGAATCCGTGATGCCAACATAGCTTCATGGAATCTATCTATCTATCTATCTTCATGTGTGTGTGTGTGTGTGTGTGTGTGTGTGTGTGTGTTCCGGAAACATGTGAATATAATTAATAGTTTGACTAAGCACCTGCATTTTGATCTGGTATTCCCTCAATATGAAAGAAAATAAACCAAGTGTGGTAGTGTTCCAAGTTAATGTTTTGGTGCTCTGTTTAGGTGACAAATATTATATGAACAGGAAACCGAGACTAATCAAGGAGTCATCGACTAAAAAAAGCTCTGTTAGACACACAACTGTTTTTTTTCTTTTGTTTCCAGTAATATTTAGCTGGAACTTTTTAAGCGTCCAAAATAAGTAAATACGGTGTCTTGAAAATCCACATGGTGTAACTCATGTTCATCAACCGAGTTAGATGAGAAAGAGCAATCTGTCTAATTTATTTAAGAAAAAAGACACTGTGCAAAAGTCCACCAATCACATTTTAAGATAAATTTGAAAATCTAATTCGTTTAATAATAAACATAATATTTTGCATACTTTTCATATGCCTGTACTTGAATATTATATATATATATATATATATATATATATATATATATATATATATATATATATATTTAATGATTCATTAATTTGGGAGAATTGTTATTCATCCAGAATTGTCTCCTCCCGCTCACCCTTCTCTCTTTTACTTTTTCTCTCTCTTCTCTCTCTTATTGTATATATATGTTTGTGTGTATGTCTAAATGTATCTTTGAGTGTAAGTATGTATGAATACATTGTTATATATTCTATTACTTAATGTTTTAATCAATATATATATATATATATATATATATATATTGAGAGAGTGAGAAAGAGGAGATGAATTGATAGACAGACGGATAGAGAGAGACAGATAGAGCGTATATCGTAAATAGAGAAGTTGACATACTTCTTTGACTTTGGTAAGCTAACAGTCAAGAAGGAACGCTTTGATTTCAAACCTATAAAACTCCTCTTAAAATTAGACCTTGCGTCACATCCTGTCACACATACACACATCCGTACACATACATGCATTCTTCTCTCTCTCAGTCATTCACTCTCTCTCTCTATATATATATATATATATATATGCTTCTAAAGTCCATGAGTAGATTTTCACTTTGTTCTACATCTATCTGGCAAATGAAAAATTCTCGAAAATCACCAATTCGATATTGCTGCTTTAATCGGCCCTGGTATCTATCATTATCACCGTATATAAGAAATGCAGTATGGATGAGCGAACAATTAAAATAATGTTTTACCCCACTCAAATGACACTTATCTCATGAATCAGCGTGTTTACTTTCAATTAAAATATTTTCACCCTATGTCTCGGATTTTGGGGCAGGTGACACATTTTTCAGTGCATGCAAGTTTTTTGCACGTTTCATATTCGCTATCTCACTCTGTTTCTTATAAACGTTGGTTTCGGACAATCAAAATCCGTAAATTATTCTATCAGTTATTTATTAGTAGTGCAGGGTAACCTTGCTAGCAAACTAGAATGTTATGTCCCGTTTTTATAGAATTTATTTCTTTGCAGCATATATCTTTAGTCAGAAAAGCGTGCACCACTTTTTGGCAGAATGTCACAAAATTATGAAAATGTGTGAAGCTGAGGTTACTAAAATAGGCGTGAGAACAATCACAGTGTCAATAATTGGAAATTAAATTACAAATTGCTATCACATTCAGTCGACAAAAAGTAAATGCATTGAAATAAGTAAAATGATATAAAGTTAATAACAACGAAATTAGTATAGCTATTACTTTGTTTAATGGGATATCAACTGTCTGGGATTATTTAAGGTTAGAATAATATTTCTGGAATAACTGTAGCAATACTATTTAATCCACAGAATGGAATAATTGAGTTGACACCTTTCCGAGGGTATTATTTCAAAAGTGAATCTAATAGCACAACTGTCGACCGAACTCACTCATGATATTGATATCTTGCACGTTAGCTTCGACCTTACTGGTATTCTCTTCAAAATTATAATAATCAGGAAAATAGGAGAAAATTTAGATCATCTTGTGTCCATTGTTACTAAAATCGGTTAGAATACTTAAAAGTGTCCGGAAGATCATAGTGGACATGGTGTCAGTCAAACTCCAGTGAAGAACTGTTGGTTTGATTGTCTGGTTTGCTTTTTTGTTTAATGGCATATCAACCTTTGTAGGTTATTTAATGCCAATGCTATTCTCCTAGAAGAACAGTAGTGGTACTATTTAACCCATAGCTGGGAGGATAAGGGGATTCATACCTTTTCCAAGACTATTTGCCCGAAAGTGAACGTAATAGCGCTACTGGAGTACGAACTCGCTAATTAGGATTCCACAGTCCATCGCTTTAACCATTACACCACGATGACACCCCCTATTGGTTTGAGTTTGAGTGAAAAAAAACTAAGGATTAAAGATAAACGTCATGAAAAATATGGAGAAATTAATAGTAAAACTATCAGATTGAGATCTAAACCTGGAAGAGGTAAAATTGCTCTTATATTTTTATAGCAATAATTCCACTGAATTGTATGTTATACAAATATAAAAATATCTTATGAAGTCACAAAATTGTAAGAAAATATCGACCGCCTTATATGCTTGGATGCTGTTAAATCTTAGCCAAAAATGAAGAGACACAAATACAATCTATAAAAATATGTAGCCAAATTATAGGAATGAACTTTACAATAAAGATTTAATATACTCATTACGAAAAAAAATGGAATTGTTGAAAAAACTGAACCTACGGGTAAGGAAAGCATTAAATAAAAAGGATAAAAAGAAAACTACAAAAATTAGAAGCAGACATTTTCAAGCACACGGATTAGTTTCTTTGTTAAATGACATATCAACCCACGTGAATATTTTAATGCCAAAGGCATCCCTCTATGACATCATTAGTGATAATACCTAACCAATGGATGGAGAGACAAGAGGCTTCATACGTTTCTTAATGCTATTAGTCCGCAAATAAACGTAATAGAGAGACTTCAGTTCGAACTTATTCTGATCTCCTTGTGCCAACACACTAGCCACATCGTCACGGGTACGCCATTCTCATGCAAAAGGATATTTAAAAAATCTAAAGAGGAGTATCTCAGAAAGGGGAGGACTGCATGAAACCTATTTTTACTGCACCAATCTTATAGAATGATTAAATATCGAGGCAGTCTCTTTTGAAACGGAATCTGGAGCAATTTTAATATTAGACTAGATAAGAACTTGGATATATAAACCAGAAACGATTGCTTACTAAATATAACACATTTAAGATGAAATGGAACAAGACGAAAACTAAATTCGACTAATTAGTGACTATGCATGTAACAATGTTCACCCATGCATTTTACAATATGATCTATACTCAGGTTCAAATTATCTTCGAAGCCAGTCGTATATTATTTCATTCTTCTGGGTGAAATTGAAATAACACGCTTTTGTTAACACACTTTTAAAGCAACTTAGCTAAACGACAGTACTTTTTAAATCTTTGGCCTTGTAACTTTTTTTTTTTTTTTTTTACATACACTCTCACTTTATGTTTGTATTTCAGAATAACTATTATGTTTATTTCTTATTATGCATACTTGTTATCATTTATTCTGTCTTGTTCATGAGAGAGACTTAATAACAATTATCTTTTTATAAATTCAATATCCATTTCACGACCATATCTGCAATTTCAAGCGCCAAAAAAGCATTAGTAAAATACAAAGAAAGGATTATTGCTTTTATCATGATTTACAGCTATGCTGTTCTAACTGTCAATATATTAACCACATCGATTAATACTCACAGATTCACACTAAGAGAAACCGAATTATATGCGATGGATAGGGCCCAGTTTACAAACTTTGAGGAGTGGGGCGTACTTCTTCATTTTCATTAATCCTGGTTCTTTTTTGTCTCCAACTGGTAGAACCTGTTGGGGTCCAATCTATGGAACAAGTAGATTTCCTTCAGAATCTTTAATATTAAATAGTAATACTTCAAATAATATAAGTATACAAAAGAATGTTTATTATTTAATTGAAATAGCTACACGAAATATATACTATCAATGAATTATTTTTATTCGATCGTAATTCATGAAGCCATATAATTGTGTACCATAATTAGAATTAGTAAAGTTTGCGTCTGTAGTCGAGGGTGACCCGAAGGCTCCCTTCCAATAGCTACTACACTAAGGTGTAGGTGAGGGCTCTACTACTTCCCTTTACCCTTGACGCTTGCATTATAATACTGAGTGTTAAGCAAGGTGGCATCACGTATCATTTTTTGAGTCTTTGGTATGACATAGGATTGAACCCTGATCTCCCGGATCATTGGCGAAAATTTCCGGGAGACTGGGGTTCACTCGCAAGTTGAGTCATCCCAAAGACTTAAGAAAATGGTAAGTGATGCTGCCTTGCTTCACAATCAGCATTATAAAGTAAGGATCAAGGGTAAAATGGAGCAACCCAGAGTAGCGCTTTCCCTTACATCTCGATGTAGTAGCTAATGAAAATGGAGCCTTCTGGTCTCCCTTGACTACACTCGCCAACTTTACTTATTAGAATTAGTTAATGTTTGATTGGTTGTTTGGTTGGTTGTTTTATAGCGTATTACCCTTTTTAGGGTCATTTAACGTTAAATTTAATCATTTAGATAAAAGTTTCGAACAATTCAGTTTAGTATTTGTTTAGTTTTTTTTTGTTTGTTTTTTTGTTTACGCAGAGTTGATTGTCAAAACAGTTCTAATTTTGACAATTCTGTTTAGCATAAATTCGCAGTTTAAACACAAAGTTAAACGTAAAAACAGTTAATTTCAAGCAAATCAGTAATCTCAGTTTATTTCTATCCGTCCCGTCGATAGTGGACTTGGGAGCGATGGCAGTGAAAAGGTACTCCACATTCCTCAAAGCTCCAGCATTACTGGAGCTTCACCATCACATTGTTCAAAGTCATATCCAGGACACTCGTTGGGAAGTCTTACCCCTCTGCAGAAATGCAGTCAGTGTATTCTGTAGTCCCAGCCAACGGGGCCGTGTATTAGTTAGGAATATTTGAAGCTATACAATTGACGGCAGATATTTTTAATCGTTTAACTTTGTGGAACGAAACTATTAAAAACAACAAAACAAAAGTAAAAATATAAAAGTCAATGAACGCGATTCCTTGAACTCGAAGCATACAATACTCTAGGTTGTTTTATATGCTTCTAGAATCAATTAAACATAAAGCTACAATTTTCATGGGCTTCAAGTAACATATTGAAACCAAGCATTTAATTATTATTTTTAAAGCTTTATAACTGAAATAAATTCAATCAAATTAAATTGGTAGATCTTTGAATCTGGTCTTTATATATATATTTTTCTAAATAAAGATTATACCCCGGATATAATTTATTTCTATTTCAGTCAATAACGTTCCCCAAGAGATCATTTGTAAATGCTGAAGACATTGAAGATTTCTGTCTATTCCTTATATGATTACAAGAAAATTGTATATTTGAGGACACTAACTGAATACTGATTATTATTTCATGTGAATGGAGATTATTGCTTCAAAAACGACAGCTGGGTGATTTAGACGTTTGATTTAATTGTGGTCAACAATTTACTTAGATATTAAGCAGAACATGTTAGGTTGCTAATATAACTACCTATTTTATTTTCGCGTCACGTCTACGAAAATCAACCAGCGTAAATAACCAGACCATAAAAATACTACTCATATTTCGAATAGACATTTTACAAGTATATCTGAACGCACATATTTGAATCAAGAGAGAGTTTATAATAGGTGATATTTTTTCTATGGACCCTAACATATATTCCCACCAGTGTTCGCTAAAAAATAATTTATTTACAGCTCTGTACGGACTCAGGATGTAGTTTGGAGAACCTGCCAGAAGGGTGTACGGTAGGGATAGATTTAGAGAAAGTGTCAGAGGAATCTATGCACGTTTAAATTATGATGATGGTTATGATGAGGTAAATCCATTGTTATTTGAGACGGATGTTTTATTTTTATTTTGGAATCATATATAAGTGTAGGAAAAAGAACGGACGTTATGGCTCTATCTTTGATTTTCTCTGATACTGACATTCAACATTATCAACAATAAGGAGGGAAATATGAAGCATGTGATGAATACAATGTGGATTTCGTAGATATGAGATAAATTATTATGAGAATGAAAGGTAGCATGTGTGTATGTGGGATAGAGAGGGATATAAAGTAACATATATTGATTGCGTGTGAGAAAAGTAGAACAGAAAAGTTGGTAGGTATTAGCATATTTAGAACTAAGAACCAGTTATTCCTTTGACTTCACAACAATTCACATTTCATATAAATCTATTCTATTGTGGGTAACAATGCATGAAACAAAAGGCATATGTGGCCATTACAAAACATTCTTAGTCTCTTCAGTATTTCTCATTTTGGGGCGCATCAGGTGTCAAGCTTAGAACTATGCATAGGAAATTATATATATATATATATATATATATATATATATATATATATATATATATATGTCTCTCAGTCTCACACACATATATATATATATATATATATTTATATATATATATATATACATATATATATATATATATATATATATATATATATACATATATATATACGTAAACAGGACTTGACATTAAATAATTCGCAAGAGTTGATATGCCATAACATTCAAACAAGTTTACCAACATAACTGCCAAACAACGAGGATTATAACACGAGAGTTTTACGCTTTTTCCTCCTGTTAGCAATATATAGTGAATGGTTCATGTTACTATCTGATATATTTGGACAGAGAAAAAAGCCTTGAATTTACTACATGCTACAACACTTTCTTGAATTACCTATGATACATAAATCTAACATTGCAAACACTTGTGAGGGAAATAGGAAGAATCTGGTGAAAGTAACTGTTCTCTCATATACAGGAAAACTTGTGAAGAGAGTGAATGCTAATAAGACAGAGAGACAGACATACATAGAATGAAAAAAGCTATGTTGATAGAAGTCAAGAACAGAAAAACCGGTAGTATTTACAGATTTATCTCTTATGATATTAACTCCTTGCATTCCAACGGGGTTCTATGCATTTCACATAGCGCTATTACTCTTGTGAAAGGTATGAATACAACAAAATCCCAAGCACAGGGTCACTTGTAGGATAGAATGGGATCTTTAAATTTTTTGCGGCTGCAAATCTCACCGAAATAAAACGCCACTTCAACATTGACTTTCTCTTGCATACTGGAGATGGTTGAAATATCTGTGTAAAATGTGCCTAGGATTGCTTAAAGATATTTGTTTCCAAACTCTAATCCTAACTAGGTTTTAATTGAAACTTAAATCCGTGAACTTTTTTTTTCAAAACTGATTTTTGGTATATTCTTTATCTCTTTATTTTACATATAATTAAGTGGGACCTTTCGACTGATTTTGTCCTCATAATTAATTTAACACGGAAAATTACTTTTGCATTTAATTTAACTTTCATATATTAATTACGACCTTCCTTTCTAGAGCAATTGAAGTTAATTGCTATTTTTCTTTGATCTGACAACATGGATAAATTGTTTGCGTCTTTTCTTTAATATATTTATTATTGTTCTTGTTCTTGTTGCTATTGTTGTTATAGTTATTGTTAATTGTAGAGTTTTTGCAATATCTTGAACTGGTGGCTCTTCTTTGGGGCTTGAATGACAGCAATTTTCTTCAGGTTTCCCGAAATCAGCTGGATATTATATCCGATCAAAGCTATTCTGTAGTCTGACTGGTTTCGATTCTTCATCTGATTCGAGCTCCTCCAGCAATCTTAACAAGCCTTTCGGGGCCGTACTAAGCGTTTTAATTATTTTTGGCACAATCATCAGTCTCATTTTCCACAGTTTTTTGAGTTCTCTGCCAAGATTCAAAAATTTGTAAAATTTTTTGCTTTCTTTCCCTGGTTGACTGAAACAGCAAAAACCACTATACAGCAAGTCTATTTTTTTATTCTTAATTGATACCCAGTCGGATTTACTGGTGGGTTTAGGTGACCTGGTTTTATTTCAAAATCTCTGAGAACTTTCTGCGTCTCATTCTCTAGGACGAATTCTTGTTTGTGTATTTTGTAATATTGTCAAAGTCTCTTTTTCTGCTTCTCTTTTACCATGGAAGATTTTTCTATGCCAAATTTCTATTCCTATATCCTCACTGTATATCTTTATGACCAGTATTAAGGTTTTTCACAATTTTTAATTTTTGGCAAACTGTTCGATGTCGTCCAGGTGGTTAAGCTTTTCTTGCAATTTATGAAGTCATTGTCCGCCTATGCATTCCTTAAGTATGTGAAGAAGTGGCATCATCACTATTACAAATAGTAATAGTGAAAGCACAGCTCCCTGGAAGATACCTCTCTAGATTTTCACTTCAGCTAATGTTGCCAATCCTCTTTGCAGTTTTTCATCGTTTTCGAGGTGAACGTTACAATTTTTTCATATAACTTATACGTTTGGAGACAGTTTATTACTCAACGTTACAGTTTTATTTTTTCATCAACTTACGCTATAGTTACATTTTTCCACCTTGTTTTTCTCTCCTAGAGAAGGTATTGTTCAATATACAGTAAATCACCTGTTCCTCTCGTTCTCTTGTGGCGTCAGTTATATTCTTTGGGTATTTTTGTTTATTGGTTTGTTTGTTTGTTTGTTTTACGGCATATCTGACTCCTCGGTCATTTAATACAGAATCAGTTTTAAAAGGCGGAAAACGGAAAGATCTGTTATGTTGTAATTTAATTGTAGAGAAACGGTTTGTAGAAAGAATCTGGTTTCGTTGAATGTTTATTTGTAGGGAATCATCTTGCAGGAAAAAAGGTATCATTTCACATCTTAGTAGTGAGTAATAGATTTTCACCCTTATTTACGTTGTTAGGGTTTTCCAATTCTTACATAAACGTGTTTTCGGTCAGTAATTGTTGGTGGCAGTTTGTTTCGGGTGTATTTTTGATTCAGGGTGGTATATCCATTAGTCATCCATTGGGGTATATTTGTTCATTCTAAGCATCTATTCTTTTTAAGAGCCAATATATCGTGTATAGAAGTGATTTTTTTAAAACCATTAATGCAGGTATGCATTCATGTCCTGGGGTTTTCCTGTTTGGAAGTCTTTTGAGTGTTGCTCTGAACAAATCCAGGTTGTCTTCTTCCTCAGGATATCCCTCGAGTACTACTAATTCTTTTTTCAATGTTGTTTATCGCTTTGGCTTTTCTGTTATATACTCTCCGTTCCCAAATTTTTCTTCAAATTTGATATGCTTCTTTTATATTTGGTTGTTGATATTTCCACGTGCATTCTCCACTTACCTGACGTTAGCTTCTTCTTTCGTTATCTAAGAATATTCCTGTTTTGTCAGAATTACTTGATATTTCTCAATATCCTTCCAGTCTCCCTTCTTTTACCAAAATGTTTTGCTTTATCTGCTATGTTTGTTTACTTAAATTTGCCTACTGTTTTTGTGTTTTGATTCCGATATATTCCCGTGATTTTTTTCCCTTATATTTAAGCTTGCTGTAATTTATTTACTTATGATACTAGTCTAATGTTCCATTCTGGTTTTATTTTTCTGTTCCAGTTCCTTACGATCCACTGATTTCAACAATGATAAATTTTTCTCCTGCATAGATCATCTGGTTTAATTCAATGATGTCTGTTAGTATATTTTCTGATGCATTATTCATCCTTTCGGTTTCTTCTTGGATTTTTTTTTGGTCTCGGTTTATGAGAGACGGTAATATGGTCTTATTTACACTCATGATTTTATTCATTATCTCTATATTTATTTTATAATCTAATGTTAGCGTTTGTTCTACGGTGTTGTGATGTGTGGTGTTTTGATATTCATTATTTCGCGTTTCAATTATGTTTCGGGGTTCTTCTATTTAGCTTATCGGTTAAATCTATTTGGGTCTTATTGATATCCTTATCTATTTATTTGTTGGTTTTATTTCAAGTGTCTTAATGTAACGTTACACCCTCACCCCCACCACATTTTAGATCAGTCTTCTAACCATTCCACTACTTACGGCCGGCCGGTGATCAACTAGGGGGTGAGGGGTAACGCACATTTCTTTACCGCTACACAAGAATGCGATCGAGGGAGACAGGAGAAAATAAAACAGACGAACAAACACGAACAAAGCTTGGGGTTAACCAAGAGCAGAAGGAGGTATGCAACACTACATGCATGTGCGGACTAGCGCTAGCGTGGGTTACCAGCGAAAATTCCACAAGCACTGGAATGCCGACATCTTTTGACTCAATCTTCTTCGCTGTGGCTGGACCCTCTCTTCTCTGCTACTGTCTCCGGAGTCCGCTGTTGACTGCCCCTGTCCGTGGTTCCACGCCAACTCTCTGCTGTCCAGTCGCCAACTGCCTCTCAGCTCCTTTGTCCAGCCAACTCTCATTCGCCTCCCCTTACCACTTCCGGATACGGCGAGATTTCAGGTCCAAGAATCCTTTGTCTGGTTTCGCACCAAAACAGACAAAGGAATCGTCTGCTTTGGCGGGCCACCCACATAGTGCTACATTAAGGTTAGGAAATAAAGCTTACTTTTATATCTTTCTAGCTTAGACTGTAAGCCCATTTCTTGTGTATGCTGCCCAATTTTCACTCATTCTTTTTCTAAAATCTCTTGGTGTAGGACTGCTTCTAAAATAGCTGAGAAGTGCATGCTTTTTGTCCAAGTCCTTGTATTTTTCGTTGGTGTCAGCGAGAATAATAGTGGCTTAGGATGTTTTATGTGTACCTGATGTTTGAACAGCCAACATTCGCCTGATTTCAGTGGGTCCCCCATGATGGCAATCAATGAAGCCCCTGACGATCATGACACCCAAAACTGTTTCCTATATTCCACGTTTCGATTTGTCATTTTTTCATTGGTAAAATTTCGTAGCCACACCAGGCCCAGATGTCTTTTCTTTTATTATCAGTGCTCCATTGATAAATATGATAAAGTACTCTTAAAGTAAGACAACATCTAATAGGGTCAAAAAAACTTTTGTGAAATTTATTATATTTGAATTTAAATACCAAATGGACATTTTTTTTTGTTTTTTTTATCTCATATGCTCTCTCTAAAATCAGCTTATAACTTATATTCTGTATTTTATACTTTGAACGATTTGGTGGAATTCTAGTAAAAATCAATTTTGGTCTGCTATTAAAGAATGTAATATCATGTGTGTCTTCCTGTTCTTTTATTAAATGTGTTAGTCAAGTGACAAGGAAGAATATTCTGCGGTTGCTACACTAATATGTCACTGATGATTATCACCACATTTTTTATTTCCGTTTCTTGCACAGAATTATATGGTCTCAAGTACGCATATCCAATGCTTACAATTTTCAAGCAGATTTATTTGATACATAGATGAGGCCTTAACCAACACTGAATAAAGTTGGGAGTAAAAACAATGAAGATGTGACAGCGCACTCCCTGGGGCTTAAAAGTTTTCGCCTGGACAAAGGATACAGCTTATTGTTATATCTGGTACACTGATATCTGTATAAAAATGCCGATTAGTTTATTTCATAAGATATAATAATGTATGCCTTAGTAAACAGTAATTTTTCCAAGCAATAGGAAGGTGCGGATAATTGGTATTTAAGAAGAGTAGCTCAGTGCGAAGTTATGATAGAATGTCTACCTGTCAGTGCGACTAGAAAACGTTGACTGAATTCCGTGTAAGAAACCTTCGTAAAGAAAAAATGATATTGCAGTTAGATTTGCAGTGCTCGAATATTATGAGAATACCAACGTAACGACAATGTATGGTACGACAGATATCTTCAAAATGTTCAAATATACTTCATCATTTACCGTCTTGTAAAAAATTAATGTTTCTATATGAACTGAACAAAGTTGTATATAAGAAATGAAAAGTTTTCTAATGAAATAAAGATCCCCTCTGTGTCCTGAGAACTTTACACTAAGCTAAATCTTTTAGAGATAATCTGCAGTTCTTGGGATCTGTGGAATTCGACTCTTAATCGGATCCCGTGTATGGATCTAAGTGATACGTTTGAAAATTATTCGGAATCAGTTGGACCGTGAAACATAAAACAAGAGGGGGTGTCCTCGTGGTGTAATGGTTAAAACGATGGACTGTGGAATCGTAGTACGCGAGTTCGTACTCCTGACGCGCTATCACGTTTCCTTGGGAAAGGTATGAAGCCCCTTATCCTCCCAGCTATGGGTTAAATAGTACCACTACTGTTCTTCTATGAGAATGGCTTTGGCATTAAATAACCTAAAAAGAGTCGATATGCCATTAAACAAAGAAACCAAACCAAACCAAACCAAACCATAAAACAAGAAAAAGGTGTATAGGAAAAAAATAAAATCGAAACATAAAGTACTATGAAAGTGATTCCCTAACCTCTAGGCATAAAGTAACCCTCGATTTGTTGACATACTGTTAACATCAATCAATCAATCAATCATGATAGACTCGTAGAGCACACAGTGATAAAGGAAATCGTTATATTCATAAAGGTAGGCTTTCTTAAAATGAAACAAAGGTGAGATCTCAGCTTTAATGATTGCCTGTAACGAGTAAATCCATAAGCAAAATCAATAAAAGCTTTGTTAAAAGATGATTAAATAACTCTGATCAGTTCTTTTTTTTTAATTACAGATTCATACTCTGTTTATCAGTTTAACGCTATTGTGTTAAGTTAATTAAATAATAATTCTTAATGACTGAAAATTTCCGTCTCTGGATATTAAATTACCGTTTTCATTTTTTCCTGCTCTTGTGGAGTCAACTCTAACGAAATATAAGGTTAAACAAAATAAGAAAGGTAAATAAAGACGATAGTGTCAATTAAACATTGAGATGGTGAAATGAGAAAAAAAAAAAAAACTTTAAAGACACTTTTTGCAATTAAATAATTGTATTTGCATCAATGTATGTTGGAAAATCCTCTCGAAGACCTGATTATGTTTTTAACGTGTTCAGGTTTTTAATAAGTTTAATAACACCTCAGTGACGTGGGAACTTGAGATTTTAAAAACTTAATTCAATACTCGCTTTGCTTTTAATTGCATTAAAGTATATAATTGTCTTTCTCTCCTTTCTTTCTTTCTTTCTTTCTTTCTTTCTTTCTTTCTTTCTTTCTTTCACACACACACACACACACACACACACACACACACACACACACACACACACACACACACACACATATATATATATGTCCGTATTATTCTCTCTCTCTCTCTCACTCATTGTTTTCATCTGTTTGTTCACTACACACACACAAACGCACACACACACACACACACACACGCATAAACTTCAGTATGCACCTACGCACACGCATTTGTGTGTGTGTGTGTGTGTGTGTGTGTGTGTGTGTGTGTGTGTGTGTGTGTGTGTGTGTGTGTGTGGTGATAAAATGTTAAAATCAAGTGTTTCAAACGATTTTCAAAAATGGGTAAATAAATCAGGATTTTTTTTACTAATTGGTACAGCAATAAGTCAAAACGAAAAAGAAAAATAGCTTTATTTCTTTTTAAAATCAAGTTTATGTAGCCCCCTGTTAGAAGAGCTGCTCTTAGAGAAATATTGAATAGGGCCAACATCTCAGAAAATAAAGACATTTTGAAATACTGCGGCGGTAGATGTGAGACTTTCTAAGGGAATTGTTTTTTTGTTTTTTTTTTTTTTGCTTACAATGTCGTCAGAAATAATGCATTTTGAATAAAATTTAAGGTATTCCTCTTAAGATCACTTCGAATAGATGCACTTGTTAGTAAACTAGTCTTGTAGACCAATTGCTTTTGCGTAGTATGTTAAATACCCTCATGATAAACCATATGTTGTTAGGATTTAAATGACGACTCTGCAATAATTGATCAACTGAGTAAATTAAAATGTTCAAGTTATTTATGATTTTGATTAGTGCGGTACTTTTTTCTAATTTTTGTTTTTATTCTAATACGTTCATTATTTTCTTTTAACAATAGATTTAATGAGTTAATATCTTTATTTGCTTTGCTATTTTTTGTAATACAACATTGGGCTGCATTTAAAAATCAAATAGTTTTGTTACACTCTTTATATTCAGACAAGCTGTGTTCAAAATCTGTAATAATGAAGTTGCATTTTCTAAGACAGAGGAAACGTTGATTGAAGCGTGCATACGTGCTAAAGAACACAGCATGCAAACCTTTTTTTCCCGTTTGAGAAATTGCATAACAATTTTTTTATAAATCTGAAAAAAAAAAAAAAAGACTTTGGATCTAATAACATACTCTACCCTCATGAGTTCTTGGGTTTCTTATTTTGCAGAACTTTCGGAAGAAATAAATGGGAAGTATTATTTTTTTCTTTGTGTGACTGCTTATATATATATATATATATATATATATATATATATATATATATATATATATATATATATATATATATATACTAACCTACTATCTATCTGCATTCACGGTTACGAGGAAAAAAGAAAAAAAATACCGCCAGGAACAAGAGATAAAAATATCTAGAATCACCGTCCGGGGAAAAAAAAGAGAAAAAATATCATAGGAGAAAAAAAAAAAAGAAAAGGCCACCTCCGTCACACCAGTTGAAAAAAATCAAGAGATAAGCAGTCATTTGGTCAAAATAAAAATAAAACCCACCGTAAAATGCCGCAATGCTACAATTACAAGAGTGCTCAATAAGAGTGGAGCCAATTACAAAATTAACTTAAATCGCGAGTCGGAATTCTCCTACTAAAGTTTTATTATATTTTGACCTTCGACCCGGCCCAAAAATACTATTCCAAGGTAATACACCGGAAGGAAGTGACACATTCCAACGGCCAGTAATCGAAAGAGATCGCGTGGGCGGATTAAGGCTTATGATATGGGACAAGGTGAAGGTCCCATTGTGCCATTACAGTCATGCACCGGAAGAGAGTAACCTCTGAACTGCATGACAGTTATTTCCACTTGATGACGATGAAACATTCGATTTCAAAGATCCAGTAGGCGATCGTGTGGGTGTTGAGTTATTATTTAACTCAGTTGAGTTTGGGTCCCAGAGCAGTTGCCAGCAGACTCCCAGAGGGTTAGAGACGAGATGTGGTAGGGAAAGGCCACACCCGACCGAGGGGGACATTGGAAACGCCCGATGCAGTTGCCAGCAGACTCCCAGAGACTTAGAGACGAGATGTGGTAGGGAAGACCACACCTGACCGAGGGGGCCCTCGGAAAAGCCGTGATAGAGTGAGTCCTAGGCCTCCGGTTGAACAACAGGAGAACAAGAAAGGCACAACGTGACGGTCATAACAGTGGGGTCAAAATATGAAGTTTATGTTTGGTCTCCAGCATCCTCACACATGCAAACTTTGAGTAACCCTTTTCAAACCTTGCAATAAAGTGAGAGGTAAAATATTTGTAAAGAAGTCTTCCTGTGTCTTCCTTCCTGCATCTTAATTATTCATGCGTCGTTTATTCATGCGTCTGTCTTTGATGTTGTGTCGTTGTGATGCTGAACGATGATGTAGATGACTATATAACAGTTTCACCTCAACGGATCATCAGGGAGTCTCGGTCGGTGCTTGACTCCCTGATGATCCGTTGAGGTGAAACTTTAGTAAGAGAATTCCGACTCGCGATTTAAGTTAATTATATATATATATATATATATAAGTGTTCTGTTTTTTGTTTCAAAGTGTTTCTATAGCAATCAATCAATCATTGTACCATCCATCGTTTGTTGCATCTATTTGTATATATTCACCCAGCAAGTCAGATGACAAGTTAACATATTCTGTCGTTTGAAATAATGACGAGTAATGACGGCATTCTGATACACAATGCACCGTATCTAGTATTATACTAATCTGTTGTCCCAAGCTCTTAAATTTGAATAAATCTACCCGATTTCTATTTTAATCTTTGATCTGAATGAGACTTTGGTTAAATATTGATGAATGTACAGTAGCACACATAAAGAAGTATACTCTAAAGAAAATTGGCATAGTCAACTGAGCGTGCAGTATACACTGACTGCATCACTGCAGATGGGCAAGTTTGCCTTAACGGGTTAGCCCAATCGGCCGAGGCTGTAGAATATACTGACGGCATCACTCTAGAAAGGTAAGACTTCCCCAAGGAGAGTTCTAGATATGAAACTAAACATTATAAAGGGGAGAGTCAAGTAATACTGGAGCTTTGGGCAATCCGTTGTACCCCTTAATTGGCATCAGTCTAATTGCACTAATACACTTGGGAAAGGTATGAATCCAATTATTCTCCCTCCAGCTATGGGTAAATAGTAGAGTAGACTAGATTCTTCAGCCTTGGTGAGGCAACTAGTCTAGGAGAAGGAAAACTCTGAATTCAAACCTGTTAAACTCCGCTTACAAATTGACCTTGTATCATATCCTGCCTGAGCGGAGGGGTTGGTAAATATGCTTAATTGGCATCGCTTCCCGGTTTGCTCTTACGTGGAGTGGTAGCATATTATAGGATCCTAAATAGCAATAAACACTGCACTTATGCTCAACCGAATGGTTTGAAACAGAACTGCGTAAATAAAAACTGTACTTATTATGCTAAACTGAATTGTTTGAAATAGAAATGTCTTTGACACTTAAAATGTGTACTTATGCTAAACTGCATTGTTTTAAATAGGACTGTTTGTATTTATGGAAATTTATTTGGCATTAGATAACCCATAATTCTTGATATGACATAAAACTAAACCAAAGTAAACCAAACCTACAGATAATTTATTTTCATGATTGATTAATTTTGTTTTAATCTGAAAATATAATGATTTATCATTTCTAGCGGAAATTTTACAATAAAAACTGCATTTCTTTCGGCAACACCCATTGTCAAACCCGACGTGTTTGCTACCCAAAAAGATGCTTTTTGTGTTCTGGTTTTCGTCGTAGAAAATTGAAAATGGGGCTCCAGTTCAAATCCTGAATGAGGTTGTTTGTATTTCAGTTCGAGATAATGTTCTGAGTTATAACATAAATCTATCTGTTCTACACAAAGTTATGGGTAACTATTAGGAAAGACTGAATTCTTAAATTTTACATTGGCAACAGTTCTAAAAGAACGAAAACTCTTGATTCAAACCCAATGTACTCAGCACAAAAAAACACTGACCTTCTGACACATCTTACTGTTTCCGGTGGTGTTGGGTAAATACATGAGTACATTCTTTCATTATAATCCTCTTCTCAGATATACTATGTGCCAACCATTATACAATCAAAACAAATATACTTCGGTATTTATTAATAAAATTAAAACTACGAAACTCTTTCGCCCCAAATTAAAGGGGTATGTAAATTATATATGTATCACATGGGCTAAGGTGATACCCTTTTTCATATTAGCTTCATATTACCTCGATGTAAACTTAGTTCCGTGACAACCAAATGTGCTTCCAGTAAGTTGTTTTATCAGCTACGTCTATGCCATATTATGTGTGAAAGATGCACTAAATGGGAATGACATTATCAACCCGGAACTACTTCTGATGGTCGGTTGGAACAAGTTGCCCGGGTTTTGGCAACTCAAAGACAAGAAAAATGCTCCTCTAAAAATTAACAAATATCTATTAAACCAATATTTGTATTGCTTTTTGTTTTATTTATGAGAGACAAAAGAGTTGCCTGGCTGGTGCAGTCTTTCTATGCCACCCAATCTTTCGGAGTTTGAAGATCTTGCTGGAGAGGTTTTAGTGCTTAGAGAGATTTTCTTTCTTGTTCTTCTGTCTTCGGCATGGTTCTCCTAGGAACGAACATTATCGATTGGCTAACCAGTCACAGATAATTTCGTATTCTTCTACTATTTTTAATAACGACCAAGAACTTTATTGCCATTATTTGTTGGTCCACTCTATCTCGGAGTGGTTGCAAATGTTAGGGCCCCTAAAATGGGACAAATATATTTGTTTGCAAATTAGTTGTATTTGAAGGAAATACTTGCTATTATAAAGTCGTCTGCCAAAAATTCTTGAAGGAACTAGCGAACAAGGCAGAATATTTTTGAATCTCTTCTATAATATAATTTAAAAATTCGTAAAGAAAGCCCTAACAGTAGTTTAGAAGAAAAAGTAAAAGCCTAAAACATCTAATGCTACCACAAGCCTCCCCCCAAGAGAAAGGAAAAAAAAAATGAAATGAATATTCCGCCCCCCCGCTGTAGACCGCCTCCAAAACTACCTAAAATTCAGTAGAAAATAAAAGTTAAAACGAAGAAGAGGCATTTGAACTCAGGAGCCAATAGGAAGAAATATATCAATATTGGTCAGTATGTCTTTAAGTCCAATCAATTTAAAATGCTGAATTTTACAAAATGTTATGCTGTATTTTGTTTGTGAAATAATGCTTAAACTATCCGTTTTAAATGTAAAGACACGCTTACTCTACTATAAAGCCAAATTGATGTTAAGACTCTTTCCAAATGTCAGTGAACAAGGCAGAATGTTTTTGAATCTCTTCTATAATATAATTTAAGAATTCGTAAAGAAAGCCCTAACAGTAGTTTAGAAGAAAAAGTAAAAGCCTAAAAAACAAAAAAAACAAAAACAAAAAAAAGTAAAGCTCTATAATTCCTGAAGTCTACTAGGTTCCCAACTGTAGTATAGAAAAAAAAAAGAAAAATAAAAACTAAAAAGCCTAGGAAAATTTTCAATACCGCCAAAAAAAAACAAAAACTCAGTACCAGTGAAAGTATGACGAAAGTACCTTAATCTTGGACTCTAAGTAAGTTAAAACTTAAGAAAACTTAAATCAAAATTACCCCCCGTTTTTTTGCATACACATGGAAAGCAGCATGATGTACGTAAAGGTATTTGAATAAACCCATGGACGACCAAAATCAACGGGTCCTGGACGTGAGTTTGACGACTTTACGCTCAGGATCGTTAGTTCGATCGGGGAACTACTGCTGCTCCTCTATAAGAGTGGCTTCTATAGAAGAGAATAAAACAGCCATCGAAAGATAACCATGAACCACACTCAAACCACATACACAAACCGCATCGCTCTTCGCGCGGGTAAAAAAGGGGCGCGTCCTGCTGAGGTTGGAGCCCTGGCCTCGGTGTTCGAAAAATCAGCTACAGAGCTCAAACAATCAAAACTACTAAAATGCAAACAAACACTACAAATAGCCACATTTAACGTAAGAACCCTAAATAGAATAAGACAACTACCAGAGCTAATCGCATCGGCTAAAGAACATAAGATAGACATAATATGCATACAAGAACACAGATACACGCACACCGAAGATATCAAATATCACGAAACTGGCAATGGCTGGTCGCTCGTCACTGTATCCGAATGGAAAAACTCTGTCAACGCCACAGTAGGAGGGGTAGGATTACTTATAGGACCTAGAGCATTAAAAACGCTTAATAGCGTTGAAAAAATACAACCTAGAATGATGGCAGCTACTTTTTAACGGCAACACCAGAGCAACAATCATCTCATGCAACAGCCCCACCAATGTTAGTGAAGAAACTGAACTAGTCACCTTCTACGATGAGTTATCCTCATTAGTGCGTAGCATCCCGAAACACAACACCTTAGTCATTGGCGGAGTCATGAATGCCCAAATCGGGAAAAACGGAAACAACAAATACAGCCTCCACAACACGTCAAATAGAAATGGGCTACATCTAACAGATTTCATGATAGAAAATAGATTAGCATGCCTCAATACAAACTACCAAAAAAGGGAGGGCAAACTATGGACATACACGTACGCAAACAATACTAAAGCTCAGAGAGACTACGTCCTTATAAACAAGAAATGGAAAAATAGTGCAATGAATTGCAAGGCATACTCCTCTTTTGAGGGTGTGTCCACCGATCACCGAATAGTCACGGCAAAAATACGGTTAAGCCTACGAAAAAACGCCAAACGAACAGCGACCACCAAACACTATGACTGGGACCTATTGAACAACAAAGATATAAGAGATAAATACGTATTAGAATTAAGAAACAGATCGAAACACTTCAAGAAAAGACGGAAAAAAGTACACCAAAAGACAAATATGAAAATTTCGTCAATGCACACCTCGAGGCAGCAGCAAAATACATTCCAACAAAACTTAAAACTAAATATAGAGTCCCATGGGAAACTTTAGCGGTGAGAGAAAAACGTGCACTAGTGAAAACAGCCTCCAAAAACTATCGAAAAAACCCAACAAACACAAATGCACTAAAACTAAAAACGGCACAATATCAATTAGCAGGGACATATATAAAGGAACAGACAGAATACATTCAAAATCAGATAGATAAGATTAGAGACTCGGTGGAAGATAGACAATCTAGAATAGCCTGGCAAGCAATAAACGAAGTGAGCAGAAGAAAGAACACACCGAAAGCAACACTGAATGCAGCAAACCAACAGGAAAAAATAAAACTGTGGAAACAGCACTTCGAAAACTTACTTGGAAACCCACCAAAAATAACACATGAACCAATCACCAGAATAATTAGCAAACAATTAGACATTAAACTAGGACCGTTTACACAAGAAGAACTAGACTCGGTTCTCAGAAAAATTAAAAATAGGAAAGCTGCAGGGATGGACGAAATTCCCCCGGAAGTATGGAAGACCAGACAATTTGACGACATACTGCTCCGACACTGCAACGCAGTATACAATCAAAATCCGATAGATAGATGGATGAAGGGATGCATACTCCCCTTCCCTAAAAAGGGGAACCTCGGATTAGCCAAAAACCACCGAGGCATAACACTTACATCTATAGCAGCCAAAATCTATTATGCCCTACTACGAAACCGCATAGAACCCAAAATCGACAACATACTTAGAAAAAACCAAAATGGCTTCCGAAGTAATAGATCCATGACCTCTCAAATATTAACTATCCGTAGAATCCTTGAAGGTGTACGGGCAAAAAACCTACAAGCGACATTAATATTTGTCGACTTTACCAAGGCTTTCGATTCCATTCACAGAGGAAAGATGGAACAAATCCTACTAGCGTACAGCATACCTGAAGAAACCGTAGCGGCAATAACGATTCTCTATAGAAACACTAAAGTAAAAGTACGATCACCAGATGGAGACACAGAATACTTTGACATTGTAGCAGGAGTACTACAAGGGGACACGCTGGCTCCGTACCTCTTTATCATTTGTCTAGACTACGTACTTAGAACATCGATTGAAAAATCAAAGAGAATGGCTACAAACTGAAGAAGAAAAGAAGAAGAAGGTACCCTGCAACAACAATTACCGACGCCGACTACGCCGATGACATAGCGATACTGGCAAATACACCTGACCAAGCCGAAACACTTCTGCAT
>OY757910.1:45905060-45985060 GCA_963585895.1 Sepioteuthis lessoniana
AAGGCTGTACGACCAGCACGAACATACATTCAGTGAGGATACTTGATGTAGTCTAGAAGACCTGCCAGAGGCGATGAACTATAGGGAGAAGTGGCGAGAGAGGGTCTGGGATATCCGTGCTGGCAGCAAGGCATGATGATGATGATGATGGTGATAGCACAATGATTTTAAGCTACAATATCTTAACATTTATCATGTTGTATATAAAAAATGTGGATATACAGAAACTTTTTTTTCTTTTGATATGCTTTACTTTTATACTTTCGATAGCTTACAATTATGGGTGTTTATTTAAAACCAAAATTAATTCAATATGTGTATATGTGAACAATAGAGATGTCGGGTAAATAAAAAGAATAAAAAAGTATAATGTGATGTCAGGAAAATCTTTATTTCAAAGACCACTTCAGACAGAAACTAATTAATATAATGTATATATATATATTGCCAGAAATCAGTGTACTTCTACAGGTTTATTGATATACTGCACATAATCACGTAAAAAAGGAACAAACAAACAAGCAGACAGAAAAAAGAGAGCACTAAAAGAAACTGTACCTTTTTTAGCTTACTGTCAGCATGTGGACAGTCACAAAAAGAATAACAACCAGAATCTTTAACCTTTTTTTCGCGGATGACTACCAAAAGCCGAAAAAACAGTTGAATCCTTATATATAGTCATCCACAGACAGATAAGTTTCGTTCTATCAGAACTCATCAGTGTGGCTAGACAGTATCTTCCCGTAGCTGTGATCGAAACCCGGTTGACTCAAATGTCAACGCAAGCTTCTAACCATTCAGATATTAGTTGCGGAGTAAATTTTTAAACGGTTATGAATCACAATTACTATTGTTTACATACTTCCGTTCAACGGTATCCGCGACCTCTATTCAAACGAAGAGGCTTGCAATAGTCGCTAATGGCAACACGATTACTTCTTCGCCAGAGAACACAACCCCACGGGGGTAGGGGAGTATATATATCTCTATAGTCATCCACAGACAGATCTGTTTCGTTCTATCAGAACTCATCAGTGTGGCTAGACAGTATCTTCCCGTAGCTGGGATCGAAACCCGGTTGACTCAAACATCAACGTGGACTAATTACGGCCATAAGAAAAAAATTCTTATCAATCCTCGCCTTGATATGGTTGGTTCTTATGGTGCTATTTTGTGTTGCCATTAGGAGAGATTCTGTTTCTCTCTTAAAGTTTCCTTTTCTTTGCCATGTCCATATTTTGTCGTGTGAGATTTGTTTATTAGTCGTTTAAAACGCCCACATAGTTGTTTTTCTTCCCATTTTTGTTTCCTAGTTTTTGTCTTTCTGTTATCTATCGTGTCGTCAGTATTGTTTCTTATGGCCGTAATCAGTCCTCGTTCGTGCTTTTATATGTAGTCTTCGAGTCGTTGTATAGATGTGTCAATGCTGTCTTCGATGCTGGCAAGTCCTCTTCCTCCCTCTTTGGTACATATAGTCTGTCCACGTCGTCTCTGGGATGTAACGCCTTGTGCATGGTCATTAGTTTTCTAGTTCTTTGGTCCATCTGTCTAAATTCATCTCTTGAGAAAAGGTCCCGAGTATCTAACGAGGACTACAGCACAAGTATTTATTCTTTTGATAAGGTTTCTGCAATTGAGTTTTGTCTCGAGTAGATTTCTAGTTCTCCTGAGATATTCTTTTTGAATTTTGTTTTTCATTTCGACTTATTTGATGGTGTCAGCCTCCAAGATTCCTAAGTATTTGTTGGTCTCGTTTTCTGCGAGTGTTCTGATCTTGTCTTGATTTGGTAGTTCTATTTGATGTAATTAGATGTCGTTTGCCACTTGTCATGACGAGCAGAGCGCATTTTTCAATGCCAGATTCCATCCCTATGTCTTGACTCTATATTCTAACTGTGTGTATTGGGGTTTCCAGTTCTTTTTCATTTTTTTGCAAATAGTTTGATGTCATCGATGTACATTAGGCGGTTGACCTTTCCTTGCGATCTGCTACGTTTGTATCCGGCCGTGCATTTTGTGAGTGTGTAACTAGTGGCATCCTGGCAATTATGAATAGTAAGGGTGATAGTGCATATCCTTGGAAAATCCCTCTTTGGATCTTTGTTTCAGCCAAGCTTTTTCCTCCTGGTGTTGATTCAACTCTCCCGTTTTTCATGGTTCTTTCGATGAAGTTTATGGTTTCGTGTGATATTTTGTACATTTTGAGACAGTTTATTATCCAGCTTTGTGGAACCATATCATATGCCTTTTTGTAGTCTATCCAGGCCATAGTGAGATTTTTCCGTCTGTTCTTGCTTTCATTTAGGATGTGTTTATTTATGTAGTGTAATTCTGCTGTGCCTCTGGATCCTTTGCGACATCCTTTCTGTTCATTATGGAACAATCCGCGGCTTATTAGCGTATATCTCTTCCCTTAATTGTGCTGTTAATATTTTCCACATCATCGGTAAACAAGTCATGAGTCTATAATTGTTCGGAGCAGTTCCTTTACTTGGTTCCCTTTGGATTGACGGGGTCTTTCCTTTAGTCATCCAGTCAGGTACTTGCGCATCTTGAAGGCATCTGTTCATTTCTAGTGCTAATCTGTCGTGAATGGAGGGGAAATTCTTGAACTAGAATCCATGTATTCCATCATGTCCTGGCGTTTTCCAGTTTGATATCGTTTCAAGTATCTTTTTGAGTAATTCAATGCGTATTTCCGCTTTGGTGCCTTTCTCGAGTCCTTCCAGTTCTCTTGTCATATCGTTTATCCATTCAGCCCTTTCATTATGCTTTTTCAGTTGCTATATTATTATTATTATTATTATTATTATTATTATTATTATTATTATTATTATTATTATCCCATCTTTTTATGTGGTATAAATCCTAACTGGAATAATTTTTTCTGGGCAACTATTTTCTCATAGATCAGCTGTAATTTACTTATTTTATGAAGGAAGTCTGCTAAACTATCATTTATAAGAGAGATTAATTATCGTTAGAAACACATGGTAAAAGAATATTTGCATTTGATCAATGATCAATAAAAAAACAAGCTTTCTCAACGCCTCCTGGAAACAAGTAAAACTCATCTAGGGGATGGCATGAATCACATTGGGGAAAACTAATATAGACAATCAGAATGAAAATTATAACCAATGTTTAGAAATATGAACTATCAAGCTTCTAATATTTTGTCATTGATTATTATCCACTTTATTGTGTTAGCGAATATTTGTGAAAGTCATTGTACGTAAATTTACGACTTCGTAATCTGCCTTAATTTAGCAAGTAATTTTTTTTAAATTTATTTTTGGTGTAATTTGCGACTTTTTCATCTATTTTGTATTGTAGGAATATAGTTTTGGGCTTAATTAATTACGATGTTTAGCGCTTTATGAACTTTTACATAAATTTTGAAACAGACTGCTTATTAATTCAATATCTTCTAATAAGACAACATTTAAAAAAAAAACACATTGTGTTACATATCAAAATACCCATATTGCGCTAAATAATAAAAGAATAGACAGGCAGACAAACCGAAACAATGTACAAATATTTTGGTTTGTTTTATTTGTTCAGTATCACGATTGTAACTTCTAGTTTATTTAATGCCAAAGTTTTCTTAATTCGTTGGTGTTTGATTGAATCATCAACTGATTGATGGCATTTTGTTACATTTGTGACGTGGTATACTCCTGAGAGGAGAGAAGTAAGATTTAATTCCCCTTCCCTTTCTGTGTTTGAACTAACAAGCCCAACGCTGACCGCTGAGGCAGCTAGAATGCAGGTCAAGCTATCCATAACCCCAAGTTGGTTGGACAGAGAAGGGGATATAGGTCATTGTAGTTGCCCGAATGAGTAGTATTACCGGGGAGGTGGAGGAGGAGGAAAGAGGCCAAATGATTGGTCAGAGCCCTTCGAACCAAAAAGTAATGATTTTCGTCAGAAGACTTTTGGAATGGGATTTTTAGTTTTAGAACAGCATTGAGCGTGAAAAGACGTGCTGATTTATTTTCCAAAACTCCAGGGAAAGAGTGGAACAAAATCTTTGGACAGAAGATAACAGTGCCTTCAGCCAGATTCGAAAAAAGTGCCGCCCGCCCATCAAAGAAAGGAATCTAAGAAGTAAACCCTTCGAAAAGCTAAGTATAACGTAAAACTGTTTTTCTTCTACCCTTCATAAATACTGGAATTATATGAACTCTCTCAAGTTAAAGAAAGAAAAGTATAAAGAAAAGAAAAGAAAGAAAGAAGAAAGAAAGGGAAAAGGAAGAGAGACATTAGTGTTTCACACTGCCGACCTGGCTTAAAGCCGATAGTTAAAAGAAAAGAATGAAAGAAGAAAGAAAAAAGGAAAAAGGGAGAAAGAGAGACATTTATGTTTAAGACTGTCGGCTGGTTTAAAATAGCCGGCACCTTAAATGTTTGTTTGGTCCTCATCTATTAAAATTTTGTTACAATTTAAATGTTCCCTTATGTTGAAATCTATTCGTTATATTGTTTACCTTTCGAGTTGCTTTCTTTTGCACATTATCTTTTTCAGCTTCGTTCGCTTTAATTTATTCTCGCTAAATGTTGTATTCGCCTTGAAAACATTATACAGGAAATTGGAATTTCCGACTACAGTGAATAATATTTTGTCTTAACATAGAGGTCAATGTTTTCCATTATCCGAGGGGGTAGGAAAACGAAGGGACTTGGTGGGGTATGTAAGTATAGCTTCTAAGCAGATTTCTGTGAGCGTTTAAGTCGAAAGTCGGAGTCTTCGACAGTGGACCACTATTATGCATTAATACAAAACTGATTTATTCAGAACAAGACTAAAGCCACATCAAATTGGAAAACGCCGGACTATGACGAAGTAAATGCATTCTGGTTCAAGAAATTTACCACCATTCACGACAGACAAGTACTAGAAACGAACAGATGCCTACAAAGAGCTCACGTAACTCAATGGATGACCAAAGGAAAGACCACATAGATACAAAATGACCTTCGCAAAGGAAGACTCTTAAACAACTGCAGACCCATAACCTACCTAGCGATAATGTGGAAAATATTAACTGCACAAATAAGGGAAGGGATTCACTACTTGCTAACGATCCACGGATTGTTCACTGGAGAACAGAAAGCATGCCGCAAAGGAACCATAGGCATAGAAGAGCTGCTCTACGTAGATCAACACATCGTAAACGAGAGGAAGACCAGACGGAAAAATCTAGCTATGGCCTGGATTACCTACAAAAAGGCACATGATATGGTACTGTAACGCTGGATAATAGACTGCCTCGAAATGTACGAATATCAGATGAAATCATAAACTTTATCTAGAAAACCATGAAAACCTGGAGAGTGGAATTGACAGCATGAAGAAGCTTAACGGAAGGAAAGATCCAAAGAGGTATTCTCCGGGACAGGCACTATCACCGTTAATATTCATAATTGCCATGATGCCACTTAAATCACATGCACAACCGGCTACAAAATTAGTAGATTACAGAAAACGATCAATCAATTACTGTCCATGGATTACATCAAACTATTTATAAAAAATGAAGAAATGAAAACTCTAATACACGCTGTGAGAATATACAGACTGTATATTGGGATGAAACTGGCATAGAAAAATGTGTCATGCGAGTAATGAAAAGCAGCAAACGATACCTGGTGTATGGAATAGAACTGCCAAACCAAGACAAGGCTAGAACGCTCGGAGAAAACGAAACCTACAAACGTTAAAAGCTGACACCGTCAAACAAATTGAGATTTTTTTTAAAAATAAGAAAGAGTATCGCTGGAGAACCAGATAGCTACTCGAAACAAAACTATGTTGCAGAAATATTATCAAAGGAATAAAAATCTAGGCTGTAATCCTTGTAAATATTCGGCATCATTCTTGAGGTGAACCAGAGAAGAACTGAAGCAAATGGACCAAAGAAGAAAACGAATGACCATGCATAAGGAATTACATCCCATAGATGACATTGAAAAACTTCATGTATCAAGAAAGCGGGGAGAAAAAGGACTTGCCTGCACTAAAAGGAACCGTTAATATTTGAACATATTTTGGGGCTTGAAAGATTCAAAATGGGAATTATTTATACATTTGTATATAAGGGGATCAAGTATTTTAATCTAATTCAAAGAAACTATATGAGCCTATATGAATTAAATCAAATATTCCTATATAATGATATATCGTAACAACAGTCCTGTGGATACAAGCGAAACAAATACCAATAATTTGGCAGTAGTTGTAAAAGAAAAGACAACCTTAAGAATATCTCCTAATAGAAACACAAAACAATACCATTAGAAACAATCCAATCAAGACGAGGATAGATAAGACGCAACACAATTGCAAATGAAGGTTATGTAATGATAAAGACGAAGCAATCAGTCACATAATAAGCGAATGCAGCAAATTAGCACAGAAGGACTATAAGACTAGACATGAATGGGTGGGCCAGATGATCTTATGGGTATTGTGAAATTTAAATTTAACCATACGAACAAATTGTATATGTACAACCCAGCACATGTCCTAGAGAATGAGACGCATAAACTCCTTTTGGATTTTGATTTACAAACAGATCCCCTAATCTCAGCCAGAAGACCAGACCTAATAATTATCAACAAGAAAGAGTCCTTCCAAAATTGTGAACTTTGCTGTCTCGGCTGACAATTGAATAAAATTGAACGAAAGTAAAAAGAAGGATAAGTACTTTGACCTTGCAAAGTAACTGAAAAAACTGTGAAACATAAAGGTAACAATCATACCACCTGCCCCACAGTCTGGCTGCTCTCAACGATTGACTGGCCGCCTGACTGCCAAGGTCGAAAAAATTATTACATTATATACTTTTCTGACACGCATATACTTTTCCTTCCGGCCTAATTTACGTGATTCATATCCGTTGTGTCATGTTTATCTTAAGACACAGCAACATGTCCTCTTTTGAAATCCACAATCAACATGATTGGTCACAGATCAATATGTATCAATATGGTTTTACATATTCCTTTCGTCCAATCGGCTGCAACAGTATAATACACTTTCTGCATGTGTTACGTTGGAATAATAAACCACGTTAACGAGTGTCCTGCATTTGACTCTTAATAATTGAATCGAGAGGCTACAGTCCTTGACCTTTGTGAAATGTCGAGTACCTCTATATCTCTCAGAATTTCTGGTCTATTTTTACTCGCAATAATAGTTAAGATCCCATTTATGTATCAAATATAACTGCTTTATTATGTAATAAATTTGAAACCATTTATGTTGAATAGAATTACTAATATTCAATAGCAATACTTTAATCGATTTAACTGTGTGTAAATAAAACACTTGGTGTTATAGAGCAATACTTTAAACCTTTTAACTATGTGGAAAAATCATATTACTTTTAGATTACAGTACTTTAAAACATTTAACTGTGAACAAGTAAAAATCTTAGCGTTAGTACTTGAAACCATTTAACTGGGTGCCAAAAGTGACCCCTGGCTCATTTTATAATAATGTTACCAACAAACTACGCGTGGATAAATTCTATTAATTTAATGCATATCCATAAAAAAAAGGCATTGATTTGTTTGGTTTCTTTCTTTAAAGGTATATCAACCATTGTTGGTTATTTAATGCCAAAGCAATTCTCCTAGAAGAACAGTAGTGGTACTATTTAACCCATAGCTGGGAGGATAAGGGTGTTCATACCTTTCCCAAGGGTATTTGCCCGAAAGTGAAAGTTGTAGGGTGACTAGAGTACGAACTTCCTTACTACGACTCTGCAGTCTATCGCTTTATCCATTACACAACAAGGACACCCCCATATGGAATTGAAAAGCATCAAGTGTTGATATGCCGTAAAAATAAACAAACCAACCTATTCAGAGAAAAATTGTTATCGACGACTCATATCATGAAGAGCTTGTCGCTTGTCGAACATCGCAAGTCCCATCAGCTTCAATGTTATTGAACAATTTGAAAATCTCACTCCCGATGGGAATGTGCTGAAATTGAACTTCCCTCTGTACCTTGTTTTAAAATATTGAAAACTTACAGAAGAATTTTGGCTTCAGGGTTACAAGACTAAATACACTATTATATTGTGAAATATGTCAAAATAGTTACTATTTTCCAGCGATGATCTGAAAAGTGCAAGTAATAAAGTCTATAAGAAAGATCTGATAGGTCATTGCATTGTTTCAACAATTGTTTGGTTTGGTTTGGTCCTAAGGCAAATCAACTATTGTAGGTTATTCAGCCATATCCTTTTTATACATATAAACAGCCCTATTTCAGACAATAATTTTAGAATAGGGTTTTGTTACACACAGTTAAATGTCAAAACAGTTCTATTTCAAATAACTTATTCTAGCATAAGTACCCAGTTTAAATGTCAAAAACAGTTCTCTTTCAAACACATCAGTTTCAGTTCACAGTTTCAATGCTAAAAAACAACTCCATTTAAAATAATTCAGTTTAGCATGAATACGCAGTTTGGTTCTGTTTGACTCATAGTGCTACCTTCAGGGCCAGAATGGACCATTTAGTGATAGCGATAAAGGAGTAGTCTGTATTCCCCAAAGCTCCAGCGCTACTGGAACCTTACCATCAGATTGCTTAATGTCATAGTCAGGATACTCTTAGTGTGGGAGTCTTACCCATCAACAGAGAAGAAGTGGGTGTATTCTACAGCATCAGCCCACAGAGTAATCAACACCTGTATAACACATTATATATATATATATATATATATATATATATATATGTGTGTGTGTGTGTGTGTGTGTGTGTGTGTGTGTGTGTGTGTGTGTGTGTGTGTGTTGTGCACATTCTGTATGAATTAAATAAACACAATTAACACCGCAGAGAAAAGAATGTCAGTGGAATGAAAGTCAACACAAGATCTAAGCTGACAACTTCAAGTCAAGAAGAAATACTTCAAAGGTGGAAAAAGCAATTCAAGAATATACATGGAGATTTCTTTTAAACTAAAGTGAATGAATTGTTAATGGCCAACTACAAGTTCGCAGGAGTTTGTTGTATATATAAATGTTTAAAGAGAGAGAGAGAGAGAAAAAAAGAGAGAGAGAGAGAGAGAGGGGGGGAGAGAGAGAGAGAGAAAACAAGAGCTTCACTATTGAATCTAGTTAGGCTCATATCCAATACACCATTTCGGAGAGGACATACCCATATGCTGTTGAGACTGCAGGGTTTATTTCAAGTTCTCCAACGGGGTTGGATCGTCAAAATGATCGTGGCGAAAAACAATGTATTGCAGTCTTCAATTATCCTAACCCGGACATGTTCGTTGGAATGTTAGGTAAACAAGATCCACACATATTTTTGCACTCATATGCACATAGAGTAAGGTGTAAAGAAATAGAAATAAAAATAGTCAGAGAAGAAAAATAATTAATCGATAATAAAACAAGATTTTCTACAGTTGTCAGAATTAATTATCTCCCCTGATAAGTCAGATCCTATAGGGAATACGAACAAGATGAAAAGAAAAACGTAGTAGAATGTGATAAAAATATCTTAAGATTCACATGTTATATATATATATATATATATATATATATATATATATATATATATATATATGTATATATATATATACAGTAGCGTCCAAAACTAAGGGACGAAAATTTAAAATCTAATATTTGTTAGAAATAAGAACTGTGAAAAGCTGAAATTTTGATCACTGGTAGTCGTTATCATCCATAATTACATACTAAAATTTGAATCATTTTCAAAGGATAGAAAAAAGAATTATAACTACTATTTATTTATTTTCAAAACAGGATCGTCCAAAAGTAAGGGACAAAATTGAGAAAAACAATGTAAATAGTATGCTATATAAACATTTTTTGATTTCCTCTTAAGAATAAGTCTTACTTAGTCATTTGTAAACGTTGCATCAGCCGGCGCCATGGCGAAACGCAAAAATCTTGATTACTCTGTGAGACAAGCTATTGTGAAGCTACACAAGGAAAAGCACACCATTAGAGAGATTTCAGAGAAAGTGAAACGTTCCAAGAGTGTTGTAGGCAGGGTTGTTAAATGATACTGGCAAAATAGTTAGTGCTTTTAAAACCGGCTGACCCCGCAAAACCTCAGCAAGAGAAGATCGAATAATGAAGCGTATGTCATTAAAGGACCGTTTTAAGTCTTGCACAGAAATTAAAAAGGTTATGAATAGTACCTCATGTGTTAATGTGTCAAGACAGACTGTTTCTAAACGACTGCAAGAAATAGGGCTGTTTAATAGAACCCCAAGGAAGAAACCACTTGTTAGTTCGAAGAATAAGAAGAAGAGATTAGAGTTTGCAAACGGGTATGTAATTTGAACATATGAAAATTGGGCAAAAGTCTTTTTCAGTGATGAAAGCAAGTTTAATTTATTTAGAAATGATGGAAAAACAATGTAAAGAGACGTATTGGTGAAAGATTAAGTGCAAAGTGTAGTAAGAAAACTGTTAAGTTTGGGGACAGAAACATCATTTGGAATGTTTTCTAGCCAAGGTAAAACGCCTCTTGTCCGGTTATTAACTCGTGTAAACGCGCAGATCTATAAAAACATTGTTCAAGATCATGTTTTGCATATCATACAGAATTCAGGTTTCGATAGGGCTACATTTATGCAAGATAACGCCCCATGTTACAAGGCAAAGGTGGCAATGAGTTAACTTAGCGAGCAAGATTTCGAAATTATGGATGGGCCACCGCAAATCCCTGACTTAAATCCAATAGAAAATCTTTGGAAGACCTTAGGAGTGAAAGTTATGGAAAGAAATCCAACTAACACGGAGGATTTGTGGATGAAGCTTCAAGAAGAATGGTCTAAAATTAGTATCGAGGATTGTCAAGAACTGATTCGTTCTTGTAGTCGAAGATGTGCAGCTGTCACTGAGAGCAAGGGCTCATTTACTAAATATTTATTGTACAAGTATTTTTATTGTTTTTTGGCTGTTTACATAGTTTTTCTCAATTTAGTCCTTTACTTTAGGACGTTCCAAATTTGAAAATAGATAAATAATTGTTATAATTCTTTTTCTATCCTTTGCAAAAGTTATCATGGATGACAACGGCTACCAGTTGTCAACATTTCAGCTTTTCACAGTTGTTATTTCTAACAAATATTATGTTTTAAAATGCTGTCCCTTAGTTTTGGACGCTTCTATATATATATATATATATATATATATATATATATATATATATTAATTATTGGCTACGACGAACTGAGATCCGTTATTTTCTATTATCTGTTTCAGGAGATAATTGTTGAATATAAAATATTAATGTTATATGCATTTTTTAAAAATGGAATAAAAAAAATGAAACATTTTTCATATATTTCATACATAGAACATTTGAGTTATCTGAACTGGTTGAGAGCCACTATGTTCGAGAAGTTATGTAGTAACATTACTTCTTATATTGAAGCTCGAAGTTTCACGCTGTCAAGGCCATCAGGGTATATTGTATGCGGTTGTGTATAACGAGAGAGTTTTATTTGGGGACTACTAGATATAAAAAGTAATTGAATTTACATGATTACATATGAAAGAAATATGTATCGTAACTGAATTAAGACAATATAAATGTTTGTTACAATATCATGTTCTATGCAAATCCATAGTTTTCCCATATATATATATATATATATATATATATATATATATATATATATTAGTTTTTATTCATATCCAATAGCATGGATACTTATCTGGGAATACTGATTTCATGCCGTCTTGATATCACAATCATCAGACAGAGACAGCTTTCTCCACCTGATGATTGTTGTATAAAGGCGACATGAAATTGTGATCGCAGATAAACAGCCATACTATCAAACATATATAAAAAAAACTAATATATATATATATATATATATAAAGATCCTGCTGAATTGACTCTCCCTATCCTGATTCATTCCAATCGTTAATTGCTTCTTGAAAGTCATCTAGAAAACATCTGATGTTCACTCTGAGTTGATGCGTGTAAATTGTTATTTGTTGACAAGACCTCGAGCGTCCATATGTTTTAGTCCAGTGGAGAAAGTCACGTATGAGTTGTCCTTACTTCTGCAATATCCAACAGAAGTCATTTGTCTTAACTTAAATGTGGCATACCGGATTAGACACACATACACACACACACACATCCGAACACACCCATACACACACACATGTGTGGTAATTAGTGACATATATACAGTTTGCTTCGGTTTTATGGTTTAATAACTTTTCTAATGACAAGTCATTTTTATTTCAAATAAACAGATTTATTTCAAACAATTCAGTTTAGAATAACTACACTGTTCAACTGTCAAAAACATTTCTATTTCAAGTAATTCAATTTATTCAAACAGTTCTAATTCAAAGAATTCATTTTAGTATAAGTATAGTTTTTGTTTACACAGTTAAATGCCAAAACATCTTTTTTCCAAACAATTCAGTTTACCTAGGAAACAGCGTCCAATCAACCGAAAAGAACATCGACACCAGGTTAACGAAGGCATGGACAGCTATCAATAGGCTATCGATTATATGGAAATCAGACCTAACCGATAAAATGAAACGCAGTTTCTTCCAGTTAGCGGTCGTATAGATACTGCTATATGGATGCACTACATGGACTCTAACAAAACGGCTGGAAAAGAAGCTAGACGGCAATTACACAAGAATGCTGCGAGCAATCTTGAACAAGTCCTGGCGGCAACACCCCACAAAACACCAACTGTACGGCCACCTGCCTCCCATCACGAAAACTATTCAAGTTAGACGAACCAGACATGCAGGACACTGCTGGAGAAGCAGGGACGAACTCATAAGAGATGTACTCTTTAGGATCCCCACACATGGCCGTGCAAAGGCAGGACGACCAGCACGAACATACATTCAGCAACTATGTGAGGATACTTGCTGTAGTCCAGAAGACCTGCCAGAGGCGATGAACGATAGGGAAAAGTGGCCAGAGAGGGTCAGGGATATCCGTGCTACCAGCAAGACATGATGATGATGATGATGATAAGTAATTTCTATGTCTAAAACATTTCTGTTTCAAACAATCCAGTTAAGCATTAAAAAAAGCAGTTACATTTCAAGCAATTCCGTTTAGGATAAATACTCAGTTTATTTCTATTTGTTTCATACATTGGACTCGATCAGGTGGTACCACTCCGGGCCAGAGTGGACCTGGGAGTGATGGTAATGAAGAGGTGATCTGCATTCCCCATGTATCTAGCATTACAGGAACCTAACCATCAGATTCTTTAGTGTCTTATACAGGACACTCGTCGGGTCGAGGGAAAAATTACTCCTCTGCAGAGAGGCAGTCGGTGTATTCTACAGCCCCAGCTGACGAGGGAAGATAGATATACTGAATCAGTGTGAAAAATCGAGGAATTCTAATGCTCATGAAAACTATTTACAATTAGAGAATTCAAACATATGTACCACTGTAGCTATTATTCATGGTAGAGGGCAGCTTAAGGCTAAGGCAAGTGTTTATAAATACCGTACATCATAAACAAAAAAACAAACAGAAATGAAGATAAATCATCACAACAATATTTTCTGCTAATGGAATCTTAATTACAATATATATATATATATATATATATGTGTGTGTGTGTGTGTGTGTGTGTGTGTGTGTGTGTGTGTGTGTGTGTGTCGTATTATCAAGAAAGCCATATTGAAAAGTTTGAAGTTGGGGTTACTTAAAGATGATGAAGAGGAATGGTTTGGAGAGTGCACGTTGTGCTTGTAAAAATCAACAGAAGTGACGAAATATTCCAAGCTTTTTATTTTCATTTTTGTGGGAAATGGGGATGACGCTGAATCAAAGTAAAAGAAAACAACAAAAAAAAAAAAAAAAAAAAAAACTATTTAACTGTTATAATGGGAGCCGCGACTGTAAATACATATGTTCCATAGGGACGCTGAGATTGATTTATTGATTGATCGTTTGTTTTTTGTTTTTCTTTGACGGAATTCAATACGTTTGACTTATTTTCTGCCAAGAGATTATAAACTTAAGTTTATATATATATATATATATACGTTTTTGTATAGGTGTATCTGGTGAATTTTTTTGCTTTTTCTATACACTAGTTCCAATCAAATACAAATAATTGTATATAGATAATTTGATATCCGGGTGAAATAGAGCCAAAAATTCCATTTCAGAGTGAAGCTAGAAATAATGAAAATTAACGGATACTCTAAATACTTCAGACCTACAGAAATCTACCTTCACTATCAGATAAAGATTAGTGTCATGCTGTGGACACAGAGGACAGCTGCGTTCTCTTTCTTGAGATTCGATTGTTCATATACTAATTCTGGCATTACTAAACCATTCAATATTTAAATGACTATAAGTGATGAAGTAGAGTTGAATATTCTTAAGATATGCCATGCCATGCATTGCACGTATGTTCTTGAATAGGAATATTTCATTTCCATAAATGACACCCACCAATATCACTACAATATGAAGCGGTATGTTGGCTTGAGGCTAGAGTGTTTGCAAATGCCCTCCGAGACCAGGATTTCATTCTCAGATCCTGCCATAACAAAGATTCAAAAATTGAACTTAACACGTCCAAGCTAAATGCTCAGCATTATAAGATATGTATCGAGGGTAAAGTGGACCAATCCAGGGAAACAAGTGGCGCTCTACCCAACACATCATTATAGTAACTATTGAAAAGGACGCCAACATTACTTTACTAATGTTGATGTTGAACAGATAGATTTGACCAAGAGATCACATTAAATCCTAAATACCAACCTCAAAACGTTTTTTTTTTGAGAACACATTAGAGATTCATCTGTCGGATGAAAACGGAAAGGATCAATAAAATGAAAGTAGCTAGTGTCTTAATTAACTGAGCTGCAATATGAGCAATTCCATATTCTAGTTAATGGTTGCAAAGTCAGGTTGACAATACCACCCGTTAGGACACAAGTACCGAATAAGAGTTAAATCATATATATATATATATATATAAGATTGATAGTAATCTTTCGTTGGATAGTCGTTTTATTAATAGATGCTTATAGACGAGTTGCAGACATTTTTTTATCCTAGCCGTTATGAGGTTCCCTTTCCCAGCATCAGGTGAAAGCTGCTCTTTACCTTCCTTGGATTCAGCCACCTTACCTCACATCCAACATGCTACATCCCATAACTTCTCTCAATCCGTCGGTCAGTTGGTATTACTGTATTGTTGCACCGCGAAGATACCAGCGAGATGCTGAGAGAAAAAGCTAAAAGCAAATGATACCATAATGTTGTGCGCTATTTTGAAAAAAATCATGGAAGCTGCACTCCATAATATAGCAATTGTATAGCTACCTGTAACATTCTAACAAACCATCCTACTAAAACACACAAAACGAGCCGGTTACTTCTTGGGAAATACTGCTATAGAATGATATTTATTCAATGTTGTCATAGTAAAAATCTTTGGTATATACTCTTATGTGCCTTAAATGAAAGAACAATTTACTAATAGACCGACTATAAATCTTAAAAGAAAAGATTCACTGTTGGACCGTGAAATTTTATTTTAGTAAAAATATAGAAATCTAACACGTGTTAGTACCAATTTTCAGAAAACAGAGGAAGAAGAAGAAAAAAAAGAAAAAGAAGGCAAACCAAAGTAGAAACTTACAATCCCCACCTCCGTCTAATACTTGAGGCACCACTTGTATATAAATGCTCGTAAAATTAGAAAAAAATAATACTAGTGAGCATTTGTTAAAAGATTCTAAGAATGAAAAGTACGTTCATTTCGAAAAAAAAGTTTGTCGAAAAGGTTAGTAACATTATTTCCTACTAAATTATCATTTTAAAAATAAATATATGATTTTTATTGAATTTTGTCATAGTAAAAACCTTTGGTATATAATATTATGTCTTAAATGAAAGAACAATGTTCTAATAGGCCGAATATAAATCTTAAAAGAAAAGATTCCCTGTTGGACCATGAAATTCTATTTTAGTAAAAATGTAGAGATCTAACACGTGTTAGTGCCAATTTTTAGAAGACAGGGGGAAAACAAACAAACAAATGTAAGGTAGGAACTAGAATAGAACGTGAAGAGAAGGAAAAAAAAATTTATCAATGTATTAGTCTCGGACTTTAACTAAGTTAAAACTTTACGAAAAAGAAGAAAGGATTTTTTTACGTACCCATGGGAAGCAGCATGGTGGACGTAAAGGGAAGTGGACAAAACCTTTGAGGGCCTAACACATTGCCTAACTTGGTCCTGGGCGTATGAATCTTACGGTTCAACGGTCAGAATAATTAGTTCGATCGGGGAACTACTGCTGCTCATCAATAAGTTTAGTTTCAATGGATGAGAATAAAAACAGCCATCAAAACATGACCCACACACAAAGCACATGTAAAAATCGCATTGCTCTTCGCGAGGGTAAAAAAAAGAGGCGTGTCCTGTTAATGTTGGAGCCCTGGCTTCAGTATTCGAAAAATCAGCTACAGAGCTCAAACAGCAAAAATTACTAAAATGCAAACAAACAATACAAATAGCCACATAGAATAGCACAACTACCAGAACTGACTGCATCGGCCGTAGAACATAACATAGACATAATATGCATTCAAGAGCACGGATACACATATAGCGAAGATATTAGATATCACGATACTGGAAATGGATGGACGCTAGCCACTGTATCAGCATGGCAAAATGCCGTCAATGTCACGGTAGAAGGTGTAGTAATAATTATAGGACCAAGAGCGTTAAAATCATATAATAGCATAGACAGAATACCACCTAGGATGATGGTAGCTACTTTTAATGGCAACCCCAGAGCAAGAATTATCTCCTGCTACAGCCCTACCAATGTATGTGAAGAAACTGAACTCATCGCCTTGTACGATGAGCTACCCTCTCCAGTTAATAACATTCCAAAACATAATGTTCTCATCATTGGCGGCGACATGAATGACTAAATCAGGAAAAACGGAAACCACAAATACAGCCTACACAACTCGTCAAACAGGAATGGACAACATCTAACAGATTTCACGATAAAAAAATAGATTAACATGTCTCAATGCAAACTTTCAAAAAAGGGAGAAAAATTATGGACATACACGTACGCAAACAACACTAAAGAACAGATAGACTACGTCTTTATAAACAAGAAATGGAGAAATAGCGCAATAAATTTCGAGGGTGTGTCCTCATACCACAGAACTGTCACGGCAAAACTACGACTGAGCCAACGAATAAACGCCACAGGAACAACGACAACCGAGCACTATAACTGGGCCCTTCTTAACAACAGGGATATTAAAGATAAATATGTGTTAGCATTGAGAAACAAATTTGATGTACTACAGAGGACAGAAAAACGTATCCCGAATGACGAATATGAGAATTTCGTCAACGCACACCTCGAGGCAGCAGCGAAATGCATAGCAACAAAAATTAGAACTAAATCTTGAGTCCCATGGTAGACATTAGCGGTTAAAGAAAAATCTGCCGACATGAAAACAGCTTCCAAATGCAATAGGTAGAACCCAGCGAATACAAATGCCCGAAAACTAAAAAAGGCACAAAAAGAATTAGCAAGCATATATCTAAATGAACAGACATATTACATACAAAATCAGATAGATAAGAATAGACACTCACTGGAAGATAGGCAATCTAGGATACCTTGGCAAAAGATAAAAGAAGTGAGCAGAAGGAAGAACGCATCCAAAGCTAAATTGAAAGCTATAAACCAACAAGAAAGAATAAAATTGTGGAAACAGCATTTCGATAATCTACTTGGAAACCCACCGAAAGTTACAAACGAAAAAATCACCAGAATTATTAGTAAGCAATTAGACATTAAACTAGGACTGTTTACTCTAGAAGAACTCGACTCAGTCCTAAGAAAAATTAAAAATAGGAAAGCCGCAGGGCTTGATGAAATTCCCCCAGAATTATGGAAGACTAGACAATTCGACGACATACTGCTCCGACACTGCAACGCAGTCTATAATCAAAATCTGATTGACAGATGGATGAAGGGATGCATCCTCCCTTTCCCCCAAAAAGGGTGACCTCAGATTAGCCAAGAACTACTGAAGTATAACACTTACATCCATAGCAGCCAAAATACATTATACCCAACTACGAAAACGTATAGGACCTAAAATTGATAACATTCTTAGGAAAAACCAAAATGGCTTCCGAAGAAATTGATCCACACCCTCACAAATATCGACTATCCGTAGAATCCTTGAAGACGAACGGTCAAAAAACCTACAGTCGACCATACTATTTGTCGACTTTACTAAGGCCTTTGATTCCATTCACAGAGGGAAGATGGAACTAATTTTACTTGCATACGGCATACCAAAAAAGACAGTCAGAACAATAACGATTCTATATAGAAGCACCAAAGTGAAAGTACGTTCACCGGATGGAGACAGAGAATACTTCGACATAGTAGTAGGAGTACTGCAAAGAGACACACTAAACCCATACTTTTTTATCATCTGTCTAGACTATGTTCTTAGAAAATCGATCGATAAAATCAAAGAAAACGGCTTCGAGCTGACAAAGAAAAGAAGCAGAAGGTGACCCACCGATGACATAGCGATTCTGGCAAATACATCAGCCCAACCCAAAATACTACTGCATAGTATGGAGCGAGATGACGCAGGCATTGGCCTCCATGTCAATGCACATAAAACGGAATACATGTGCTTTAATCAAACATGACATTTTCACACTAGGTGGTAGCTCTCTGAAATTTGTAGACAAGTTCACCTACCTAGGAACCAGTGTCTCATCAACCGAAAAAGACATCAACACTCGGCTAAGAAAGGCATAGATAGCTATCAATAGACTATCGGTCATATGGAAATCAGACCTAACCGATAAAATTAAACGCAGCTTCTTCCAAGCAGCGGTCGTGTCGATACTCCTATATGGATACACTATATGGACACTAACTAAACGCACGGAAAAAAAAAAGCTTGACAACTACACAAGGATGCTCCGAGCAATATTGAACAAGTCCTAGAGGCATCACCTCACAAAGCCCCAACTGTACGGCTACCTACCTCGCATCACGAAAACTATCAAATTTAGACGAACTAGATATGCAGGACATTGCTGGAGAAGCAGTGACGAGCTCCTAAGTTAGTTCTCCTATGGACCCCCACATAAAGCCGAGCAAAAGCAGGACGACTAGCTCGAACCTACGTACAGCAGCTCAGTGAAGATACAGGATGAGGCCCTGAGGACCTACCAGAATCGATGAACGATTGGGAGGAGTGGCGAGAGAGGGTAAGAGATATCCATGCAAGCGTACGTCATGATGATGATGATTACAAGGTTTGGGTTCTTGTTGAGATTAGGTGATACATTTGTATGTCAATGTCCCATATAAGTTTATGTATCTCATTCTCTAAAACTGATGCTGGGTTGTGCATATACCATTTGTTCGTATGGTCAAATTTCAGTTTCTTACACATCTCTGTCGATGACTTTGCACACCCAGTCATGTCTAGTCTTATACTCCTTCTGCGCTAATAAAGTTGTTTTTCTTTCCATTTTCGTTTTCTAGTTATTGTCATTCTATTGGTTTTTCGTGTTGCCACTATCATTTCTGATAGCTGTAATCAGTCCCCTTTCGTGCTTTTTGATGTAGTCCTCGAACCTCTATATCTATGCGTCAAAGCTGTCTTTAATGTTTGCAAGTCCTTTTCCTCCCTCCTTTCTTGATATAAACAGTCTGTCAACGTCATCTCTGAGATATAATGCCCTATGTATGATTATCAGTTTTCTTCTTCTTTGATCCATTTACTTAAGTTCATCTCTCCACTTTAAAAAGGTCCTTCAATATCTAACGATAAGGTTTCTGCTATATAGTTTTGTCCCTAATAGCTTTCTGGTTCTCCAGAGATATCCTTTCTTAATTTTTTCTTTTATCTCCATTTGTTTGATGGTGTCAGCTTCCAAGATGCCCAAGTATTTGTAGGCTTCCTTTTCTGCTAGCGCTCTAATCTTGTCTTGATTTGGCAGTTCCATCTCATCCCACAGATCGTTTTCTGCTTTTCATCTCGAGCATAGCACATTTTTCAATGCCAAATTCCATCCCTATGTCCTGATTGTATATTCTAACCGTGAGCATTAAAGTCTCCTGGGTTTTTTTTGCAGTTTGATGTAGCTTATTATTATTATTATTATTATAGAGTTTTTCACATCAGTGTTAGCTGATGGGTTTTCACTGGAGTTTGAGTTTCTCACATCAGTATTAACTGTTGGTTTTTCACTGGAGTTTGAGTGACAGCAAGTCTTCACAAGTCTCCAGGAATCTTATCAATATTCCGGCCGTTATCTGTAATGCTGTCATTTGGACAGTCTCTACCCGTCTGCCAACCTCCAAGTCCTCCATGCCTTTTAATCATCCTTTAGTTATTGTGCCAAAATTACCAACTACAATTGGTACAATCATCATTTTCATGTTCCTCTGCTTTTTCAGTTCTCTAGCAAGGTCGAGGTACTTATTCTTCTTTTCACATTCTTTCAGTTTTATTCGATGGTCAGCTGGGACAGCAAAGTCTACAGTAATGCAAATTCTCTTCTTTTTTTTTTGTTAATGCAAATTCTTTTCTTTTTTTTTCTTTTTTTTTTTTTGTTAATTATTATAAGGTCTACTACATGGACGCTAACAAAACGGCTGGAGAAGAAACTGGATGGCAATTACACAAGAATGCTGCGTGCAATCCTGAACAAGTCCTGGCAGCAGCACCCCACAAGACACCAACTGTACGGCCACCTGCCCCCTATCACGAAAACTATTCAAGTTAGACGAACCAGACATGCAGGACACTGCTGGAGAAGCAGAGATGAACTCATAAGAGTTGTACTCTAATGGATCCCCACACATGGCCGCGCAAAAGCAGGACGACCAGCTCGAACGTACATTCAGCAGCTATGTGAGGATACAGGATGTTGTCCTGAAGACCTACCTAGGGCGATGAACGATAGGGAGGAGTGGCGAGAGAGGGTCAGGGATATCCGTGCTACCAGCGCGATATGATGAAGATTATAAGGTCTGGTCTTCTGGTGGAGATTAGGTGATCCTTGTGTATGCCAAAGCCCCAAAAGAGTTTACGAGTATCATTTTCTAGGACCCAAACGTGTCTCGTCTTATACTCCTTCTTTGTTTATTTGCTGCATTCACTTATTATGTGATTAATATTTTGGCTCTGTCAACGCATAGTCTACATATGCTATTTTTTTGAGTCTTGTCTATTCTCGCTTTGATACGTTTGGTTCTTATGGCGTTGTCCTGTGCAGCTATTTAGAGAGATTCCGTTCCTCTCTTAAGTTTACATTTCTTTAGCCAAGTCCTGGTTTTCTCGTGAGAGATAAAGTTTAGTAGACCTTTAATGTGTCCATAGAGTTGTTTTTTCTCCATTTTTCTTTCCCAGTTATTGTCATTCTACAGTCTATCGTGTCTGTATCTTTTCTGATGGCTGTAATCAGTCCTCGTTCGTGTTTTTCTATGTAGTTTTTGAACCGTTGTGTTAACGCTGTCTTTGATGTTGGCAAGTCCTCTTCGTCCCTTTTTTCTAGATACATATAGTCTGCCAACGCTGTCTCTGGGATGTAATGTCCCATGCATTAGTTTCTTGTTCTTTGATCCATTTGTTTAAGATCATCTCTAGTCCACTTCAGAAAGGTTCCCTATTATCTAACCAGGGGCACCGCCCCATTATTATTAATATCATTATTATTATTATTATTTACTGCTTGATATTTTTTCACATCAGTTTTAGCGGATGGTCTTTCACTGATCTCTGAATAACAACAAGTCTCCTGAAGTCTCCAGGACTCTTCTCTGTATTCTGACTTCTCAGTAATGTTGTAGTTTGGATAGCCCCCACTCGTCCTCCAACCTCCAAGTCCTCCAGTCCCTTTAATATTTCTTTGTTGACTGTACCAAAAGCACCAATCACGACTGGCATGATTGTCACTTTGTCTTTGGAATCGTTAGTTTTCAGGTGGCTTATATGGAGTTATTTTTCTTAAAAGACGATGAAGAGTAAGATTATCTACTTAGTTACTTATTATATGAATTTAATTTAGTGGGAAAATAATGGAGTTGTTTCATTCGCTCAAATAGCATTAATATCTTTAATTATGTTTAAAATGACTTCAATAATTTTGTAATAAAAGTCTCAGACCTTTGACTATAAGCGAGATGGTAACACAAACCACTTCCCTGCCTGGAAAATAGGGGTGTATGTATTTGTGTCTGTGCCGTTGTATGTATTTCTGTGTGTCACTGTTCGTGTGTCTACGTATTTTATAATATATGTGTAAGATAGTCTGGGTATCATTGTTTTTCTCCGGCCTTCTCAAAAGTAAAAAGAAAAATGTATCGAAACTTTCGCTTAAGTGTCATTTAAATCTAAAGAAATCTGCACAATTTTAAATGACTAAATCATTTATGATGATATTAAACACCAAACCAACTGGCACATCACACAATAACATACACACACACATATACACACGCACGCACACACAGAGAGACATACAGACATACACACACATACTTACACACAGACATACACACACACATGCACAAACACACATACGTATATATATATATATATATATATATATATATATATATATATATATATATATATATATATATATATATATAATCAAGTCGTGCATATGTCCGTTTCATCTTATAATCGTACAGTCTTGTTCCTGAAGCAGGCTCCAGTCGCTTTTAAAATCATTTTGTCTTCTTGTTTTAGCATTTTTTATTTGTTATCTTGAGTGTTCGATTTGACATATTGAATGATGTAATTTTATATTTTTGTAATTCTCGCTTCTCTAGAGAATTATTTTTTAAAACATGCAATACGTATCACTCATGATTAAGTCACAACATGTCTTCCCTATAATTCTGAGTTATTTGCTGTTTAATTTTTTTGCCAAAGTTGATTTTTTCTATCGCCGATTTCCAGTTTTTATAAACTTTTTGCTACGGTTATCAGGATTCGTCCATGTTTCCCCATATTAATCGATATTATCATGTCTTAAAATGTACCATCTTTTTGAAAAAAGCTTAGGTATTTCTCCAGCCGTTCATTCACTATCAAATTTTTCCTGTTCTAATGTAACATCAAAAATCACTTTTACCCTCATAACATCATCCTATACTGTATTAGTTATTTGAATGTTGAGTTTCACATAAGGTGAACTATTTCTTATTCTTGGTAATTTCAGATTTATGTCTATTAACCCGGGCAAAAATTAAGGAATTAGCAAGCTTCGAGAATATATATCTACAGTTTATTTATTTTATCTAGCTGTAAGTACACGAATTATAGTTAAGATGTAAAACATTTTTTCAGTTGAATAGGTTGATATTTTGGTTTTAAAGAATATCCATTAACAAAGTGGACTAACTTAAATTAATGAAATATATTTTCAACGCAAGGCTGAGGAAAATATAATTATGCTAATTCCATAAATCTTGTCACAGTATCATCGTCATCATTTAAATTAACTAACAGTATGTTTATCCTTGAGTCTATCCTGCCATCGCATTTGGTAAGACCTTAATACGACACCCAGTATCCGCATAGAGCTGGTCGGTCAATAATAGTGTGTCCATGTGTCGTAATCCGTAAGAGAAAATCACTTATGAGTTCGTACTTCAGTTGTGCCCAACATGTCTTTATCGTATTCTTTTGATAGTTTATTGGGTGGGATTTAAAAGCTACTTATTTGTATTGTAAGTTTCTGTTTCTACGACTTGTTCAAAACAGCAAACAGCATCCTAGTGTAGTTCCCATCTCGGCTCTTATCCTGGCGTTTCATTAGAGTCCAAATGATGCAACCATAGAGTTATACTAACACAGAGGTCAGATTTTCTTATGTCTGGTCATTCTTTTGCAATCCATCCTTTACCCATGCGTAGGTTGACATCCAAATGCAGTAGATGAGATTTTCTTAACAATGTATATTCTAAAAATTTCAAATGCTTCACATTTCGTGATAAACCGTTTTATCTCCTTTTTCACATAACCTATATTTGATATTATGTATTGTCAATTTTCACTTTCCTATCCTGGTCCTTATGACATTGTTCTGTGATGCTATTAGGAGAGATTCAGTTTATCTATTGACGTTTTCTTTTCGTAGCCAAGTCCATGTTTTCCCATATGCGATCTCATCAGTTTGTCGATTGAAACACACACACGGCTATTTTTCTTCTTATTTCTGTTTTCTAGTTTTTTGCTGGTAGGACTGTAGAATACGCCGACTGCATCTCTGCAGAAGAGGAAAGACTCCTCTCGTAACGAGTGTCCTTGATATGACACAAAACAATCTGATGATGAGTTTCCGGCTCTAGAGTTTTGATGAATGTGCAATATATCTTCATCGACAATACTCCCAGATCCAATTTGGTCCTTAGTGGTAGTAACTTTTAGGTTCCCATCTCAAGGTTGAATTGAACTATTTTATTATTTATTATTCTTAAAACCTTTTAACGAAGGAATGATGTTAAATGATTAGTGCTACATAGTAATGCTTTAAACCATTTAACTGTGTAAAAATAAAAGTATTAATGTGAGCAATACTTGAAACCATTTAACTATGTGCAAACAAATGAGCTCTGGCTTGTTTAAAAATTGTAATCTACAAACTGTTCGTTTAAAACTAAGCAGCATATATTTGTCTTTAGCAGGTATATTTGCTAAATAGTTGACTTATATAACCAAAACTCGTGAGCTTCTCAATGGACAAACTTTCCTAACTCGTCATATTTTCTATTTAATCTTTATTAGCCAAGTTGCAATATTCATTCTATTATATAAATAACAATTTCATATATATTATTGCCCAGTTGAGAGTTAATTATCTAATGTGTTTTGGTTATCTTATTAGAAGTATGAAATTTCTCCCATAAGAACAAATAATCAGAAATCTCAGGAATGATATAAACACGAACAACGGTATCGATTAAACTTGTTTTTGTTTTTCATAAGAACTTCTACCTTTTACATCACACTAAATCCCTTGAGATATGACTACTCTCGCATTGTTAGACATATTGATTAATAGTCTCTCTATTTACAAATTCATCAATGGTTGATAAAAGGGAATGACTGAGCGGACTCTTATGAAAACATTTCCCTCATACATTCCCGGACACGTTACTTGCCGAGACCGCGGCAGAAAAAAAAGCTGTTATCGCGCTAAAATTATCATAAGGCAGTCGCGATTGCCAAATGTCTTCTAAAAATACCGTAATTATTTACATGGGTTTTAATCAAAGTGGCGATATGTCCACACTAACTGGTAGCTCTCTGAAACTATTTGAAAAGTTTACCTATCCCGGAATCAGCGTCTCATCTACCGAAAATAACATAAATACGCGACTAGTGAAGGCATGGGCAGCTATCAATAGAATATTGATCATATGGAAATCAGAACAATCTGATGATATAAAATACATTTTTTTCCAAACAGCGGTCATGTCCACGCTATTGCATGGATGCACCAAATGGACACTGACAAACTTTATAGAAAAAAAGCTTGATGGCAATTGCACAAGGATGTTAGGAGCTATATTAAACAAATCTTGGAAACATCATCCCTCAAAACAACTGCAGTACGGCCACCTACCACCCATCTCAAAGACCATCCAAATAAGACGAACAATATATACAGGACACTGCTGGTGGAGCAAGGACAAACTCATAAGCGAACTTCTTCTATGGACTCCTTTACACAGACGTGAATGTAGGACAACAAACTAGAACTTATCTACAGCAGCTCTGCACGGACACAGGATGTGGTCTGGAAGGCCTTCCTGAATCGATGTATGATAGAGATGAATGACAAGAGTTAGGGAAATCTATACGAGCTGCACGATATAATGATGTTGATGAAGACTTATATATTACACACACTGATGTAAAAAGCATATATCGAAATTTAGACTTAGTATTTCTGCAAACATTTTCTTGTACGCACCGAAATTTTGGAATTTGTACCAGCTCAATTGAACATTTCTTCAAATATTAATAAGGTTAGTAGAGACTAAAAATAGAAATTCATACAAAACTTTTACCCACTATCTAGAATAAACAAACGGGCATGATAGAGCAAATATGCAACAAGCTTAAGGCAAAATCGAAGAGAAAGATAAGGAGAAACAAAAGTCTAGACACAGAAACATCCCAATGTTAAATTCTCTGAAACGGCATTGGATATGAATTGTTTTATATAAGATAGACCCCTTCCTGAATATGCAGATGTCAGAAGTCAGAGAGAGATTTAAATCTATTCTCTTCTTTATTATACGTACCCTAAGATGTTATGCTAAAAATGTGGAAAAATATGCATGTAATGTAAAAATAAGTACGGTTCTTTTAAAATTATCATTATAAGATGCATTATTAATTTCAGTTGTTCATTCTAAATAAAATAAACCAATTACCACATATGACAATAGATTTTATGGAATTAAAATTCTGAATTCATTCAATTCTCATCGAAAAATCTAACCATTCTACGCTTTTTGCATTTGCCTTTCAAATTGCCTCTAAAAATATCTGATAACCTCAGCTTTTAAAAGAATCCTAATTTTTTTGCCTTACGCAGTATTTTGTGTTCAAATTGTTGTATATTCCCCATTTCTTCGATAGTTATAATGTTTATTAAACAATACAGTTAACCATTTTTTCCTTTAATAGTGTACTTTCACACTAATTTGCATTTAATTTCGAAATACCGGTTCTGGATTTCTTGGGTGCATAGTACACCTTCACTGTCGTTATTCACTATTCGTCTTGGTTTTGAAGTAGTATTTTCTGTCAGGGTCTCATCTATGGGTTAAATAAATCCGTTACCATATAACTCTTGATATCACATAATCTCGTGTAAAACGAAAGCTCGGAAAAAACAAAAATACAAAAAATATAGATGTAAATGTGTAGTAGATGAAATTCCCTGAGCTCTAGGTATAAAATACCTCCAGACCAGGCAACATAACTGAAAAAGAACCCATTTTTTTCTGTCGGAACCACCAAGTAAACCCCACCTCCGTTTCTGCCATTGAAAAACTGTTGAGAATAGTAGAAAATATAACGAACCTGCAAAAGGTAATGTCAGACGAATGTCAGTCCACACAAGCTTGGTTCTTGTCGAGTGAACAACGTTTTCATCTATGCATTCCAATTCAAGATATCGATTTTTAAAAAATATATAACTGATCTGTAATTAAGCTGACAGTATAAAAAACAACAACATATATACAGCCGTCGTTGCTTTCCAGACTAAAATTATCTGTTTAATAATAGTCATTTTTTACAATTTGTTTCATTGTCGAAGTAACAGAAGATTAATTGTGTCACTACTTTAATCATTTGATTAATTTAATACTGACACGTGGTTTTCAATGGATTGAATATATATATATATATATATATATATATATATATATATATATATATATATATATATATACCTTTAATATACGCGCTTAAATCGGCGCCAGTAGATGTGGTCAGTGATGTTTAATCTTCTGGGTCATTTGGGAGTTCGTGTTTGCAACATCATACACCCCTCACGTACCCTATAGGACGCTGAGTAGGCCGAGAATTCGATTGGCCGTTGAAACCAGCCAATCATACGCTCGGCCTAGTCTATTTAAAAGTGAGTATGCGACTTGATACTTAAAAAAAATTACAAGAGGATTATGACGTTTGGCGTGGAAGGTGCATAAATTCTTTTTTTTTTCTACTACATTTAACGTTGTTTTAATTTCAGTTTTATACCTTACTAATTCTTATCTCTCTCACCCATATTCTCCCTCCTTTCCCCTCTATTTCTCCTTTCTCTCCCTCTTCCTTTTTCTGTACATATTTACATGGTTATACTGTGTAAACAAAAAAAAAATTGAAATAGCATATGCACAACGAAACACAACAACAACAAAAAACTGTTTACATTAGAAGAATGTCGACACGTGAAATGCTAAGCAGTATTATGACTAACGTTTAAAATCCCGCATGTTTAAAATAAAAAAAAAATGTCTATCAAACTACGTATTAACAGTATGTCGAATGAATGGAATTCTGTAGATTTCCTTATAAATATGTTTAAAAACCGTTTAAAATGATATATGCATGACATCGAAAAACAACATAGAATATCTACATTAACAGAAAAGTTAACACGCGAAAGAAAGAAAAAAAACAATTAACAGCATGTTGAATAAATGGTGTTCCGTTAAATTCATTGCCATTACGTTTAAACAAAAAATCTCGTTTAAAAATCACATTTACACAACATCGAAAAGCATTAACAGCGACTAATGAAGGAAATATTAATAACTTGCCAGATGATGGTCAAGCTTACTAATTACGTTTAAAAAAAAGACTTTATGTTAATGAATATTAACGGCACATGAAATGACTGATAATCAATCAAATTACGTTGTACTTTACAAGCAATATTAGCAATACGCGCAATGGGCGAAATTACGAAATTACATCTATATAGCGTGTGCATGTCTAAACACTAAATTATATGTATTAAAAATTTTAACAACTCAAGAAATGAGTGAAAAACTATAAAATGCCTTAGAATAACGCTTAAAAAAATAGACCTTCCCTCCTTCACCCCTTGCCCTTCCTTCCTAACAATTAAACTGGAAGAGAGGAGTATCAACAAAATATATATACATATACCCATACACACACATCGAAGTTATAATACTTTATAGGTGGAGGGCAAAAAAAAAAATTAATATAGACAGCTTTCACAATAAAACCAGAGGTAATAAGTTCCGGTCACCTACGAATTATATATCCCATATGCACATTGATTAGTGTATGTACAAACTAAAACAAAGAAATGGACACAGCGATCCGAGTTCAAATCTTGGACGAGACTGAATGCATTTCGCATAGCACTAATACCCTTGGGAAAGATATGAATCCAAATATTCTCCCTCCAGCTAAATAGTAGGACAGACTAGGTTCTTCAGCCTTGGTGAGGCGACTAGTCTAGGAGAAGGAAAACTCTGAATTCAAACCTGTTAAACTCCGCTTAAAAACTGACCTTGTGTCATATCCTGCCCGAGCGGAGGGGTTGGGTAAATAGGAAAACAAAGAAAAAATAAATAAATAAAAAAAAAATTAAAAATAATGAAACTAACTAAACAACTCTTATATTGGCTGTTCTTTGGACATCCAAGAACTATTTCTTTTTAACCAGTGCCAAATGGCCGACCTTTCTGTTGTCTTTATTAGATTATTGATCACTTTCCTTTCTTTTTTTTTTTTTTTGGTCCAGTCAATCCAATATCCGATAAGGCTTTGCATAACGACCTTGCAACGAAACCCCTAGATCCAACTTCTATTGACGGGCATTTTGCCTTCCACCCTTTTTTTTTGCACAACTCCGATAACACGTCGTATTTCAATTTCTTTCGTGCTTGGGCTTCCCCTGCATTTTCCTCCCAAGGTACAGTTAATTCCCACATTATTATTTTCCTTGTTCTGTTTGAGAATATAACTATATCTGGCCGTAATGCTGTTTGAACGATATGGACCGGAATTTTAACCTTTTCCCTAAGTCGGCTCTTACTTCCCAGTCTGCTGCTGATGATAACGCATTTAGAGTTAGCTTTTTCTTTGGCTTAGCTTTTACACCAGCCTTGATAAACTCTATTGTGCATCTGTCATTACTCGGGATATTAGTGTGGATTCCTGCAGCGATAGCCTCGGCTATATCTTTAAGGATTTGGTCATGGCGCCATCTATACCGACCATCCGCCAGCGCTGTTTGTCAGCTGCTAAGGATTTGTTTTAAGGATCTGGTCTTTCCACATAATTGACACCAGGGGCTTTCCGGTCTTTTTTCCATATCAAGAGGTTTGTAGGGCAGGGGAGGATATCATAAACGGACCTAATGAGCAATCTGATAACCCCATAAGTCGGACCATGTTATTTTCCGTTTAACCATTGACTCCCATTTTGTCCACGCACCCTGTTGTCTCATCCCGACCATTTTTTCCCACCCTTTTCTCTTCCTCGCTTCTACGTATCTCGCTTTGTAGTAATTGATGCCTCTCTTTTTCTAATACCTTGTCTACCCTAATAGTGGGGAAGAAACCTATATATATGAATTATTAGCACCTACAATTTTTTGTTTCGATCTCAAGAACATGTCATGGGTGGCGTATTATTCCGAACAAACCATCCTTCGACTATTTTTTGAGAGAGAGAAAAAGGGAGAGAGAAAAAGAGAAAGAGTATGTGTGTGTGTGTGTGTGTGTGAGAGAGAGAGAGAGAGAGAGAGTTTGACGTGTTTGACAATGTAAATCTCCATCCACTACTTATTACTCTTCTATTTCAATGCCATTCAGAAACATCTTTCGTGACTTTACCACACCATGACTGGTTACCATTCACACTATATATATATATATATATATATATATATATGTTGTGACCAAGAAATATGACATCCTCATATATTTGCTGGGTTATGGGTGAAAGGAGATACGGCGCGCAGGCCATAGCCAACTATAGTAGTAAGCAAGAATTAACTGTGGAGAGAGAGGCCGTCTCTCTTCAACCCCCCAATAAGTACAAGCTGACATGGGCATAACAAAACCCCACTCTCTATTACCCATGTATGCGGAGAGAGGCAAACCTGCAACCATGATTGTTACTTAGGGATAAAACGCCAAAAAGCCAACACGTGATAATTTTTTCAAACTATGGAAACTAAACAGTTGCCGTTTCTTCGTCGGAGAGTGAAGTCACCTAATTCGGAATATGGAGGAAACCCAAGTTCCAATGTCAGAGAAAACTTCTCTTTTGAATGAATTCAAACTGCGAAATGAGCCTCGTTAAACGAATACGCAAAGAAAAGACTTGTCCACAAGGAAATAGACAATAAGTAATCTGGGTCTTATCTGAAATAAGACGTACATCTCCCTATCAACGTGTTATAGCAGCCCATTAATGAAAATATATAAAGGTGGAAGGATTAGATTCTACAAATTCCCAAGTACGTGAACATACAATTAAAGTATATTCAAATTTATCTTGCTGCATTTAGGCTGACGTGAATAAAAGACAAATTACGGGAAGGAAGAATAACCCTGATAAGATAGAGGAGAAAAGAAGGGGGAATACTCCCCTAATGATAAACATGAGATTAGGGCACGAGCTCTAGCGTTAAATCCCAAAGTCCGAATGAAAGCGGAACATGTCTACCGCTGACAAACTATATTCTCACTTTTCACCATTTAGAAGAAATACTTTCTCGCGCCTGACATTTGCCTGAATTTTTTTTCTTTTTTTCTTTCTTTTATTTAATAAAAGAACATAGTTATTTATCTTATTGACCCAAACACAGCCGTTCAGAGTCCTTTTTTGTGGAATATTGTATTTGTCGAACACTTTGTATTTAAGGGGGAAAGCTAACGAGTTACCTGTGTTGATTTCTAAGAATTCCCCTAGAACCCATCTAGTGGCTTTAAAATGTGCTTCAGCTAGGGAGTTGGTGATATCTGTAATATTAAATAGCGTTTGGCAAACCACAGCCCACGTGTGGGACCTGCTTTAACTGGTGAACTTGGCGGGAACGAACGGCAGCCTGAGAGTTCGCGGGGTACAATATCCATCTATATACGAAACAAGATATTCGTATAGGCTCGATTAGTTGTTGAGAAATTTACTTAAAAAATTAAGATGCATAAGCCTAACTTCAACGAATAGCAGACAACTTTTCTTTTACTTTCTTTATATGCTGTATTTTTTATTACATGGACTTTGACGATTTAGGACTTTAATATATCGTTTTTAATCTTCCATACAAAACTGATTGGGTCCTATCTATGGGTCAAGTTGGACTAAACTGTGTATTTCTGATAGGCTATATTGATTGATATGGGACATTGTTATTAATCTATGTATCTGATTTGTTAGAAATAGAAATTCTCAACTTAATTGCTTGAAATAGAACTGTTTTGACTTTTAAAATGCGTACTTCATTTAAACTGCGCACTTATGCTAAACTGAATTGTTTAAAATAGATTTGTTTTAACTTTTACTATGCGTACTAATGCTAAACTGAATTGTTTAAAATAGATTTGTTTTAACTTTTACAATGCGTACTAATGCTAAACTGAATTCATCGAGACTTAACCCGTCTGTCGGTTGAAATATCCACACCGTTGTTTTTCTGTCAATTTCTGTTTTCTAGTTTTATGTAGTTGTTGTCTTTGCCCTTTTATTATTAGTGATGTTGCATATGAAAGGATGAACAATCCTGTGAGTTTTGCTATTTAAAATCATTTCTAATCAAAAGTGCTTTGATCTCTTTTGTAAAAAATATAATCGCTTCTAGCCAACAAATTGTCGAAAATATTTATACTTTTAAACATTAACGAGTTGAGAACTACATTAAGATCCTGTGTGCTCTTTCTGCAAATACTGGAAGCAGAACCGTATAAAAGAATAGTTGCATGGTCATTTACGTATCATTTCGGAAACCATCTTAAAAAAAAAAAAACGAGTAAGCAGTGCTGGGAACTACTGAGGAATAAGGGCGAACCCATAAGTGATATTCTACCATGGACTCCTACAAGTTGACGCACCAGTGTTGGTCGGGGAAGTGTCCTGGCAGTGTGATGGCTAAAGCGCTGCAATGCTAAATCGTAGTAAGTGAGTTCGAACTCCATTCGGGCTATTACATTCATTTCACACAAATATTCTTAAGGAAAGGTATGTATGCCTTTATCCTCTCAGCAATGAGTTAAATAATATTACTGCTGTTCTTTCGTAAGGATGCATTTAGCATTAATTAAAACAAGAATGTTGACATGCAATTAAAAAAATTAACAAAGAGATTTGACCGACTAGTGAAAATTTACATTTATCAGCCCTGTTCGGAAACACGGTGTCCTCAAGATGTTTTACCAAGAGAGATGGTCCATAGCTGATAAAATCGAGAATCTATTATGTCGGTAACTCTATCTTATATATATATATATATATATATATATATATATATATATATATATATATATATGTGTGTGTGTGTGTGTGTGATTTATCAGGGAATAGAAGGCATGGCATGAAAAAAATAAGTGGGGCTTATGCTGTTCGGTAAAGGATTACGTTTCATCAGAGATTATGGAAAAACAAATGTAAATAAAATATATTTAAATATTATCATGAATATTATCTTTTTGTAAAAAAATGTAGAAAAGAAAATCTGGAAAAATATGGGAAACGGGAATATTCTTTGGTAAATACGAGAGTCTCAGTAATGCAATGGAGATAAAAGAAAAAGACCTGATTCGCCTCAAACCGAAACTTCCAGCAATTTTTTCTTTTTGTGGCGATATATCGCGAAGGATAAAAAGTAAAGAATTCTCCACGATGTGTGATAAACTAATTGCTTTTTCTTCTTACAACTGCTTCACTAATATCAACAATATCATCGGTATTATGGTTGAAGTATGTAATGAGAAAAAAGACCAAGAATATTTCATATTTGTTATTTTGACGTTGTGACCTAATATGTCAAAATGATGTAGCATTATTTTTTCACATTTCATTTTAATGCTATTCAAGTTTGCCCAGTTGGCTGGTGCTATAGAATACACCGACTGTTTCTCAGCAGAAAGGTAAGAACAACCCCTAACAAGTGTCCCCTATATGACACGTCACAATCTGATGGTTAGGTTCCAGTAATGCTCTAGCTTTCGAGAATGCGGAGTACCCCTTTATTACCATCGTTCCCATATGCACTCTGGCTCAGAGTGGTAGCACCCGATAGGGTCCTATCTATGGGTCAAGTAGGACTAAACTGGGTATTTATGCTAGGCTATATTGATTGATATGGGACATTGTTATTTAATCTGTGTATCTGATTTGTTAGAAATAGAAATGCTCAAATTAATTGCTTTAAATAGAAATGTTTTGAAATTTAAACTGCGTACTTCATTTAAACTGCGTACTTATGCTAAACTGAATTGTTTAAAATACATTTGTTTTAACTTTTACAATGCGTACTAATGCTAAACCAAATTGATCGAGATTTAACCCGTCTGTCGGTTGAAATATCCATACAGTTGCTTTTCTGCCAATTTCTGTTTTCTAGTTTTACATTTTTGTTCTCTTTACCCTTTTATTATTAGTGATGTTACTGGCCTCTGTAATCAGTAATACTCTGCTCTTTTTAATGTAGTCAACAGGTCCACCGATAGAAGCATCCTCTTAATCTTCAATGTTGATGAATCGTCTTCCTCGTCTTTTCTTGTCGCTTATACTTTATCTATCGGATGTAAGACCTGGTTCATAGTCGTCAACTTTCTTTTCAGGTTCATTTGTCTGATATACTCACATGACAATCTTAAGAATGGTCCGAATGCCTTGCAAGGAGGACAGCCTACATGCCTATCTCTTTCATGGGATTTCTTCCGCAGAGCTTATTTTGCACAAGTTTTCTCGCCGTCTGAAGTGCGGTTTTCTTCTTTTTAATTTTTTTTTTCATCCTCCTTTGTTTGATGGTGCCAGTTTCCAATTGTTCCAACAATTTGTAATTTTTCTTTTTTTTCAGTTCTATTACATCAGTTATTTGTACCATTCCGCTTCTCATTATTAGCTTGGCATATTTTTCTTTGAAAAATTCAATACCTATAATCTGGCTCTATTTTCTTACTAGCAGTATCAAAGACTGTAATTCTTTTCCCTTTTTGCAACAGTTTGACGCAAGAACTAATTAATCTTTTCTTGTGATTTTAAAGAATGTTCTAGCTCGAAGACACAGCGTGAACATGTCATTGAGTGGTATCATTACTGTTACATATAATAATGGCGAACGCACATATCCTGGGCAAATTATTCTCAGGATTTTCACCTCTACTAAAATCTTTTCCCTTCCTATTAATTCCACTTTTCTAGTTTTTCATTGCTTCTGAGATGAAACTTATGACTTTGTCGGATTATTATTATTCTTTTGAGTGTTTTTCACACAAGCGTTTGACGATGTTTTCCAATGGGAGTTTGAGTGACGTCAAGTCTCTTACAGTCTCCAGGACTATTCTCAGTATTCTGACCGATCTGAAAAATGCTGAAGTTTGGATGGTCTTCACCCGTTCTTTTAATTCCTACTCCCCCAGTCCCTTTGTTTACTGCATTACTAATTTTGTACCCGGCTGTGCATTTTCTGAGTAGTTGGTTTAATGACATCATGACAATTATGAACAGTAACGGTGGAAGTGCATTTCCTTGAAATATACCTGTTTGGATCTCTGCTTCTGCTAAGCTTATTCCTCCTGCTGTCAATTCCATTCTCCCGGTTTTCATGGTTTTCTAAATATAGTTTATGACTTCATCTGATATTTTTTACATTTCGAAGCAGTTTATTATCCGGCTTTGTGGATCCATATCATATGCCTCTTTGTAGTCAATCCAGGCAATCGCTAGATTTTTCTGTCTGGTTTTGCTCTCATTTAGGATGTGTTCATCTACGTAAAGTAACTCAGCTGGACCCTTTTCAGCATCCTTTCTGCTCCTCAGGGAACAAACCACAGTTTGTTAGCTTGTTGTAAATCTCTTCCACTATTTGTTCTGTTAATATTTACCACATCATTGATAGGCAGGTTATGGATCTGTAGTTGTTTGGAGCAGTTCTTTTGCTTGGGTCCTTCTTGGTCAATACGGTCTATTTTTTGATCATCCATTCGGGTATGTGTGCTCATTGTAGGCATCTGCTCATTTCTAGAGCTAGTTTGTCGTGAATGGAGGTGATTTTCTTGAACCAGAAACCATGTATTCCATCGTGGCCTAGCGTTTTCTAGTTGGATATTTTTTAGTGTTGCTTTGATTAAATCTATGTGTATTTCCGCTTTCAGGCATTATTTGAGCCATCTTAATTCTTTATTCATATTGTTTATCTATTCGGCTTTTCCTTTATGTTTTTTGGTTGCCACATTTTCGTCCAAAATCGTTCGGTTTCTTTCGAGTCCTTTTGTTGGTATGTTTTCGCGTCATCTCCTCCCAGTTTTTTGTAGAATTTTTTTTCGTCGTTTTGGAATGTCCTATTTTATCTGTATTGCTTTACCTTTTGTCGATATATCTTTAATCTTCCTTCATTCGACGGTACGTTCTTGTTTATTTCCTCAAGTTGTCTTGTTATCTTTTCAGGAGTTGCCTATTCCTTTTTGTTCCATCATATCCCAAAATCTTCCTTTTGTTTTATCATATTCTTTGAGTGTTTTTTTTTTATATCAGCATTTGCTGTATTATTTTTCCTTAGGATTTTATTATTATTATTATTATTATTTGTTATAGATTTTTTTTTCGGCTCAAAAGTTTAGAATGTGTATTATACACGAGAAAACTTTTCTTTTTCCGGCCACTTGTCTCAGCATATTCAGGATGGGATAAACGAAAGCAAGTTATGTCTATAGTCCAAACTAATGTGTTTTCTGTTGAGGCAGGGAGATATCCAAAAGAATTTGTGTTTACTTTTTTTATGTGACTTGATTCTCATCTTAACCTTGTTGCATTTCTGTGTAAACAACTTAGCGTTTTGTTCAAGTATTAGTAAATTTTATATTAAATACATAATATGATTCCTTTTTTTACACAGTACTAACACATAAGATTTTGATCCTACGGAGGTTGGTATGATATTTAAAAAATAAATGATAAATTTTGTTTATTTCAACCGGCACACTTTTCAAAATTACAACATGCTATAAGGATTGTTTTGAGCAACATTGTTATATATTGACCCTCGACTGAGCCGTCAATCAAGAGATGCACCAGTGTAAATAAGCTGAGGAAGAGCGAAAGCTGGTGAGCGTTAAGAAAGAATATAGACAAGTTTCCCGCGGCCGTCAGTCAGTTGAGACAAGAATGCCAAAGTGAGAACCAGCTTGCAGAGGGCTGGGCATTCAATGACCCACAGTTGAGCAACCCGAGCCAAGATGCGATTGAAATGCCGCTATGCTCAAGAGAAGAACTTGGGTCAATATAGCAGTCGATCCCCCTCTCCACTCATCTCTCAAACACAACAGAACATCACCCTTTCGAAAATAAAATGTGAGAGATTTATATTTTTGTAAAGTAGTGTATTCGTTCGTTATTGAAGTCGTTCATTACCGGTTAATGATGTTTCTGCATATAAGTGCATATTTCTATATGTAGACGTGTAGTTGTATGTGGCTATACAACACATGGACTGACACGTTATTTGTCATCGTTCAATTTATTCAATGTTCTATAGATACACTAGGCAAAGCTTATTAGATATAAATTATACATTTATATTTATATTAGATAATATTCTTACATTTAATGATCATAGACTGACACACTACCTGTTATTATTCAGTTTATTTAATGTTCTGTAAATAGACTAGGAAGATGATGAAATTAGCCTTCACTAGACAACTGCACCTTCCTCAGTACCCACTCGTGTTTTCTTAGCGCTTTTGTTCATCTTGTTTCTCTTAATTCTCGAGTCAACAATTTTTAGCTTAACTCTAAAATGATTTTGTACAAAAAGATAGATTGTTATTTGTTCTTCTCTATAAGAGATGGTTCCATGATTATTACTCTTCCGAAACAGATGAGAAAGAACGGATATAAGCCATTGGAGTCGAAGCAATCATCATCATAGCCAAAGTAGATTTTAAGAGACTATCAAACGATACAAATTGGTTTCAGGTATTTCTATCTAATAAGAAATTGCACGTATTTATATGGATACAATAATCATTCTATACCAGATTTGGTTTCTTTATTTAATAGCCAATTAAAGTTTGAGGGTTATTCAATGCAAAAGCAATTCTTGTAGAAGAAGATGGTGCTTCTGTTTACCAAACAGCGGAGGGAATAGTGTATTAGTACGAAAATGAACTTGTATACTAGAAATAATATGCACTAGGATATATAGTTTGAATTATTCCTATAAAGTACTAATGATTTGCACACAGTTATTTAGTTTTTGATATTCTTATCTGATATTAACATGCACAAAATTATCTGAATTTCAAATGAATTGAATAATTTCAATAGAATATAATCTAATGAAAATAATTATGTATTCGAATATCTATTCATGTAAGTAAAGTAAAAATTTGGTGACCTTAATCGAGGGTGACACGAAGGGTCATTTTTCAATAGCTACAACACATAGGTGTAGGGGAGGGCGTTAAAAATTCCCTGGATTGCTCCACTTTAACCTTGACCCATACAATGCTGAGTGTTTAGCAAGGCGGCATCAAGTACTATTTTTGAGTCTTTGGTATGAATCGACCTGGGATTGACCCCCGGTCTCCTGGACCATTGGCGAACACTCTACTCATTAGACCAATGGATCTGTTAATGTGCAGACAGTAAAATAGTCTAAAGTTCTAATAGTTTTCCAATTTTAATTATCTAATATGAATAATTATTTGGTTTACACGTAATCATTTGGTTTACACGTAATTATTGTAAGTTCATATTAACAGTTTTCATATCTCATATTTTTCAGACAAGTATATAGTTTCAAGTATTAAAATCTAATACAAATAATCTTAAACAATAATATAGTTTGATGTATTCAAAACAATTATTTGGTTTCGAGTAAAAATATCACATATACCATCTTAAAACAATTTTAATTTTTAACATATGATGCACAAAGCCCGACTATATTTTAACCCTCTATTTTAAGAATAGTAAAAACAAATAGTATTGATTGATTTCATTCAAATGCATTATTTATCAAATCCTGTTAAACTAGGTTGAGTGCACTGTTGAGAAAGTATCTTTGATTTTTTGTGATAAGGCATTCATTTATCAGAATCAGAATCCAAATAATAGGTCCATGTTGTGTTCATAAATATGACGCAGTGTACATGCTGTGCTGCTAACTGAACCTTCACAAGTCGATGTCTAAACGGTTAGGCACGGTATTGGTCTTGAAATATAATTACTATCAACACAGAGCGCCACAGCAGTATTTATGATACCAGCTGTGTTTTTGGATTTCCGCCATACTGTGTGCATGTCAGATAAAGACGAATCTTCTTTATGAAATCTCTTATTGTATTAATATATTTCCGCTCAATAAAGCTGATCTCTCAAAAATGAAACGATAATTTGTTAAAGTTAGATTTGCTGTAACTGAGGAGATGGGTGTGAACGTCAACTTAATCTTTAGGTTTAAATTCGGGATTTTGTTCAATATTGTTCACTAAAAACGTTTATCTTCCCCAGGTAAAAAATATGAAGCTTGATAAAGACTATTGACAGAATCTTCGGCATATTTTTTCAGGAATTAACATTTAAAATTATAATGAAGACATCTACACAATTAAGCAGCTTATAAAAGAGAGAAATATTTTCGAAACATCTTGACTGACTTCTGATATTTTGGTGTGACTTTGTCGAACTTTCAATCAAAAATCTTGCAACAATTTGATCTTTTCTTGTTTGCTAAATTTACTATTTCCTGAAGGGGTGAAATATAAGAACATAGAGTATTAAAAATCTGATGGTTCAGCTTGGCCGTATATCCTAAGAGAAAACGCATTAGAATTCGTAAACTAAACTTCAAGGAGAGTTATTTGAAAAAAAATGTTTACGTAATTTTCCAATCCTGTCTTTGCAAATAAAGTGTCAATTTTCACACTTTTTGCGTGAAAACGCTTATTGTAATAGTTATCGTCGTAGGTTATGAAATCGGTGACCTAAGATTAACTCAAGGACGACGCTATTTTAAGCCAAGGTAATTCTCTTGAGAAAAAAACATGAATTATTCAATCATCCATTTAGTTTTTGTTAAATTTACAGAGTAACCTGGATTCTACAGGCTTAGTAAAACAAACAATCTAGGATAAGAATAACGCTAAACTGAAGGCAAACATAGATTTGTTTAAAAACTGACCTTGTGTCACATGTTGATCGTGGCGAAGAAGTTGGCCAAATACATATCCCTTGAATACACTTCGTAAATCCCTGTTTTTCTAGTGAATTTCAGCCTGGCCAGCAGTAAAATACACTGACTGCTAATTTGCCGAGGGGGAACACTTCCGGCAGCAAGTTTCCTGGTTATGACTATAAACCAACTAATGTCAAACCTCTAGTCCTGGATGTTTGGGGAATTTGAAGTACCCTTTCATTGCCATAATAATATTGACTCAAAGAGGCAGTAAGAGTTAGGGTCACATTTATTGTTTAATAAGAGATTCTTATTCATTTTCTTTACTTGAAATCATTTAACTGTGCAGACAAATTGCTAATTTTAAATTGAATTATTAGAATTATTAATGCTAAATATTTTATAGGAATATTTTATGTCATTTAACTGTGTCCAACAAATAAATCGCAGTACTTGAAGTCAAATAATTTTGTTCCAAAAAAGAACTCTGGCTCGGTTATTGTTATTTTCAAAATTTTCACTTAAAATCTTATGTATAAACAGGTTTTGGCATTTAATTTTAAACAGAGATTGATATCCCATTAAATTAAATAACATAACCTTAAGAAGCTTTTGTGAAATCGGCTCCAAAACCTTTAAACAAGAACTATGTCTTCTAATTTGGGGGAATTTGGACATAGTGACAATAGATTTATTTACTTTATGAACTTATGACCCGGAAATAGAAATAAGGTCAAATATATATGATGGATGTGCGACGATTAACCTTAAATTGTAAGCGCATCATTTCAACCGCCACATCATATTTTTTACGTAATCCAATGTTTTAATCGAGTATCATTCACTGCCTGATGAAAACGTGTTTAATATGATCAGCATCCACTGATTAAACATTTGCTTAACTTTTAGTATTGAGTCATAATACATCTAACCAATTCGTTACATATACTTTCCATTCTAACTAACATTATTATGGCCGAATATTAAATACATTCATGGAAGGTAAAATATAAAATGTTGTTTTAAAGACTGATGTGAATCAAAATCATTTTTTACTGGATTTGATTCATAAATAATCATTCCGACAATAGATCTTCGCCTTTTTTCTCATATAAGAATAGAAAACTCAAGACAACATTCTTTTTCAAACCTGAATTCGAAGTTATAGTTGTATCCACCAAAGATTACAATTATCTGAAATAATCTTTACCAAAATTCTTAAAGATTACCCTCTCTCTCTCTCTCTATCCTCTCTCTCTCTCTCTCTCTCTCTCACACACACACACACACACACACACACACACACACATATATATATATATATATATATATGCAACCTCCTTCACCCCAAGCACGATGTGAAAGAGTCAATTTTTAAGCGGGCATGTGAATTTAAGGTTTAATTTTCCTTCGTCGGTTACCATGTTAAGATTTAAGTGCTCCGTCTGGCATACAATTTATTCCTACTAGAATGGGGAATTGTTGGATGCATACATTTTATAAAATTTTTTAGGATATGGGAAATACAACATCCTCAGCCAGGATTTGAACGAGCGTTACATTGTCCATTTCCGACGACGACGACAACCGTAATCTCAATTGCGTTACACTCAAGTGCGTTACACTCAAGTACCTATACATAAGCACTGGCGTGTAACAGTTGTCCTTAGAGGAGTCAGACAGCGTAACCCGAGTTTAAATCCCAGGCGAGTATATATATATATATATATATATATATATATATATAAACTATAATACAGATAACTGGCACTAACTCTGTCACTAAAGTTTCATGTGTCAAAAGAAAATATTCCCATATGCTTCATAGAATGTTTAATTACTGAGATAGTACCATTAACTATCACATTTATATTTCATTTTTTAACATTCATCTGATTTATTTGCACCACTAGCTTAGCGCATATTCTTTACATATATATATATATATATATATATATAGGGTGGAAAGATAAAATTGTCACCCTAGAAAAGACATTATTCCATTTCCGTTTAATGAAAACCGGTTTTCTTTTTTTTGTTGCAGACCATCGACTAGTTGGCCAGTTGTGTACAAATCCCATGAGCAATAAAAGCCTTCTATCATGTCTGAAAGTGACACAATGTTCAACGAGCAAGATCGGATATGTACCGCTGTACAACTCCTGCTCTCTACCGATCCAAGTTATGACAACAGGACCATTGCCAGCATCCTCAAAATTCAAATCCGGACGGTTCAATGTTTGAGGGCACAGCTCAACGCATCGGACGACCCTTTGGAGGTGATGAAGCCGAAGCCCAAGGCTGAGTACACCGCCAGGAAGACCCGGACCAAGCAGCCAATACCAAAGTGTACCTGGATGTGCTGAAGAGTGTGGTGATCCCTTGGTGGAATCGGGTGGCCGGTGGCAGACCCTGGGTGTGGCAGCCGGACTCGGCGCCTGCCCACAAGTCCAAAGAAACCCAGGCTTGGCTTCGGAAGGAGTGCTACGACTTGTACCCTTCTCTCCCTGGCCCCATCCCCTCCCGACATGAACCCGCTGAACTACTTCACTTGGTCACACGTCGGGAACATCACCAACATGACCTCCCACAACACCAAATCCAGCCTGATCGCCGCCATCCGCCGAGCTCCCGCCAGCGCTTGTGGAAAAGACATGCTCCCTGTTCCGGATCCATATCGAGGCGGTGATTGAGGCTGAGGGCGGCTACATTGAATAGATGTCAGCTCTACTACATAATAAAGTTACCTGAATTGATTTTTTCAACAAAAGTTTTAAAATAAAACTGTACTCTTGTTTTCTTTAGGACGACAATTTTATCATTCAACCATGTACCTTTAATGCGAACATTTCAATGTATTTAATATGGATGCAACACCCAGTCTACATTATGGTCTTTAGTATGGTCAGCAATGATGACGTTATACCTTCCTTTACCATCGTACAATCCTGAAAATAAACACAGTAATCTATATCATGTGTCGAGAGGAGGTATTACAGACCTTCATCGAGAGGGTGACTGCTGAACAACCATTAGTCTGACAATAGAACCATGTGACATGCAACCCAAAAAGAACCCCGTATTGGCCCTCAGAAAATTTCCGTGACCACATCACTCCAAACTTGTGGTCACTGAGCTCTACAGATTCCAAACCCCTTGATAACAATATGAGGGACATGGTTGAAAAAGAACCTAAAATAAACTACCTGTGAAGTCAAAGACAAACTTTAGGGAAAGGATAACAGCAGCATTTACAATAAAAATAAAGTGAATTTTGGAAAGGCTGGCAAAAGTTTAGGAAAACGCCTATTTGCTGTGATTGAAGCCGAATGAAATATGTTTGAATACATTTAATCAAGACTATCTCAAGATATGTTCACTTAATTTTGCTAAGTATAACTCATATAGTGAGATGCCCGTGTTATTTAGACTTAAGGGTAATTTACGTTAGTGCATAATATATATACATATATATATATATATATATATATATATATATATATATATATATATATATATATACAATTGGGCAATTAAAATGCACGATTCATAATGCCTCTTTCAGACCAAATGTGATTTTTTTTATATATGGAATAAAGCTCTAGAATCTTGTGTGGTCTGACAGAAGCAAAGCCAACAAAACCAAGCTTAATAACTCAGAATTTAACTATTTTATGCTCTTCTGAGATGTGAACTAAATATCTTTATCATCTCAAAAAAACTGGAAACATGCTAAACATTAAATAGCAAGTCTAATACAAGATACCCTATTTTAAGAAAATGCTGTTGAGACATTTTATACGCTAGTGAATACGTTCAGCAAAGCAAGTACAAGTATGAAATAAGCATGGGTTACATAACCAGATTTTCCCTCGAGTAAAAATGTGGTAATCGGCCAACACATATACCTAAGAAACGTTTTAAGGATGTCATCAAAAATAAACTGAGGACACTTAGTGTTTATACTGAAGACTTAGAGCAGAAGAGGGAAAATTGATCTGTGTGAGCAATCGAGCCCAAAACATACATGACCCAGTCAGCTGCTTCTCTGAAGAGGGGTAAGACCCCCGCAATGAGTGTCCTGTATATGAGACTAAACAATCTGATGGTTTGGTTCCGGTATTGCTGGAGCTTTGGGGAATGCAAAGAACCCCTTCATTGCCATTGCTCCCAGACGTACTCTGGCCCGGAGTGATAGCACATGATAGGGCCCTATTCATGTGTTAAATTGAGCTAAACTGCGTACTCATGCTAAACTGAATTGGATGAATCATAACTGTTTGACAAAACTGAATAATTTGAAACGGAAATGTTTTTGACTATTAAACTGTATCCTCATACGAAACTGAATTGTTTGAAAGGGAACTGTTTTTGACATTGGATCTCTACTGACGCTCACCTGAATTGTTTAATATAGAACTGTTTGGACATTTAACTGTGTGTAAACAAAATCTCTACTCATACTAAACTTAATTGGTTGAATTAGAACTGTTTGCCTAAAATAGATATGTTGAAATACAAATGTTTTTGACAATTAAATTAATTGAATTGTTTGAAATAGAAGTAGTTATTTATATAAAATAGATTCAGCATTAAATAACCTACAAAGGTTGATATACTATAAAACAGAAACAATCAACCAACCAACCAAACCACATACACGCAGAAGAAAAATTAACTTTAAGTGGAATACGAAACCACTTTCACACACACACACACACACACACACACAAAACTACCTAAGTTAAAAGAACAAAATCTTTATCACATATCAAATATCAAAGATCAATTGAGTTTAAAAACAGACCAGACACCCTGGGAAAAAAGAATGGGAGCAGTGACCTCTATATAACCCGATAAAAAAACTGAAAATCTTTCGACCAACAAGACCAACAAACACGACTGAGTACAAGTCTTATCAAGTACCCCATTTACATTGCATTGGATCACATTGTATCACATGCTTTCTTTGACGAAAGCAACAAGACGGAAACCAACATGTATGTAAGAACGCAATGAATAAATAATTTTTTAAAAAATACGAATTTCTTATTTGACTAATTCATATATATATATATATATATATATATATATATATATATATATATATTCTAGAAGGTGTACGGGCAAAAAACCTTGACGAAACAATATTATTTGTCGACATCTTCAAGGCCTTTGATTGCATACACAGACGGAGGATGGAGCAAATACTACTAACCTTCGGCCAACCCAAAGAAACCGTCGCAGGCATAATGGTGCTATATAAAAACACGAAAATAAAAGTGCGATCCCCAGACGTAAACACAAACTACTTCAACATTGTAGCAGGTGTGCTGCAAAGAGACATATTAGCTTCATACCTGTTCATCATCTGTTTAGACTACATGCTTATAATGTCTATTGATATAAGGAAAGAGAATGGTTTTAAGCTCGCAAAAGAAAGAAGCAGATGATACCCCGCACAAACAATTACGAACGTGAACAGCGCTGATGACAAAGCGCTGATGACATGTACACCCGCCCAAGCTGAATCCCTGCTACATAGTCTGGAACTAACAGCTGCTGGTATAGGCCTCTATGTCAACGCAGACAAGACGGAATATATGAGCTTTATCAAAGAGATGACGTCTCAACACTAAATGGTAGTTCTTTGAAACTAGTCGACACACATCAACCGACACACATATCAACACACGACTAGCAAAGTAATGGACAGCTATCGATTGGTTATTGGTCGTATTGAAGTCAGACCTGAATGATTGAATAAAACGCATTCTTTTCCAAACGGCGGTTGTGTCGATAGTGCTATACGGATGTGCATCTTGGACGTTAACTAAACGTATGGATAAAAAGCTGGTCGGCAATTACACAAGAATGCTACGAGTTATATGGAACAAGTGTTTGAGGTAACACCCTACAAAACAGCAGCTGTAAAGCCACCTACAACCCATCTTGAAAACTATGAAAGTTAGACGAAACAGACATGCAGGACACTGCTAGAGAAGCAGGGACGAACTCATAAATGACTTACTCCTGTGGACCACTTCACATGGACGGGCAAAGGTAGGACGACCAGCTAGAACCTATATACAACAGTTCTGTGCCGATACAGGATGTAGCCTTACAGACCTACCGGGAGCGATGGACGATAGGGAATGGTGGTGAGGGAGGGCAAGGAATAGCCATGCTGGCACTGTGACATGATTATGATGATATATGAAAGAAGTAGGGAAAAGTAAATATTGTAAGGATCGCATTTACAGAAATTCTATTTTATTTTGATAACGTGGCGTAAAGAATTTCGATGATTTATGTTATTTTGTTCACGCGGTTTATAAGTTAGTTTATTGACAGTATAGAGAGAATGGTTTTGTTTCATTTGTTATATTTCTTTCTTTTACAATTTCTCATCCCTTAAGTATTGAGTCGGAAAGAAGAGAGCTTATATACGTATAAATGTCCATGAACTGTTTATGTTATTAGTTATGTCCTAGGCTAATGAAATATAAGATATTGTGCATATATTTATAGATGATGATGATGATGATGGTTAAACGTTGGCGGTAAAAGCATTTGTAATCAGAAAAAAATTAAAGAAAATTTAACCAATGCAATGCCACCATAATTTCCCAGTACATTATTTGATAAGAATAAAATTCTAACGGTGGAAAATGAAAAGAATTAACGGTCAAAAGTGTAAAAGCGTCAAAAGTCTATAAAATCGTTTTTAATATAAAAAATAAAAGTATTAAGCCATATTTCAGAATAATATTGTTCAAATGTTAAATGGGATAAAATAAAAATATATATAATAGAGGAAATAACTACAAAATCTAATTCCCTACTTTTCCTATCTCTCTCTTTTTTACTCTCTCTTTATATATATATATATATATATATATAAATATAAAGAGAGAGAGAGACTGACAGAGAGTGATAGAGAGAGAGAGAGAGAGAGAGAGAGAGAGAGAGAGAGAAAGACAGACAGATAGAAAAAAAAAAAAGAAAAATTAGCCGATTAAATAAGATTAGATTACAATTAGTTGGAGCTGAGACAGAACCACACATAACCAATGTTGCTCGATATAAATTTGCAAAGAAATTCAGAGATTGCGAGCATCTAACAACAATTTCATATCAGTGTAGAATGTAAGTATTTAGCTACGTGAAGGAACGATATTAGTCATATCTGGGTAGTGAAACACATATTTTCTTATTTATAAATGGAAGCCACTCTCGAAAATGAAAAAAAATACAAGAAGAAATTTATTATTAATGTTTAAGACAGAGGAGCAAGATTTCCCTGGCGTATCCACACGTGCATATCACGAATCGAAATTCCAGATATATTTAAACAATATTAAAGAGAACGAAATAGCGTACATTCAAAAGAGATAAATTGTCAAAATCAAAGCAAAACTCAGTCCCTGTACTTTTGTGATATATCTCAAAATTTTGTGCATCAAGATATATTTCAAAATATTGTTTATATTAAGAAAGGGGAACCTTCGACCTGAGGACCAAATGGAACCATCAAATGCGGCCCTCCACAGCTTTGTCAAATCAAAATAACGTAATTTCATAGTAGAGCCTATTCCAAAGCTTTCTCAGAAAATTAATTAAATTAATAGAATAAAGTAAAATAATTAACGTGATTGATGGACAAATAAATTGACGGATTGGATTGGTTTATATTAACGGCATGCCAACCCTGTAGAATATTGGTTAACTCAGTCAAGTTTTTAAAAAAAAGAAAGACCCCCCTCAGTAATTCTGCTGAGGATAAAATACATGAATGGACACCACTCATGCAAATGAGTTGGATAGGTCCATTCTCGTGAAGTGAGCCAATCAACATGCTGCACGCATGCTGCTCATGCATTCTTTAATAAATGAGGTGAGCTCCAGCTGGCTAGCTTTTCAAGGAGACAGCCATGTTACTATTGGCTTGAAGGTGAGTGCTATTCATTGATGTTCTATATCTCCCCCTCCCCCCATGGGCAATGGTCTTTCGGGGGGGATAAGTTCTTTCAATCCAGGTTTGTTGTGTGGGAGCAGACGGGATAAAGCTCGAGCGGGTTTGGCCTGCGTTGTCACCGTTGGCTGGCTGGTACTGTTCGGTGGCAGGGGTGGCTGTGGTGCATTCTCACTGTCTGTGGTTTGCAGTGCTGGTGTTTTGCTTTCATCATCCCTTTCTAGTATTGGTGTTCCATTGGAAGGACTTAGAATTGGATGTGGGGTTACCGGGGTTCTGAGTTTCCTGAGGAATCTGCGGTTCCGCAAGGTTATCCTCCCTGATCCGTCAACTCTGATCCGGTATTGGTTGTGAGGGAGAGTTTCAATGATCTGGCCTGTTGTATTCCACCGATTGTTGTTTGTGGACTGGATCGACACTATTTGCCCCTTTAAGAGTGGGCGTAGTGTGTGGGCGGTGCGGTTGTATTTTTCTATGAGCCGGGCATTGCGCTGAGATAGGCTTTTTTCACGGTTTCGAGCCGCGGTTATCCATTCTGCATGTGGTTTGTATAATGTTGGGTGGGATGGCACAAAGTCACGCAGTCGGCGGTGGAGCAACAATTGGGCCGGGGACAAACCGATGTTTTGGATGGGCGTATTTCGATATTGCAGAACGGCTCTGGCTGCCCTATCGTTGTCCAAGGACCCCTGGGGTCCAGTGTTTCCAATTATTATTCTTTTGGCTGTTTTGACAGCCAGTTCTGCCCGACCATTTGACTGAGGGTAGGCAGCAGACGACAGTCTGTGCTTTACAGCCCAGTCCTTTAGGAACTGTGTGAACGTGGAAGACTTGAAGGGTGGTCCACCATCACTGCTTAGTTCTTCAGGGGCTCCGTATGTCTGGAAGATGTCTCGGCAGATAGAGATTAGGCTCGATGCATTAGCTTGCCCTTGATTCAAGTGGTGTATAATGAGCCAGCCAGTTAGCCTGTCAGCACATGCAAGGTATGTTTGCCCCCCCGCATGGAATAGATCCAATACTATTTGTTGAAAAGGCCAATCGGGTGATACCGTTAAGGTGATGGGCTCCCTTGGTTGACTAGGGGCGATCCTTGAGCATTCTGTGCAGTTGGCTCTGGTAGTGCGAATCGAGGCATTCATCCCAGGCCAGTAGACTGATTCATTTGCACGGGCCTTCATGCCGACCTCACCCTGATGGGCTGAATGTAGGCTGCGGAGGATCTTTGTGCGCTGTGAAGTGGGGATTATGATTCTTTGATCCAACAGTGCTAGGTCGTTGTCAACACTGAGGCGGTGCCTCACTTCCCAGTATTCACGGATCCCTGGTGCTGTGAGAATGCGTGTTCTCGGGAATCCCTTTTGTATTGTCTTAATGAGTTCGATGTATTGTGTGTCGCTGTGTCCAGCCGCACGAATGAGGTCTGGTGAGGTCAGAGCTGTGTTGTTGTTTGCTCCAAATGTTGCCATGGTTGTTGTTGACGCGACCCAATCATCCATGTCATCAGATTCTGTCACGTCTGATTGTGTTGGTTTAGCAGGCAATACATCAAGCAGTGATTTCAATACGCTAGTTGGGTTACGGGAAACAGCATCAGAAGCTCTGTGCCATTTTCCAGGACAGTGCTGGATCGTGAATCTGTACCTTAGTGTTTTTTCTTTTAGCCTGAACAATCTGGGATTTTGAATTTTGCTCAGGTCCCTGTCCCCAAATAGTCCTTTTAGGGGTTCGTGGTCTGTGACCACTATGAGGTTGGGGCAGCCCATGACGAATATACGGCATTTCTCTAAAGCCCATGCAATTGCCGCTGCTTCACCTTCGATTGGTGCATATCTTCTTTCAGCTTCGATACAGAACCTGCTGCCAGCAAATATCAGGTGCCATCCATCAGGGCAACAGACGGGAGCTCTGTCAGTAGTGCAAGAACAATGCTTTTGTAACAGAAGGAAGCCCATTCCTTCTTTGCTCCAATCAGGAGCGAGGCAGGTGATGCGATCCTTTTCAAACGTGGCAATGCCATTCCGGACTAGGTCAACTATGACCTGTTTGGAATGTTGGAATGCGGCCTCAAGGCCCTGGTCCCAAGTAAAGTGTGAATCCCGTTTAACAAGATCACGGAAGGGGAGCATGACTGGGCCGAGTGAGTACGCCCAGGCAACCTGATTGACCAGTCCGAACCATGATCTTGCGTCAGTTAGTGTTTTTGGGATAGGGAAGTTTAGTATTGCTTCCAGCATGGGTTTAGAAGGGGTTACTCCAGAGGGTGTTATCTGGAGTCCTCCGAACTGTACTGTGTCCTGGCAGAACTGGAATTTGTCTTTGTTGAGCACGATTCCATTTTTGGCACAGTGTAGTAAGAAGTCAAAGCTGTGATAGAAGGATTCTTCGATGCTGGCATCGTAGAGTAGGGTGTCGTCCACTATTTTGACCTTGCGGGGGATATCCTTTATTATTTCATCATACCTCCGAGTGTAGGCATCTCCGGATGCAAGGTAGCCCTGTGGCATCCTGAGGTACATGAATCTACCCCATTCAGTGATAAATGTTGTCAGTGGCTGTGATTCTTTGTCTAGGGGGACAGAATGATATCCGTCAACTGCGTCTAGAACTGTTTTTTTTTTTTTTGGGTGGCACTTGTAGTGCCAGTTGGAACGGTGACTCTGTGTGGTGTGTTTCTCGTTTGCATTGAGAATTGAGGTGTTGATAGTCAATGGTCCTTCGAGGTTTGCCGTTTTTTTTTGTGGTTATCACCATCGTGCTGCACCAATCGGTAGGCATGCCAACAGGCACAGGGCTTATGATTCCCCTTCGTACGTCTTCCCAAAGAGCTTGCTTTACAGGTTCCTTGAGGTGGAAGGGTACGGGGATTGGGTTATGTCTGGCTTTAGGGGTTGCTCCTTCTTTCAGGTGTATGTGGGCGGGTGGTCCAGACATTGGTGGAAATGCTCCATTGTTCTTGAATGTCGTGTTGGAAAATTTTTTTAGGAGCCAGTTTTTGAGCCTATCGACATTGTGTTCTGTTGGAGGGAATGGGATTTTGTGGGGGCGTTCTGGTAGTTGGTTCCTGCTTGTATCAGGTTCAGTGGTGTCATCTATACCTGCAATGTTTGTATGGGTGGGTGGTTTCATGATGGGGTTTGGAAAATTCGCAGGCAATATTCCTACGTCAATACAAGCTGCTTTGCTAAAGTACAGACGCTGAATTCTATTGCATATATACAGGGCCTGCTTGGTTTTCCGTCCTTGGATTGTGAATTCGACAGGTAGCCAACCTTGGCATGTCAATGTGAAGCCTCCTGCAGCTCGGACAATCTTTCGTGATGGAATGAGGTTGTTCAGGGAGAGTCCCATTTTTTTCAGGTGTTTGGGTCCACCGAGGCATATGGTGGCACCACTGTCAGGGAAGATCATAGCTTTGATGCTTTGATTCTTTGGGGTACCCTTATTTTGTCTGGGGTCTGGTGTTGGTGAGAAGGGGGCTACGAGTGCCTCTATCTCTATAACTTGGCCTGTCCCTTCGTGTGTGTATGTACCCGTTGCTTGGTTAAATGTGATGTGTGCAATGAGTGTGTCCATGCTAGCTTCGTTGGTTTCAGAGTTTTTTGTATTTGCTCGCCATAGTTTTTTAGCTCGACACACATCTGAGAAGTGGTTGGCCTTTCTACAATAGTTGCATGTTTGACCCCATGCTGGGCATTTTAATTGCCTGGAATTCATTCCCAGGACGCCATGTTGCTGGCTACCACAGCCTATGCAGGCCAGTTTATTTGGCTCGGCTTGGTTATTGGGATGGTTGGGTTGTGACCCAGTGCATGAATTCCTCTTGATTTTTTGTTGGGCATTGCTCTTTTGTCGGCGGTACGTTGACATTCGAGCTATGTCAGGGGTGTTTGACATGGTCATTTGGTCCCTTACTGCTGATTCGAAAGCCTCAGCATGACTGATATTCTGCTCTAGGGTTTTAAGTAGTCCAGCTTTGGCCAGTAGGTCAGTTTGAAGTGCATCACTTGCTACACCTTTGATAAACTGATCCTTGATGTATATGTCAGAGAGGTCATGTTCACATGCGGGGCACATGTAACTGCAGTCTAAGGCCTTTGCTCTGAGGCGGACGAGGTAGCTCTGTATGGGTTCATCTTCACCCTGTGACATGGAAGCAAAAGTGAGGCGGTGAACGATTGGGTTTGACCTTCGTGTCACCAGTGTTTTTAGCATCCCGAGCAGTTTGCTGGGGTCGGTGCTAAAAAAATCAGGGTGAGTGCTGATGATGGCGTTTTGCGTTTCCTCGTTGGCACAATTATAGAGGTGGATGTTAGTCTGTGATTCTGGTGTCTTTGTTATCTTAACAAAGACCTCCCAATCAATTTGGAACTTTCTGAACTGTTGGGGAGTCATCTCCAGGTTGAGTTGGGGAAGCTTAGCTGTTGGTGCCTTCATGTACGATGTTTGAGGGGTAGCCTCTTTGGCTTGTTTAAGAATGCAGAGGGCTTCTCCCATTGATGTGACCCCCAGCTCTCTCAGCATAGCTCTATCCAACATCTGTAAAGTCGCAATTGTTAGTTTTTCGTTAGAAAACACTACCGCATGGGTTTTAGCCGAGGATGAGGAGATCCCTGCTTCAATGAAGTATTGCTCCCAGTCTTCAGGTTCCATTACTTTTGTTCGCAGCGCCATGTAGAATATTGGTTAACTCAGTCAAGTTTTTAAAAAAAAGAAAGACCCCCCTCAGTAATTCTGCTGAGGATAAAATACATGAATGGACACCACTCATGCAAATGAGTTGGATAGGTCCATTCTCGTGAAGTGAGCCAATCAACATGCTGCACGCATGCTGCTCATGCATTCTTTAATAAATGAGGTGAGCTCCAGCTGGCTAGCTTTTCAAGGAGACAGCCATGTTACTATTGGCTTGAAGGTGAGTGCTATTCATCGATGTTCTATATCTCCCCCTCCCCCCATGGGCAATGGTCTTTCGGGGGGGATAAGTTCTTTCAATCCAGGTTTGTTGTGTGGGAGCAGACGGGATAAAGCTCGAGCGGGTTTGGCCTGCGTTGTCACCGTTGGCTGGCTGGTACTGTTCGGTGGCAGGGGTGGCTGTGGTGCATTCTCACTGTCTGTGGTTTGCAGTGCTGGTGTTTTGCTTTCATCATCCCTTTCTAGTATTGGTGTTCCATTGGAAGGACTTAGAATTGGATGTGGGGTTACCGGGGTTCTGAGTTTCCTGAGGAATCTGCGGTTCCGCAAGGTTATCCTCCCTGATCCGTCAACTCTGATCCGGTATTGGTTGTGAGGGAGAGTTTCAATGATCTGGCCTGTTGTATTCCACCGATTGTTGTTTGTGGACTGGATCGACACTATTTGCCCCTTTAAGAGTGGGCGTAGTGTGTGGGCGGTGCGGTTGTATTTTTCTATGAGCCGGGCATTGCGCTGAGATAGGCTTTTTTCACGGTTTCGAGCCGCGGTTATCCATTCTGCATGTGGTTTGTATAATGTTGGGTGGGATGGCACAAAGTCACGCAGTCGGCGGTGGAGCAACAATTGGGCCGGGGACAAACCGATGTTTTGGATGGGCGTATTTCGATATTGCAGAACGGCTCTGGCTGCCCTATCGTTGTCCAAGGACCCCTGGGGTCCAGTGTTTCCAATTATTATTCTTTTGGCTGTTTTGACAGCCAGTTCTGCCCGACCATTTGACTGAGGGTAGGCAGCAGACGACAGTCTGTGCTTTACAGCCCAGTCCTTTAGGAACTGTGTGAACGTGGAAGACTTGAAGGGTGGTCCACCATCACTGCTTAGTTCTTCAGGGGCTCCGTATGTCTGGAAGATGTCTCGGCAGATAGAGATTAGGCTCGATGCATTAGCTTGCCCTTGATTCAAGTGGTGTATAATGAGCCAGCCAGTTAGCCTGTCAGCACATGCAAGGTATGTTTGCCCCCCCGCATGGAATAGATCCAATACTATTTGTTGAAAAGGCCAATCGGGTGATACCGTTAAGGTGATGGGCTCCCTTGGTTGACTAGGGGCGATCCTTGAGCATTCTGTGCAGTTGGCTCTGGTAGTGCGAATCGAGGCATTCATCCCAGGCCAGTAGACTGATTCATTTGCACGGGCCTTCATGCCGACCTCACCCTGATGGGCTGAATGTAGGCTGCGGAGGATCTTTGTGCGCTGTGAAGTGGGGATTATGATTCTTTGATCCAACAGTGCTAGGTCGTTGTCAACACTGAGGCGGTGCCTCACTTCCCAGTATTCACGGATCCCTGGTGCTGTGAGAATGCGTGTTCTCGGGAATCCCTTTTGTATTGTCTTAATGAGTTCGATGTATTGTGTGTCGCTGTGTCCAGCCGCACGAATGAGGTCTGGTGAGGTCAGAGCTGTGTTGTTGTTTGCTCCAAATGTTGCCATGGTTGTTGTTGACGCGACCCAATCATCCATGTCATCAGATTCTGTCACGTCTGATTGTGTTGGTTTAGCAGGCAATACATCAAGCAGTGATTTCAATACGCTAGTTGGGTTACGGGAAACAGCATCAGAAGCTCTGTGCCATTTTCCAGGACAGTGCTGGATCGTGAATCTGTACCTTAGTGTTTTTTCTTTTAGCCTGAACAATCTGGGATTTTGAATTTTGCTCAGGTCCCTGTCCCCAAATAGTCCTTTTAGGGGTTCGTGGTCTGTGACCACTATGAGGTTGGGGCAGCCCATGACGAATATACGGCATTTCTCTAAAGCCCATGCAATTGCCGCTGCTTCACCTTCGATTGGTGCATATCTTCTTTCAGCTTCGATACAGAACCTGCTGCCAGCAAATATCAGGTGCCATCCATCAGGGCAACAGACGGGAGCTCTGTCAGTAGTGCAAGAACAATGCTTTTGTAACAGAAGGAAGCCCATTCCTTCTTTGCTCCAATCAGGAGCGAGGCAGGTGATGCGATCCTTTTCAAACGTGGCAATGCCATTCCGGACTAGGTCAACTATGACCTGTTTGGAATGTTGGAATGCGGCCTCAAGGCCCTGGTCCCAAGTAAAGTGTGAATCCCGTTTAACAAGATCACGGAAGGGGAGCATGACTGGGCCGAGTGAGTACGCCCAGGCAACCTGATTGACCAGTCCGAACCATGATCTTGCGTCAGTTAGTGTTTTTGGGATAGGGAAGTTTAGTATTGCTTCCAGCATGGGTTTAGAAGGGGTTACTCCAGAGGGTGTTATCTGGAGTCCTCCGAACTGTACTGTGTCCTGGCAGAACTGGAATTTGTCTTTGTTGAGCACGATTCCATTTTTGGCACAGTGTAGTAAGAAGTCAAAGCTGTGATAGAAGGATTCTTCGATGCTGGCATCGTAGAGTAGGGTGTCGTCCACTATTTTGACCTTGCGGGGGATATCCTTTATTATTTCATCATACCTCCGAGTGTAGGCATCTCCGGATGCAAGGTAGCCCTGTGGCATCCTGAGGTACATGAATCTACCCCATTCAGTGATAAATGTTGTCAGTGGCTGTGATTCTTTGTCTAGGGGGACAGAATGATATCCGTCAACTGCGTCTAGAACTGTTTTTTTTTTTTTTGGGTGGCACTTGTAGTGCCAGTTGGAACGGTGACTCTGTGTGGTGTGTTTCTCGTTTGCATTGAGAATTGAGGTGTTGATAGTCAATGGTCCTTCGAGGTTTGCCGTTTTTTTTTGTGGTTATCACCATCGTGCTGCACCAATCGGTAGGCATGCCAACAGGCACAGGGCTTATGATTCCCCTTCGTACGTCTTCCCAAAGAGCTTGCTTTACAGGTTCCTTGAGGTGGAAGGGTACGGGGATTGGGTTATGTCTGGCTTTAGGGGTTGCTCCTTCTTTCAGGTGTATGTGGGCGGGTGGTCCAGACATTGGTGGAAATGCTCCATTGTTCTTGAATGTCGTGTTGGAAAATTTTTTTAGGAGCCAGTTTTTGAGCCTATCGACATTGTGTTCTGTTGGAGGGAATGGGATTTTGTGGGGGCGTTCTGGTAGTTGGTTCCTGCTTGTATCAGGTTCAGTGGTGTCATCTATACCTGCAATGTTTGTATGGGTGGGTGGTTTCATGATGGGGTTTGGAAAATTCGCAGGCAATATTCCTACGTCAATACAAGCTGCTTTGCTAAAGTACAGACGCTGAATTCTATTGCATATATACAGGGCCTGCTTGGTTTTCCGTCCTTGGATTGTGAATTCGACAGGTAGCCAACCTTGGCATGTCAATGTGAAGCCTCCTGCAGCTCGGACAATCTTTCGTGATGGAATGAGGTTGTTCAGGGAGAGTCCCATTTTTTTCAGGTGTTTGGGTCCACCGAGGCATATGGTGGCACCACTGTCAGGGAAGATCATAGCTTTGATGCTTTGATTCTTTGGGGTACCCTTATTTTGTCTGGGGTCTGGTGTTGGTGAGAAGGGGGCTACGAGTGCCTCTATCTCTATAACTTGGCCTGTCCCTTCGTGTGTGTATGTACCCGTTGCTTGGTTAAATGTGATGTGTGCAATGAGTGTGTCCATGCTAGCTTCGTTGGTTTCAGAGTTTTTTGTATTTGCTCGCCATAGTTTTTTAGCTCGACACACATCTGAGAAGTGGTTGGCCTTTCTACAATAGTTGCATGTTTGACCCCATGCTGGGCATTTTAATTGCCTGGAATTCATTCCCAGGACGCCATGTTGCTGGCTACCACAGCCTATGCAGGCCAGTTTATTTGGCTCGGCTTGGTTATTGGGATGGTTGGGTTGTGACCCAGTGCATGAATTCCTCTTGATTTTTTGTTGGGCATTGCTCTTTTGTCGGCGGTACGTTGACATTCGAGCTATGTCAGGGGTGTTTGACATGGTCATTTGGTCCCTTACTGCTGATTCGAAAGCCTCAGCATGACTGATATTCTGCTCTAGGGTTTTAAGTAGTCCAGCTTTGGCCAGTAGGTCAGTTTGAAGTGCATCACTTGCTACACCTTTGATAAACTGATCCTTGATGTATATGTCAGAGAGGTCATGTTCACATGCGGGGCACATGTAACTGCAGTCTAAGGCCTTTGCTCTGAGGCGGACGAGGTAGCTCTGTATGGGTTCATCTTCACCCTGTGACATGGAAGCAAAAGTGAGGCGGTGAACGATTGGGTTTGACCTTCGTGTCACCAGTGTTTTTAGCATCCCGAGCAGTTTGCTGGGGTCGGTGCTAAAAAAATCAGGGTGAGTGCTGATGATGGCGTTTTGCGTTTCCTCGTTGGCACAATTATAGAGGTGGATGTTAGTCTGTGATTCTGGTGTCTTTGTTATCTTAACAAAGACCTCCCAATCAATTTGGAACTTTCTGAACTGTTGGGGAGTCATCTCCAGGTTGAGTTGGGGAAGCTTAGCTGTTGGTGCCTTCATGTACGATGTTTGAGGGGTAGCCTCTTTGGCTTGTTTAAGAATGCAGAGGGCTTCTCCCATTGATGTGACCCCCAGCTCTCTCAGCATAGCTCTATCCAACATCTGTAAAGTCGCAATTGTTAGTTTTTCGTTAGAAAACACTACCGCATGGGTTTTAGCCGAGGATGAGGAGATCCCTGCTTCAATGAAGTATTGCTCCCAGTCTTCAGGTTCCATTACTTTTGTTCGCAGCGCCATGTAGAATATTGGTTAACTCAGTCAAGTTTTTAAAAAAAAGAAAGACCCCCCTCAGTAATTCTGCTGAGGATAAAATACATGAATGGACACCACTCATGCAAATGAGTTGGATAGGTCCATTCTCGTGAAGTGAGCCAATCAACATGCTGCACGCATGCTGCTCATGCATTCTTTAATAAATGAGGTGAGCTCCAGCTGGCTAGCTTTTCAAGGAGACAGCCATGTTACTATTGGCTTGAAGGTGAGTGCTATTCATTGATGTTCTATAAACCCGTCTAAAGTTATTTCCTACTTCGGGGTTAGGGTGTCTTGTTTCTTGTATCTTCATACTTACATTTTTGCTTAGTTGCTTAATTGTTGATTTTTACGATCATATCGAATTCTAATATTCTATTAAACAAATGTATTTGAGAAATAAAGGTGTATTACGATACCAGGTGTAAGGGAATCTGGGAGTTAATGTCAATTAGGGTGTACTCCAAGCCTCAGAGTTCCCAAAATTCTATATGTATGTGGATATGTGTGTGTGTTTGTACGTTTGTGTGTTTGTGTGTGTCTATTTGTTCTTAGAGTTCAATATTTTTTTCAAACATGCCGATTTACTAAGCTCAATCTTACCAAATAGACTAGACAGGTGTTTATTTAGAGTGTTGAAGGGTTGTGTGAAAGCTGTTACATTTTTGTCCATCAGCTGATTGTTCAAATTATTTAGCTCAAATTTGGAATCCATAATGTTGTCCTCGTCTCTACTTCAAACAATCTTTGTCATTTTTATTGCACAAAAATATCTTGAGAAAAGTTTGTTTTTTCATAAATCGGCGAATAAACTTATCTTACCAAAGCATTCTTACATATATATATATATATATATATATATATATATATATATATATATATATATATATATTTATATATATATATATATATATATATCTTTGGAAGAGTTGGATAAGAGTACTTTGATCCATAAAATAATAAAAGGATTAACCTCTAGCAATTATAGACCGATAACTTGTCGACCTCTGAATTAGAAAACCAAAACAGCAAAGTATAAGACAGAATATATATTGCTCACTAGTATGCCAAGGAATGTGAATGGAAGAACATAAACGATGTCTTAACGGAAAAAAGGGAAACAGCAGGTTTAAAGTAAATTGATCAACATAAAATCAAAGCGAGAAAAGGATGACGGAAAATTGTTGCTATGGCAATGACTGACTAGTAAAAACCACATGACATCGCAACCCTATATAGATTGTCGGAAAACATGCACAATATCCGACAAAGTCATAAAATTCAACGAGGAAGCCATGAAAATCGGGGAGTAGAAATTGATAACAGGAGTCAAAAACTTCAGCTGAAGTGAAAATCCAAAAGTGCATCTTCTGGGAAGAAACGCTGTCACCATTAGGATTTGTTATTTTAATGAAGCCATTTAATTACATATTTAGGAAATTTAACATCACAAAATATATACACAGACGACATCAAGCTGTTTGTCAAAAGTGAAAATGAATTGTAGACTCTGAAACAAACAATCATAGTATACAAGAATGGATTTTGGTTTAAAACAATGTAGCATGCTCTTGATGAAATCTGGAAAAATAAAACTAAAAATAATGGAAGGAACATAATTTCCGAATCAGGAAAGCATTAGGGCGCATTATGGAAAATGGAAATCACCATTACTCTGCAATAGTGGAAATGAACACCATCAAAGTAAGGGCTCTAAAAGAAAAAAAATAATAAAAGAGTGTCAGACGAACAGGAAAATATCTGGTAACCAAGTTCTTCTGTAGAAAACTCATCAAAGGAATAAACATCTATGAAGTAACCCATGTAAAATATTCGGGACAATTCTTTAAAGGGACAAAGGGAGGACTCAGAATTATAGACTATGGGACAAGAAAGTTTATGACGATGCACGAGGTCTTACATCCGTGAGATGACATAATCATATTTTACGTGTCAAGAAGAGGAAGAGAAAGATGATGCAACAGTATGTAGACTCGAGGATTGCACAGAAAAAAGTCAACGAAGGACTAATTCTGACAACCAATGACAGCACTGACAATATAAACTCAAAGGAAACAGTTACAAAATCCAGGGAACAGAAATGGAGAGAAAAATAACTATGGATATTTTAAACGGCGTACTGGCGAAATCTTCGATAAGAAGACCTGCATATATCTAAAAAAAAAAGGTGGGGAAACTTTAAGTGAGAAACTGCATTTCTTCCAATTGTAACAAAAGACAACACCATAAAGATCACTTATATTGAATCCGAAATCGATAAAACGCAACAGAATAGCAAGTGTAGATTATGTGATGATAGAGACGAAACGGTTTACCACATAAAAAGCAAACGTAACAATCTAATGTGAAAGGAGAATAAGACAAGACTCGACGACGTGGGGAAAATAATCCACTGAGATTTGTACAAAAAACTGAACAATGAACATACTAAGAACTGGTATATGACTAACCAAATTTGTCCAACTGAATAGATATTAATTTCACCAGGATTTTGAGATACAAACAAATCACCTAATCCTCACCATAAATATTTCACATAAAAGGAAAACCTGCCCTACAGTGGAATTTGCCGTTTTAGCAAACAAGAGAAGAAAAATCAAAGAGAGTGAAAAAGGAGACAATAACTTATACCTTGCTAGAGAACTAAGAAATATGTGGATCATAATAGTGGCGGGTATACCAGGTGTTATTAGAACGGTACCTAATAACTGGAAAAGAGCTGAAAGATTTGGAAATTGGAGGATCAATCAAAACCATCATTCATATTGAGCTCAACCAGAATATTGAAAATACTTTCAGCGCAAACGAGTAGCTAACGCTTTTATTTAAAACATTCAATAATAATAATAATAATAATAATAATAAGAAGAAGAAGAAGAAGAAGAAGAAGAAGAAGAAGAAGAAGAAGAAGAATTTAAATGAATTAACGGATCGCAGAATTATTATGATACAATTTAGTTTAACGTTTGCATTATACCCCACTTTGAAGTATATAAACAAAAACCTCACACAAAATAAATCACTAGGTCCGAGGATCAAAAAGCTGGTTCCCCTAGTCGAGGGTGAACCGAAGACTCATTTTTCAATAGCTCCCACACCAAGGGGTAGGGGAGGGTCCAACCTATTTCCTTGGATTGTTCCAGTTTACCGTTGATACGTACCTTATAATCCTGAGTGTTAAACAAGGAAGCATCAAGTAATATTTTTAAGTCTTAGAATGACTCGAGATGGCATTGAATCCTGATCTCCCGGATCATTGGTGAATAATCTGCACAGTAGCCCAAAACGTGGAATTAAGACCAAAGGTTGGTTACTTTGGAGAAGCTATTCTTAGATTAACATACTCTCTATCAGCCTTTGGGTAACTTACTGGACGAAATTTCTATAAAAATATTACAAAGTAGTTCTTGAAATCCTGAATTTGGTGTTCTGTTGAAAATATATTACAAATGACTTAATCAATTCCCTTAGAATCAGAACGTATTCAACTAACATTACCACTCAATCACATAAGATTAGTTTTCAAAAAGAGTTGACTTATAGTTAGAATTGGCACATTTTCAAAAATTAATCAAATACATTCTCGCCTCATCATGCACGTTTTAATGACGTTTTAGATATCAGGAGCAGTATGCTGTTTACGGTCAAAACCCCGATTACTGCTCATGTTTACTTTATAAACCTATTTATACAACTTAGAGAAATGCAGATATTAAGTCTGCTATGGTATCATAATAAAACTTATTCTTGGCGTACACCCCCCTAAAAAATTACATTTTGATGAATAGTTTAGAGGAAAATTGGAAATGTAAATGGTTTTCTTCATAGAACTCGTAATCATAGAATGTGGAAACGGAAGGAAAAAAAAAACTCACACATGTGCTGAGAATGAGTAAAGGGGAAAAGAATGAGGAGGAAAACCTTTTGAAAAATATACAGAGAAAATAATACATACTGAGTAATGGAAAGAAGAAGATGAAGAAGAAGAAAAAGAAGAAGAAGAGCAACAACAACAACAAGATAGGAAGTGAATAAGGTAAAGTTGAGGTCATTTCTATTTTACTGAACGCTTGATGTTTTAATGTACGATACACTAAAATGCAACATTCATGATGTGTGAGACTCAAACGTAAGTACTTCCTCTCCTGTTATCAGGTTGTATTCCCCGGAGACTGAGAAGTTTTATTGCATCATTTCATTTTCTGCATCGAGGAAGAAGTATTCTCCGAAGCAATTTTAAATTGTCAAAAAAACAAAACAAAAAAAAACAACAACAAAAAAAAAAGGAAAATAAATAAACGATTTAAATAAAACTGTACTACGTAGAAAAAAAGAAACAAGTAACATACTCTAGGCTTAAAATAAATGTAAATGAAATGTAGATGCACGCATGCGCACAACAAAATACATTTATGAATAAATAAGCTTTAGCAAAAAATTGAATATCCATTTTAAAAGTGAAATATAAAAGGAGTCGGTTTCGCTGAATAAACGTACTTAAATACCACTCTATTAAACACTCAAGATTTACACTCCTACATCAATACAATATATATATATATATATATATATATATATATATATATATATATATATATATATATTTCTGATAGCTACCACCTTCGTCAACGAAAAATACTGTGAGTCATGGTTGCACTCACTGCTATTAAATGATTCTTAATAATTAAACCTGAAATATAATTGTTTCAGAATTCATATTCACTTTCTTCTGAGAAACCATTTCATCATCCTTCCGTCATTAAAGTTGAAGGTCCAACAGTTGCTGTCAGAATTTAAAAAAATACATAACGTCTTAAAGTCGCTACAATTTATCTACAACACCGAGGTGTAAGGGATAGGCAGATTTCCCTGGATGGTATACTTTACCCTTGATATATATATAGCTTATAGTCCTGAGTGTTAAGCAGGGACGTATCAAGGACAATTTATTTAGTTTTTGGAAAGACTAGAGAAGGAATCAAACCTTGGTGTCAGGAGCAATTGGCGGAAACTCTACGCATTTGGCCAATGGTCTTTTGCACATAATTGTATTGTTTCAAAAATACTTACATAATATTATCATATTGTTCTCTTATAATTTTCTAGTATGCCTATGTAATAATTTGCAAGCAGAAAAGATACTTGTTATAATTTCTGCATGCATCGTCTTATCAATTGATATTTTTTATTTATTTGTTCATCTTTTTTTTTTAATTTTTCCTGTTTACACAATCAAAGGTTTATCGATCCTTCCGTATATGAACCTGTCTTTCTTTATCAACATTCAACATATATATATATATATATATATATATATATATATAATTGCATGGAAGCTTGTCAGCAATCTCAATTTCATGCCATTTTATAATCGACAATCATCAGGCAGAGAACGATAGATAATGAAAAAATCGAAAAAATCAAAAAGTACGATAAAAAACAATAAAATGGTGAACAATTCTTCCTCTATGTGTGTGTGGAGAGTGTATGCGTGTGTTTGTGTTGGTTATGTTTGTTTATTATTTCACGTGGACGTATGTGATATTTAGTTTATGTGTATATGAAGATACATGCACCGCATGGTAAATTTGACGTTGTCTCCTGGATGTATGAGACGTGATGTGTAACCAAAGTCATGGATATATATATATATATATATATATATATATATATATATATATATACTGATTTTTTTCAAAAACAGGAATAGTTATCGACACTACGAGATTGCTTGCAAATTATTACATAGGCATACTAGAAAATTATAAGTGAACAATATGATAATATTATGTAAGTATTTTTGAAACAATGCAATTATGTGCAAAAGACCATGGCCAAATGCGTAGAGTTTCCGCCAATTGCTCCTGACACCAAGGTTTGATTCCTTCTCTAGTCTTTACAAAAACTAAATAAATTGTCCTTGATACGTTCTTTCTTAACACTCAGGACTATAAGCCATATATATATATATATATCAAGGGTAAAGTATACCATCCAGGGAAATCTGCCCATCCCTTACACCTCGGTGTTGTAGCAATTGGAAAGCGAGACTTCGAGTCGCCCTCGGCTACGGTTGCCAAATTCTTTGATTAGTATTAGTATTAGCTTGAAATACACGAGAAAGAAAACCTATGTGTAAGTAATGGATAACTACTATTCAAATACTATAAAAATAGTCACTTTATACAATATTATGGCTTATTTCGTATTCATATTATTTAGAAAGAAGCGTACTTTTTAAGGCTACACCTGTTTAAAGAAAATCATTATTTGTCGAATGAAAGTACATCATTGTTTGGGAAAATTTCTTTAAAAAGATTTATTCAACAAGCAATAATCAAACAATCGTTGCCATGCCGTAAAAACAAACAACAAACACACTTATTTACTTGAATATAAATTCTATCATATTGTCTTCTGAGCGAATATCCGTTATGAATGAATTTACAAATCTGAAGAATATTTCGTGTTTGTCTGGTTTATACTAAAATTGAAATCTCTCTAAAATCAAGTGTGTGTGTGTGTGTGTGTGTGTGTGTGTGCGTGTGTGTGTGTGCCTGTGTTCAAACCAATTTTTTTCTTTTAGCATATAGCAGAATAATCAGTGTGCCAAATGAACTCGAAATAACTTTTGTCAAGTTTGGAATTCAGCCTTTTTTACTGGTTTCAGCACCAAAGTATCATTTACACAAAGATAGAATGCATCACAATCCCACACTGTTTTTTAGTTTGTTTGTTTGGGCTCCATGGTATAACACCTTTTGCAGGTTATCTTATAGAAATATATTTTTATACAAATAAACAATTCTATTTCAAACAATTCAGTTTAGTACAAGCACATAATTTAATTGTTAAAATCATATCTCTTTCAAGCTATTCGGTTTAGTCAAACTATTCCAATTCAAACAATTCAATTTCATCATTGTGTCACGCTGCCAGCATTGATCTCCCTGACCCTGTCTCGACACTCGTCTCTATCGTCCATCGCTCCCGGGAGGTCTTTAGGGCTATATCCGGTATCGGCACAGAGCTGTCGGTTATAGGATATAGTTCGTATTCCTACCTTTGCTCGACCATGTGAAGGGGTCCACAGATGTATGTCGCTTATGAATTCGTCCCTATTTCTGCAGCAGTGTCCCACATATCTGGTTCGACTAACTTTGATAGTTTTCATGATGGGTGTTAGGTGGCCGTGTAGCTGCTGTTTTTGGGGTTCGCTTCTAGTACTTGTTCTGTATTGCTCACAGCATTCATGTGTAATTGCTGTCAGGCTTTTACGCATATGCTTTGTAAGCATCCATGTAGATCATCTAATCAGCATTATCGACAGAACGCTGCTTGAGAAAACCTGCGTTTTATTTTATCAGACAGCTCTGACTTCCATATGACGGATAGCCAATCTTTAGCTCTCTATGCATTTGCTAGTTTCGTGTTGATGTCATTTTCGGTTGATGAGACACTGCTTTCTTGGTAGGTGAACTTGTCCACTACTTTTAGAGAACTACCATTTAGTGTGGAGATGTCACCTTTTTGATTAAAGCATATGTATTCCGTCTTGTCTGCGTTGACATGGAGGACTATGTCAGCAGCTGCTCGTTCCAAACTATGTAGCAAGGATTCGGCTTGAGCGGTTGTATTTGCCAGAAGCGCTATGTCATCGGCTTAGTCCATGTCCGTAATTGTTTGTTCGGGGGTATCTTCTGCTTCTTTCCTTTGCCAGCTTGAAACCGTTATTTCATTATATCAATTTACCTTTTAAGCACGTAGTCTAGGTAAATGTAAAACATGTATGGGGCTTATGTGTCCCTTTGAAGATCACCTGTTACAATATCGAATTCGAGTCTCCATCCGGGGAGCGGACATTTACTTTCATGTTTTTATATATAATCATTACGGCTGCGGGGGTTTCTTTGCGTAGGCCGAAGGCGAGAAGCATTTGCTCTATCTTCCTTCTGTGTATGGAGTCAAAGGCCCAGGAGAAGTCGACGAATAATATTGTTGCGTGAAATTTTTTTTTACGTATACCTTCTAGAATTCGACAGATATCCAAAAAAAAATGTATATCGTGGATTGATTTCTCTGAAAGCATCTAGTTTTCTTTCAATGTGTCTTCTCAATTTTGGGTTCTGTGTGGTTGCGTAGTAGAGCATTGGAGATCTTGGCCGCTATGTATGTAAGGGTTATACCTCGGTAGTTCTTGTCTATTCTGAGGACACCTGTCTTGGGGAAGGGGAAAATGCATCCCTTTGTCAATCCTTCTGTTGTGTTTTGGATCTATACGGCATTACAGTGTCGGAGCAGTATGTCATCGAATTCTCTGTGGGTATTTCATCAAGCACTGATGCTTTTCGATTTTTAATTTTCTTTCTAGTAATTCAATTTTCTCTTGCGTAAACTGTGTTAGTTTGATGTCTAATTAACTACTTATAATTTTCGTGATTGGTTTAGGCTTCACTTTCGGTAGTTCTCCGCGTAAATTCTGGAAATATTGTTTCCACAGGTGTACTCGATCTTCTTGCATGGTAGCTTTTAGTTTAGCTTTCTGCTCATTTTGTTTACCGCCTACCACGCTATCCCAGATTGTCTACCTTCAACCGAGTCTCTGATTTTATTGATCTGATTTTGTATGTATTGGGTTTGTTCTTTAAGGTATATGTTAGCTAATTTATTTTGCGCCTTCTTTAAAGTTTAAAGGCATTGATATTGGTTGTGTTCCTCCTATAGCATTTGGAAGTAGATTTCACGTATTCACGCTTTCTTCTAACCGTTAATATCTATGGAGCTCTATGTTTAACTCTTTGTTTAGTTATTAGGTATTCTACAGCCGCCTTTACGTGGACATTGAAAAAAAAACATGTTTCTCATTAGGAGTGGGAGTTTCTGACATATGAAGTGCATCGAATTTGTTTCTTAATGTAAAACGTTAGTTGAACTCTGTCAAACATAGAGTGTATTTGCCCAGTATTTTGTTGCAGCTTTCATTTTTTAACACTGTCCGTCCATTTTAATGTCACCTGGGGTCCTAAATCTTTCCTTTTTTTATACAGATATACACGTGTTTTCAAGCGATTGGAGGTGGGAAGGGTCATTCAATTATTCCGTTTTGTAAGAATATAGTTTTTGTTTACACACAATTAAATGTCAAAATAGATCTATTTCGAAGAATTCAGTTTAGAATAAGTACCCAGTCTATATGTCAAAACAGTTCTATTTTAATCAGTATAGCATAAATATGCAGTTTAAATGCAAAATCAGTAAACTCGCCTGGGGCTATAGAATACACTGACTGCACCTCTGCAGAGGGGTAAGACCCCCCCAAACGAGTGTCCTGGATATGACACTAAACAATCTGATGGTGAGGTTCCAGCAGTGCAGGAGCTTTGGGGAATGAGGAGTACCCCTTCATTGACATTGCTCCTAGGCCCACTCTGGCCCGGAGTGGTAGCACCTGACAGGGCCCTATCTATGGGTTAAATAGAACTAACTGCATACTTATGCTAAAATGAATTGTTTGAGTAAACTGAATAGCTTGAAATAGAAAGGTTTTGACAATTAAACCGTACTTACATTTAAACTACGTGATTATGCTTAACTGAATTATTTGAAATAGAACTGTTTTTGACATTAAAACTGTATTTACAATTAACTGAATTGTTACATGTAACTGCTTGAATAGTTAGAAATAGAAATGTTTTTGACAAACTGTGTATTTATGCTTAATTGAATTGTTTTAAATCGAACAGGTTATTCACATAAAAATGGATTTGGCGTTAAATAACCTACAAAGGTTGATATGCCATAAAACCCAATAAACCAAACCAGTAAACTCGCGAAACCACCATTTAGTTCTATTTGACCCATATATAGGACCCTATCTAAATGGACCTCTAAGCGATGGCAAATGTTGGATGCTCTGCAAACCCCAAAGCTCCAGCATTACGGGAACCTCACCATCAGATTGTTTCGTATCTTATCTAGGACACCCGTTGGCGCGGAGGGGGTCTTACCCTTCTGCAGAGGTGCAATCAGCGTATTCTATCACCTCAGCCGACTTAGCAACAACATTTTTGTTGGGTTTCCATGTTCCACGAGACTGTCGTCATCTGATAAAGGCTTTGTTAACCGGAAATCTATTATTCTTTGAAATATTTTTTATTAAGATTTTTTAAAGCAAGTGTATACATTACCAACACACAAATACACAAACAAATATATATATATATATATATATATATATATATATATATATATATATTCAAATATTTATTTATATATATACGTGTGTGTATATATACGTGTCGGTATGTGTTTGCGTGTGTGTTTGTTCATATATACGTATGATAAAAGTGTTAATTAAATAACCATGAAAATTTTAAGAAGTAGGATTTAAGAACCTGAAGTAGCTCAGCCACAGAGAGCATGATGAATAGAAAAGCAGCATTAAATCTTTTTTCGAATTTCTGCAGCAAAACTCCCATTAATTTTTTTCTCATGTCAGAACATATTTGCGTGAATCACGATGCTTTCTCAAAGATAAGAAGAACAAGCATTATCAATGTATTTTTTAAAGCAACTCGAATTTTGTTTGAAAATGCCCGTATAACTAAAAGCATATCGTTACATTAAAAAGAAGACCACACACACACACACACACACACACACACATATATATATATATATATATATATATATATATATATATATGTGTGTAATAATTTATTTGTTGATGATTGTAAGTAAAAGTAAGTTGGCGACCATAGTCGAGAGTGACGCGAGGGCTCCCTTTTGAATAGCTTGTTTACCCTTGATCCATACCTTAGAGAACTGGGTATTAAGCATGGCAGCACGAAGTACAATTTATTTAGTCCTAAGTATGACTCGATCTGGAATTGAACCGCAGTCTTCCGGGCCACTGGCGAACATTTTAACCGCTAGGTCAATAGACTGGTTATTGATAATTGTGAAGGGGCTTAAAAATGTTATTTTTAATGAAGACTTCTGCGATCATATATTTTTTAAAGAAATAATTTAATGATCATTATATCAAGATGAACTCATCTCTCTCTCTCTCTCTCTCTCTCTCTCTCTCTCTCTCTCTGTATGTATACATCCCGAAATAAGACCATCCTCAAAAATGAAGAAAAGGATATTGTTTACAATCCTTAAATTATGAAAATCAGATATATGAGAGATAAGTTTAAGAGATATTTAAATTTAAAATAAGAACTTTTAATTTATCTTCATATGTATATTAGCATTCATGCTAAATTCTGAAATTTATTTTTAATATGAATATAAAACCACTTGTAAAATCTAAAGAGAAAAGGACTTAATCTAACTGAAAAAAAATATACATATGAAAGCTATTAACACTGCAATACTTAAAATAATAAAAACAAAAATGGCTAAAGGAATTAAATTAACTGAATTTTAAAAAAAGCGATATTATAACTCTGGAAAGAGTTGGAAATTTTCAGAGATAGATTTTAAAGGCCTTAGGATGAAGTAAAGCCGTTATCTGCAATCACTTGAAAATCCAAACAAGTATCGAACAAGAAAACCGACTTGCAGACCAGAAAAAATATCGCAAGTCAAGAGAATTGTTTACAAAGTAAAAGAAAAAAATCAACATCAATATTATTGAAATCTTTTGTGGATGCTCCTTGCAGTACTAGAACAAGTAGGAGGTGTTTAAACAAAGAAAATTCAAGCATAACAAAAGAATTCAACGTCCAGTGTTAACTATGGAGCACAAGCAGAAATGACTGGAATATTAAAACATGAGTGCTTAAGAATAGCGTAAAGTTGTTTTCTCGGACGAACAGAAATTCATTTTAGACGGTTCAGATGGATTTCTGAAGTACTTGCACGCAAACATTTTCCAAAAGAAAATTACTTATGAAGAAATAATGCTGGAAGATCTCTCATGATCAGGAAAGGGGCTTCTCACCTTCAAGAAAACTTAAAATCCAATTTCTCGACAAAAAGTAGCAGATTATGTGATGATACTAAATGACTTATCTTTCGCACAGGAAGGACGTCGTATTTGTGAAGAAGTGTGGATTTTTCAGCAAGATAATGCTGCTATCTTCAATGCATCAATAAGAAAGAAGTACTGGCTTGAACTAAAAATAAGACTTCTTGATCACCCAGTCTGCTCTCCAGACCACAATCCTATTAAAAATGTGTGAGGATTGATTGTCGCAAAAGTTTATGAGGGAGGTCGACAGAACTCAACAATTTCTACACTCAATCTTGGACGCATGGGAGAAAATACACTTGGTTCAACTTCGGGAACTAGATTTATAGTATGCCTTCTCAATTTTTTGAGGTTATTAAAGCTGACTTCAGATCTACATACAACATATTAAATAAAAATTGTCTTTATATTCTATAGTTCTGCTCATTGGTCTTATATTTATGTCAAAACAACATTTTAGAATTAACCATGAATACTATTATTCATATAAAAAATGAATTGAAATTTATTCATATCAAGTGACTTTATGCCATATCATTCATATATCTGATTTTCATAATTTAAAAATGGTGAACAATATCTATTTCTTCTAATTTATGGGGGATCTTATACATTTTTCCTGGGGCATATATATATATATATGTGTGTGTGTGTGTGTGTGTGTGTGAGTGAGGAAAGATAAATTGATAGATTTAAGTAAAAGATGAGTAAACCTGGTTTCATTTATTTAATATATATATATATATATATATATATGTGTGTGTGTGCTTAAGTAAGTAAAGTTAGCGACCATAGTCGAGGGTAACCCGAAGGCTCCCTTTTCGATAGCTACTACACTAATGTGTAGGGGAGGGCGCTACTCCTTCCCTGGATTGCTCTACTTTACCCTTGATCCGTACCTTATAATGCTGAGTGTTAAGCAAGGAGGCATCAAGTACCATTTTTTGAGTCTTTGGTATGACTCGACCTAGGATTGAACCCAGGTCTCCCGGCCCATTGGCGAACACTCTAACCCCTAGGCCAATGTCCGGTTAGTACTAAATAAATCAGTTTATGCAAAAGAAGATTCTCAGAAGCTTTAAAATTTAAATCCGTATTTTTGCATATTTACCAATTGCTTCCTTCGTTTAAGATCCAATAATTTCATTGGGTAGGTAATAATATATAATTTGATTTGCAAAAATTTATCGGATCAAAACCCAAACTATTTAAGAAATATTTTCCTTTCGAAATTATTAAAATACATTTTGTAAGCAATCATAATCATAAATCCACTTTTCATTTAATTTGGAGCCTTATTAATAAAGCGATAAATTACGATCATATTTCGTATGTAATATAGATTTCTACTCAATCGATGCTCATATCGTATTTATTTCTATTGAGTCAATTTCCCTTATTTTACAGCATTCAATTCCTTAAGAAATTATGAAATTTCTCAGACCATTTTCTAGAAACAAAAATATATTGTACTGATGTACTTCACAAAAAGGTGCTTGCGTAATATAGCATTCTTTATAGCAGACTATTATCACTTAACTTTCCATAAAAGTATTCCCGTAAAATATGTCAAAGCTCTATTAAAAATGGGAACTTAAAATTAATGCATCTTCGACAAACTCTACACTTATTATTACAATATTTGGGCATACTGACCCTTTAACAAACATTACCTTTCCTTATGAAGAAAAAGTTTTTGTTCTCAACAAACTTTTAAAAGAAATTAATTTTATTAAAAATCTTTTTTAAGTAATCATGTACACCTTTTCCATATATATATATAGTCATCCACAGACAGACTGTTTCGATCTATCAAAACTCTTCAGTGTGGCGAGAGACGTAGGACGCTTGAAGCCTGGATAGAAACCCGTCCAACTTTATGTTAGACTTAGTATCAGACCGCTCGGGCAACAAGCGTACCAAATTGTCTAAGGGAGTTTTTTTTATACCAAGGGAAATTCGAAAATTGTCTAACCTAATTTTGATGATAGTTTCAATTCGAAGAATATGTTACAATTTCTAATTTAAAACAATAAACTATCGAACTCCATTTCTTTTTTGTTTTCTTATTTTTGTTTCATATGCTTTTTCTTTAAATATATCGTATGTTTTTCCTTCTTGTCCCAATTACATAAATACTTTAAGAATTGCCCTAAATCTGTAATAAGAGGATGTTAAACATTTTTATTCTATTTTGATAGAAATATCCACTCTTCAAGTTTTTCAGCAAGCAAGTAAAGAAAAAATTATATAAGATGTTTTATTGTCTTTAATTAATTTAATTAACTCCTAATATGATTTACTCTTGAGAATTATATATTTCCTCTTAGAGAATCGATGTCTTTTAGAAAATTTATTGTAGCCCTCAGCAACTAGAGACAATAGTCACCAAACATGTTTTTTTTTCCTTATATCTATCAGTACAATATTTCCCAATATACACATTCAACATTATATATATATATATATGTGTGTGTGTGTGTGTGTGTGTGTGTGTGTGTGTGTGTGTGTGTGAACAACTTGATAATACATATGCAATGAGCAGGTATTTGGCAGAATATTTGAGTTTAATGTCGAAATATTATGTTGATTTGCTGAAAAATTTTGCCATGCAGTAAAATAAAATCACATTCACAGTTCAATGGGTAAATTGCCAGCATTTTAAATTCATCATTTCACGCATGTTTACTATTTGCTACTGGTTTTGCTTACCACCCAGCAAACTAAAGTCAGTTCGGCACTGTCGGGGGAAAAGCATTATCATGACTATTCATACCACCACAAATTTCGAAAAGGCAGATTGTACTGTTGGCATTCACGTTGACAGCTCCTGAAGGAAGAGTGTTCAGCAGTCAATCATTGGATAGATTCAAAATCGTATTGATTAGATACAAAAACCCAGTTCATGTCTTGGTATGTGGGGTGGCCACTACTGATAGTGTAATTAAGCCTTCACTCATCGTCCCACTCGGCCTCAGACACATCAGGAAGGTATATATCAGGTGCCAGGATGAGAGAGAGAGAGAGAGAGAGAGAGAGAGAGAGAGAGAGAGAGATGCCTGGACTCGAGACAGTAGAAATTAGAAGACCCTAAATCTAACAATAGGATTCTACGTTATGCTACACAAGCAGAAGAAACCAGTCTTAGCTGTCAAGAAATTTATATGACTATATCATTACTAACATCTGGTCGACTAACTCCCCTTATAGCATTAATATGGGCGCGGCGCGGTTGAGCGAAAAACCAACAAAGCTCTGCGAAATACTAAATATGAACCGAAGGAAAAGATAACAGCAAAGAAAGGCTAGCAAGAGATTTCGAAGTAGTCTGAAGGGCATGGCTGAAGCTTTCAAATAATGTCCCCAAAATCACCATTCATACTATGCTCCATAGAGCAGTATGTAAAGAAGCATCTATAACTGCGTAACCATTTCGGCTAATGATTGCATTGCACAGAAACTAACAATTACCAAGCGCCATTAAATCTGGGTCTACTTTTTCCTAACTCAGGTGGCAGCTAATACATTACATGGGATCTCTAAACACAACGTATGTGTCAGTATTTCCCAATTTTGGGTCATTTGAAAAATCTATGGAGAATATATATATATATATATATATGTATATATATATTGTGTGTGGTTGACTCTATTTCATTTGGAGGTGGTTGTGACAGACTAAATGAGGTGCAATTTGGACAGTGCTCTGTGGTAGAGTGACTATATATTAATAAACAGTAGCGTGTTCGGCAATGGTCCAGGAGACCAAGGTTCAATCCCAGGTCGAGTCTTACAAGACTCATGAATCGTACTTGATGAAGTATTACTAAGCACTCAGCACTAAGGATCAAAGGTAAAATGGATCAGCAGTATGGATCACCGGTAAAATGAATCAATCAAGGGAAAAAAGTAACGCCCTCTCTTGCACTTTGTTGTAGTATCAATTGGAAAGAGAACCTTCGGGTCACCCTCGACTAAGGTCGCCACCTTTACTTATTATCCTTAGTAAAAGATTGGAAATTTCTACTTGACTCGGGCCTGGCAAGCTTACATATACAACCACTCCATTTAAGAGTGCACCTGAAAGCAATGGTGATGTATGATTACTCCACATTTCCCAAACTCTAAGACTGTAACCTCTTTATCAGATGAAGTTTAATATCATATCCAGAACACTAAATGGTTTCAAGTATTGCTATCCAACCCTAATAATCCTAAAAAAACATTTTTTTTTCAAACAAATTGTTTCAGGAATTGCTAATATTAATAATTCTTTGAAAAATTATCATATTTTGCTCACAGTTAAAAGGTTTCACCAATTGTAACTGACTACATAGTTGTATTCAGCCGATAGAGAGAGATTAATTAGTACTACCACAGCCGGGTAGAGAAGACATGGGACTTACGGCTATGAAAATGGCATTCACATTCTATAATGGTCCAGATTTGATTCTCACCATCAGATTGTTTAGTATCCTATCCTGAGCACTTATTATGTGGGTCCTGATCCTCTTCAGTGATACAATGAACGTATTCTACAGCCCCATCCTCGTGGTCTGATATACATATATACACACACACATATATATATATATATATATATATATATATATATATGTATATTTATATATATAATTGACCATAGTAGACATTTTTTGTCTACATATTATTGTTAACCCTTTCGGATTGCGGTAATGATCTTATGATATTCGGCAGGAATTGGTTGATAAATCTTCCATAATTATTTATTTCTTTGAGCCATCAGTCGAGGAGGATGTATTACAAAATGATGTAACAATTGTATGTACATTGCCACTTTGTAAGAAGATCTTCTGCACTGTTGCAGTGTGTAGCGTTTAATTTCAAATTTGTTTCTATAAATCGCGTCAGTAGATAAAGACGTTTAAGTACATTAGCACTGGTTTCAAAATTAAATCTGTCAAGTTTGTACTGTATTTTCCTAATATGCAGTGGCTCAAGAATCTGTGGTTTTTGCTTTTTATTTTTATTTTCTAATATTTTTGTTTTCGGTGAGAATTTTCCGTTATTTTTTAATGTTTTTTAAATGCTGTGCTATGGAACTTATATAAGAAAGTTGCGCTTGTAAGTCTTCTCAATATGGTAGTTAAGGTTAAACCAACATATATATCATTATTTTCAGAGATACAATCTCCTAAAGGACATTTAAATTGATATATGGCGTTGTTTTTTTTTTGCAAAACTCCTCTTGAGGGAGAGGAATTATTTTTAATGACTAAGTTGGATGTTTTAAATTTATTATAATGTATTATAAGTATTATTTTTTTTTATTTTGATCAGTGAAGAATATGTTTCTATGAATCAATTTTTTAAATATTTTTTTCATCTGATTTATAATTGTAGTGCATTTGGTTACAGTAAAAAGTTTGATATATTTCTGTTGACTATATTTTTTGTTGGCTAACATGTGTAATCATACGTTTAATTTGTTTATCAACAATATAGCTAGGAAATCCATTATTGATACTATTTACCAACCCCTCCGCTCGGGCAGGATATGACACAAGGTCAATTTCTAAGCGGAGTTTAACAGGTTTGAATTCAGAGTTTTCCTTTTCCTAGACTAGTTGCCTAACCAAGGCTGAAAAATCTAGTCTGTCCTACTATTTACCCATAGTTGAAGGGAGAATAATTGGATTCATACCTTTCTCAAGGGTATTAATGCTATGTGAAATGCAATCAGTCTCGTCCAGGATTTGAACTCGTGTCGCCGTGTCCATTTCCTACGATGATAACGACTACACCACGGGCACCTCCATAAAACCCATTATTGATGAGAGCATGTTTTATATTTTCTACCTCTTTGAAAAATATTGTTTTGGAGGAGGTGATCAGTTTGGCACAGGATTATTAATAATTGTTTGTTTTTTTAATATCTGAAGGGACATTCACTTTTAAGGTTGAGGGTACCGGAGTTATTATTATAATTCCTCATTATAGCTTTGCAAGAAAACAACGTCCTATATCAATGTAAATGTCCTTTAGGAGATTGTATCTCTGAAAATAATAATATATATGTTTGTTTAACTTCAACTACCCAATCGAGGAGACTTACAATGCACTTTTCTGATAGAAATTACATAGCATAGCATTTAAAAATTATTCAGGCCCAGCAACAGAATTACGGAAAATTCTTTCCGAAAACAAAAATATTAGAACATGAAAATAGCAAACAAAAACCACAGACTCTCGAGGCTCTACATTTTAGGAACATAAAACCAAATATAACACTTAATTTTCAAACCATTACAAATGTACTTAAATGTCTTTAACCACTGACGCTATTTATAGAAACAAATTTGAAAAGTAAACGCTACACACTGCAACAGTACAGACGATCTTTTTACCAAGTAGTTATAAATATACAAAAGTTATATAAGTTTTGAAATACATCTCCCCCCACTCATTATGCCCAAAGTCGGGCCGAAATTACTTGGGAAATAAATAATTATGGAAGATTTATCAACCAGTTCCCACCGAATATCATCAGATCAATACGGCAATTCGAAAGAATTAGCAAAACAAATTGGTAGAAAAAATGTCTACGATGTTCAATGAAATATGTATTAATGAAGAAATGCTGCCAATATATATATATATATATATATATATATATATATATATATATATATATATATACAAGAACTCTAGCCCAAGTTATCTTTAAGCAGATAAAACACTTTAATGATTTAATGAAATATATTTTGCAAGATTAAAAAAAAGTAGAACATTTTTGGCAGATATTTATTATTAATAATTCAACGCAGCATCTAATTCTGTTAACCAACCCAGAGGCTTGGTAATAATCACTCATTACTTTATCAAATATTCCTAGAATAAAATAATACTAGATTCGTGTTGAGTGGTTTTGCCTAATGTACGTTCTTAACGTTACAGCTATATCGTTTAATGGAAAGCTCACGAGCCGAAGGACACTATTATCTTCTTGTTCGCTTTAAAATTACTGCAGGAAAGAAGACTTACGTGTATGCGAAATATTAATGAAATTATTGTGTAGTATTTGCCAACGGATGTTTCCATGGATAGCGTCCCTATATATTCTACTTAAATGAGATTTGTTGTAAGGATTCAGTTATCCATCATTCTTAACTAGTCCAAAATTGCGTCCTTTATTTTCATTCTTTTTTTTTTTTTTTCAAATTCTGGTAATGCATATGCACAGGACTACCATATGCCAGCATATATATTTACTGAAATTGTAACATAAGTATGTGATGTGTGCAGTAAAAAGAAAAAAAATACGACAAATGATAAAATATATTGAGAAAATAAAGCAGTTATCTAAATTATTTTACATTAGTTATTCACATGACCTATCGAATGTGTGTACTGCTACTGACTGAGATCGAACATATGATAATCTGATCTTACTGGTATTATGAAATGGAGTTTCTTTCAAGCTATGACCGTGTCTGTAATTTAAGGTGAACGCACCCCCTTGACTCTAACGAAACTGTTGTAGAGTGGCTAAAAAACCCTTCAACACTCTACTAGAAGTGACTCATAGCGAGGAAATATTTCGAGGGTTGATTTAATAAGCTTGATCCATTAAATGGGGCACACATCGGCCTGGCGTGGTATCAGCGACATGGATCTTGCCGAGTGTGTCACATCTATGGATGCAGTAGCCGGTCGAGGCTGCCTGGCGAGAGTGCCGAGGATGCCTAGCATTCGCGTTACGCGACCGAGACTGACATTCCACGAGCCTCAGGTAGCCGTCCTCCTAGGCTCTAACCCTCCTCGGAGGGGCTAAGTTTATCGCCTGGCGCCTGAGACGTCTTTTAAAGAGAATACCAACGGGACCCGAGGCATTTTGGGAATGCTGAGCGTATCTGAGCCACGACCCTGCGCTCAGAGCCACCTTAAAAAGGCCTTGTGCCAAAGTCGTCCATTTGGTGAGGCGTCCGTCAAATACTGTGGATTTAATCAGCTTGATCCATTAGATGGGGCACATTTCGGCCGGTTGTGATATCAGCGGCACGGTTCTGGTTGGGTGTGTCACGTCTCTGGATACAGTATTCAGCTGAAGCGGCCTGCCGCGAATGCCGTGGAGGCCTAGCATTCACGTTACTTGCCACCGGGCCCCGAGGCTTCTCTAAGCTACGACCCGGTGCCCGGACCCACATTAAAAAGGCTTTGTGCCACACTTGCTCGTTTGGTGGGACGTGTGACAAATACCGTTGATTTAATAAGCTGATTAATATTCAGACTGATCTTACTTCGTTTGTCTATACTTCATTTTAATCCTCCTCAATTGTTGTAAACTCTCTCGTTGATCGCTGGTAACTTATTAGAAGTGAGTAAAGTTGGCGACCGCAGTCGAAGGTTACCCGAAAGCTCCGTTTTCGATAGCTACTACATCGAGATGTAAGGGAGGGCGCTACTCTAATCCCTGGATTCCTCCGTTTTACCCTGGATCCGTACCCCATAAAAGAAGTTATATGGAAACTACGCTTGAATGCTTGGATATACATATATATATATACATATATTGTTTATGAGTCACATATATATGCCTTTGTGAGAGGTATATATATGTATGTATGTAAGTATGTGTCGCATCCAGCATCAGCATGAAGCCACTCAAAGTCAGTTTTTAAGCTGATTTTAACATTCTGAATTTAGTTTTATCCAACTTGACCTATAGTCATACCAAATCTGAAAAGCTGATGGAAGGGCATTTGCATGCATTGCTTTCCCAATGGTAGAATCAGCAAAAACCGTGTCATTGTCTATTTAGGCCTTTTCTGTCCTATTACTCACCGATATATATCATCATCATCATCAAGTCACGCTGACAGCACTGAGTTCCGTGAGTCTCACTCGTCTCTGTTATCGATTGTTTCTGGTTGGTCCTCTGGGCTGCATCCAGAATCAGCGAAGAGCTAATTCTGTAAATCTTTGCCAGTCAGCCATCTCTGAGGCGTCTGCAAAAGGACGTCGCTTATGAGCTCCTCCTTATATTTCAAGCTGTGAACCGTATGTCTTGCCCGTCTTACTTTGTTGGTTCGTGAGATGGGAGGGTGGTGGCCACACACAGTTATATATGAGTGTGTGTGTTTTTTACATATATTGGTGTTTCTTTTCGTTTTTCTATAGTTTTCTTACTATAATTTGCTTTCTTAGCGTCCTATAACTGATTTCTCCATTTGAAACTGATTCCATATTAAAATAGTTGGACACCGTGAAAAAATGCTATACATTAATTCCGAGACTAAAAAACGAAATATTCTTACATAGAAATAGGTTGAATATATATTTCACTTGTCTCTTTAAGAAGATGTTATATGAAAGCGTTTGTGTAAATAATAAAAATGGAATAATTATTATTCTCATGATATTTGATATTCATAAACCGGGACAGAGTTTAAAAAAATTGTATTATTGATCAATGGTTAGGATAATGGCAAACCACAAAATTCCAAAGCTCATTTGCCCTTATAACATTACAATTAGCCATAAATATAAATGAATAACTCGTCTGATGTTTCGTTTTGGGTGAGTAAAATTAAAAATCTTTGTTCGCAGTGCCAAAAGCTCGGATTGAACTTCTTTTATTCTGCAACAGCTCTGTCGTTTTTCTTAATAGTTCATGTGAATTGAAATAATATAAAACAAACGTAACCACCATTCGGGGGTTATTCAGTATGGAAGACATCCTTATAAAAGGACAATAAAGGTATCATTCAAACTATAGTTAGGGGATATGGGAGTTCAAACTTAACCTGAGGTAGTAGCCTTAAAGTGTACATAATTACACGACTTGATTCGAACATGTTTACTAAGATGTCACAGGTTAGCTTCTTGGCAACTACGTTACATGGACTTCCGCCTTATACGGGGATGATTTTTCGATACTTTCGACTAGACATTACAAAAAAATAAAGATAGGAGTAAATTATAAGATGATCGCATCAACCTCACTAATATCTATCAACTATATTTCTACAGCTTAAACCATAGTAATTGAAATAGTCTCATTTTGGAAGTATCTTTAGATTCACCGTCAACATTGTAATAATTTTTATGGTTAATTATGATCATCTTAGGTGGGACTAGAGGAATTTAATGCAGATAAATCATAATCTTACCTCTGATCCCGTAATTTGGTCCATCCATTGATATAAATACTTAATATCTCTTGACAGCAAGAAGAACCTTCAGCATCAATATTGGTTGTTATAACGCTTCGACCATTGAACCACCTGGACATCGTCTGGATTCATTTTATATTCATATTTATTCTCTGTATTCTCAGTCTTTCTCTTTCTAGCTAAATGTACAATATTAGTTCGTCGTCGTTTACAGAAGTTCAAATTATATGATTTGGTTTGATTTGATAT
>OY757910.1:45987560-46187560 GCA_963585895.1 Sepioteuthis lessoniana
ACTAAAAAAAACAAAGTGAAACTCATTCGTTCCTAGGCGTGAGCAGAGGGTGTGGACATATTATATGTTAGAACGCTTAAGAAACAGGAGTGGAATTAATCTACTGGTCAGTCCCTTTTGATTTTATGTTCTGTTTGTGTGTTCTACTACTTGGCAGGTGCGCTATTCTAAAAAGGCTCAAATCGTTTAACTAATGACTATCTCATATATGATATATATCTATTTCTGATATGTCTGTTAATTAACCCAGCTGTTGTCATCTTAGGTGTTTCTCTAGTTTCAATTAGGATCGAGATACATGAACCAGATAAGGTGGGGACATTCATTATAGTCGTCAAGTGTATTTTTTTTTAAATTACCCTAAAAATGGTCAAGGAGAATTAACCACTCTAGAATCCCAGGCCTTGTTTTGGATTAATATTCCTTGTTCATCTGGCCCTTATCTACTTTTGTTTTTCCTTGTCTCGGTGATATCTGCTGTTGTGTTGATCTCTATTATTTACTAATGTTTCTTTATTATTTAAGATAATTTAAATTTTCCTCTATGTCTACACTTAAAGACAAGTTCATTTCTCTTGTTCAATAAAAGTTTTCTATTCTTGAAATTAATTATGCTATTTTTTTCGTCTAAGCATAGGTTACATCTACGGTTGAAGCTGTTGGCGGCAGATGAGTGCCTTAATATTTTCCACTTAATTTGCGGAGATATATATATATATATATGGACACAACTTACGTCCCTAAAAAGTTAAGTTTTTGAGCATAAGATAGTCTCAAGAAGCTAAACACATTTTAAGCATATTTTTTAAAAATTAATTAAGTAATTGACGTACTCATGCTAGTTTCATTCTTTATTTGTAGCTTATTCGCATACAGCAATATTTGTGCAACTAAAAGTTTGAAGGATCAAAGCCCTTAATATTTTTAGAAATATTTTCCTGTCAAAAAATATTGAGAATTCAATTTCATAGGTTGTTAGATTCATAGATAAATCTTCAACATTTAAGTTAATTTCAAGCCCACCAAAATCGTATCAATAACCAACAAGATAATTATTTATTCAGAAAGAATTGATTTGTTTATGCTTACTTAACTGACAGTGGATATGGATTTCCCTATGCTTATTCAATTAAGAGAAATTGATGGATTATTACTTACTCAAATACCATTCGCTTCATTTCTTTGAATGAAAGTCTACATACTTCTCTTTAAAAATGCAATAAACTTCGATAACATTATCTTCTAAATATGTTAATTTAAATATAAACCCGTTTCTTCTACTACAAAAAATATTTCGCTTACTACTTGATTTATTGAGCATACACTCTTACATAATCGCATTATAATCCTTCTCTAACAAAATATGTCCCTTATTTAAGCAAACAATTACTGATATGCTTTATTCAGAGAATCTTAATTTAATCTATTAAAATGTCAACTTTCTTACGCATTAGCAATATAATTTTTACAATCGTTTATCAACAAATTATTCTATAAAATTCTAAAAAGAATCTAAATTTGTTGGTCCGATTTTTATTAATTCATTTTGTCCTTTTTATCCACTACATAGTCACACACACACACACACACACACACACACACACACACACACACATGTATATATATATATATATATATATTAATGAAAGATAAAGGTATTAGTCAGATGAGATTAATTACTTTTGAATTATCTTCAAACGCAAATGTTTATATATATATATATATATATATATATATATATATATATATATATATATATATATTGTCAGCATGCAAAGCATTTCTGATGAACTGAACACTCTTGTAACCAATAGTGCATATGTAAAAAAATATAAACATGAAAAATCCTTCATTAACGTTGAGTATGCCGAAATGGACATCGACACGCAGCTATCGATAGGCAATCGATCATATGGAAATCAAACCTGACCAATAAAATGAAACGCAGTTTCTCTCAGGCAGTGGTCGTATCGATACTGCAGGATGGATGCACTAATTGGACACTAACTAAACGGCTGGAGAAGAAGCTAGACGGCAATTACACAAGAATGCTGCGAGCAATATTGAACAAGTCCTGGCGGCAACACCCCACAAGTCACCAACTATACGGCCACCTGCCCCTCCTCACGAAAACTATCCAAGTTAGACGAACCAGACATGCAGGACACTGCTGGAGAAGCAGGGACGTGCTCATAAGAGATGTACTCCTATGGACCCTCACACATGGCCGGACAAAAGCAGGACGACCAGCTCAAACATACATTCAGCAGCTTTGTGAGGATACGGGATGTGGCCCTGAAGACCTACCAGAGGCGATGAACGATAGGGAGAAATGGGGAGAGAGGGTCAGGGACATCCGTGTTAGCCACAGGACATGATGATGATGATGAAGATATCCATTTGAAGCATAACTACGCGTGTTTCAGTACCAGTTTGAAGCGTCTCGCTTCTCTGTCCACATTGGGGAATTTTGATACAATGAAACAGTCTGTCGGTAGATATAAATGTAATATTATATCTATATTTGAGTATTGTGATGGTTACTGTATCTTTGTTCCGAGGTTACATTATCCTGGGACGTCGGGGAGAATCTCCAACGACAGTACCGTACCACCCAAGCTCTAAATATTCTCCGTAACTAGTTATATTTTATTGATAGCTTTGAAAGCCCATATAACTAGCTAAGTATAAAGCTTGCGTATAGGTTTAATTTTTCGAGATACGGACGAATGAGGATGTGTCAACGGTTGAGAGGGCGACGTGATATAAATGAACACGAGAGGAATTCCGAACCGGACAAACAATATGACGCGAGGTTGTTTTTTTCCTTTCTTTATATATGTATATTTCTTATATATTTTATTTAAAGAAAGTACAGTCATAACAGAAAAAGAAAAAAAGCAAAACAATTGCAAAATTAAAAAAAAACATACAGAAATGTGGAGGACAAATCGCTTCCAATATTGTTTGACTATGTCCTTCCAATAAGACAAAGTTCTCCTTTTTTTCCTTTTTTTTCCTTCTCAACTTGTCTTAAACTCACACCCGTATCGTCTTGTCCCCTTTACAATTAAAGGGAGGGAACCTACCCGTTCTTCTCCATGTTTGTTTACTCATTTTTTTTTTCTTTCCCTTCTTTTAGCGAAGATCAAAAGTCTCTCCTCTTCGTCTTTAAAGTGAATATACAATTTTAAACAAATATGTTTTCCGCCGAAACTAGTTGGTAATGAACAACTGCAAAACTGTTTCTTTGGATAATCTTGATACGGACCTTTATTTAGGTTATGTATATTTTTGTAATAAAATTTTTGACTAACCTTTTTCCCTTCCTTTCTTTTGTTATTTTTTCTTATATTCGTTAATTTCTTATTAACAAGTCGCAAGGCACCAGTTTTTTTTTTCTTTTACGTTGAGCCTCAGTTTCTTACCCAACGGAGTTGACGGCTTCTATTAGGCCATTCTGTTACTAGAATTTCACCTTTCACCGGACCACATGAAAAGGCGACCTTTCTCTTCCTTGGCGAAGCTCGGAACTGACGTTTTGGCTTTCGTTCTTTTTGGCGGTAAAACGCCCTCACTGCCTCGACCAATCGTATGTCTTTTCCCTATCTGGGTCAAGCCCTTTTCTCCTTCTCGGTTGGTCCTTCACTGTTGCTAGGGCTCGAAAACCCGCCAATCGCCTGCCTTACTCCCGGTCCTTATAGTAGTCCTAGGTTTCCTACACTTTAACCCTACCGTTGCCGATGGCCGTAACAGTATCAACTGGGCAATATTAATATATTGGTATTAATGCAAATGCTTTAAAAAAAAAAAAAGTAATCATTATTCTTCTTGAATAAAAGACTCCGACCAAATTTCAAAATTTTATCATAGATGTTACTTTAAAAAATCTTCAAATCAATAGGAAATATGTCACGTTTTACTATAAATCTCTAATAGAAATTGCATTTGACCCATGGACACTACTAATATTATAAATTGCTTGGATTTTTCCTCATTTTTTTCATTTATTTTTTAATTCAGTGTAATGCTGTAGTAACAACATCACATATTTACATGGCCCAGAAGATGCTTTGACAAAAAAAAAAAAAAAATAGAAAAAGCAAAGTAAAAAAAAAAAAGAAAAGAAAAAGAAGACAAGCAAATAACAAGTTTAATGTTGACAGAAGATTCCACTATAAAGCTATCTCTTGATAATTTTGTTTTTTAATACTTATATTCCATCAGAGTCCTTTCCATTTTCTTATATATATATATATATATATATATATATATATAGCCGATCCGTCAACATGAGGATGCGACACACCTGGTTTTTAACAGGTTTAAAATAATTTTTCTTCCATTTGACCAATTGTAATACCAAGGTTTTACAACCCAACCTACCCAACTACTGACGTTTTAAAACTATATATATGTACTTTGCGATGATATGCTCGAATTTTATGTTTATAATATGATGGAATCCTTTTGCATCACAAAACCATATAACAGCGATTTCATGGAATAATTTCTATAATCACTTAACTGCTAGCATTTAATATTTCTAACAAATAGTAATAATTTTTAACAGGTCTATAAATCCCGACAGATACAACCCAAAATAACATTTTTGGATCTCAAGAGATACAACGACTCCAGGTCAAAAGTGGACCGGAGAGTAATATCAATGAAGAGCTACATGCCAGCGCTCCAGAATTTTAGCCTCTCTTTCAGATATAATTTAGTGTCAAACTCAATATAGTCCTTGGAAGGTTTTTAACTCTCAGCACTGTAAGCGATGATCGTTTTCGAAGCTCTACCAACAGGAAATTTTTTTTTCTTCTCAAGGAAGAATATAAAATGTGCTTTTCCCAGCTGATTGAACAAAAGAAACACCCTTTTATTTATAAGACTTTGCTTCCAAACATGGAGATGAAAGGTTCAATGCTACTTCAAATTGCACAAATTTTCTCTTTTAGAGTCTCGGTTTCAATTCCCTTTTTTAATTTAACCCTCTCTTGTCCAATGTGCCAATATTTAACCAATCAACGAGTGCCTATTCAAACTTAGCTTTATTTTAATTTTCTTTCTGCTGAGATTGAACTATAATTTGTCTCCAGCAAATCCCACCTCCACAAACATAAAATATTTCATCGCTAAACAGTGCGGGGAATAAGGGTCATTACGTACTAATAACTTTGAGAGATGATATTACTGTGGTGAAATGAAGTAGAAAGTTTATCAGACTATAAACAAGAGATATATATCAGATGCTAATTACGCGTCTCTAAAGAGTATAATTCGCTTTCTTATCAAATTTCACTTTATTGTTTTAGCCAGGTTAATATAATGAAGTAAGATGAAGGTCTTTACTCGAATAATCAGTAGATTTTCCATGCTCATTCTAAAATGTTTTCTTCGAACCCGGCCGTATTTTGATGTACTGACTCTACATCGTTGAGCGGGAAAAAAAATCCACCATTAAAAAATAAGTATATTTCGTATAATTTCATAATAGCTCCGTGTTATATGCTGAGTATAGCATCAGTTCAATTCCGTTGAGTGACTGGAATTGATTCTGGAATTTAGCATATTTGAAAATGCTACAAAACTGTTTATCGTCCCGGTATATTTTTTCTTAATTAACAACCACATGCCAAATTTTAAGTGGGGGAAATATGAACTCAACATTTAAGAGCAGACATGACATTTTTTTATTGCTCTGCCTTATTTGTGTGTGTGTGTGTGTGTGTGTGGTAAGTTTTAAATAAAAATTTCTATTCCAATCACAAAGAATTAGCTCTATTCTGTGCATAGATCAATATCAAATACAAGTGTTAATGATACCACTGGTTATCCAAAGGGAAAAACAGCAGGAACAGTATTTAGGTTTTTATGTAAATTCATTTTCTAAATGCGTTTAACTGATTAAAAATTTGACTTCCAGTTAGGAACGTAATTTGAATATTTATGAAGTGAAATTTAAAGGAAAGATATCAACATAAATAGATTTAAAAAAATCGATGAAACCAGATATTCTTCTTCTTCTTCTTACTATAATTATTATTCTAATCCCTATCTTTTTTTTTTTCAAACCAGCATTTGATGGCGGTATTTTACTTGAGATTGATTGACAGCAAGTCTCCTGGGATATCCAGGTAAACTTTCCCACTTAGTTACACTGGCCTTGTACTCATTTTTTGCACGTTTGCTGCATTACTTATGATTTGGCATAAAAAATGTTCCTCCATGTTGTGGAGTAGCTTGGACCCCACCATGAGATACTCTTAGCTACAGACTGTTAAAAGACTGTGAACAAATACGACAAAGGTTATTTCCAAAAATCAGCGAAACAAACTGTGTACTGTATTCTCTTTGGAATAAAATGTACCTTATATTACATATGTGTCGACCTTATTTATTTCGTGATAAATATCTGGCGACGAAGGTTCGAATGCTAACGGCGTCCAACATCTGCTTACCAAAGACACAAATGTTCGAAAAATTTTTACGAAATAACTAACATTTGGGACTATTCAAACACGCATAATTCCTGGTCTGCATAATAGGCTGACCTTGTTAAAAACAAGTAAGAATTATTAATTGTTCAGTTATCATTGTTTGAAAAAAAATTGGGTTTGCTGTTTGAATAAAAATATTGGGTCTGCTGAATTTCGTCTCTATAAAGAAACATGGAGCATTTTAAAGAAGCAATGATGGAATTCATGAAAATCCAGAACTGACATTTTCAAGAACAGAAACGATCGGACCAAGAATTCAATGAAAAACAAAATGAAATGTTAGGAAAATATTCTTGCTATTAGTGTCGAAAAAGACCTAGGCAATGCAAATAAATTAAATTGTCGAATTTTAATACAGTCCTGAGGAGGAAGTGAATTTTGTGTTGTATTTTCGCTGTTAGGAAGAGTTTTTTTGAAAAGATTGCTCTACATGGACGAACGAAAAAATTAGGCCTGTTGCACGGAAGATTCGGTCAACACAAACACGAAAAATACGCTAACTACATACTTCTGACAAATACAGGGGATATATCGTTTGAGGAGTCTGTCGTAATTCTGAAAAAAATGTTAGGGAAGAAAAGTTCTCTATTCAACATGAGAGAGTAGTCCTAAAACCAGACAAAAATGATGTGGATTACTAAACTTTTGCTGGTATTCTCAATAGAGAGTGTGAAAGAGTCAAATTAAAAATTTGAAAAATAACTCCCGATACGTATAAATGCTTGATTTTTGTACAAGGACAGACAGAGGCGGAAGATTGAGAAATTAGTGACAGAAATTTGTTTAAATTAGAAAACATTCCAAAAATCAGACTGCAAATGGTCGCAGAATGCGAAAGAATAGATTATCTTCGATATAACACGGTGAGGATTGAAGAACGGGAAGTGTCAAAAATAAATGCTGCTCGAAAAACACCATAAAAAAATTACCTCTAAAATAAATCCTTTCTACGGCTATGTACAGATCTACTATTATAAGGAGTGTCCATTTCGAAGGAAAGAATGCTTTCAGGCCAAAAAGATCACTTGCATACGCATAGCAGGAACCAAATAAATAAATAAATAAAAAGGAATAATACAGTTAACTCAAATAAGACATAAATAATAGAAATAAAAATGAAAATAAAGTTTTATGCAAATTCAGATAAGGTTTAATTCCAGTTGAATACCGGATCGTATGATACATTGATAAATGAAGAGACACTGAAGAAAATTTACAGACCATCTCTATTAAAGACCCAAAAATAAATACGCATAGCATTATAAGAAATAAAATAAAAATTGTTGGTGACTGTTATACATGTGTAACATTTATGGGAAAAACTTTAAAATTGAAATGACCCGTAATGAATCGAACCAAGAACTTGGTCGTTATGGATAGGATTGAGCCATTCAACTTTTTTAACAAACCAAATAATTCGTTCTTCTATACTTGTGAAAAAAATGTAATATTGTTTGAAATTTAGTTTGGATAAATGTGACTGTTTTAATCAAAAATGAAGTATTTTTGACAGATTATAAATGCAACTAACAGAAAGTCAAACCCATCGAGGTCGAGTGCCAGAAAAATATGTCTTTCTCCACATATGTGGCGAACTCTAAAAGCATTCGTAGGAATAGAAATGTACAACGGTAATTTTATCTTAAATATGCACGTTTTAAGAGTTCCTCAAAAAGTATGGGAAAAAGATTCGAAATGGAACTGGAGAACCGAATATCAGCGAGCTTTTGAGGAAATGAAAAAATAATAATGTCAGAGTTGAGTCTGACGCATTAGGATCCAAAGAAGATTATTGTTGCAAGTGACGTAATGAATTTTGGTTTAGGAGCCATAATATTGCAAAAAGAAGGCAAAAGCGATGGCACATGCGTCGAGAACTTTATTGCCAGCTGAAAAGGGTATAGCCAAATGAAAAAAGAGGTTTTAGGGATAATGTTACATAGTTACATAGATTCATTCATGGAAGAAGCTTTGAACTTCAAACGGACCAACGACCGTTTCTGTATAATTTTCGTTCCAAAAAGTGATTCCTACACATACTGCAAATCGACTTCAGAGATGAGTATAAATAATGTTAAATTATTATTTTAAGATAGATTTCCTCCCATCAAATTAGGACGGGCGGATAGGTTATCCAGCTTAATCCCTAAACCATCTGAACAATTAGAGGGAATTGTGATAGCAACCCGAACATAAGAAAGAGAAATAAAAAAAATGCTTTGCAACACCATACGGAAATTACCAGTGACAATCAAGGAAATAAGAAAATAAAATAGACAAATATATCACTGAGAAAAAAGTACAAATTAACGACCAACAGTATAAAATCATTGATGCTGAATAGATTTTCACCATCTGTTATGGAATTTTTAAGTACGGCAAACAGTTGATGATACCAGGAGTGTTGAATAAAAAAAAATTAAAAGACCTCCATATGAGTCATCTCGGTATAGTGAGGATGAATGCTGTAATAAGAAGCTATATTTTTTGGTCGCATATCGATGAAGGAATTGAATAAAATGTAAAATCCGGCTGATTTTTTTTTAGTCTATGCTGAGCTGAATGACAAAATGCAATAACCGATATGTTCTTTTCTCCGCGTAAAGCATAATTTTTATTTGTTTTACTCATTAAACTTTTTCATGTTATTATTATTATTATTATTATCTCCTAGAGTTTTTCCCATCAGTTTTAGCTTATGGTCTTTCACTGGAATTTAAGCAACAATAAGTGTCCTCAAGTTTCAAAAATTATTTTCAGCATTCTGGCCGTTCTCAATAATGTAGCAGTTTGGATGGTCTCTATACATCCTCCAGTTCCTTTAATACTCCTTTGGTGACTGTATTAAAAGAAGTAATCACTATTGGTATGATTGTCACCTTCATGTTTCATAATTATTTCAATTCCCTAGAAAGGTCCATGTACGTATCTTTCTTTCCACATTCTTTTAGATTTATTCTGAGGTCAGCCGGGACAGAAACGTTCACAATTCTGAACCTTCCCTTTTTTGTTGATTATTATAAGGTCTAGTCTTCTGGCCGAGATTATGTGTATCCGTTTGTATGTCAAAGTCCCATAGAAATTTATGTGTGTCATTTTCTAGGACAGATGCTGGGTTGTGCATATATTATTTGTATGGTCAAATTTAAATTCCTTGCACACCTATCGGTGGATCAACTTGTTCGCTCAGTCGTGTATAGTCGTATACTCCCTCTGAGCCAATTTGCTGCATTCGCTAATAATGTGATTGATCGTTTCGTCTTCATAAGCACATAATCTATATTTGCTATTTTGTTTCACTTTAACTATTTTCGCTTTGATATGATTGGTTCTTATGGCGTTGTTTTGTGCTGCTATTAGGAGAGATTATGTTTCTCTCTTAAGGTTTTCTTTTCTTGGCAACGTTCAGGTTTGTCGTGTGTAAAGTTGCTGATTAGTCGTTTAAAACGCCTCCAGAGTTGTTTTTTTTTCCCATTTTTGTTTTCTAGTTATTGTCACTCTCTTGGTCTTCGTGTTGTCAGTATCATTTCCGGTGGCTATAATCAGTCCTACTTCGTGCTTTTCTATATAGTCCTCGAGTCGTTGTATCAATGCGTTAACGCTGTCTTCAATGCTGGCTAGTCCTCTTCCTCCTACCTTTCTTGATTCATATAATCTGTCAACGTCGTCTCTTGGATATAATGCCTTATGCATTGTAATTAGTTATCTTGTTCTTTGGTCCATCTGCTTAAATTCTTCTCTGGTCCTTTTCAAAAATGCTCCCGAATATCTAACGTGGGGCACAGTCTAGGTATTTATTCCTTTGATAAGGTTTCTACTTCATAGTTTTGTCACGAGTAGCTTTCTAGTTCTTATGAGATATTATTCCTAATTTTTTTTTCTTTCATCTCAATTTGTTTGATGGTATCAGCTTCCAAGATTCCCATGTATTTGTGGGTTTCCTTTTCTCCGACATTGGCCTAGCGGTTAGAGTGTTCGCCAAGGGCCGGGGAGACCTGAGTTCAATCCCAGGTCGAGTCATACCAAAGACTCAAAAAATGGTACTTGATGCCTCCTTGCTTAACACTCAGTATTATAAGGTACGGATCAAGGGTAAAGTGGAGCAATCCAGGGAAAGGAGTAGCGCCCTCCCCTACACCTTGGTGTAGTAGCTATCGAAAAGGGAGCCCTCGGGTCACCCTCGACTGTGGTCGCCAGCTTTTTTACTTTTCGCCGAACGCTCTCATCTTGTCTTGGTTAAGCAGTTCCATTACGTCAGTCGGGTGACTTTTTCCGCTTTTCATTACTAGCATGGCATACCTTTTTATGCTAAATTCCATCCCTATGTCCTGAATGTATATTCTTACTGCGTGTATGAGAGTTTCCAGTTCTTTTTAATTTTTTCTCCAACAGTCTGATGTCGTCCATGTACATTTGGCGATTGATCGTTTCCTGCGATTGGTTATCATGGCGCTATTTTGTGCTGCTATTAGGAGAGATTCTGTTTCTCACTTAAAATTTTTTTCTTAGTCGTGTCCAGGTTTTTTTTCTTGTGAGATGTTTCTTATTAATCGTTTAAAACGCTTATAGACTTGTTTTTCTTCCTATTTTTGTTTTCTAGTTATTATCATTCGGTTGGTAATAATAATAATAATAATAATTTTTTTTACTCCTCTAGAGTTTTTCACATCAGTATTAGCTGATGGTTTTTCACTGGAGTTTGAGTGACAGCAAGTCTCCTCAAGTCTCCAAGATTCGTCTCAGTATTCTGGCCGTCCTCAGCAATGCTGTCGTTTGGATAGTCTCTACCCGTCCGCTAACTTCCAAGTCCTCCAGGCCCTTTAATAATCCTTTAGTTACTGTGCCTAACGCACCAATCAAAATACGGACAATCGTTACTTTCATGTTCCACAGTTTTTACAATTCTCCAGCAAGGTCGAGGTACTTAACCTTCTTTTCACTTTCCTTCAGATTTATTATTATCATTAATATTATTACACCTGTCGTACATTTTTGATTTTGATGAAAGACTAATTTACAAGTCTACTCAGATCTTCAGGTGTCTTTCAGTACCTTAACCGACCTCTAGCAGTCTGGAAGGTGTTAGTTCTCCACATAATTTCTTCTTTCACCAATATTTTTCCGAGCATAAGCCATTTGGATGTATTGACAGTATTAATTCTCTCACAAAATCCCAAGAGGATCACTTCCCCACTCTTTCATTAACTTTTCTTGCCCTCCTACTCAGTTGGATTTATCCATTTGCTTATCATATGTTTTTTTATTATTTCTTATTGTCTGTCTGTCTGTCTGTGTCTCTCTGTCTCTGTCTCTGTGTTTATCTATCTATCTAACTATCTATCTATAAATGTTCCTATAATTTTCTATTCTCTTGTGTCATTTCCTTTATAGATTTTACATAATTAGTTTTTACGGCGGTCTTTATGGCTACTATTGTCCGTTATTATTTTCACTCCCCTTCAGATTTTACAACCATTTCAACTATCTTTTATTGTATGTTTCCGGGAAATATTGTCTATTTTCCTATGTAGTGATTGTCTCGATTCTTCCACCTATGTTCTTCTGTTTTCCAGGCCTTTGAGGACTGTTTCCAAGGACACCAAATGCACTTAACGTCACATCGCCTTCAAGTTTCTCCAGCTATTTTTCTATCCTTCGCTTTCTTTGATATTCACATTATCGTTCACTGAGACGGCAACATCTACTAGATGACAGGTTATTATCATCCTCATCAACAACTCACGCTGCCAGCACGGATCTCCCTTACCGGGTCTCACCATCCGTCTCTTTCGTCCATTGTTCCCGGTAGGTCTTCAACGCTACATCCTGTATCGGCACAGAGCTATTGTATATAGGTTCTAGCTGGTCGTCCTGCTTTGGTCGTCCATGCGAAGGGGATCACAGGAGTATGTCGGTTATGAGGTCGTCTTTATTTATCCATCAATGTCCTACATGTCTTGTTCGTATAACTTGGATAGTTTTTGTTTGTGATGGATGGTAGGTGGCCGTTCAGCTACTGTCTTATTAGGTTGCTGCCTCAACAGATGGCAAGTTATATCTGGTTTGTAAATTTAAGATATACATGATCTTCTGGCTGTAATTTTGTAATACGATTTGTTATGTTTGGTGCATCAACCATTTATCATTTTCGTCTCTTGCACATTTCCCAATGATGATCTTACCCACTCAGTCATGCATAGTCTTGTATTTATTTTACATTTATTCATTTACTGTTTTCTTGGTATAAACGCATAAACTCCTCTTGCTATTATTCTGTGCATTCATTTTTTGTATAGAACTAATTATTTTTAATCGCAATATTTTATTCTACTATTTAAAGTGATTCGATTTTTCTTTTCAGGTTCCCTTCTAAGATGTTTACCTTTTATCTTGTAAATGATTTATTTAGTTTGTCACTTGAAGTATCAATTTTCTCATATTTATTTTCTGGTTGCTTTTTTTCAAATAGTTTTTAAGTTATTCGTGTTGATATTGCTGTTACTGGCTTCTGCAATCACTTTTTCTCTTCTCTTTTTGCATATTCTTCTAGTCTCTAATTTGTTGTGTTCTATCTCTTATATGGTGGACTACTACTACTACTACTACAACTACTAGTACTACTACTCATAGAAAAGGCCATCTGCATAAGTCCAATAAAACTAATAAATGAAATAAAAATACAAAAAAACTATGTACACGTTCACGAACTAATTATCTCGACAGTTTATTCATACACACACACACACACACACCCACACACACACACACACACACACACACATATATATATATATATATATATATATATATATATATATATATATATATACTAGCCCCTCCTCACGAGAGAGTATTGGATTTTTTAATGGGGTGTTTTACAGCTTTGAACGAAGAGTTTTCCTTTACCTAGGCTGGTTGCTATACCAAAAGTTAAACAATCGAAACTGCTCCACTATTTTTCAATAGCTGGAAAGAGAAAGAATGATTAGTGACATGTCACCTTTCCCCAGGGTATTAATGATTCCTTAATCGCAAGGAGCCCGGTCCAGGATTTGAACTCGGTCACTGTGTCAATTTAAAATGACATTAACCATAACACAACTATTGCGTTTTTATCTAAATGTATATGTATTAGACCAATATTTCTTCATGAGTAGAATGTGATCCGAGGTCAATTTTAAAATGTTTTATAGGTTTGAACATTTGACTGCGAACATATATAAAGGAATATATATTTTTCCTTACGGCGGCTCTTCTGCCGTAAAGATTATCGTCTTAGGAAATGGACACTACAGCACGAGTCTAAATTCTAGACGAGGCTGTTAGCATTTTCCATAGCACTAATTATCACACGGAAAGTGTGCATCTAATTATTCTCCCCTACCCCAATATATGTGAAAATGGTCGGGCAGACTGGGAAGTAAAAGCCCGTTCCCCGGATGGAGACACTGACTACTTAGTAGTAGGTGTACTGCATGGAGACACATTAGCCCCATACCTCTTTATCATCTGTGTAGACTACGTGCTTAAAAGATCTATCGATAAAATCAAAGAAAACGGTTTCAAGCAAAGAAAAGAAAGAAGCAGTTGATACTCCGCAAAAACAATTACCGACGCCGACTACGCCGATGAGATAGCGCTTCTGGCAAATGTACCAACCCAAACCGAAACCCTAATACATAGTCTGGAACGAACTGCTGCAGGCATCGTCTCCTTGTCAATGCACACAAGGCGGAATATATGTGCTTTAATCAAACAGGGGACATCTCCATATAAGTGAAGTACTCCAGTGGACTCCTTCACATGCACGAGCAAAGGCAGGACGTCCTTCTCGAATCTACATACAGCAGCTCTTTGCCGATATGGGATACAGACTTGAAGACTTGCTGGAAGCAATGGACAATAGGGAGGTGTGGCGAGAGAGGGTCAGAAATATCCGTGCTGATAGCGCAACATGATGATGATGATGATTATGATGATTGCAACAGGTCTAGAAGAAGTAAAACTCTTAATTCAAATCTGTTAAACCCCGTTTAAAAAATCAGCAAGTTTCACCTTCTACCCGTTGGGAGGTTTTAGTAAACACACATATTTTCTATCAATTCCCAATCAATCAGGTTTTATCTTTTTACAAACATTCAACAATATTTATAAAATAAGAATAATAAATACGAACTCAGAATAAGATTCAACCAATCCTTGAATAAATAAACAACCTTACATTTTAGCACTGAGGATAAATGTCCTTAAACACACTAAGGCATTCTTCGAATTCAGATTTATTTACATGTGTTAAAAGGTCAGACTAGAATTTGAGTTTATGTCAGTCACAGCCTTAGTGACAGATGATTCAAAGTTCAGTGTTGTTAACCAAGAAGCTATTGACTGTAAAATATGAATTTATGTAGTAATGATGTCACAAATGCCAGAGGATTTGATGCTTTGTTACACGCCACCAAACAACTTCGTTGCTTTTATGTACATTCCTACAATTAACACCCTGAGAGAATCACTCGTTCCATTGTGTTACCATTCAAATTTTGATTTAAGTAAACGGTATGTTGAAAAGTCCAGGTTTTCCTTATTACAAAATGGTAAGTAATATTTTCCTGTAGAAAATTCGGTCTATTCTAATATGTATTTTATATGCCTCCTTCACACGTGTTTCGCTCAGTCGGAGGTGGGGATAATTATATGCTGACTGTACACCCGTAGAAAAGATAATGAAGAGCAAAAAATACTAGGGTCGTGGGTATGACAGTAAACTACATCTTAAAGGTAGTCTCCAATCAGAATATCTGGGGAGTGTGGAGTAACCTTTCATAGCAATTACTCCACACATATCATATGTGGTAGGAACAATAAAGATCTAATCTTTGTATCAAATAGATATGTTAAGCATTATTCGTATTCATTGGATCATGTACCAAAATTTTAAAAAAATGCATAAGAAATAACTATACATAAAAAATGTAAATATGAACGTACAATGGACGCAGACCCGTAAACTCTTGGCACAAAATAGATGTATACATTTTTAAATAGTGTTAAAATCATTTAATTAATTAATCAGTCAACCAAATCCTACTTCGTTTATACAGCGCACATTATATCAGTTGTATTTAGTCGTGTTTTTATAGTATTTGAATTCGACATCTAAATATCGAGTGCTATATATTCTAAGAACCCTAAAATAGAATTAAATCATCATACTAACTTGTTTTCTTTATATGTAAATAGAAATGTATTTGAGCCTTTTTGCTAGTTGGTTTTTGATGTACATTTAATTATTATTCATTTTAGTACAAAATAATAAGCTATCCATAATAGTAAAGTATTATTAATTTATTTCTCATCTGTGACTGGTTTAACATTATTTGTTCTGCCACTGATGTCTAACATATTTATGTTTATAAAGGAAAAAACTATATAGCTGAAATATATTGTGGCTTTTGGTATTGAGCACTAAAAAGGATCTGATTCTAGGATTTCTTAAACGTAGAAAGACCTTAGACGTCTATGTGGAGAGCCTATGGATAAACATTAAAATGTATATTAAATGGAAAAAGATAGTGTAACGTTTTGATCTATATTCATTCCTATTAAATTTTGGAACAGTGTAACATTCAGGATTCTCATTGCAGTTTGCCCATTTAGACAGCAACGTAATAACTTGCATGTTTCGATGATTTTTTTCAAGTGTTAGCTGAACAAATATATTAAAAGCTAAATATGTAAGGAATGTTTAATGAAAGTATAGATGTTGATTAGTAAATAAAAACGCATGAACAAACGCAGAATACTTTTATAGCTGTTTAAAACAGTTAAATGAACGAAACTAACAGTCAGAAATAATTTTTGGTTTATGGCTTTAACTCTTTCTAAAGCCAAAATAATTTATGTTCTTTTATGAATTTGAGTACCCCACTCTCACAGACAACAGGGATATTTTAAATTTGGTTTGATTGTTTTAGGGGGGTTTATAGAATATCAACCTTTGTAGGTTATTTATCGCCAAATCCATTTTTATGTAAATAATCAGTTCTATTTCAAACAATTCAATTAAGCATAAGTACACAGTTTAATTGTCAAAAATATTTCTATTTCAAACTATTCAAACAGTTATATGTAACAATTCAGTTAAGTGTAAATACAGTTTTAATGTCAAAAGCAGTTCTATTTCAAATAGTTCAGTTAAGCATAAGCTCGCAGTTTAAATGTAAGTACCGTTGAATTGTCAAAACATTTCTATTTCAAGCTATTCAGTTTAATCAAACAATTCAGTTTAGCATGAGTATGCCGTTAATTCTATTCAACCCATAGATGGGGCCCTATCAGGTGCTACCACTCCGGCCCAGAGTGTACCTAGGAGCGATAGCAATGAAGGGTTACTCCACATTCCCCAAAGCTCCAGCATTGCTAGAACCTCACCATCAGATTGTTTATTGTCGTATCCAGGACACTCGTTATGGGGGTCTTGACACTCTACCGAGAAGACGTCGGTGTATTCTACAGCCCCAGCCGACTGGGCAAAGGGATATTTTAAATGATTAACATCTGAATAAAAATGAGAACGTATAAAAAAAATGTTAAATGTTTGTCCATTTTTGCATTAGGCGGATAACTTTCAGCGGCTTTTGATTGGTGTCCGAGGACAAAAGCAAGGAAGATACCTTTCCGATATAACAATAAACACTGGTAGGAGCAAGTCACAAAAAATGAAAATAATATCTATATCTATATCTATATATATATATATATATATATATATATATATATATGAGAGAGAGAGAGAGAGAGAGAGAATAAGATCTTAATTATATATTAGAAGCTAAAAACACGCAATCAATAAAAATATGATGAAATACATTATTTTTGATATGCACAAAGTTTTATGAGTTAAATGTATTAATGCATATATTTCAATGTAATTATTTTAATTTTATGTAACTTTCTTTCAAGAGTGAAATTAATTAATTAAATGTCCATTCCAAAGTTTGTATGTTTGTAAAAAAACAACTTTCAAAGTACTTGTAGAATACATTTTTGCGCACGAAAATTTTCTTTGGGGTATAAGTCTCATCACGAGCAGCACTCGGTATCTCTACCTTAATAATATCATTATATCCTATACGTATGCAGCCTGCAGGCTATGGATTAAATAGTACCACTACTTTTCTTCTATAGGGATGATTTTGCCATTAAATAATCCTCAAAGGTTGCTATACTATTAAACAAAGAAACCAAACAAAGTGTAAAAAATAACTGATCAATGCAGCCAACAAAGTTTTCTGTAACATTCTAAACCAATAGTTCCTATATGTGAACAGGTATTTTCTCAATAAAAGCCCGAAGCTGGAAGCGAGCCAAGTTAATTAAGTTCAAAATGCCATCTTATAGTGTAAATTCTATAGGATATGCTTTTGCTGCATGCTAGACTGAAAAACACCCATTTATCAAAAGTTGCCGAAAATCTTGCATTTAAGTGGTCGTGGGGGGTTGATTGAGCTAACCATCCATGCAGGAAGAATTGTGAATTCCGTGATATTTTGTGGCACGGAACATGAACAAGTTAAGTTATTGCATAAAATGAGAGCCGACCCTCTCCCTAAGATACGAAAAAATATTATTCTTACTTGAAAACTGAATCTACAACGAACTTTGTGTCTGTTGTTCATACTTTCACCGCGTTATTAATTGAACAAAAGGTATTAAACAACTGAAGGTACTACATTTGGGGAGAGTTAAGTATTTGTGTTTTTAGTTTCGCCAATGGTCCGGGAGACCGAGGTTTAATCGTAGGTCGAGTCGCACCAAAAGGTAAAAAAGTACTTGATGCCGCCTTGCTTAACTTTCAGCATTATGGATCAAGGGTAAAGTGGAGCAATCCGGGGAAAGGAGTAGCATCCTCCCTTACGCCTTGGAGTTGTAGCTATCAAAAAGGGAGCCTTCGGGTGCCCCTCGACTAATGTCACCAACTTTACTAACGACTACTACTTATTCAGCAGTCATTATCATCTACATAGTAGTCGGTGACTTTTCTATTCTTCATCAAATAACACCTCTGGGTATTGGTTGGTTTCTCTGCCAGTCTATCATTACAGCTAATTCAAAGCGGCCCTGTATTATCTGAGAATTGCTGAAGACAGTTGGATTATATATATATATATATATATATATATATATATATATATATATATATATATATATATATGTTGCATTGTGAGCAGATATTTATTCAATCTAATTCAACGGACTTCACACACTCTCCTGAATATCAGTCACGTGAAATACAAAGTTGTGAGTTTTATCTTGACTATCTGCTCAAATACTTATGAAATAATACACTCACCCACACACACACACACACACACACACACACACACACACACACACACACACACAAATGTGTGTGTGTGTGTGTAATTTCATTAGTATTTGAGCAGATAGTCAATTTGTTCCTAATCACTGGGTGACGTGAATGACAAACTCAAACAAAAGTGAAACATATTGCAATATTTTATTGCAATCAACATAGTATGAAGTTCATTTTGACATTCTTTTTTCGTTTACAATACTAGACATCCGCAAACTGATATATTTCTTAAAATTGAATTGTTGAATTATCAAAAAAATAGATTTATTTATTTTAAGGAAAACATTTTATGATAACTTTTGTAAATTTGGGCCATAAACTTTAATTGTTAATTAGTAACTTTTGCAAAATAGCTAATTTCGATCTATTTCTATCCATAATCTTGATGTCTCCTACAAAGTCAATGAATAGCAATAGATTCCGTCCTTTTTTTCCAGTATTAATATCCGTATTTTCTGTACGATTCTTGCGATGAAAATTATTGAAATTGCCGCTGATATTTCGTTTAGTATTCATTCAACTTAAAACCAATAAATTACAATGTTTTCCCGCAGCTATTATTCTAAGGAGGCTAATGCTATTTTTTACAAGAAATATTACTATAAAAGTCGGACATTTTTTATCACATGATCCTTCAATTTTAATATAATTTTTCCGTCAATAGATTATTTAGTATTATAATATTATTTTATTTTCTTATGTCAGTTAAATTATATTTAAGTCTAGTAAGAACTTAAATCTACGTTAATGCCATTGTATTTTAATTTCTTTTGAAGCCTATATTTAGTTTTCTGTGTCTTTTATAAACTCACTATTCTGTATGTAACCTTCTCAAAATAAAAGTGTATAACGAATGATTTCTTAAATGTCTCACTAATTAACCAAATATTTGTTTTATACAAGTTTCTTGTTTTAATGATAACATAGTAATAAAACAAAAAATACACAATTATTTTGTATAAAAAAAAGCAGATTGATTCTGTATAAAGAAATTCTGTTCCCGTTATTTCGTGTAGACGTTTCATTTTACAATACAATGTTTTGAAATTGAAACAGTTTGAGCAAATTCAGTATAAAAACAACGTAAGACAAAAACATGCAATAAATAAATAAATGAGAAAGAAATATTTCATAAAATTATGTTGCAAACACCATTATTGAATCGATTGATGCTGACACTTAACTGACCTTAAATGGATTTCTATTTCAGAGGTCAATCTGATGACTTGCTCCTAAATTGTCAATAAATAGTTCTGTACACCCAACGACGGATTTAATTTACTGCTCACCATTGGCCAACTATGTTTTCCTCTTTGATTAATTGCAGTATCTCACGTAAAATGACTGTATTAGCATCAACCGAAAACGACGCTATTTGAAGAGTCACGTTGGACATTTTATTCTAACAATACAAGCATTCAGTAGTTTACCATACTGTCAACTACACACGATATGGGACTTTAAACTAAACAAACTTTACTAGACTATACAAAAGTCCTATCTGAAAAGTTATGCATAGAAAATATCTTCATCGTCATCATCATCTCACGCTATCAGGATGGATATCCCTGACCCTCTCTCCCCACACCTCCCTATCGTCCATTACTTTTGGCAAATCTTCAGGGCTACATCTCGGATCAGCAAAGAGCTGCTGTATGTTGGTTCGAGCTGGACGTTCTGCCTTTGATCGTTCATGTGAAGGGATCCACAGGAGTAAATCACTTATGAGCTCGTCCCTATTTTTCCAGCAGTTTTCTGCGTGTCTGGTTCGTATAATTTTGATAGTTTTCGTGATGGGTGGTTGGTGGCCATATAGCTGATGCTTTGTGGGGTGCTGCCTCCAGGACCTGTTCAATATTGCTCGCAGCATTCTTGTGCAGTTGCCGTCAAGCTTTTTTCTCCATCCGTTTAGTTAGCGTCTATGTGGTGCATCCATATTGCAGTGTTAGAAGAACCTGCGCATAATTTTATCGGTCAGGTCTGACTCTCTATCAGTAGCTGTACATGCGTTTGCTAGTCTCTTGTTGATGTCTTTTTCGGTTGATGAGACACTGCTCCCTTGGTAGGTGAACTTGTCAACTACTTTCAGAGTGCTAGCATTTAGTGTGGGGATCTCCCCTGTTTAATTAAAACACATATATTCCGTCTTGTGTGCATTGACATGGAGGCTGATGCCTGCTGCGGCTCGTTCCAGACTATGTAGCAGGGTTTCTGCTTGGTCGGGTGCATATGCCAGAAGCGCTATCTCATTGCCGTAGTCGGCGTCGGTAATTGTTTTTACGGGGTCCTTCTTAACTAATTTCAGGCTCCCTTATTCAAATCTGGTCAGATTTAAGAAATCACGTCACGTTTTTACGTGATATTATATATTCAATGTTACTTTGTCATCCATTTTATATTTGCATGTTGTCCAATTTGAAAATAAACATGAGTACTGAATCTCAGTAAATGACCAGTCAGCCAGGATTGGAAAGCTCTGATTGTAAGAACGTCACCCTAAAAAAGTGTCTGCTTTGGGTATGATAAGAAATTGTATCTAATAGAGTTGCTTCAATTCTGGAGATCTGTGGAATGTTGTTTACCCTTTATTCCTCGTTACTCCCGAAGCCACGCTTATCCCTAGTAATAGCACCTGTTAGAGTCCCATCTATTATTCAAGCAGATATGTTTAAAATACTCCTGTCGGTGAGGGCCATCTGCAAAAAAAAAAAAAAGAATTAAGAAGTGATTACACAAAAATGTATATATGAAGCTACTACGAACACGGTCCTCTTACCCCAAGGCATAAAATAATCCGAGACGTGCTTGCCTGCCGTTAGAATCAATCAAACAAACGCAGAACATACTTCATCCCATCATATATTCATATTCACATCATATTCCCGTATTACTTCAGTTAAAAATATGAATTTCAATGAGGAAAAATGTATCTTAATAGATAATCGATCATGTCTTCAATATATTCAAGTGAAGCGTTGGGTCAATACCATCTAAAGTATTTAAGATATATACTCACTCATGTGAGGCTGATACTGATATCTTTCAGTAGAAAACAACAATAATCACTCAGCATATCTGGATTGAAGTGACTTTGGTATTTAGTCTCCATACCCGAAATATCTTCGTAGAATCTTCCCTATACCCATCACTTACCAGATTACGTGGTAAAATCAAGATGAGAAGGCAGTGAAAAAGGATTCTCTGCTGTAACTTTTAATTTGTTGTGTATTAAATAAACCTTGTTTTCAGCTCTATGAGACACAACAAATGTCCGTTTAATTAAACAGAGGAATGTATTTTTTCAGTTCATATTGATTCAATTTACTTATAAAACTGCGACCGATATGAATTCTCTGATATTGGGTCCAAGTGAAATGCTTGTTTTATGTTTTTGTATCAAACTCCTCCCAACCGATTGGCAAGCTTTAGTTGAGTTTCAACTGTGAGAATTTTCACTTCCGAAAGGTGATATCCAAATGCCCAGAATCGTGTGTGACCGTGTTTTCAAAATAGAAAAGACGACAACTTAAGTTTGTTTAAATTTTAAAAAATCCTACCAGACATTCCATCGGCATTTTTGACATTTGATCTATGTTCTGTGATTAGGCTGCTGTACTATTTGATATATTAGGGTCCTGGAAGACATTATATTATTATCCTCAATTCTATAACCCAGTTCAAGAGAAACAAAAATGTTTTTTGGAAAGATTATGTTACGTCATTTGCCTTATTTACAACTGGAGTTTTAAAACTTTGCTATTCCATACAGCTTTTTTTTATCGTAATCAAAGTTAATTTCAACATTCTCATTTGCATCAGCCATTTCTTCTTTTTGGCTACGTCATTGTGATTATTATATTTTTCTTGCCATTATTATTGTCAGCCTTCTGTTTTTTTTCTATCTTCTTTCTTATCTCACTAATTCAAATCTTTTCCATCGCAACCATTATCGTCTTTTACTTGTAATCACTACTTTATTACTTTTTGTGATCGTCGAAATCGGCGTCACCATTGTGATCGTTGACAGTGATTTTCTTTTTACTCATTAAGAAACACTATATCATAAAGTGTGCGCACATGTTTTTTTTAAATGAATTCAGATGCAACAGAGGCCAATGAAATTTGACTCCATCCGTCAATAGAATTCAACTACTTATTGTCACTACGTTGAGTGTCACTGGAAACATTTAATATAAAAAAGTATTTCCACAACATATGGAACAGACAATAGAATAGAGTGTCGATACACATTTATTGCAACATGTGCAGAACACAGTTAACAAAGAAACCTCACACGAAATCTATAAAATAAAAAAGAAAATCTTGATTCGTTCAATGTAATATTTTCTTTTCCAAACATTTGCAGATATGAATAAGTAAATCAACCACTTCATAGGAAATAAGTGGGCACCTCATGTCGTCTAATGATTAGTCTACAGATTACGAGTCGCGGTTTCGATGCTCACTAGGAGTCCCTTACATACGCCACAGAAAATCTGTGTCTTTTGAATGAAACTAATTTACATTGGAAATAATCTATGAAAATCCCGGATTTACACTAATTCACCAGTTGCTCCGTATTTGATCCTGCACTTAAAGGGCTTCGCACTTGAATGTAGTCTACACTTGGATGATCAAGTACATATAACAGCACATTGCGTTATATATTTCACAGTTACGTTACCTGTCTCGATAAGAAGGCTCTGTAGTAGGTTCGATGAAAGCCACGGTTTTAGCAACAATCTACAATGGGTTATCAAATAGATTTGCTTAAGATAATCAATATTAGAAATATTTGAAACCATATAACTTTCAGTAAATCATTTGTCTAAATTATGTGAAACATAATTGCTTGCAAAAAAGACTTTAGGATTTAATGACCTAGAAAACATTGACATGTCGTAAACCAAACCAACAAACTAATCAACGAACAAACGAAGCAATTAACGAACAAACAAAAGAACCAACCGACTATCTTGTCATCTTTTGGAATTTTAATTGTGTACGCGTCGGTCCTTAACCTAGATTCTTCACTTCACTTGCAATTGATAATTGAAAATTAACATTTTCTCATTAGTTGACATTGCCAGAAATACTGATATGTTAAAATTGAACATAAATTTTTGTCCTAAGATTTAAGATAACACTTTTATTATAGTCGCCTCTAAGCTTTTCATTATGTTTTTCCTTTTTAATTGAAATTTCAAATTTTAAAAAGCGAGATTATATTTTATTAAACCCTGGGGACCATTCTTCATATTAAAAGTGAAAATACAACTGAGTTTTGACTCTCTCTTTTAATTTGGAGTTATAAGAATTTTAGCTACCATGTCTATTTGCAAATGTCTATTTAATATGTCATGGTTAAGTGAACTATTTTTGTGAAACATTAGCGCCAATATTTTTTTATTAATGGAGAATATGATACCCTGTTGGGGTTGTTGCCTGCGTTCTAAAAAATGGGAAAAGTAAAGAAAATATTGATGAGATTAAAATACTCTTTAAGACTGATACGTAAAGAACCTGATCAACACAAGTTACAAATAATAACATTTCGTCCTTTTTGAGAAGCGAATAGATTGCTACAACGGAGCTCAAATTCAGTGTACTGTATATGAATATATCATTATCACCCTGTCGTAGTGATAGCAAAGATTCACTTGATTCACTTTTGCAATCTGTTCAAATCGTATGTCACAGGTCCTTTATATGGCATCCATTGACAGCTTATGAAAATCGCCAATTATGTGCCCAAGAGAGAGAGAAACAAAGGAAGACCTCACTTGAGTTCGTACGTGCGTTTCCATCACCGTCAATATGTCTTGCTCGTCTTAATTGAACAAGTTGTTAAATGGAAGTCAAGTGGCTGTCCACTCGTAGGAAAAATTAGAACAGTTTGGGGGAAAACGACCCGGAGCTTCTAAGATTCTGACTAATCCTTTTAGGAGTACATGCAAAAATCGCGAGTCAACACAATTGTTTGTACACTTGTCCGAGGCATTTGAGCCCATGTTTCCTTGAAAAGATGAAGTAAATTTTCCCTGCATAATGCCTTGTTACATTCATAATAATGCACAACAAAAAAAAAAAACAAACAAAAAAAAAACGAAAGCAACTGTTCACTCATCTGATAGTAACTCAGATTTTTTAAAAACACTCGCTGGGTTCTTATAGAAAGTTTCATTGGAATCATTTCGATTGATAACCTTAATTTTATAAAAAAATAATGATAGATTACATATTAATAATATCATGGATATCAAGACAAAATAACTGATCTCTCAGTAAAGAAAAAGAAAAAGCAAGAAGCGGATGCTCTCCTGCAGAAACTCACTGATTCAAATTTAGTTGATGAACTAGGTCTTATCACAAATGCACATGCAGAAACCGAATATCTGCTGCATATCCCTCATCCGGCAGCAAAATGCCTAAACCTGAACTCAAATAAAGGAAATTTTATGTGTTTTAAACGAAATTGTGTTATCTCATCGTAAGGAAAGGACTCTGAAATGACGAGATCCTTTTGTATACCTCAATTACGATATCTTATCTAACTGAAATCTATGTCAACGTAGGCTTAGGAGAGGCATCGACTGATACTGAGAAGTCTACGTCCATAGTCAACTCTAATCTGATAGAATAAAATGAGATATTTTCTAGGTAGTAATCGTGCTACTTCTATTATATGGTTGAACATCCTTAACTTAAACGAAATGACTGGAGGAAATCCTAGATGGTAACAACACAAGAATGCTTGATGAAGGAATATATGTTATTGTCTTATTCAATAAAAATGTTGTTACTTGCTGGCTAATATTGGAAAATGGATGTATAGACATATTTATTGTCCTATTGAAATAGTTTGTAAAGCGTTATGTATTATTAATTGGAAATGGGAATGCTTTCTTTTATATTACATAAACTTACTCTTGGAGTTATATCGTGTGGATATAATTAAGAGGTATAATCTGTGACGTGAGGTTTTTTTGTTTTTTTTCTGAAAAAGGCATTTTTTCATGACGTTTATTTTTCAAAAAATCTTATTAGAGTTTTATGTTAACTGTATTGAATTTGAATTATTTATTTCTCATCGAATTGTGGTAAATAAATTATTAGAATTAATTTGATTATCCGATTACTTTTAGGATCATGTCAACCTTTCTGGAGTCATTTTATCCCTAGAGGTTCAGGAGTTGCGTTTATTTTACGTTCATATTTATATTTTTATATAGTTTCGTTGAGCGGGTTTTTCCACGGTTCAAATACGAAATGTCTTTTTAGCTAAAACTTTTTGACACAGATGGAAACCTAAGAAGTACTAACCCTCTGGGTTAGAGTGTAAGTGTACGTAATATCACTGAAAGAATACTCTACACTACGCAGATCACCAGAACTGGAGCTTCATCAGCATATGCCGTTTACTGTTATACACATAATTTATACAACCTTGAAGTCAGATGGTTGATTAATATCTTGTTCTGGGAGAGGAGTCATACTGATTACATATGCCGATGAAGAAAAATTGAAAAAGGTATTTATGTTAATACATGTTGATTTATTCAGACAGGTACAAACAGCTGCTACTTTAAGGGTTAATATATCAAAGTCATATTTTCTTGGAAACAGAGAAGACTTAAGTTTTTATGAAAAAAAAATCCGAGCCAAATCATTTGGCTAATGGTATTTTAATATCCATTTGATTTTTAAGTATTTCAAAAATGTTTCTTCTATGATGAGTAAAACTTCTGATAAAAAAATAATTTAGAGATATTCTCATTTTCGTTTTAATACTGCGTTACTTTAAAAGGTATGTTGTGTTCTGGTTATTGAACGCTTGAAGTATTAAATAAAGGACAAACCACGATATGTGAGGGAATAGAGTTATATTCTCAGAAAAAGTATATACAATAGAGAGACTGTTAGTAGACAAGAACATAGGATTAGTGAATACAGAATAAGGATATAGTCCAACAATAGTACTGGCTTCCGTTATACGAATCAGCTCTTCACCTGCTCGACTCGCTGGTATTAATAGCTACAGCTATATATGGCAGATGGACTAGCTCATTGTGTGGAAAAGATGGGTGATACCCAACAAGGTACGAAATGACTATTAAAATATGTACGTATATACCCAGCCCCTCTGAGAGGACATGACACATGGCTAATTTTTGATATGTGTAAAGCGGGTTTAAATGCAGTGTTTTCATTTTCTTAGACTGGTTGCCTAATAAAGGCTAAAAAATATAGCATTCCCAACTGCGTACACATATGTAGAACAAACCGATAGATTCATGCCTTTCTCAAGGTAGATTCGATTTCCTACGGAGATAACCGTTACGATATGTGTATTAAATTATATATGACTTGGACTATTCATAATTTCATACCGACAATATTGATAAATTTAATTATTGAATAGAAAGATGATCATCACTATCGTCGTCAACAACCGTTTTTCTGACTTTCTGTAGCCATATGTCCCTTCCATTCATCGCTCATGTATATCATCCAGACTGATTTAGTTTGGCCAGAACTAGTTGGGTGATATGCTTGGATCCATAAGAGAATGTCGGTTATGAGTTCCTTCTTACTTTTGTGGCAATTACTTGTGGGTTGGAAGTAGGTGACTCTACAGCTGCTGTTCTGAGGGGTGTTGCTCCTAGGATTTATTAAAAAAAAAACACGCAGCATTCTGAGGTTTCATCTGCGTCCATGTGGGGCAATGTACAGTTTTTTTTTAAAGAAACAGCTTAGAATAAATTCCATTTTATTATAGAGATTAAATTTCTATACGATTGTTAATCTTTCAATAACAGTCCACGCCTCCTTAAGGCATACGTTGACACCACTTTCAGTAGATGAGATATTGTTGCTGAGATATCATAATGGCACTTGAACAGATTTCTGAGGCATTCCTCTTAAAGTAGATTGATTGATAGACTGTTAGGTAGATTGATAGATATATGTTCCGGCAGATAATGAGATGGAAAATTGTTTGCCTTGAAAGAAAGCCTACAGTTCAATTTGAGTAGTCTAGATACGAAATCGTTTTCCTTGTGTTGACAAAATCTGATCTACTGTTTGGCTTTTTCTTTACAAGCAAACCAGCGACGCCTCTTCACCGCTTTTATTTACGAAAAGGATGTGAGCATTCTTATAAAGTATGCATCTGACATTACATCAAGCTAAATATAGAGCCAAACGTGTGCCATGGCCTAGGAAGGCGTTCGGTAGAAGCATTTAAGTTTGTTTGATTCGAAAAGGAAGTTGTTCCATTCCAACCGTATCCGTAGATAGTGTATATATCTGATTGGAGAAGTGAGATAGAAAATATGCAAAGGGAAATGGATTCTTTTGAGGGAGAAAAGCAAGAAGGGAGTAAATGTGAATGAAGACAAGATGGAAAATTAGGTGAAAGAAGTGATGATCAGAGAGGATTGATTGATTTTACATGTATGTAACTCATCCACGGTTATTCCAATTCTAGGATATCACATCCACTGTTCGATCAAAAGTACACTTTCTGCAAAGTTGTTTTTTTAAGTAGTATTTTTTGGCACTCAGCATTATTGAATTTGTAAATAGATATGTTTGAAACAAAGATAAGGCCCTCACAGGTACTACAACTAGGAATCAAAAAGTAAGTGGAATAGCATGAAATTGGATTCTCGAAACTACCTAAATGCTCAGAATCAGAGTCTCACTATCAAATTCAGTTTCATGTCGTACCTAGGACATATTTTTGTGGGGTCTCAGCCCTCTGAAGGGGATACAGTCAACGTGTTCTAATTCTCGCAAACAATGCGAATTTAAGAGAAAACATGTATTGGTAATAGACATTATTTTCATATAAAAATAACTGAAATTAAAGAAAGAAATATAAATCGAAGTATGAAAGAATACAAAATTATTTCTTTTAAAGGAAATGACAGAAATTTTTTTAAAAAATGAATAAAAGTGAGGAAAACAAATATATAAATAAAAAAAAAAATCAAAACAAAAACAGAAGTTTAACAGATAAAGAAAAAGGAAGACAAAACAAAAGAAATGCTTGCTTTGTTTTGGGTTCTTTATTATCAACTTTTTTTGAGGTATTTAATATCAAAACCATCCTCCTAAAAGGAGAGGAGTGTTACATTTATACCAATTCCTGAAGGGATATGCGAATTCATACTTTTCCTGTGGGTAGTTGTTAGATTGGGAATGTTATTGCACGACTCACTACAATATCGCAGTTTAGCAAGTTAGCCACTACATCATGGGGAACCGTCCACAAAAAAAAAATCAAATAATATAAACAAATTTTGGTTTGGTTCTTTCGTTTTAATGGCACATGAAACTTTTTTGTTTATTTAAAGCCAAAACCATCCTTCTAGAACAGTGGTGGTACTCTTTTACCCATAGCTGGGAGGATAAGAGGGTTCATACCTTTAAAAAAGTATTTGTCTGAAAGTGAATGCAATAGCTCAACTGGAGTTCGAACTCACTAATTACGATTCCAAAGATCATCACTTTAACTATTACACCACGAGGACACCCCACCCCCGTAGCTCCCTTAACAGAAACAAAATAAAAAGCACAATATACTTGTGCATGTACACGTCAGGCAGTGGAATGGTTATCCAGCTCGTCTAGCGGATATTTTTTAAAGTGCTCACTTCTCGCTCCCTGTACAATTTTTCCATTTACCCAAACTTTCTGCAACGAACCGGGTTCGACACAAGGTCAGTTGTTTAGCGGAATACAACTGGCTTAAATGAAAACTTTTCATTCTCTTATCCTGCTTGTCTTACCAAGGTTAAAGAAAGCAGTTTACCCTACTATTCTTCCATAGCTTGCAAGGAGAGGGAACGATTCATGGCTTTTTGAAAGGCATTATTGCGAGGTGAAATGCGAACAGCCTCGTCGGTGATTTAAATTCGAGTCACCGAATCCATTTCGGATGACGATAACTCAATGAACGTTTCGTAAATTATAATTTAGTAAAGAAAAAAACAAACAAACACAAGAGAATAAGAATGAAACTTTATCAATAAAAAACTGTGAAATCAAAACGAATCGGATGCGTACAAACTCACAGAAAAAAATGGTAACTTTTGATAAAAAAATACTGCAAGTCTTATTTTGACCAGTTGGCTGGGGCTGTAGAATACTTTTCTGCTGAGGGGTAAGACTCCATCAACAAGTGTCCTGGATATAACACAAAAAAATCTGATGGTGTGGAATGCGGAATTTCCTTTCATTTCCATCGCTCCCCTTTCCACTCCTTCCCAGAGTGGTAGCACCGGATAGTGTCCTATCTATGGGTTAAAAAGGACAAAATTGCGTACTTATGCAAAACTGAATTGCTTGAAAAAGAACTGTTTTGACATTGAAAGTGTACTTAGGCTAAACTGAATTGTTTGAATTAGAATTGACTAAACTGAATTGCTTGAAATGAAAAAAAAGTTTTTGACTATTAAACTGTGTACTCATGATAAACTGAATTGTTTGAAATATAACTCTTTATTTATATAAAATTGGATTTGGCGTTAAATAACCTACAAAGGTTGATATGCCATAAAATCTAACTAACCAACCAATCAATTAACCAAGGAAAATTTTCTTTAATAATAACAAGTAAGCAGACAAATTGGAAAAAGCAGGAAGAAATTGAAGCTGTTAATAAAGTCAGGAATAATAATCATTATAAAAATAGTTCGTCTTTAAAGTGTAAGAATGAAAGACTAAAAATATGAAAGGCGAGTAAAACCGACGAGAATGATAATGAAAAATAAACGTCTGGCAAAAAGAAAACATTCTGAAAATTGCTTGGAGAAACACGTAAAACTAAAAAACAAACAAAAAAAAAATATCTAAAATTGAAATAAAAAGATACATATTAATGAGTATTCACCACATTCAAATTTAGATTTAATGATTAACAGAAATGTGATATACAGGAACAGGGACCTTGTCGAACAAATTTATTAACCTGGAAAAATAAAAATCGACTGAAATGGAATTTAGATTAATAAAGTCAGTACATTACAAAAGTGAAAATTAACGGAAATGGATTTTATACGACTAAATGAAAAGATGTTATTTTGACAAGAAAGAAAAGGAGAAAAATATACTGCTATTGTTGAGTTCGGACAAGAAAAAAAAAAGCGATTATGTCAACAAAAAAGTTTCAAGCGAAATTATCAAGTGTGTTCAACTCAGAGGTCACAGCTGGCAGAAGACGACATCTAAGTGGGCTGCCTGAAAAACGGTTAACTTTCTGAATAAATTCAATTTTTTTAAATTCAGGTGTGAAAAATTATGGACAAACTGTTACTATTAGACGGTTATTGATGTAATCTGGAGAAGAGAAAAATATCTACCGCATATTCTCGGGTAGAAAAAAGAGGAAACAAAGCACCGAGAGGTAGAAAGAGCAGACGTATTTAAAAGAAAGACCATTTCTTTGCGTAGCAGTGAGAGGAAATCGAGTATGAAAAGCATATCAAATCGAAAGGGTGGACGGAATCAATTACTGAAAAGTAGGTTTGAAGAAAATTGATATTGTCGATAGCCTCACCAACGTCAACTCCCCAGATGCCGAATATCACATATAAGCAAGAGATTTTGTCCCTAGGAAGAAAAGAGCTCGAATTACATAACAGACCCCATGATACATTATGTCTACCTTTTACCAGACTCCCTAATAAAAAGAAAAGCTGAGAGCGAAAGACTGAATAAAGCAACATAGTACGCCAGGAGAAATCACCTACCAGAATATGAAAAGCGAGAAGAGGAAAGCCGAAAACTTTATGATACTTGGAGGGGTCTTGTGCCTGACTTAGAATGCCAAGAAATTTAATAACTGTTAAGTAGTGAATTAAGTCACCGTCTACCACAAACAACCTGGAAAGAATAAATGTGTGTAGCATTTTAAAGACACTTTATTAAACTAAATATTTTTTGGTTACAAAAGCATGTTCTGTTTTCTGTTTGTATGTGTTCGACTTTTTTTACTTCCATAATTGTGCGGTCTCATGCATTCACTACTGAACTACCAACCACGATTAGCGATTGGCCTGCTACAACATGGGCAGGAAAGTGAAGCGATCGTGTCATCCGATGACATAAACAGGCGAACGAAACGGTCAACAGTATGGAAGTAGAATCACCATAGTGTTTTTGAAGGCAGGTGTACTACCCAAGAAATATGTAACATAATTAGAGAAATTGTTTATTCGAACGTGAATGTAATTGTATGACCGAAGTTCGAACTCACAAATTTTGCAGTCCCAGTCTAGCACGTTATCAAATATGACACGGTAATTCTCACAATTATACACTCTCTCTCTCTTTTTCTCTCTGCACACACACACACACACACACACAGAAATATATATATATATATATGTATATATATATAAGCTTTGGTGGGCATCCATTATCCGCAGAGAGGTGATTAGGTAAGATTTTTCTGGTCGGCCATCATATGCTCATCCTGAGAAGACATGTTCTTAAAATTTGCATATATATATATATATATATATATATATTAAAAGGAAAAGTTCCTGATATGACTTCATATTCGGTATTTAGGGATCTATTATAATAAGTATCATGTATTATAATAAGTATAATTTTGAGGTGCCCGTTGTGTAATGGTTATTGTCGTAGGAAGTGGACACAGCGACACGAGTTCAAATCCTGGACGTGATTTTCACATAGCACTAATACCCTTGGGAAAGGTATGAATCCAATTATTCTCCCTCCAGCTATGGGTAAAAAAGCTGGACGGACTAGGTTCTTCAGCCTTAATGAGGCAACTAGTCTAGGAGAAGGAAAACTCTGAATTCAAACCTGTTAAACTCCGCTTAAAAATTGACCTTGTGTCATATCCTGCCCGAGCGGAGGGGTTGGTAAATATGATTATAAGTATCATTTTACTCATTATTCAGTTCCCTGGTAAGATCAAGGTACTTTTCTCTTTTCGTTTTTCTTCAGTTTTTCTCAGTGGTCAACAAGGACAGCAAAGTCCACAATTCGGAATCTCCTTTTTTCTTTTTTTTTTTGGTTAACTAACACTAAATTATCCATAGGCACCTCAAAATACTAAAGGATTTTGTGCGTCTCATTTCCTAGGACTGATCCTTGGTTTTCCATGTACTGTTTGTTCATATGGCCAAATTAAAAAATCTTACAAAATTTTCAGTGGATCCCCTCCCCTACCCTGTGTGAAATAATTACTGTGATGTATAATTGTATTAATTATTTCATTATTTATTTTGGTTGGGTCGTGAATTGTTCAGGTATATTTAAGTTAGATAAATCTTTAAGCGGGAAAGTAAGTAAAATTGGAAATGTCCAACGCGTGACGTGCGAACATATGGCTGGACGACACCTGCCATCTGAAGACACTAAGACAAAATGCAAAATATATTCCTGTTTTGTTATAAGTGTGATTGAGGTAAAATGAAAATATGTTGAAAATTGAGGATACGTGTGATCATCGCAAGACGATGCAACTAAGTGAGATGGATATGAAATAGTAAATTTTAGAATATATCACAAATAGCGAAATTGGAAAATTGGTCAGTTGAAACAGGTCAGGTCGGGGGGATTTTTTGGTTTGTTATCCAGGTGTTCGTATATTGACCCCTTCGATATATTTCTCTCTCTCTCTGTTTTTCTCTCTCTCTCTCTCTCTGTTTCTCTCCCTCTCTCTCTCTTTCTCTGTCAGTCTCTGTCTGTCTCTCTCTCTCTCTGTTTCTCTCCCCCTCTCTCTCTCTGTGTGTCTCTCTCTTTCTCTATCAGTCTCTGTCTCTCTCTCTTTCTCTGTCAGTCTCTGTCTCTTTCTCTCTCTTGCTCGCTTACTGTCTATTTGTCTGTCTGTCTCTCGTGCGTCGATGACTGCTAGAAAAATGTATGCAATCAATGAAGACCTTCATTTGTGGATAAGAGAGAGACAATTTTTCTCTATACATATTTTGGATATATTATTGTTACACAAATATTTTCAATAAAATATTGTTAATTTTTAATGGAAAGTTTTCTTGTCTTTGAGATGCAGGCACCAAGGCAACTTGCTCCAAAGAACTAGCCAAACTCTCAAACGAAGATCTGGATGGATTGTGCCATTCTTCATCTGTGAATCTTTCAAACACAACGAGAGCAAAGGGGGAATTGATAAACAAACTACCCGGAAACGCATGTAGTAGTCACGGAACTAAGGCCACTATAAAGTAACACGTCAGGCATAGTACTATAGTTAATATCGGCGACTGCATAATATCACTTTAGGTACCGTTATCAGCCATAGTATCACTTTTAGTATCACATACTTCAAGCTGGGAGGTATGTTTCTGCGTCAGTGCGTTAGTGTTTAATTTTTATTTTATTTTGTGTACAAAGTTCTTTTTTTTTATTCCTAGTTATGAGAAATTATTCTGGCACATCATCAAACGTAGACACCTCTGGTATATTATCTAACGTAGACATTTTCTGGTATATGATCTAACGAAGACACACACACACACAGCTACACACACACACACACACGCACACACACACACACACATATATATATATATATATATATATATATATGGAGGATCCAAAGGCCCTGTCGTGCATATGACAGGCATGTAAGCTTACAAAATATTGTTTGGTTATGAGTTTTTCTAAAATTGAAACCACCGGATGGAATGAGAGATCTTGACATTTTCTTCGCGATCAAATCATAGGTGCCAAACATGATTCTTAAATTCATATTTATATCACATAAAAATCAAACAGTTATTACATATGAAGAAATGTACAACAGGTGGTGCCTTTAATAACTTTCAAGCCTTCTTTGGTACAGGTATTTAAATTGTAGACACTTGAAAATTCACTGTGTTTTTGCGATATATCTTACGAGATGACTAACGTCATGTAAGGATATTCGAGATGAGAAAGATGAAATGACAAAGAAGCAGGACTTGATTGGAAAGTATTAAAGATTAATTAAGTCAGAAAGAGATATTATTCCAATTTATCATATTATTTGGGGGGGGGGGTCAATAAGTTTCCAGGCTTTTTTGTACAGGCATTTAAAATTGTCGACGACTCTTGAAAAGTCAGTATGCTATTGCTACACATCATATGAGATGACTGATCAATTTTTATTCTGTTTTAAACTTGGAAAAATGCCGAATGGAGCATCAGTTTTTGAGTGGCAAAAGAGATTCAACGAAGGCAGGGAGTCTGTGAAGGATGATGTGTGTTGTGGGAGGAGTAAGGATGTCAATACAACAGAGTTGATTGGTCAAAGAGTTAGGGTTAGTGTTACTATGTTGAGGTTTTAAGGGAGTTCAGGAAGAGATTCCGTCGGAAAAGGCTAGCACTCTTCAAATCGGCTCAGTGGCATTTCCAGCGGAACAATGCACCAGTCCACAACTCCATCCTTATAGATTATTCGACCATCCCTATAGTCCAGACCTTGCTCCCTGTGAGTTTTGGTTATTCCCTAAGCTAAAAGGCTGTCGGTATGAGACAATTGAGGAGATGAAAGAGGGTGTGACGAAGGTCATTGACACGCTCACACAAGAGTACTTCCATGGGGCCTCCCAGAAGTTGTTGGAACGGTACAGCAAGTGCATTACTTCGAAGGGAACTTGTGTGCCATGTGTGTACTACATGAAAAAAGTGCACATACGAACGAAGTCTGGAAACTTATTTTATGACCCTCGTATATCAATTTCGGCTTCATTATTCAATAGCATACCAACCTTCGTGGGTTATTAATTCGAAAGGCACCAATACAGATCAACAAAAGAGATAATGTTTAACCTAGATATTTTGTAACATCTCAATGTACTTGATATATATATATATATATATATATATAGCGAGTATCTTATACTTATATACATACAATATTAAACACAGGCATATCACACAAGAACACACATACACACGCGCATATATATATATATATATATATATATATATATATATATATATATATATATATATAAGAATATAGAAAAGCAGTTTCGATCTGTAGCATAAGTAATGCCATCAGTCTAGGAGTAGGGAAACTTGAATTCAAATTAACCAAAGTCAGCTTAGAAATGTACCTATGTCACATGTTTCTCCAAGCCTAAGGGTTGGGAAAATAAATATAATATTGACTGTTTTCTTCAAACTGGGATAGAACAACCAGTCATGGAGAAGAAAAACTGAGTAGAAATTTGTTTTACTTTCGTTTAAAAAAATGACCTTGTGACACACAATGGAGGAGTTTCGTAAATAAATAGGGGCACACACATCCGTTTACCTGTATTTATTTAGGCATGAACCTATAAACAGATGAATCAAGAATACACGTCTCAGTTTCTTAAACACACACACACACACACACACACACACACACATATATATATATATATATATATATATATATATATATATATATATATATATATATATATATATATATGCATGTGTGTTTGTGATAGTGTTTGTGGGTGCGTACGTGCGTGAATCCTGATAACTCTACATGTATAAAGTTGTTGATAACTGGACATTTTAAAGCGAAACACATTGTTCCAAGGAAATATTTATGTTGGTAATCAAAGAATCTGCAAACAATCTACTTCTAAGAATATACCGCTGATAATATGCAAATTTTATCAAATTGAATATCGACATGTTTAGCAACAAAAAAAATGTGATATCTCGAAAAGCACAAATAATTTTCTTTATGAATTCTTTACGGAAAAGTCATTAAAATAGATTTAATTGATTCAATGTGATATATCACTGAAATGAATCACAAAAAATAACAGTCGAAATGGCAATCCTTTTCAGTCTATCTCCCTCTCTCTCTCTCTATATATATATATATATATACATATATATATATATATGTGTGTGTGTGTGTGTTTGTTCAATTTTTTGCGTGTATATATATATATATATATGTGTGTGTGTGTGTGTGTGTGTGTATGTGTGTGTGGCTCTAGGTATATATTCATATGCTTATAAATATACACAGTTCATCAAATATATAGGTATATGTGTTTTATATATATATATATATATATATATATATATATATATATATATATATATATTACAACAATTAATGGTCATCTTGCTGCGTTAGTGGTAAAACAAATATAGTATAAAGTGGACTGGGTTCAGTATGTGCGATTGAGCTATAATAATCATAATTATAAGAAGGGAAAAGCTTAGCTGAAGTGAAGATCCAAAGCAGTTTATTTCAATTAGTTGGACTATCACCGTTACGAGTTATAATTGCTATGATGCCATTTAACCACATACTCAGAATATGAACAACTGGATACAAACGTAGTAAATGGCAAGAAAAGATCAAGGACCTAATTATTGTACATGGGCGACATAAAAAAAAAATTTGCAAAAAATGAAAAAAAGTGGAAACTCTAATACACAAAGTGATAATATACAGTCGGTAGATAGAGATGGAATTTGTTAAAGAAAAAGGTACCATGTTTTTTAATGAAAAGCGGCAAATGGCACCTGACAGACGGAATGTAACTACTTAATAAAGAGAAATTAGAACGCACGGAGAAAATGATACCTACAAATACTTGGGAATATTAGAATCTTACGCCATCAAAAAAGTGGAGATAAAAGAAAAAAAATTAAGAAAGTGTATCTCAGGAGAACCAGAAAGTTACTCAAGACAAACCTGATCAAATGTATAAATACCTGGGCCGAATCCCTTGTAAGATATTCGGGACCATTTATGAGTAGACTAGAGAGAAACTTAAGCAAAGAGCCTAAGAAAACTAATGATCATGCAAAAGGCATTACATCCTAGAGGTGACATAGACAGACTTTATATATCAAGAAAAGAAGGAGGAAGAGGACTTACCAGCACAGAATAGAGCTTTGGCGCTTCGATACAGCGTCTTGAAGACTACATAGAAAAACGTGGAGAAGGACTGATTACAGCCAGCAGACATAATTATGACAACTCGGTTGGTTGGTTAGTTGGTGGGTTGGTTGTTTGGGTTTTATGGCATTTCAACATTAGTAAGTTATTTAACGCCAAATCGATTTTTATACGAATAATCAGTTTTATTTCAAACGATTCATTTTAGCATAAGTACACATTTTAATTGACAAAAACATTTCTATTTAAAGCTATTTAGTTCATTCAAATAATTCTAATTCGCTTAATTCACTTTAGTATAAGTACAGATTTTGTTTACACACAGTTAAATGTCGAAACAGTTCTATATAAAACAATTCAGTTTAGTGTAAGTAAAGTTTCAATGTCAAAAACAGCCTATTTTAAACAATTCAGTCCAGCATGAGTAGGTAGTTTAAATGTAAGTACAAAGTTTGATTGCCAAAAATGTTTCTATTTCAAGCTATTCAGTTTAGTCAAACAGTTGTAATCAAAAAAAAATTCAGTTTAGCGTAAGTAAGCAGTTAGTTCAATTTATCCCATAGAGAGGCCCCTATCAGGTGCAATCATTCCGGGCCAGAGTGAACCTGGGAGCAATTGCAATGAAGAGATGCTCCGCCTTTCCATAAGGTCCAGCATCGCTGGAACCTCTTCATCAGATTGTTTAGTGTCATATCCAGGATGACTCTCATTGCGGGGTCTTACTCCTCAGCAGATGTGCAGTCGGTGTATTCTACAGCCCAAGCCGACTGGGCAAATTGACAACACGAAAACCAAATGAATGACAATAACTAGAAAACAAAAATGTGAAGAAAAACAACTCTATAGGCGTTTTAAATGGTTAATGAGCAACATCTCACACGATAAAATGTGGTCGTGGCTAAGAAAAGGAAACGTTAAGAGAAAAAGAGAATCTCTCGTAATAGCAACAAAAAAAATGCCATAATAAACAATCATATCAAACCGAGAATAGATAAGACGAAACAAAAAGACAAGTGTGGGTTATGTGGTGAGAGAGACGAAACAATCAATCATATAATAAGCGAATGCAGTAAATTAGCACTGAAGGAATAGAAGATTAGACACGACTGGATGGAGTTTGCAAGAAATTGAAATTTGAACATACAAATGGTATATGACCAACCCAGCATCTATCGTAGAGAATGCGACACATAAACTCATGTGGGATTTTGATATACAAAAGGATCACCTAACCTCGGCCAGACAACCAGACCTTGTATTACTCGACAGAAAAAGAAGAGATCTTTCAAAATAATAAAAGTGGAAGAAAATTAAAAGAAGGATAAGTAACTCTACCTTGTTCCAAAACTGAATAAAATAGTGCAACATGAAAATGACAATATTACCATTAGTAAATGTGTAATATAATGGCTGAGGGATTTCGTTTTATGCCTTTGGGTTAAGTTAAGTTGTTCACGCGCGCGTACACTTCTACTATATTGTAAATAATATATTCATATTGAGATATTGTGTGATGTTACAATGTATTGGGTTGTTGTATATTGTCCTTTGTAAATAATTTAATCCACCTTATTGCGCTTGTTACATCTATATGCTAAATAGATGTGCGTAATGTATATAATGAATATACTTTATTAAGAGATACTTCTAGCAATCATAAAATAATTGGTGAACATTTTATCAAGAGATAGTGAGGGTGTTTGCAGATAAATACGATGATTTAATGGAGGAAAAAGTACTTTTTCCTCCATTGAATCCTTGGATATTATGTGATATAGTGGGGTTGGTTTTGGGTAGAGGATGTGATGTTGGTATGATTGATCGTGGTGTTAGAGATAAATTATGTATATGAGTCAAAGTACAGAAGTAGATGTTTATTCATTCCTCAGCATTTGGATTATATTTCGGATTTCTTGTTCGAACGCGTGTTTTGTAATGGCTGAGTTATTATTGTGGGTTTCTCATGGAAACAAAGATGGCATTCTTTTAATTTTTCGTCGCTGGCGGTTGCAGGTTTTAGGATTTCCCTGGTGATGGTTGGCCAGACGTTCGCGTCCTTTAGATTCCAGATGACTTATTGGTTGAGTAATTTCTCTAGGAGAAGGAAAGTTTGTGGACATATATCCTTTGTTCTAGGGTTACCACCTTTGTACCCATATATAGTTTAACTGAGTTGTTACCTCTTACAGAGGCGCTGAACATTATATGTTCTTGTATTTATTTGCCTTGTAGAGGGCATAATTTTTTATCCCTACAGTGCCACTGTTTGTAAGACATTTTGGTGTTTTTTGCAGCCGTTTATAATTTGGGATATATTTCTTGTTCAACTAAAATTGAACTTTTTTTTCTATTACTGATTTGATCTAGGTTGCTGTGATTGGGGAAAATGTTTTCTTCTGAGATTTAGGAATGCTACCCATTTTTGACATTACGCTTTTGTTATATGGTGGGTCCATTTTGGTTATATTCTATTCTGAACATAGGTTTGTTTTTTGAAAGTGTTATTCTTGCTCTAGTGTGTTTTTTCGTTCATTGTCATATATTTGTTTTCGTTAAAAATGTTGATGTTAGAAGAATAATCAGATAGTTTACGGCTAATCGAATTGGGTAATTGTTTGATGTTTGAGGGTTCGTGCTTTGAAGAGGTGTATGTAAATGGTTGTGTCGTTCTCTTTTTTATAAGGTTCAAATGTTCCTTTCTTAAAACTTAGGGTTATATCTAAAATGTTTACAATTCTTAGGTTGGCATTTATGCTAATTTAAAATCCCAGAAATTTTAGCACATGGGTTATCTTTTTTCTGTAGCATATGCGAGCACACACAACAATATGCAAACATAACATTCACATTAAAATCTGCTGGATTATGCATGCCGACAAACAATTTTAACATAAAATTGTTTCAACATTACCTTTTCGACTTTTTCGATTTCTCCAAAATAATCACCTTTCCTGCCTGAGGATTACCGACAAATGACGTGCATGAAACTGATGGTCAAAGATAAGCATCCGTGATCTTTGCTATATCATCATCATCAACATGTTGCGCTAACAGCCTGGATATTCCTGACCCTCTCTCGCCACACCTTTCGGTAGATCCTCTGGGCTACATCCCGTATCAGCATAGAGCTACTGTATGTAAGTTCGAGCTGGACGTCCAGCCTTTACAGTATAGGAGTACATCACTCACGAACTCGTCACTAATTCTCCAGCAGTGTCCAACGTGTCTGCTTCATCTAATTTTGATATTTTTTTGCGATGGCTCGTTGGTGGCCGTATAGCTGCTGCTTTGTGAGGTGCTCTCTCCCAAAAACTAATAAATATTTATATATTCATTACATTTATATATATTTATCTATAAATATCTATCAACCAATCAATCTTTCCATCTATCTATCAATCAACTAAATGATATATATATATATATATATATATATATACGTGGATCAGTAAATAAGTTTCCAGACTTTTTTTCGTATGGGCACTTTATTGATAGTACACTGAGAAAACTCTAGTCCGTTAGGAAGTTATTTCCTCCGGCTGAAATGCACTTGTTGTACCGTTCAAACAACTTGTAGTAGGCCCCGTGGAAGTCGTCAATGACCTTGTCAATGAGCGTGTCAATGACCTTCGTCACAGCCTCTTTCATCTTCTCAATTGTCTCATAACGACAGCCTAGGAAATAACCAAAAGTCACAAGAGGCAGGTCTGGACTATAAGGAGGGTGAGAAACTGTCTTGATGCCCATCTTGGTCAAATAGTCTTTGACAAAGATGGAGTTGTGGGCTAGTGCATGTCCTGGTAGAAATGCCACTGACCCGATTTGTAGAGTGCTGGCCTCTTCCCAAGGAACCTTTTCCTGAACTCTCTTAAAACCTCAACGTAGTAACACTAACCCTAATCCTAACCCTCTGGCCAATCAACTCTGGTCTTCTGACTTCCTTACTCCTCCCACACCTCTCATCATCCCTCACAGACTTCCTTCCTTCCTTGAATCTCTTATGCCACTTAAAAACTTATGCTCGATTCATGCAAGATGGCCCAAAAGCAGCCTGAAGCATTCCATACGTTTCTGTGGTATTTTTTCCAAGTTTAAAATATAATTTTATTGCATATCGTTCTTTTTAAGTGTCCTTTTGTCCAGATTGCATTTATGAAATTCAACAGCTGTAACAATCAACTATTAGTAGGGTGTATTCCAATTCCTGCTGTAGCTGTTCATTTGAACCTGAAATCATAAACATTCATCTCATAAGATATATAGCAATAACATACTGAATTTTCAAGAGTCAACGAGAATTCTAAATGTCTGTAAAAATGTCTGGAAGCTTACTGAATGCACCCAATATATATATATACATATATATATATATATATATATATATATATATATATATATATATATATAACGAAACACTTAGTCTTTGGATGAAAATATTTACATATATATATATATATTTCTGTATATAAATGTAAACACATCAAATTTCACACACACACACACACACACACACACACACACACACACACCTATATATATAATAATAACCCTACACATATCAACAATAGCGATTACGAGATGTTTATCAAAATCATTAATTGATACAGATTAATTCTATTTCGGACACGTCTTTTTTAATAGCTTCTTAGTCAAGATCAAATATAATCTCCAAATCGAAATTCTCTTTTGCAGATTAAAGTTATTTTGTTATATATAAAAGAAAAAAAAATTAAAATCAGGAAGCAAAAACATAGATTTTTTTATTAATTCCTTTGTTTTGTTTCTTGTCGTTTTAAATACCAAAAAAAGTCAATTGGCAATTTTGGTTACCTTGATTACAGAAGTAACTTGAGGGCAGAGATCACGACTCTAATCTCGTTAATTTCATGATCTCTGCATGACATTTTTAATGCAAGTGAAGAAAATCAAATGCAAGAACATGAAAAATAAATGTCACACTATTGAAAAAATCTAAAATTACACACACACACACACACACACACACACACACACACACACACACACACACACACACACATGCATGTGCATGTGTGTATACGTTTGTGTGTGTGTGTGTGTGAGAGAGAGAGTGAGTTATAGAAAGAAATATAAAAGGAGAGCGAGAGAGTGTTGATATGCACACAGAAATAATTAAAGACAAACGTTCAAAGACTTGCATTATCACATATTAGCACACACACACACACACACACACACACACACACACACATATATATATATATATATATATATATATATATATATATATATATATATATTTAGGTTTACTAAGTGCTTGAGTGATACATACGTTGAGTAGTTTACCCTTTCATTCTCATTCCCACTGGAACACTTTTGTTTTCATTTAATGTTATTTTCCTTTTACTGCTAAAACATCTGTATGAAAAGTATGATTTCGCATTAAGAAAACTTTAAAACGAAAAAAAATAAACCAGTCAGGTTTGGTTTGGTTTGGCTTGGTTTGGTTTGGCTTGGTTTGGTTTGGTTTGGTTTTATGGCATATCAACATTTGTTGGTTATTTAATGTCAAATCTATTTTTATACATATAAACAGTTCTATTTCAAAGAATTCAGTTTTAGCATGAGTATACTGTTTATTTATATTTAATACATACATCAGATCACATCAGGCGCTACCACTCCTGCCCAAAGGGAAATTGGGAGCGATGACAATAAAGGTAACTCCGCATTCCACAAAACGTCAGCATTACATGAAGCATTAGAGTACAATCGGATTGTTCAGTGTCATATCTTGGACACTAGTTGAGAGGGTCTTACACCTCTACAGAGATGCAGTCGGTGCATTCTACGGTCGATCGGGCTCTTTTGTAAAGGTATTTTTCCAAATAGCGCGACTGGAGTTCGAACTTACTCACAACGATGACAAAATCTAGCAAAGTAGCCGTTGGCGACTGGAATACATTATATGGAAGTAAATAATGGAGTGTAATCTGACAATATATAGCAAAAAATTGATAACGAGGTAATTCAAGTAGAAGGAAATATTTATTGAGAAGCAAAGTTGACTCTATAGCGTTTCGGTTCTATTGTACGATAATCAGGACTGCGAGGGACGGTATTAGTGATGCTAAATCGATGATGAATGTTCAAAAATACAAATTACAATAACCCAGGTAAAATTTGTATAAGAAGAAAAAAAATATCCGTTTAATTAGAGAATCAGCGTTTGTTTATTTTTTTACATAACGTCATTTGAATAATTAGGAACATAGTATAGAATGGATGTTCCGTTTCGAAATGTTGTCTTAGTCTTTTATTTTGTATGTAAATGAGCATGTCTGCAGAATTAAAATCGAAGTTATGATGAGATTGTGAAATATTTTGAAGAAGTGCATTGTTTAAGTTACCAATTTTGATATTTCTTTTATGTTCTTTCAAGCGACGTGAAGGTTCCGTGATGTTTCACTAATATATTTTAGTTTACAGTTCTTACAAGGGATACAATAAACACCGGCATCTGAAAATATGTTGCATTGAGGGCAAGAGAGTACTTAATTTTCGATTTTTTGAGGCCGGTGCTATTTCAATCTGTTATTCTGTAAATACTCGTCCGGGCTTTTATAGCATTTCTCCGTACTTGAGTAAATCCATTTCAAATCGCTACAATATCATCATCATCATCATATCGTGCTGGTAGCACGGATATCCCTGAGCCTCTCTCGCCACTCCTCCCTATCGTTCATCGCCCTTGGTAGGTCTTCAGGACAACACCCTGTATCCTCACATAGCTGCTGAATGTACGTTCGAGCTGGTCGCCCTGCTTTTGCGCGGCCATGTGTGGGGATCCATAAGAGTACATCTCTTATGAGTTCATCTCTGCTTCTCCAGCAGTGTCCTGCATGTCTGGTTCGTCTAACTTGTATAGTTTTCGTGATAGGTGTCCGTACAGTTGGTGTCTTGTGGGGTGTTGCTACCAGGACTTGTTCAGGATTGCACGCAGCATTCTTGTGTAATTGCCATCTAGTTTCTTCTCCAGCCGTTTTGTTAGCGTCCATGTAGTGCATCCATATAGCAGTATCGATGTGACCGCTGCCTGGAAGAAACTGCGTTTATACCATCTTTAGTTAATATATTTCGCATATATAATAATTTTGTACTTTCTCGTTTTCTTTTCCTCAATCTTTTTCCTCCTCCTTTTCATTTGAAATCTTTCTCGATAGACATTCAGGGCACAGCTAGAGAAGCAGTGACGAACTCATAAGTGATGTACTCATGTGGACCCCCACATATGGCCGAGCAAAAGCAGGACGGCCAGCTCGAACATACATTCAACAACTATGTGAGGATACGGGATGTAGTCCAGAAGACCTGCCAGAGGCGATGAACGATAGGGAAAAGTGGCGAGAGAGGGTCAGGGATATCCGTGCTACCAGCACGACATGATGATGATGATGATCATATAGCAATAACTGAAACCATTTAGCTATGAAGAAATTATACCAATACTAATGGGCAAACAAACACGTTCTAACCCATTTGAAAATTAAATCAACAAACTAATCTATTACACATTATGCATATCCATTTGAATGTGTCGAAACAAATGACTGGTGTTAATATTTTACTCTTAAATAGCAATAATTGAAACCGTTGATCTGAGTGCAAAAAAATGAGCCAAGGCTCATTTTAAAATATTATAAACAAAATGTGTTTATAAATCATATACATTTGCTATACATGTATTAACAGGATTCGCAATGAAATAAAACTACAGTGGTTGATACGATAGAAAACTAAACCAACCAAAACCTTACAAAATATATGAGGCCCAATATCTGTTTCCAGCTATAGACTAATTAATACATCTACTCTTGTATAAGGATGTTTTCGGCATTAAATCAAGAGTTTTGATAAACTATTTCGGTACACAAAGTCGGTACACAGAAGGAAAACACGGAACTAGGTGTGACATATAATAGGTCCAAAAATTCGACCAAGAAACGAACATGTGAAATGTACATAGGTTCCTAGAATGTTTATAAACATATAGGAATCCGAAAACACTCGAGATTGGTTCAGGTACGAAAGTTTTATTTACCTTTTTGAGTTTTTTCGACATGAGGAGATAGATAGATAGATAGAGAGAGAGAGAGAGAGAAAGAGAGAGAGAGAGTGAGAGAGAGAGAGAGAGACACACACACACACACACACACACACACACACACACACGCACACAATTTCTTAAACAAACGCGTGGCACATTTCGTAGACCCCAACTGGTCTCGCCTCGGCGAGACCAAAAATCGACTACCTTCCTCTAGACTCGAATCTCAACTTACTGCTTTTTTTCAAATCCCCAAATCCTCAGCTCTTCGCTTCCGGCATGACGTCATTCACGTCCCCGGTCCATTTCATATCTGGGTTTTTTATTGTGACATGTCTGATTGTCAAATCCGCCCTGCGAGCGCGTGAATACCTGCACTCAATGGGTGCACCTAGATAATCTATGCACTTAGCCGAAATGTTCTCAGCCTAACTAAACCTAAAGGTAAGATATAACCAACGAAAAATGATAATATAAAAAAATCCTTCCGCAATTATATAACACACGGGATAGAGGTAAGAAAGACAAATCAACAAAAGTTACAAAGTGTAGTATTCAGTATTGATAGTCGTACTTCTAGTACTCTTGTACTACTGCTACCACTTTTCCTACTGATACCTCTATTAGGATATTACTACGCTAGTAATATAGTGCTGGAAGACTCCATGATGTAGGTAAGTTTCGGTCTCACAACGCTATAAAAGAAAGAATCCAAACCAAACAGGATGATAATTTATATATAACCAAATGGAAGCGAACAGTTGTATTAATTAATATACCTTGTTCCAACTAATATAAATGAAAAAAAATCTGTAGGTGCATTTCTTGATATTTTTTGTCTTGGGAACAGCGGAAAATATGTTCGTGGTCTTATCACGCTTGCATTTGTTTTTATATTATGAATGTAATTAATTATTTATATATTTTTTGAAAAATTGTTGAAGTAAAAGTTGCTTCACCTGATTGATGAAGATGAAATATCCTTGACACGGTGATCACCATTCTGGATGACGATTTCATAGTCATTGATTTCGAACTTCAGTCTTGCTATTACGATCACTTTCGACATAATATCCATGTGAAAGATATGAACCGCTTGTCCCTCCAGCAAAGGTATAAATCGTATCCATGATATCCTTCTGCAAAAATGGCTTTGTAATTGTATAAATCACGAAGATTGATATGTTAATAAACAAAGAATCCAAAGCAGACATACATTTCAAGTTAGAGAGTTGATTAGTTTAGGTTATATAGCAAATATATTTATATTAAAAGAGAGGAAAAAAATAGTTGTTTGGCGTTTGATGATTTCAGTTCCCGTAAATTACTTTTTAGTCGGTGACAAAAATGTACCTCTAAAGAAGAGAACGACAAATGTATGCTATCTTACAAGTTTGGTTCATGAGTCAAACATTTTAACTGCAAAATATTTATAAGAGTCAATGGACTCTATGTAATCAGTATGACTTGATGATGATGATGATGATATATGATAAATAAAATTAAAACAAAATATTCACATGATCTACTTTTTTTATGATAACAAGTGGAACTTCAGGAAACTTCAATAGCTTTGACACACATAATTGAATACTTTTCTTAATTATTGTTGACAATGTTTCCGTAGTTCTAATGAAAAATTATTACTTTCCAAAATAAATTCCAATAAGCCGTAAAATATAAGAAACTTCTAAGAATTTTCTATTCATTAGATATCTTAATTTGTGATTATTCCTTTGCTAGAAAAGATATCTTAATTTGTGATTAATTGTCTTACTTTGAGAAAGATGAAATAGTGGCATTAATTGTCTTATTTTGAGAAAGATGAAGTAGTGGCATTCAATGAATGGAGGGTGTCACTTTGCAATATTACCAAGAAATTGAATTGCCATCATTTATCAATCCAAATTTTCCGAAAAAATAAACAGATTCTGTCAGGCAATAATCAATGCTTATGAAGACCATAGCTAGTGTTTATAAATGGTCCCAATTTGTTAACAACTATATTATCAAATTACAAATTACTTTGAGTTTGTGCGTGTGTATATATCATAAGAGCAGTACTTTTTTGTTTCTCATTTCATCAAAATAAAGAAAAATTAAAATGAAACAAAAATCTTACGGCATCTTGTTATTGCATTTTATGACATGGTCATATATTCACATTTACAAATGGGATACATTGCTTAAAGACAATCGAAACCAACTCTTGTGAGCTCACCTGATATGGTGAATTCACTTAATGCACGCATATTGATGATAGAAAAGTTACAGTAGACTATTTTTCTCAACTATTTTGAACTTTCGCATAATGATTTTGCCCTTACAAAGGTCAGTCATCGATATGTTACCAAAAGAAGTTAACACCAGAGTACAAGGACACATACTGCAGCAAAAACAGTAGAAACTATCAGGTGCCATATACTCCTTACAGTGTAGATCTTACTCTTTCGGCTTTCCACTTATTTAAAACTTTCAAAGAATTTCCGCGTGGAACAATTTTTTCAAAAGATGATTAAGGAAACAGTAGAGTTGTAAATGGCTAAAACATGAAAGTAAACATTTTTATGCCAAAAATATGGAAAAGCTTTGGAAAAATGTGTTTCTAGAAATCGAAATTAAATCGAAAGATAAAGTAAATGTTTTCCTTCGAAAATATGGGTCATTTACTCCCAAATTAACTTTATTTATCGAGTGTTTATCGTATATGCCTATGCACACATACACAAAAACACACGCACATACATACATACATACGTACATGTATGCGTATTTCTGCGTGTGTATGGATTATTCAATAAATGATGTGAATTTCAACTGAGGAGTGGGCCAAAAAAAACGCTGTTTATAGTTTCACTCTTTTCAAGGCAATCGATAGCGTTGGGTCTTTTCATGTTAAAGATGACTGTCAGTATAACCTTCTTCACTTGAAATGCTTGCTTTACCAGGTATTTAGTTAATTTCCACCTCAATGGAGTTTGGGAACCTATTTTTACCCCTTATGTAATCATTGGTTCACATAAAAATCATTCTCCATTAAATACAAATGATTCTCCGGTAAATGTCACACGTTTTGCAAATCTCAGCTACCAATAGTGCCATGAGAGACCTCTGTTTAAGACTGAAGCACACTGCTTTGCACCATGTAGCATCGCTTCAAAACAAATATTTTTTGCCTGATTAACCTTTATCAATAGCCAAATTTCCCTCAAGGCTGATTTTACATTTATGTAGAAATGTAGAGGATATGTACTTTGCTCAAATCAAAAGCCTTCTCTATTTTTAATGAATGATATATATATATATATATATATATATATATATATATATATATATCTGTGTGTGTGTGTGTGTGAATGTCGACAGAGTCAGAAAAAATCTACTTAAGTTTCACCTAACTGGATCATCAGTACGATGTTATAAAAAAAGTTTAGACCAAATCAATAAAATGTTGTTTTTGTTCAACCCTCCTTTTATCGGATTCATCCTGTTGATTTGGTGAGGTGAAACCTTCGTAGTTTTTTTCTAACTCTGCAGGCATTTATTTTTCGTTTAAAACTGTGTATTGAAAACACCTATGTTAAGCTTAAGGAATTCTGTCGGCCTTTTTTTTCTTTTGGCTTGGCATACGTTATTGATTGATAATTTTTAGTAGCACATATGAATTTAGTTATTTTTGTTGAATATTTTTCCCAGATATCAGTTTGTGCAATATTTTTCTTATTTGCAGATTTTATCATCAGGGCTTTTTCAAACAATCATAATTACAGAATTGTAATAAAAAAATACACATATATGTATGTTTATGTGCGTATGTGTATTATTCAGTGTATACCTGCATTGGTGTCACCATCGTCATTTTAAAAACATATCTTTAATTCGTCAACACTTTTTGTCTGATATTGATTAAAACAAGTTTGCTTTCCTGAAGTGCCAGTGACGCTATTTAAACCAAGTTGGTAATTCTACTGTTTAAGTTCAAAGATGATTTGGTGCATGCAATTAAATTTCTACTTAAAGATGTTCGTACAATTTTGACTTCAAAAGATCTGCATTAATGATAGTAGTTAAAATGTTATTTTACATTGTTTGGTTTTCCTTTTAAACTAGTTAGTGTCGAATACTGCAAAGTAAAATAATAAAAAAATAACGTGTCTCTATTAAAACAGTTTATCAAAAGCAAATAACTGCTACACAGTGTGATTATTTCTCTTTATGAAGAGAATTAATTGAGTGGTGGTTAATCATGTCGGCCAGTTTATGATTAAATTGACTGAAACAAATATCCAAGATATGTTGCATGAAATAGTATTAGTATGTCACTTTAGGTCTGAAATGTTTGTTTGTTAACGATTAAATGACTGGCATTTAGTGTCAATAAAAATTATACAAGCTTTGATGTATTAATGCCTTATGGTTATCGTCGTGGGAAGTGGAATCGACAAGCCGAGTTCTCATATATATATATATATATATATGTGTGTGTGTGTGTGTGTGTGTGTGCGCGCGCGTATGTGTGTGTGTGTGTGTGTTTGTGTGTGTGTAGTTAGGCAACAGTCGTTCATTTAAGCATGTGTCATTAAACAATAAAGATAATTTTTAATTCATTCAAGTTCCTTTCACGTTTTTTGATAAGTGTTTTAGTTTCAGGCTGGAATTGGTTGATGAATTTCCCGAAATTGTTCCGAGCGCTTTCACTAGCAAGCAACCCCTGGCGATGGCTTATGAAGGGTCCAAAAGCGCTCGGGACAATTTAGGGAAATCCATCAACTAATTCCAATCAGAAACTAAGACACTGATCAGAAAACTTTAATGGATCTTAAATAAATTATAGAGACAAAATTTTTCTTCATTATTCAATGAAACATGATTATATATATATATATATATATATATATATATATATATATATATATATAGTATTCTTGGTCCAGTTAAACCGGAGTTGGGAGTAATTCCATCAGGACAAGAAATTATTCATGAATGAATATTTAAAATTTTCCTGGTAAAGAGCTCAATGTATTAATAATACAGAGCAATAAATTCTTTAAGAAAAAACAACGAAACCGGTCACATAGGATTATAAATTTATTTCAATCCTGTTACGCATTTTTGAAATTTCCAAAAACACGAAAAAAAATTAACAGGACTTCTTCAGATCTTTTGGATAAAAAACTAGAATAGACACATAAGAGTGGGAGGGGATAGAAGAGTGGGAGGGGAGAGAAGAGGGGTGAAGAGTTACCTCTTCATTAGGCCCACTTCCGTTTTACATTTAAATTTCGGTTAGCAATGTAGTAAAATTGTTTTCAAAAAAATTTTCTTTAATTAATTATTTTTTAATTACATTTAAACCTAAAATACCGATTTTTTATTGAATTAGATTTAAACTTTAAATAATAACCTCACGTAAAGATACGGTAATAGATATATTAAACCTAAAAACAAAAACAAATATTTAATTTATTTACTATATTTTAACATTTAAAAAATATTTAGAAAGCATTAATCAGTTCCACTTTTTATGCGTAGTACGTATGTATTATATGCTTTTTCACAATTTTCTATCTAACAATTTATTTTATTTATTCTCAAAATTAACTCTAATTCTCAAAATTAACTCTATGTTTTTATAGAAAAAATTGGTTAAATGTTTATAGTTTACATTTAGCCCTATGTCTAGCTATTAGTTCATTTCTCTTATTTAATAATTTTTTTGGCTCAGGAAAAAGCAAAATGTGGATTTTTTCTTCAAGACACAGGTTGCACCTACTATCGAAAGATTTTGGGGTACAAGATCTTTTCAATATGGACCATTGTATGTCAGGGGTTAACCCTTTATCTTTTAATCCCCAATAATGTTTTTATAGAGCAGTTTGATTTTTTTTATGCTAATGGGAGAAGGAAAATTTATGATTTCCATATTTAATTTTCAAACTATTAGACGAAACGCCAATATAAAATTTCTTATCACTTATATCCTCTTTTGGATTAATAATAGCTTGATATACTACATTACCTAAATTACACAAACCATTCATTGGATAATCAGTTTGAGATTTACAATTACTTTCTATTTTTTTTACTATTATTATTATTATTTACCCGGTTATGAAATTTATTAATTAATTCATTATTATGACTATTCATTATTTGAGACATATTTTTTGTGCAAGAATAACTTATTTTCAAGGTTTTCCTATTAAATATTTTTCGTAATATATTATCTTGTTTAAAATGTTTATCTATTAGTCTCAAAAAATATTTACCTACATCTATATTTGCCAATTTACAAAAAGGGTGGGGGGTTAAACCATATAATTTTCCTTTTTCTATTTTTATTTTTTTGATCGTAAGTATTATTTTCTTTGGTAATTTCATTTGTTATATCTTCTTTTAAATACCTAAAATCCTCCTTAAAACCACTATTTTTAAGGGCATCTATATATCTCTTACTATTCTCTTTGAAAATCTTTTCATTTGCCGATAGCTTACCTATTCTTAAATTTACCGCTTTTGGGATTTGCTTAATTATGTTTTTAGGGTGATTTGAATTACCATTAATGTACGATGGGTTCTGATAGGTCTTTATGAAAGGTTTATAAGAATTATTTAATAGATCTAAAGTCACATCCAAGAAATTGACTATTTTTATATCAGATGAGATTTCTATCCTAAATCCCCAAAACTTAAAGGCCCTTATAATCCTCTTTTGTATGCTAGAGCTAAGAGGGTCATTACTATTTGGGATATATAATAAACCATCATCATAACTCTTCACCCATCTTCTATCCCCTCCCACTCTTCTATCCCCTCTCACTCTTATATGTCTATTCTATTTTTTTTATCCAAAAGATCTGAAGAAGTCCTGTTAATTTTTTCGTGTTTTTGGAAATTTCAAAAATGCGTAACAGGTTTGAAATAAATTTATAATCCTATGTGACCGGTTTCGTTGTTTTTTCTTAAAGAGTACATATATATATATATATATATATATATATATATATATATATATATATATATATATATATATCGTTAAAACAAGGAATTTAAAAAGTGTGCTCCATATTCAATTTATGTCGCATATTAAAGCACGTCAGATGGATTTCATATATATATATATATATATATATATATATATATATATATATATATATATATATATATATATACACACAAATGTATACACATATGCGTGTATATATATATATATATATATATATATATATATATATATATATATGTATATATATATATATATATATATATATAAAAAGTTGGGGTAAATAATCGTATACATGCAAAGTTTGAAGTTTTTGTATTTCCGACTAAATAGTGAAAATATTTTTCATATAATTAATTGCGCACAAATGCATAATGACTAAATATCTTTAGAAAACAAAAAAAAAACGATTCAATTCAAATGAATATCATTTATCCACTTTAATGGGTGACAAAAGAATTCTTACAATGCAAATTTCAGATTTTAAAACTTGAAATTCCTTTAGTCCTCGAGACTATACTAGTGGTATATTCCATACGTTCTAATAATTATATCAGTAAGTATTCTTGGCCTAAAATTTACAAACCGAAAATTCTGTGATCGATATTCGTGCAAGACGGTCATCATCATCGCAATAGGTAATTAACAGACAAACTTACAAAAGGAACTGGCTGCTAAGCTCTGAAAAGATAAATTTACCAGAAAATCACTGACAACCAAAATATTCCATTTGCTACTATTATTTTATTTATTTCATGGTATTAAAAACGCAAAACTGTTGAAAACCAAAGAAGAACAGGTGCTCTATGTATGATTTCTTCCAGATTTTTTGCTGAAATTAATGCGTCAAGTTATCAACATCCAATGTTTACTCCTCAAGATTTGAGGATGATTTCATCAGAAAGCAGTGTCAATAAGCAAAGAAACTCATCGGAAAAATCGTGTTCCCCATCGGAAAACTCCACAATTATTGAAAAGCCTCAGAGACGTCAGAATGAAATTTGTTCGTGAACACAAGGAAAAGGGAAAATTGTATAGGGAAAGAATATTATGGACAGATGAACCTAAATTGAGTTGTTTGAACTTAATTCTAGAAACCATGCATGATAGAAAGAAGGTAGTTCTTTCAAACCAAAGCAGGAGGTGGCGTCTTGGTGTAATGGTTAAACCGCTGGGCTGTGGCAATTGCAGTAAGCGGGTTCAAAATTCAGTTGGGCTATTGCGTTCACTTTTGGGCAAATACATTTAAGAAAGATATGAACCCCCTTATCCACCCAGGTATGTCTTAAATAGCTTTTCTGCTGTTTTTCTAGAAGGATGGCTTGGGCGTTAAAAAAACACACAAAGGTTGCTATGCCATAAAGCAAAGAAACTGAACCGAACCAAAGAACACTGGCCCAAGAGTGAAATTTGGAGGTGGCAGCATAATGGTCGGGATGTATTTTTTTCCAATATGTATTGTCAGTGATGTATGGTAGAATATCAAAATATTTTGGAAGCAAATATAAGGATTTTGGTTGAAAATCTTGAACTACCCGCTATCTGGAATAATGATCGAATGCATATTGCAGAATCTTAAAAAAATAGTTTGCTGAAAATAATTTAAATATCCTGAAATTGCCCAGTCAATCACCAGATTTAAAACTAATCGTCTATTTGGCATTTAATTTGAAGATTCAAAACCAATTGATAGCTCCAACAAACATCTCCGACCTGAAGACCATATGCGAAGAAAAATGGATGAAAATACTAACTAAAATTTGCAAATCATTAATTGATAACCACTGGAAGAGGTTGCTTGCTGGAAAAGTGAATTATGGGAATTCTACAAAGTATTAAACGAAGATTACGTATTCTTTTTGGTATTGTATGAATACTTTTTTTTAACTCTTTCAAAGGGATAAATGGGATTTGTTTCTATTTAATCATTTTTTCTGTTTCCTAAAGATATTTTTTATCGTGCATCTGGGTACAGTTAAGTATATGAAAAGCATGTTCATTTATTAATTAGAAATATTAAAAAAAATAAAATATGTGTGTGTACGAATATTTGTTTCCCCGCCACAACTTATATATATATATATATGTGTGTGTGTGTGTGTGTGTGTGTGTGTGTATGTGTGTGTGTGTGTGTGTGTAGATTATATATAGTCAAAAACCAAATTATTCTTACACCCATCAGTTTTAAATGTTTTTTACCCATTTCTTAGAATTCAGTACCCGTCTGATGCAATTTTTTTAAATAATATTTACAATCACAAAATAGGAATATAAAACCAGGGATTAAATTCTACAAATCTGACAGGCGATTTAGGCAAAACAGAAAAAGACAAAATTATTTCGACAGTTTAAAATATCGTTTTCAATTGATCTGTTCGTGTAAGAATAAGAAATTTACTTAATTATTTTATCGGTGAAGCCCTCTAGACTATTTATTCAGTACAATATTTGTGCTAATTTTAGCGAAGAATATCATTTCAGACAAGTTTTTGATTTTAATTTTTATTTCTCTGTTTTGTTTTGAATTGCTTTTTTTCGGACTATGTTTTTTTTACCATCCAACGCGAACATATCTATTCTGCACCATTGCCCTCATGCAGCCGGACTCGTGTGGCTGTCTTTATCTTTATTTTTACACTAAATAATTTGCACACACACACACACACACACACACACACACACACACACACACACACACACACACACACACATGCACACACTGATTTAGAAGTTCTTTTGTTGGGTTTTTTTTTTTTTTGGTATGGCCGGCCGAACTCGTGACTCGGCCATTACGGCTCTTTTTAAGAGCACTGATAAAGCGGGTCAAACGGAAAGAAAGAGTCCAAAGATTAAAAAAGGATAATAAAACAGACGACCCCCCCAAAAAAAAACGTAAGACCAAAAAGAAAGAACCCCCAACTGTGGATAACTCCCCTAAAATTTGGAAAGCCCCACCAAAAATCATGGTCGAGGTCGATAATTTGCTTCAGCGGGCAAGGGCCTTCTCCCAACAAGTTCAGGAGAAGGAGCTTTTGTTCAATGGAGCTCCGATCAGATGAAAAAGATTGGTCTACGTCTTTATCTAAGATAAGGGTATGAATGAAATCGTTAAAACTGATTAAGACCTGATATCTAAATTCTTTACTAGCCTGGATGTAAATATGCTAGCGGCATAGCTGGTAACTCTTACCCCTTTTAGGATGTATTGGTACCGTCTATAGAAGATGCCGTCGCCCTTACTTAAAGAGTCTAAATTCTAAAGAGTATATTTTTAGAGCTGAGTAACTTGGGTGTCTGAGGACCACAGCATCAATACATTAAGTGCCTAGCTACCTTATGGAAGAAAACTTTGCAGCTTATTGGTTTACTGTTGGAAAGGGCAGGCGAAAAATCAAATCAGCGGCATCTCAGTCCCAGAAGGATAAACAGGTAGTCACTAATAATCTACATACTCCACCCACATATGCAATAACACCTTCATCTACAAGAATTTCCCCGATAACAAAAATCTGGTGCACTAGTTCTGTTCAGAAGTTCAAAACTTATTCAGTTTAAGAAGTGGTTTGATGAAGCCAGAAAACTCTCACTCCCACCGCGACCTCCTTGCTCTACCCCGTTATCCCCAAGGCCATGGTCTCTAAAGCCTCCTTCGATGCAGCTAGGCTGAATGCCTCCATCAAACTGGACGGTCTCAAGATTAATGAAAAGAGTTCATGTTTCTCTGCTGCTGTCGTGAGAACATCCAATGCGATCTCCACCAGCACAAAGCATTAGTGGTAGCGGTAACACTATCAGCCGCTACAACAGAAGCAGATTCCGGCACTGCCAAATCCTCTCTTGCAGCTAAAACTGAACCTCCTGTGGTTTAGGCCACAGAGACAGCAGCAGTAGAATCGACATCAACAGCAGCAGCATGTTCAATCATTCGCTTCTACCTTGGAAAAACGGCAGCGGAGTACATCGATTGGCAACTCTGAGGATGAGCTCCCCAAGCAGAGGAAAAAGAGCCATCCTGGATGCAAAAAAGGTGAAGACGTTTGCAGGGTAGATGAAGAGATCATGGATTGTCGGAACAATGTCCAGCTGCAAAAGATGAAAGATCTCGGGGTCCTTCCCAACTTTAAAGAATTTGCTGGTATGAGTATGAAAGACCCTTCAAACTTCCCGACGAAAGAATACTGTCAGTCATCCAGACGGACCGAATGTCTGACAGTATCATGAGCATGCTTAAAGAGGCTAATTAGGTCTTTGGGCCTATAGCATACATCATCAGGAAGCACGGACTTTTACAAAAATGTTGTAAGGATGGTTTCCATCGTTTTGCACCTTTTCCTTGATAGGGCCATGAAGTTAACTTGACTGTCGGACATCGGGAAGTTTCGTTCAGGATGGTTCCATCAGCAAAGAGATGATTCCCGATCAATGAGACAGATCGTCGATGCCCTTTCCTCAGGCATATTTAGTCCAAGAACCCAACTCCTGTAATGTTCATCATGGTTTTAAGGTTGGCTACCAAAAACGGGCGCAGGCTGAAATCTGACTCTAAAAGAAACCAACTTTATTTTCACCTCTATTCTCGAGGTGTAGATGTATGTTGTAATTAGGAGACACACTCTGACTCCAACTTCCGAGAAGGTATTCTGTCTAAGGTCTACCAGCCTTCCTCAGTATGCTTTGACTGTCGTTCCAGAGGAGTAATCCGGTTGGTAAATAGACGCCTACTTTCGACGTGTACTCTTGTTCTTTCAAATCCAGCGGGGAGTCTTTGCCTTCTGGATGTTACCAAAAAGGACAAAGCTTTTCGGCCCCTACTTAAAATTGGTCTTGTGCTACATTCGATGTCGTGAAACGTTGGATAAATTCCAGCAAAGAACATCACATGATGCGTAGAATCACCATTGTCATTCTTACGTTAATAACCCGATGGGAAGATTAAGGAGTTTAGTGTTAAGTTAAGAGAAAGAATTACTCATTTCCACAAGTCGCTAAACACTTACATCACTATATCAAATATCGGTAAAGTCAGTTATAGAGATGTTTAAACAGTTTGGCACAACATAGAATTTTCCTTAGCATGAAAAAAAAAGCTAAAATGTCACGGAGAACTGTACGAAAACTGAGTCGTGAGATTACAATAAATCTAATAATTGTAGTGAAAGGCATCGCTAACGATGAGTTGCACCGTCAATACTCGCACAATAAAAAGTTTTTTTGATGAATGGATTGTCCGGCAACAGACAACGACGAACCAATTTTCACAAACCATGTATCACTGTTCATCATCATCATCATGTCGTGCCGCTAGCACAGATATACCTGAACCTCTCTCGCCACTACTCCCTATCATTCATCGCCTCTGGCAGGTCTTCTGGGCTACATCCCATATCCTCACAAAGCTGCAGTATGTATGTTCGAGCTGGTCGTCCTGCTTTTACTCGGCCATATGCGGGGGTCCATAGGAGTACATCACTGATGAGCGCCCCCTTGCTTCTCCTGCAGTGTCCTGCGTGTCTGTTCGTCTAACTTGGATAGTTTTCGTAATGGGAGGCAGGTGGTCGTATAGTTGGTGCCTTGTGGAGTGTTGTCGCCAGGACTAGTTCAATATTGCTCGCAAGATTCTTGTGCAATTGCCGTTTAGCTTCTTCTTCAGCCGTTTAGTTTGCGTTCAAGTAGTGCATCCATATAGCAGTATCGATACGACTGCTGCCTGGAAGAAACTGCATTTCATTTTATCGGTCAGGTCTGATTTCCATATGATCGAGAGCCTGTCGATAGTGGTCCATGCCTTCGTTAGTCATGTGTCGATGTCTTTTTCGCTCGGCTTAAATTTGCCAAAACGTTCATGGACCAAAGAAATTTCTTTAGAGAACAAGTACCACAGAGTGATGAAGAAAAAGTTTAGTTTTCCGGACATAATGATGCACAGAAGATTTGGCGCAAAAAAGGTATGGCTTTTCTCCCAAATAACACTGGGTCAATGTTAAAACATGGAGGTGTTTCGATAATACTTTCAGTTTGTTTCAGTTCAAAGGAGATAGGACTATTAATTGAACTCGGAGGAATAATTAATTCTCAAGAGCATATCAAATTTGGAATTGAAAATCTACCACTTTCAGTGCAAATCTTGATCCATGTTGGTTGTTTACTTTCCAGCAGTATCCCATACAAGTCAGTGACTTTGTGGCTTAAGAAAACAAGATTACAGTTCTGCCACGATCTTCAAAGAGACCTGACGTGATTCCTATTAAGAATCTACGATAGTAATTCAATGTTCGGAAAACATTCGGGAATTCCAATGTGTAACTAATAGAGAATGGAAGAAATTCTAAGAAAAGTCTCGTTCAAATTTCATCAAAATTTTAGAAGCGCGCAGAGGTTTGTGTGAGAATTTGAAGAGAGAAAGAGTCGGGTACTAGACGCCAAACGAGAAGGATCGATTTTGGAGCTCGCAGGCGCGAGGCGAACGTGCGCCCTATAGGGACCGCTCGAGATGGGGGCCAAATGAATAAGACAGCATAGAAGATTGTGTCTCTCCTCCTTACGTCGAAACCTTTAACTCAAAATTAATAAAAAGGTTTCGTACCTGAACAAGAAGTCTTTATGTGTTTACTAATTCTGAGATTCCTATGTTCTTTATATATTCTATAGTAATGAACATTATATGTCCGTTTCGCACATAGCGTTAATTGTGAATATGGTACAGTAATAAAAAGAATATTTTTGTCATTCAGTGTTTTCGAACTATTTTCTTCATCTTTATTTTTATATTCACAACATTTCAGCTGGCTTCTTTCAGATTTTTCTTGAGATAGTTGTTCATTTTTTTTTTCAATTTTTCATACTGCGTGAATATTATTTGACTTTGCTTCATTTGTTTCAAATATTTAGTTTTATAATCATTTTTGTGCTTGATAACGTATAAAATGACTGGTATCATACGATTATCAAATTCTAAATACATACGTCAATATGGGTATGTAAATACATAAGAGTAAATGTGTATGTATATATGTATATGTATGTGTAGATTGATAGATATAAATACAGATAGAAATATGCATTTGTATATATCCATATTAAACATACCCCCCCATATATATATATATATATATATATATATATATATATATATATATATATATATAGTTCTGTAGATATTTGCCTTACCCCACAAGACGACAGGATCTGACTATTTTCTAAGCAGCGTTCAACTGGTTTGAATTTGGAATTTTTGTTCCTTTTGTACGGCTGAAATACTTAGATCCATTACCAAAGGGTATTAGGGAAATCGGAAATGAAACTAGCCTTATCCTTGATTTGAACTCAGGCCATTTAGTTCATAACTGTCCTGCTATAAACACCTCCTAATATATATATATATATATATATATATATATATATATATAGAGAGAGAGAGAGAGAGAGAGAGAGACGCAAAAGTGGGTGAGATTTTGACAATAGCTTTGTTCTAAAGAGAAAACTCCTCCGCAAAAACCAATTCACAAGCGTCAAATATGCAAGACTAGGTTTAATAAACGGACTTCAAGATTTGATTTAGTTCCTTTTTTTAACGGCATATCGATATTCTGGGATTATCTAATGCCAAACGCATCCTTTTAGAAGTACAGAGGTGAGACTCTTTAATCCATTGCTTGGAGGATTAGGGAGTTTATACTTTTCTCAAAGGTATTTGTCCAAAAGTGAACGTAATGGTTTGATCTGATTTCGAAATCGTTTAATTCGAGGCGGAAGTTCTTTATTTTAGCTATTATTCCTCGGGGACTTCACCAGACTTGAACGGACTTGAACTTGCCGACGGAACTAAGCATTTTTGTGTTCGCATTTTGCAAGTCGCCCCATATTAAACCCATATCATGTAACTCTTTGTTTTGGTGCTCATTTGAATACATAGCTATACATTCTCCTACATAATAAGACACTTCCGCAGGATTTATTAGGTGGTGAGTAATATGGTGACGCAGCCAAATTATATGTTACTAGGAAATTTAAGTGCACATTTTTATTCTGCTTAACTTCTTTCATACTCAGAAAAGTCTGCTGTATTTCTATTTAGTCATAGAAAAGTATCACCCAAAAGTGAAAACAGTCAGATTCATCCGAAATTTGTACTTAGCTTGCTAATTCCGTTTTATTTTCCGGTAAACATTATGCTGTGAGTCGAGAAAACATAAGTACTTCGAGTCTGGAGAGTGGAATCTTGCGAATATTCTGATGATCAGAGTATAAGACAATACGACCATTTCTAGACACATAGATAAACAAAAAAATAGATAAATAAATAAATCAAGCCAAAAATAATCTGGATATAAAGTAAAGTAGTACCAGCAAACAACACCACACCATACTACAATTTTTGCCTTGAAGAAAACGATAACCATATTCACCTTCACAAAACAATAACTCTTCCACACAATTTATTATAATTCATTCGTAAATTTAGACATGACATCAGCTTCTTACAATTTGACTTAGAAGATTCAAATGACTTAGTAAATTATTAAACACAAAATAAGAAAAAATCAAATGAATAATAATAGCATGTGCAATAAATTGAAATTTAGCCATACGAACAAATGGTATATGCAAAACTCAGCATCTGTCCTATGACACACGTAACCTCCTATTCGACTTTGACATATCGATGGATCACCTAATCTCGAGCAGAAGACCAGTCTTAATAATAACCAACAAAAAAAATTTGAAAATAAAATGTGCAAAATTGTCGACATTGCTGACCCGGCTGACCACAGAATAAAACTGAAAGAATGTAAATAGAAGCATAGGTACCACGACCTTCCTAGAGAATTTAAAAAACTATGGAATATGAAGGTGACAATTATACCAACTGTGATTGGTGCTTTTGGTACCGTAATCAAAGGATTATTAAATAGACTGGAGGACTTGGAATTTGGCGTACGAGTGGAGATCATCCAAACTAGAGCATTGTTGAGAACGGCCAGAATACTGAGAAGAGTCCAGGAGAGTTGAGGTGATCTGCTGTCACTCAAACTCCAGTGAAAGCCCATTAGCTAACGCTGATATGAAAATCTCTAATGGGTAAGTGATAAAAATAAAATTAGTAATAATTAGTGTGGTTGGGTCAATCACCAAATAATTGGTAAAATAACTAGAAGACTTACAAATAATAGGACAAGTGGAGACGATCCAAACTACAGCACAATTAAGATCAGCAAAAATAATGAGAATATTCCTGTCGATAATAGAAGACTAGCAGTCACTCAAACTCAAATTAAAAACCATCAGCTAACGCTGGTGTGAAAAACTGTCAAAAGAGTAAAATATAAATGATAATATTAATAATAGTTGAGCAAAAAGACTAATAAAAAAAACAAAATTAATATCTCATTGCAAAACAAATAATCATATATTGAAAAAAAATAAAACAGGTAAAAAAAAAGAGTGAAGAACAAAAATATATCCATAGATGTAAACAAAAAACAGTATAAAGTTGATTACTCTACTCATCACTCCTCACACAACAGTATATAACACAATACCCGCCTCGTCGGAGCCTCTTGGGTTGATGATTATATCGGCGAGAAATCAACAGTAATAAGTGCCTTTGACTCTACGCCATTCATAGTAAAGTATTAGTACCAAATAAATGCGTTATACCTCTTCATATATATATATATATATCATCAAAGAATGAGTCATGCTTGGATTTGTTGTTTAATCACTAATTTATTTTTTACGAAGATCGGGACGTGGTATGTCCAATACAGGTGGACTAATTATTCGAAAATTTTGAACGACTTGAATTATTAAAGCAGAAAGAGTTAAATGCACTTTTTTTGAGAGAGTCTAGTGTATCGGCCAAAATGAGTGAAAAAATATTGGAATATTTTTTTAGTGAGAAATTATAAAATTATTTTTATCAATTTTTCTTAGCATTTTCTTTTATCTTGGAGAAAAAAAAATGGTGACAAGTAATTTCCGTAAAAGGGTCAGACGGCCAGGGATGAAACCCTTGTCGATCAGAAAAAACAAATTTAGACGGACATTTTAAAGATTTCTAAAGTTGGCAAATTCAATGATGTAATGTCAAGTGGAAGTAACTGCTCCAGAGAGGAATGTGATAAGTGAAATTTCGAAGGAGAAAAATTGAAGGTTGTACCTGTTCCTTTGATGTCAGTGAGAGAAGATAAACAATTGTAGCTTGGAGACGGAGAAAAGTAGTGGAACTTAATTATCCGTTTTCTCTTTTCAGAAAAAAAAAATTGATATAATCTGTAACCAGAGAGCTTTCCCCGAAAATTGGAAACCGAATTGCATTTAAGCTGAGACTTTTTATCGCTAGGCAGAGAGAAACAAAATTTCACGGCCACCGGACGTCCACTGCCCCGAAGAACGCCTTAGCTCATACCTTGTACCATCCGTCGATTGAGATACTCTATAACAGATTATTTAGCGTGCATATAGATTAGCGGTAAAAGGAGAGAAAAAGCGGAGAAAAGCCACCGGCACGATACTTTAAAGAAAATTCCCTAGCTTAAACCTTGTACCAGACTCCTGGTAGCTGGGAAATAGACTTGAAGCTAGATTATAAATGTGGACATTTGTGTTTTGTCACAGAAGCAGATGAGAAACGATACCGGGATATATCGATGTAATATAACTGAATATATGTGTCACATTTAATTAGTTTCCAGACTTATTCGTACAGGCATTTAAAATTGCCGTAGACTCTTGAAAATTCAGTATGTTATTGCTATACATCCTATGAGATGACTGGTCAATTTTTATGATTTCAGGTTCAAATAAATAGCTACAGCAGGAATTAGAATACACCCTACTAAAGCCTGATTGTCACAGCTGGTGAATTTCAAAATGCAATATGGATTTAGAAGAACGATATACAATAAAAATCTGTTTTAAACTTAGAAAAAATGCCATGCAATCGAAGCTGAATTGACTGCTATGACCCAGAGACAAAGAGACAGAGTTTCCAGTGGAAGCATGCAGGCTCTCTCAGACCCAAGATGGCCAAACAGACCAAATTAAGGGAGTTCGGGAAGAGATTACTTCGGAAGATGCCAGCACTCTTCATATCGTGCCAGTGGCATTTCCACCAGGACAATACACCAGTCCGCAACGCCATCCTTATCACAGACTATTTGACTAAGATGGGCATCAACACAGTTCCTCAGTCTCCCTATATTCCAGACGTTGCTCCCTGTGACTTTTGGTTATTCCCTAAGCTCAGGGGCTGTCGTTATGAGACAATTGAGGAGATGAAAGAGGCTGTGACGAAGGTTATTGACACGCTCACACAAGAGGACTTCCACAGGGCCTTCCAGAAGTTATTGGAACGGTACAATAAGTGCACTGCAGCTGGAGGAGATTAGTTCGAATAGGACTACAGTTTCATGTGAGTACTATCAATAAAAGCGCTCATACGAAAAAAAGGCGGGGAAACCTATAGATTAAACCGAATTTATTTCTTTTGTTGAAGACTTGATTTTCATGTCACCTGCTGATGGTTGTTAACTGGACTGGAAAACTTTAATCAGCAACTGGATTGTTATCGGGATCGAAGAACATCACGTTGATCGAGTATACCAGTCGGTCGACGAAATCCAACTTCTCGGCCAGCGAGCAAAAACGTAAGCGGTCTCGGCCGTCACCAAGCTACGTTGGTTGATTGCTGTAGCCATATAGGTATACAGTTTATTGTGGGGGCTGGGATCGATTCCCCTACGCCGCTATGTACACATTTGGTTTCTGTGAGAAATGAGATCTGTCATACGATAACTGTTACGCTTATTTCCCCTTTACTTAAATTGTCTATTATTAGGATTTAGATACTACGGCTCTTATGAGTCTATTTTTTCAGCATTCCATGACAAATTAATGTATTCACTTATGGCGTAGTTTTCTTTCATTAAAAATAAATATAATTCAGTTTAACTTGAAATAACAATGCAGAAAAGAAATTCGGAACTTCTGAATTTTCCCTTGTCAGCTTTTCTTTTCTTTTTTTTTTTTCAAAAGGATAAGTAGATAATTCAAGCTTCGAATTAGAAATGCGAAAAAAGAAAAATTACATTTCAAAATCAAATTCAAAAATCAAATCATAATGCGAGAAAAAAATCCAGTGGCAAATATTGGCGAAAAAATATGGAAATTTTAATACGTAAATTCGATAAAACGAACAAAAAGAATCAAATTTTAACAGGATTTACATTATTGACAGTTGATTTTGTCATCTTGGACAGAAACATCGGCAAAATCGAGACGAAAAATGTGAGGTACGTTTCGTCAAAGTCTCACATCTGTTTAAGATTCAATACTAAAAATTTACTTACTTTTTTTCTTGGTTTCTTTTTACTGTTTAATATATTCGTTCTTGATACTTAGAGACGAGGAGTGAATAACAATGAAGTATTACTGTATAATATTTTTCTTTGTGACGGTAGATTAGATCAAGGAAAAATTTGCAATCCATTGTTATATATTTATTTCAAATAAACCACAGTCTAATCGTCCATTTTTTTCTATTTACTGTAGTGCATAATCATTTAATGTATATTGAGTAATTCTTTCTTTTTTTTTTTTTTTTTTGAATAACCAAAGTAGAATAGCTTTAAGCCGGACGTACCTAACTTGGTTAAAGTTATTCTTTTGTATAGATATATGTCAGAAATGATTGTGATAATCTTCCTTAACATCGTTTACATATATATATATATATATATATATATATATATATATATATATATATATATATGTGTGTGTGTGTGTGTGTGTGTGTGTGTGTGTGTGTGTGTGTGTGTGTATCTGTGTTTCCTGGAATGTTAAATAAGATTAGCCCCATATCGAAACATATCGCTCGCTTCCTTTCATAACTAATTGAATGCAGAGATCAAAAATTTATAGAAAAAAAAGAAGAAAATAATATTAAATGATTTTCTTTATATATATATATATATATATATATATATATATATATATATATATATATATATACAAACATACGAAAATAGGACAAATAAACAAATAATTATAAAAATTATAAATGGAAGAATATAAACCACAAATATTAGCTTCAATACATGTACTAGTTTGATGAAGAGACTATGCCACGGTCAAACCAAGCTTTGGTAAAATGTCGATTTATGATTGCTTGTAACGTAAAATGCTGTTGTCAGATGATATATATATATATATATATATATATATATATATATATATATATATATATATAGGGAGAGAGAGAGAGAGAGAGAGAGAGAGAGAGAGTATAATAGTGTATTATTATCACTATCTCACTTGGTTTGGTTTGTGCGAGACAAAATACAGCATGATTTGGAGAGTGCTCAATATATGTGATAGTGCAATTATAAAACAATAATGATAATAAATGGATATATATTAGTCTTTATATATATATTAAATTAGTATGGGTGTTTATCTGCGATCCAGTGTTTTATGCCGCTTTGTTACGACAATCATTAGGCAGTGAAAGGAAGATATTTGAGAAGTCAAAAAAATCTAAAAATACGGTCAAGGGAATGTTTATGTTGAGATATGTATGGCTTTTTTTGACGTATGTGAGTAATAAATTTACATTAGAGATTGTTCGTGTGTGTGTGTGTGTGTGTGTGTGTGTGTGTGTGTGTTTGTGTGTGTGTGTGTGAGAGAGAGAGAGAGAGAAAATACATGAGTCTCGTGGCACTATTGAGGTTGTCTCCCCCATATTGTTTTAGCAAAGTGTTACAAAGTTTCTCAGCAGAGGATTTGACCTTATAACTTTTTTTTATGTATTCGTAGGTGTGTATGTAGTGACGATTTTAACTTAGGAACGAATTATCATCATCATTGCAACACGAAAAAGATAAATTTTGATTTGTAAGCATAAAAAGTAAGTAAATGTGGCAACCTTAGTAGAGGGTGAATCAAAGGCTCCCTTTTCAATAGCTACAACACTAAGGTTTAGGGGAGGGTGCTACCTCATTCCCTGAATTGCGCCAGTTTACCCTTGATCCTTACCTTATAATGCTGTATGTTATGAAAGGTGGCATAAGTACCATTTTGGAAGTCTGAGGTACGATTCGACCTGGAATTGAATCCATGTCTCCCGGAACAGTGGTGAACACTCTACTAATGTATAGTAGATCTGAAAGGTAAGACATATCATGGGGTATTATGCAATATTAGTATTTTATGTTGATTTCTATTAAATTGTTTTAAAATTGTATTATGTTGTGTTAATGTCATATTAAGTATATGTTATTGTAATCTACGTTTGAAAATAAATTATATGTGTGTATCTGTGGAAACACAGATATACACATATGCGAAGATATATATATATATATATATATATATATATATATATATATATATATATATATATATATATATATATATGTAAACGATGTTAGGGAAGATTTTGTTTACTTTGGTCACATAAGAGCCCAAAGAGTTTACCACAAAACTATATGTGTATGTGTATGTGTGTGTGTGTGTGACTATAAGATCTTGATTCATTATTTTTATTTTACTTTCATTCTTATTCAGTTAAAAATATTCGTAAAGAAGTTATTTCTTCCGTTTATGTAATTTCAGCCCCGTCGGCTACTGAATTTTCTACATGGATCCTTTGAGATTGAGAAGGATCCCACCCATTGAGTGATCAACATATGACACTAAAATAAATCTAACAGTGAGTCTTAGGTGCAGAATCTTCCGGGAATGTGTAGTACATCTTCATTACTATTACTCGCAGCTCCATTCTGATCCGGAGTGATAGTACCTGTTGGGGTTCAATTAATTAGTTATAGAGAACAATTTAATCATTTACAAAATTTGAAACTATTTAATTGTGTGCAAGCTAATCATTAATATTAATTTAAATAATCAATTTTACATAGCATTGCTTGAAAAAAAAATATCTGTGTTCAAACGGAAAAGCAAGACATGAAGCCATAACATAAATATCATTGTTAGATATCAGTGCCTGGAATTATTTAACTGTGTACAAGCCAAAAAGCTTTAGTTTCTTTAAAAATATTTTCGGCCAAGTATTCACTTAAAAGTGTTATATTTATTAACAAATTTGGCATCAGTGTTTGATATGCAATTAAACTAAATAACTATATTTTAATTCATTTATTCATCTATTTGACCCCCAGATTAACGAGTGACCTCGATATTACACGAGACTACATCTAATTGGAAGACTTCGGTACAGGATCTTTGGGGAAATGTAGAGTATCTTTTCATGACCATTACTCCTCGGTCCATTCAAATACGGAGTGTCCAATATTTGCGCCAAACAGAACTAGTTAATCATTTACAAAACTTAAAAACATTTCACTGCTTATTAACAAGCTATTAGATTAAACTGTTAATATTTAAGCTATTAGATTAAACTGTTAATATTTAACAAGCTATTAGATTAAACTGTTAATATTTCATAACAATGATTGAAATCTTTTAACTGTGTTCACGTGGAAACATCCATCCTGCGCTGAGCCTTCTTTAGTAGAGGAGATGATCTTGCCTCATCCAGTAAATATAAATGCACAAACTTCATGAGGTTAAATTATCAAAACCTAAAACCAAAATGTTTTCTGTTGTAATCACTTGGTCAAAAATGTGGAATATTAATTATAAACCCGCTTCTGGAAAATCAACTTCAAAGCCTTATCATTTCGCAGCACAAATAAGGTAGATCCAAATGCACACCCTGAATCTACCGACAAATGACAAATAAATAGGGTAACTACTCCGCATTAAATTCAAAGAAAAATGATTTTTTCGTGACTAACTTTAACGTTTCACAGTTTTATCTGTTCATGCTGTCATTTTTTTTCAATTATTTAGTTCAACCCTGATTCGTTGTAAGCACCATTGCTTAAATCAAGCCTTGTTTGATCTTGCTTCTTTTTTTACAAAGTATAAATTGTGACTGTTACAGTTTCTGATATATATATATATATATATATATATATATATATATATATATATATATATATATATAACTTAAATCGCGAGTTGGAAATCTTCTTCATCAGGAAGTCTAACGCCGGCGTTAGACTTCCTGATGATCCGATAAGGTGAAACTTTAGTAGAAGATTTCCGATTCGCGATTTAAGTTAATTTTATAATTGGCTCCACTCGTGTTGAGCACTCTTGTAATTGTAGCATTGCAGTGTTTACGGAAGGTTTTAGTTTTCTTTTGACCAACTGACTGCATATCCCTTGATTTTTTTCAAGGGGTCTGACGAGGTTCGCATTTTCTTTCTTTTTGACCTATAATATTTTTTCTTTTTCCCCCGGGCGGTGATTCGAGATACTCTTATCTCGTGTTCCTAGCGTTTTTTTTTCTTTTTTTCTGGTACCGTGAATGCTGGTAGATATTAGATTAGTAAATATATATATATATTTGATTAAACATTATAGACTTTTGTCTACGTATTTTTTACATAAATAATTGGTTCTCTAGTACTTTCTGTGCGATCTTGCACCGTCATCAGGTTGGTGTATATTGCAAAAGCGATGTAATATTCGCTTGTATAGGAATACTCTGTAAGAACTGAGTGTATATTGTTTATATTGGTGCATTGTTGTCATGTTTATTTTTAAATTTGCTTTTATAATCAACAGGAGTTGCTGAAGACATTCAAGTTCATTAGCACTTGATTCAAAACTAAAAGTAGTTATGTACATGCAAAGGTTACATGGCTTTTGCAATCTACACACACTCCTGGTGATGGCCCAAAATCGGGTAGAAGGTAAGAGGGAACCAATTAATTATGGAAGGTTTATTAACCTATTCCGACTGGATATCATAAAATAGATTCGGCTACTTGAATAAACAAATAGAAATTATGTAGACAAAAAATGTTTAATCAAATATTTTTAACGAAGAAATGTTGCTAAACACCCCCCCCACACACATATATATATATATATATATATATATATATATATATATATATATAAAGGCATTAATCTTTCTATGTTGAACCATTTTAAATTTTAGACATCTTGACAATTTATGTTTCCTCATTAATCTTTAGTTATTTCTGTGACCAAATGAGGATGTATTTTAAAGCCTAATTCCTTTTTCACCCTTTTAACTTTATTTATTTTTTATTAATTTGTTAAATATCATTTCTGTCAACAAAAATAACATGTACTGGAATTTGACATCTATATCTAATAGAATGGGTAAATTGCGATTCTCTCGACATTTCGATGATTATAGCTTCCATTTGACTTTTCAACTTTCCTCAGCGTAACTATTTTAGTGTAATTATTTTCTATATTTGTAATGTTCTTGAAGTATTTTCTTTTTTCTTTTTCTTTTTCTCTTTTCTCCATTTTTTCTTTCCTATTCATGTTTCCGCCTCTGCTGACTTTTTCCCATATATTGCATAATTATTTGCAGAACTCTTGATTATTTTCCCATATTCGCCAATTTCATTTTTCTTTTTTTAGTGAACAGGGTATTTTTCTCTAATACCTAAACCTATATGACTTCATAAAATTAAAATATCATTTGAATAATGTAGATTTAGTCATTATAGAAATTCCCCGAGCCATAAACAGGAAAATAAGTATGTCCACAATCGCTTATACAGTGAGTGATTGTTTCAACCCTGGTACAATATAAACATAACTTGCTATTCTTTTGCATTTTTTTTTACTTTTTTACTTTGATATCATTCGATCTGATTGCTTTATTTTGTGCTTTTATAAAGACGACTTTCTATTTCTTAAGCCATGTTCACTAAGTTTTTTTTTCATTTCACCGTAAATAAACTAAAACAAATAAAACACATTACTTTCTTTTATTAATAGGTGAATATTATTGATTCATAACACTTTACGAGATTAAAGTATTTAAATTAATGATATTTTTTTTACTAAGCTCTGCAGAGGAAAATTATATAGAATAACCCCAAATCCGTTTTGTGAATTTACATATGGTGTGATTATTTCCTTAATTTATCGTAGATCATAATTTACCCCAGCTATTCACCGTCATACCATGAAATTTTGCTTTGATAAAAGTAGTTATTCTGAAATTATTTTGTGCTGATATTTTGCCTTCTTTGCTCTGTCCGAGTACATTCATTTCCTGGCTCGTTAATAATTTGTGGAATAAGTCAACTTGTTTGGATTATTGTATAACTAAAGGAAAAATAACTGCACTCATTATAATTCTATATTTTCATTTCTTGCGTGGGTTTTCTTTGGAGATTTTTGCACATGGCTGCCTGATGTCATGTTTTTCTATCTTATATTGATAATTTGCAAACAAATGTATTTAACCCATAAATAGGAGTGTACTCTGCCCATATATGGATATGTGTGAAATGGACATATAATGTTCATATATATATATATATATATATATATATATATATAGAACATAGGAATCTCGAAACACGAAAAACACTTACGACTTCTTTTTATTACCTTTGAGTTTAAAGGTTTTTCGACATAAGAAGAGAGAGACACAATCTTTCTATTCTGGCCTTTTCATCTGCCCCCCCCCCATCTCATGTGACACCTGCCCAAGGCCGTCGCGAGCAAACGAAAGTCAACCCTTCTTGTTCATTGTCTAGTCTCAACTCTACTAACTTTCTTCAAATTTCCCAAATCCTCCGAACGCTTCCGAAGCGTGACGTAATTCGCACTTGCTAGCCCCGTTTCCGAACTCGGGCTATTGAGACATCTCTGAATGACAGGTCCGCTCCGCCCCCACGTGCGAGCGTGAACACCTGCGTTAGTGTTGCACTTAAGTAACCCATGCATTGAGCCGAAAGGTTCTCAGCCTAACTAAACCCAAAGGCATAAACCGAAATCCCTCAGCCATTATATTACAGGAGTACGAAAAATTCTAGCACGCTAGGCCATAGTCGAAATGGGAATGATATCAATAAAGGTGTTCTTCACACTTCCCAGCGTTACAAATAGGAACAGTTTAGTCTTATATAGAAGACACATGTCATCTTGCATGCAATTTACATAGTTTGTATTTTTTGGTATTCATACAATTTTTTAATTACAGCATTTCACAATAAATTTCTAACGTTTGCTTTATCAGTTGTTCATTTAGATCTTTAAATAACAGTTTATCTATGATTCTTTTGAGTTACTTTTCGGAGTTCAGTTTTGCAGAATTCCTCTGTAATTTAACATTGCCACAGTCACTTTAAATTAGATATGTTCTCTTTCATTTTTCTGAAAATATGTTATTTCTGCTAACGTGTAGTTCCTTCTTATAAATCCAGTCATTTCCCTGTCATCTATTTGATTGCTTTTGAGCTTGTAATGATATTCGGATGATTCTTAATATTTTCATCATTTGTATCTTTTTTTAATCTTTGATCCCAGCTTTTGTTATCTGGTGTAATGATTTAATTGGCAAAATATACTTTGCTTTTTCGAAGGATTCCTTAAAAAAGAAACTTCACTTATTGAAGAAAGTGGATAGACAACTTAGTTCAAGACAAATAATCCCTCTTAATTTTATAAAACCAGTGTTATTTTACAACTCTGCTAATTTCATAAAATAGACATTCTGAATTTAGTTTACAGTGTCATTTTTATTCGCTTTTTCCCTTTTCGTTCATTTTATGGCTTATTGAATAATATTAGACAGAAATCGTATGCAATTGCCAATTTTTTTTAATGCTTTGATTTTACATCTTCGGTGTTTCCTTATTCTAACCCTATCTGTGGGGGCAGTAGAACACACCGACTGCTCCTCTTCAGCGGGGTAAAATCCCCACAACAACTTTCCTGATTATGGCATGAAACTACATTTTATAGTGATGCTCTTGTCCTGCAACATCGAGAATGCTGAATATAATTTTTATGCCATTAGTCGTTGGTCAATTCTGGCTACAATTGTTAAAACATTGTAGGGGTTCATTCATGCATCAAATAGAACTGATCAATCATTTACTAAGGACTATAATGAGTTGTTTAAAACCATACACCTGAATGAAAATGTCTTTTATTACATAAAAAGAAAATTGAATGGCAATATTTTAAGCTATTTTATTGTGGGCAAATAAATGAGCTCAAAAAGCTACGGAGGAACAATTTACGTACAAACAAATGATCAACCAGGGTAGATATGAGCGAAGACACAAACTAATTCATTAAGCTTTTTTAATTGCTTGAAACTAGCCAAAGAGTAGCTTGAAACGCTTTTGAAGAGAATGAAATAACCAGGAAATTATTCAAACAGCAGAAAAACCAGTTGAAAGTTTAATGTCTTTAGTCGTTAATAATGAAAGAAACCAAAGATAACCGTTGAGAGAAAAGTAAGTATATGGGTAATATGAATGCACACACACACACACACACACACACACACACACACACACACACACACGTATACACACATAAAAACAAACAGACACTGGAGAAACAAGAGGGCGGAACAAGTGCGTGGAAAGCACACTGAATAGGTATAACACATTCTTTTTCAGCAGACGTATATAAACTCTCAACGACATCTGGAAAATAAATTCACATCTCAAATATTGAGATAACTTTTTGTTTCTGAGTATATGATCATGGACTAGAATGCAGTGAATAGGAAAATTATATGAGAAGGCATCATTTACAACTGTAATGCCAACATTCTGATGAAAAATAAACTGTGTTCGTATCCTAACGACCAATTAGGCTGGCAAAAATTATTTTAATGAAGATTCAGTCCCTAAAGATAATCTGACCCCATATTGGTCTTTACTGGCTGCAAACGTGTTATGCACATAGTAGCATAAATTTCGGAATTGTATATATATATATATATATATATATATATATATATATATATATATATACATGTGTGTGTATGTGTGTGTGTGTGTGACTATATATATATATATATATAAAGAGAGAGAGAATATTATGTATATATGGATGTATATATATATATATATATATATATATATGTGTATATATATGTACATATATGTATATATGTATGAATATAAATTTTCGTGTATATATATATGTGTGTGTGTGTGCATATATATATATATATATATATACGACGATCATTGAATTAGTTTCCAGACTGTTTTCGTATGGCCACTTTTATTGATATTACTTACATGAAACTCAAGTACCCTTCGAAGTTGTTTCCTCTGGCTGCAATGCACTTGTTGCACTGTTCTAACAGCTTCTGGGAGGCCCCATGGATGTCCTCTGGCGTGAGTAAGTTAATGACATTTGTCACAACCTCTTTCATCTCCCCAATTGTCTCATAACGGCAGCCTCTGAGCTTAGGGAAAACCAAAAGTCACAGGGAGCAAGATCTGAACTATAGGGGATGGTAAGCAACTGCCTTGATGCCCATCTTGGTCAAATAGTCTGTGACAAGGATGGAGTTGTGGACTGGTGCATTGTCCTGGTGGAAATGCCACTGACCTTATTTGAAGAGCGCTGGCCTCTTCTGACGGAATCTCTTCCTGAACTCACTTAAAACCTCAACATAGTAACCCTAACCCTTACCTTTTGGCCAATCGACTATGGTGTATTGACTTACCACCTCCTCACACACCTCTCATCGTCCCTCACTGACTCCCCGCCTTCTTTGAATCTCTTATGCCACTCAAAAACTGATGCTTGATTCATAAAAGTTTGTCCCAAAGAATTTTTTACAAGTTTAAACAATATTTTTGCATATCGTTCTTCTAAAGTGTCCTCACGTCCAGATTCCAGTTGTGACAATCAGGCTTTAGTATGGTGTATTCCAATTCCTGCTGTAGCTGGTCATTTAAACTTGAAACCATAAAAATTGGTTAATCATCTCATAAGATGTATATCAATAGCAAATTGAATTTTGAAGGGTCTACGAGAATTTAAATGCCTGTACAAAAAAGTCTGGAAACTTATTGAATTCACCACGTATATATATATATATATATATATATGGGGGGAGGGAGAGAGAGAGAGAGAGCGAGTAAATTTCATAATAAACCCAGGAATTGATATTTAGTCAAAGAAGCAAAATCGTCCTGTTTTTTTACAGTACGCTTCGCCATATCCGAACAGGAATATAAGTCGTGTATAGATTTTTATATATGGGTATATGCATTTCCCAGTTTTTGTACTTTTTTTTTTACATATGATATTCCCCTCCGTGTGCAAATGAAGACAGAGACATTTTTTAGAAAGAAATAGCAAGAAACTCAAACACATATGTGTACACTCCTTTTTATATAAAGTGAGAAAAGTTATTGGAAAATAGTATATTTATTCCAATAATGTGTGAAAAAAATAACGATATTACTTATATCGTACTGATCAATTGATATCGATTATTTTATATTCTTTCGTTCAATGTCTGCTGGGAAATCATATCGTGCCTCAAGAATTGCTCCAAGAAAGATCAACTGATACAAAGGCAACGATGACATCAACAACAACAGCCACAGCACTATCAAAAGCCAGCCATAACATCGTCAGTACGCTGAAGAGAATAGGTAACTTCAGATAAAAAAACCGAGCAATATTGGAAACTGATACTGTCAAATGAAAAAAAATAAAAATAAAATAGAATAATCACGTCTTATAAAGAACAAGAACAAAATTGAAAAAAGGTAGATTTAACGGCAAAATCATAACCAAAAATTATACACCGGCCATAACTATAATGATATTTTGATCCTTTCCTAAACAGATCAGCAAGAGCAAACACTGGATCATAAAACGAGAAAATTGATAATACTAAATCCCGTATATTAGATATACAGAAAAAAAGTATTGAGTTCTTATTAGCAGGGAGTATAGTGAAGCCCTTTGTCGATGGGCAGTGACTCCTTTTCGACCCGAATCAATGGAATATGAAAACATGATCGCTCAATGCCTGGAGAGGCACACAGGTGCAGAAGCAGTGGGGGTAGAAAAAATTTAAAGGCGTTGTCCATATAGAGAAAATGATATGATATGTAATATTTTGTGGTGATACAAGATAAATAAGACTCAAGAACCTCAGAGTCTCAGACAGGTGCAAAATCAGTTTCACTGCTGCCCACAACGAACATACATCATATCTCTCTCTCTCTATCTCCCACTCAATGTTTCTCTCCGTCTCTTCGTCACAATATATATCTCAGTCTATTTCTTTATCACGTACGTGATTGGTGGTGTTGTTGGTATATATATATATATATATATATATATATATATATATATATATATATATATCATCATCATCATTCATCATCAAGTCGTGCCGCCAGCACGGATATCCTTGACCCTCTCTCGCCACTTTTCCCTATCGTTCATCGCCTCCGGCAGGTCTTCTGGGTTACATCCTGTGTCCTCACATAGCTGCTGTATGTAAGTTCGGGCTGGTCGTCCTGCTTTTGCTTGGCCATATGCGGGGTCCATAGTAGTACGTCACTTACGAGCTCGTCTTTGCTTCTCCAGCAGTGTCCGGCGTGTCTGGCTCGTCTGACCTGTATAGTTTTCGTGATGGGAGGCAGGTGGCCGTACAGTTGGCGTCTCGTGGGGTGTTGTCGCCAGGACTTGTTCAATATTGCTCTCAACATTCTTGTGTAGTTGCCGTCAAGTTTCTTTTCCAGCCGTTTGGTTAGCGTCCATGTAGTGCATCCATATAGCAGTATCGATACAACTGCTGCCTGGAAGAAACTGCGCTTCATTTCGTCGGTCAGGTCTGATTTCCTTATTATTAAGAGCCTATCTATAGCCGTCCATGCTTTCGTCAGCCGTGTGTCGATGTCGTTTTCTGTTGATGAGACGCTACTTCCTAGGTAGGTGAATTTGTCCACTAGCCTCAGAGAGGCTCCGTCTACAGTGGTAATGTTGCCCGTTTGGTTGTAACACATATACTCAGTTTTGTGCACATTGACATGGAGGCCAATGCCTGCTGCAGCTCGTTCCAAACTATGCAGTAGTGTCTCTGCTTGATTAGGCGTATTCGCCAGTAACGCTAAGTCATCAGCGTAGTCGGCGTCTGTGATTGTTTTTGCTGGGTACATTTTGCTTCTCTTCTTAGTCAGCTCAAAGCCATGTTCTCTGATTTTGTCGATCGAGGCTCTAAGCACGTAGTCTAGACAGATGATAAAGAGGTATGGGGCTAGCGTGTCTCCTTGTAGTACTCCTGCAACAATGTCGAAGTATTCCGTGTCTCCATCTGGTGAACGTACCTTTACTTTTGTGTTTTTGTAGAGGATCATTATTGCTGCTACGGTTTCTTTTGGTAGGCCGTATGCTAGTAGGATTAGTTCCATTTTCCCTCTGTGGATGGAATCGAAGGCCTTGGTAAAGTCGACAAATAGTAATGTCGCCTGAGGTTTTTTTGCCCGGACGCCTTCAAGGATTCTACGGATGGTCAATATTTGTGAGGTTGTGGATCTATTTCTCCGGAAGTTTTTCTCTAACCTCTGACGTTTCCCAAGGGACTCTATATTTAGTTCTAGGTTTTGTTAGGATATACTTTGATGCCGCTTCTAGGTGTGCTTCGACAAAGTTTTCATATTCGTCATTTGGGGTAACTTTTTCTGTCTTCTCTTGTAGTGTTTCGAATCTGTTTCTTAATTCTAATGCATATTTGTCTCTAATGTCTCTGTTGTTAAGTAGGGCCCAGTCATAGCGCCTAGTTGTCACTGTTCGTGTGGCGTTTTTTCGTAGGCTTAGACGTATTTTGGCCGTGACTATTCGATGATCGGAGGACACGCCCTCGAAAGTGGAGTATGCCTCGCAATTCATCGCACTATTTTTCCATTTTCTGTTTATAAAGAGGTAGTCTATTTGTGCTTTACTCTTGTTCGCGTATGTGTGGGTCCATAATTTTCCCTCCCTTTTTTGAAAGTTTGTATATAGGCATGTTAATCTATTTTCTATCATGAAATCAATTAGATGTTGTCCATTCCTGTTTGACGTGTTGTGTAGGCTGTATTTGTTGTTTCTGTTTTTCCCGATTTGTGCATTCATATATCCGCCAATGACTAGCAGTTTGTGTTTCGGAATGCTACGTACTAGGGAGGATAGCTCCTCGTAGAAGGTGACTAGTTCGGTTTCTTCGCTGACATTGGTAGGGCTGTAGCAGGAGATGATCGTTGCTTTGGGGTTGCCATTAGACGTTGCGGCCATCATCCTGGGTTGTGTTCTCTCAATGCTATTAAGTGTTTTTAGCGCTCTTGGTCCTATAAGCATTCCCACCCCTCCTACCGATGCATTGACAGAGTTTTTTCCACGCCGATACAGTCACCAGCATCCATCCGTTGCCAGTTTCGTGATATTTGATATCTTCGGTGTGAGTGTATCGATGTTCTTGTGTACAGATTATGTCTATCTTATGTTCTACGGCTGATGCAGTTAGCTCTGGTAGTTGACCTATTCTATTTAGGGTTCTAACGTTAAATGTCGCTATCTGTATTGTTTGTTTGCATTTTAGTAGTTTGAGCTCTGTAGAAGAAGAAGAAGAAGAAGAAGAAGAAGAAGAAGAAGAAGAAGAAGAAGAAGAAGAAGAAGAAGAAGAATGACATAGGTTATTATTTCGGGCCCACTGTAATAAGCTCTAAATATAAACGCAATTCTTCTTAAAACTCAGCTAGCTTGAATAATAAATATCGCCTCATAAATATATGAAATATTTTTCACTCGTCGTTTCTGATAGAATTCACTTTTGTTTCAGATTAGTCGTCACTGAGATTTGATGAATCGTATTTTTAAAAAAAAGTAAAATAATGATAAATGTCTTCTTATAGTCTACATTATTCATGTGGTAAATTATGCTAAAATATGAATCCGAGTCGGGGTAGTCCTCGTGGTGTAATGGTTAAAACGATAGATTGTGGAATCGAAGTACTACAGTCGCGCTATTACGTTCACTTTAGGGCAAATACACTTGGGAAAGGTATGAACCCCTTATCCTTCCAGTTATGTGTTAAATAGTACCACTACTGTTCTTCACAGAGAATATCTTTGGCATTAAATGACCTACAAATGTTGATATGCCATTAAACAAAGAAACCAAACCAAACATAACAAAACCAAACTGAATCAGAGTATTATTGTTGAATAATGCAGTGGTTATCCTCGTTGAAAATGGATTTGGCTAAACAATTTCAAATCTTGTGTGAGTCTTGGGAAAGGTATGAACCTAACAGTTTTTTTCAAGAGCTATGAGTAAATAATAGGACAGGCTTGGCTTTTTTTTTTACTTTGATATGATTACCGATCTAGGAGAAAGAAAACTCTAATTTAAAATCTGCTAAATGGGCTTCCGTTGTATCCTACTTAAGCGGAGAGGTTGGATATAGAAAAAGGGATATGATGTCTAAATACTACCGTAAGTTTGATATTTGTATGGGAGGAATAATATTAGTGAAGTGGAATTAAACATTAGGGACGCTGTACTTATAAACATACGCTTGAAATGGTATGAAGTAGAGGTGTAGAAAATATGTATTAATCTATCCATAGAGAACATAAAAAAAAAACAATGATCAAATCAACTTACGTGGTGCATTCAAGTATCGATTCCCGTATTTATTTTGAAATTTATTCAGACGCACACACACACACACACACACATACACATACGTGGTCAATCAATAAGTTTCCAGACTTTTTTGCACAGGCATTTAGAATTATCGATGACTCTTGAAAATCAGTAAGTTATTGCTATACGTATGAGATGATTGACCAATTTTTATGATTTCAGGTTTAAATTAACAGCTATAGCAGCAATTGCAATACACCCTACGGGTGAATTTCAAAAATGCAATCTGGACATGAGGACAATTTAGAAGATAGATTTGCAATAAAATTATGTTTTAAACGTGGAAAAAATGCCACAAAAATGTATGGAATACTTCAGACTGCTTCGGGACCATCTTGGATGAACCGAGCATTAGTTTGTGAGTTGCATAAGAGATTCAAGGAAGGCATGGAGTCTGTAAGGGATGATGAGAGGTGTGTGAGTAGTTTGGGTTAGGATTACTATGTTTAGTTTTTAAGGGAGTGCAGGGATTGATTCCGTCGGAAGAGGCCAGCACTCTTCAAATCGAGTCATTGGCATTTCTACCAGGACAATACACCAGTCCGCAACTCCATCCTTGTCACAGACTCTTTGACCATGATGGGCATCAAGACAGTTGCTTACCGTCCCTATAGTCCTTGCCTTGCTGCCCGTGGCTTTTGGTTATTCACTAAGCTCAGAGGCTGTTGAAATGAAGCAATTGAGGAGATGAAAGAGGCTGTGAAGAAGGTCATTGACACGCTCACACAAGAGGAATTCCATGGGGCTTTCCAGAAGTTGTTGGAACAGTTCAACAAGTGCATTACAAGGAGATTACTTCGAAGAGGACTAGAGTTTCACGTGTGTACTATCAATAAAAGTGCCTATACCTAAAAAGTCAGGAATTGACCAACTTATGTTTTTTTCTTGTTTCACCAAGCTTACCCGATGATTAGCCATCACCAACATTGCAGTCCTCGGTGACTATGCTAAAGAATAGATTTGGCTTCAGAATAATACATTACCACTCTTGCTGTCTCCCAGGAAATTAATTTTTTCTAGGAAAAGTTTGTTTAATATTTAAGTCCATAATTTTTTTTACTGAAATTACCCGTTTTTTTAAACATGAACAGTTGTCAAATATATAACATGAAATACATCAGAACATTGAGATTTCTTTTGATATTTTGTTTAGCATTAATATACGTGGACCATTCGAAAAATAAGATGAGTTGCACTTTTTCAAGGAAATCAGTAATAATAGATCGTTTCATGCCACAGAAGACAGACAACATGACCCTCTTTCCTGTCTGTTGCCACGAAAAATCTTTTCTTTACATTAGAGAACTTTCTTTTTCAGTTTTGTCACATTGTGGCAAAACTACGTTATCCAATTTTTAAAACAATCTTTCTACTAAAAGACGCTTCTTTTTATATTCTAACGATTCTGCTATAAATCCACATGGTTTATACTTCTTAGCCACCTTAAGAACTGATGACAACATTTTTAGTGATTGGAGCATCTGTGAGATTTCCCCCGATTCGAATAGAATTAAAACAGATATTTTGTGAAATTATATAATGTTTTCTATAAACCGCTTAAAAAAATGCAGTGTCATCATTTATAGAATTAATATTCTGAAAAGAAAAAATTTTATTTGTAAAAAAAATCTTCCCCTCATTTGAAAGACAACTCATAATTGCATGGACAACTGTAATGATGAAATTCAAATCCTAATAGAGTACATTTTCTATTTATAAACAGTTCGGTAAAATAGCTTTTAATCCATAGTGATCAATTACTAAAGAAGTTAGCCAACTTGAATTAGGTATTATACCATTTTAATTAAACTGAATGACGTTTAAATAATAAAAAAAAATTGGGTATAATTCAAGACGGTAAATCTGATCAATATATTTAATTGAATGTCTTTTGACATGCTTTTCGTAAAATTGAGGTTATAGAATTCATAAGCCGAGGCGATATATTTTTGCAAAGAATAATTATTTTCAAAACTTGGAATGGGATTGGTAATTGTTTATTCAAAGAAATGACCATAAAAGATTAGTTCTTGGAATAAAAAGCAAAAAAAAAAAAAAAAACCAACAAAAACAAGATAGACATTAGAAAGAAACATTTCTATATTCAATTAGAATTAGAGGATACGTAAATGGTGTTTCTGATTGATGTCCAGACCAACTTTTCATTTTAATTATTATTTTACTCCTCGTAAGTTATTCACACTAGCGTTCGCTAATGATTTTTTTTAATCGGTTTTTGAGTGAGAGCAAGGCTCCTCAAGTCTCCAGGACTCTTCTCAGTATTCAGACATATCTTTAAAAAATATGTAGTCTGCATGGTCTCTATTTGTCGTCTTATTTCCAAGCCTTCCACCCACTGCACCAATCTTTGGGGATTGTTTCAAGTGCACTATTATAAATTATATCCCCACAAACTTCGTGTTCCACAAAATCTTTACTTTTATAAGCAAGATCAAGATATTTACCTTTTTATCTGTTTCTTTAATTTTATTCTTTTGTCTGCCAGGACGGAAAAATCCACTATTCAGCATGTTGTTTTTTTTTCTTCTTTTTTTTACTATCACTAGTTGGGATCGTCTGGCCGAGATTAGATGATCTCTTTGTTTCTCAAAATCGCAGTGTAGTCTGTACGAATCGTTTTCAAGGGCGGATTCTGGTTTGTGCATGTACTATTTCTTCTTCTTCTTCTTCTTCTTCTTCTTCTTCTTCTTCTTATTATTATTATTATTATTATTATTATTATTATTATTATTATTTACTCTTTTAGAGTTTTTTACATGAGCGTTAGCTGATGGTTTGTCACTGGAGTTTGAGTGACAGCAAGTGTCCTCAAGTCTCCAGGACTCTTCTCAGTATTCTGACCGTTTTCAATAATGCTCATCAGCCAAATTCAAAATCCTCCAGGCCCTTTAATATTCCTTCAGTTACTGTGCCAAAAGCACCAATCACAATTGGTACAATCGACACTTTCATGCCCCATAGTTTCTTCAATTCACCAGCAAGGTCGAGTTACTTATCCTTCTTTTCACATTCTTTCAGTTTTATTCTGTGGTCCCGGGAGAGCAAAGTCGACAGTTTTGCAAATTCTCTTTTGTTTTGTGGATTATTATAAGGTCTCGTCTTCTGGCCGAGATTAGGTGATCCGTGTGTATGTCAAAGTCCTATAGGAGTTAATGCGTGACATTTTCTAGGACAGGTGCTGGGTTGTGCCATTACCACTTGTTGATATGGTCAAATTTAAATTTCTTGCACATTTCCCTGTGGATCACCATGCCCACCCAGTCGTGTCTAGTCTTTTACTCCTTCAGTGCCAATTTGCTGCATTCGCTTATTATGTAATTTATGGTTTCATCTCTGTCACTGCATAGCATACATTTGCTATTTTGTTGAGTCTTATGTATTCTCACCTGCATATGATTGGTTCTTATGGCGTTGTTTTGCGCTGCTATTAGGAGAGAGTCTGTTTCTCTCCTAATATTTCCTTTTCTTAGCCAGGTCCAAGTTTTGACGTGTGGGATGTTGTTTATTAGTCGTTTGAAACGCCCATAGAGTTGTTTTCCTTCCCATTTTTGTGTCCTGGTTATTGTAATTCTGTTATCTATCGTGTTGTCAGTATTGTTTCTTATAGCTGTAATCAGTCCTCGTTCGTGTTTTTCTATGCAGTCTTCGAATCGTTGTATCGATGCGTCAACGCTGTCTTCGATGCTGGCATGTCATCTTCCCCCGCCCTCTTTTCTTGATACATATAGTCTGTCAACATCGTCTCTGAGATGTAATACCTTGTGCATGGTCATTAGTTTTCTAGTTTTTTGTCCATTTGTGTAAGTTCATCTCTGGTCCACTTCAGAAAGGGTCCCGAGTACCTAACGAGGGCTACAGTCCAAGTATTTATTCCTTTGATAAGGTTTCTGCTAGAGAGTTTTGTCTCGAGTAGTTCTCTAGTTTTCCTGAGATATTTCTTTTCAATTTTATCTTTCATTCGCACTTGTTTGATGGTTGCAGCCTCCAAGATTCCCAAGTATTTTTAGGTTTCGTTTTCTCCAAGCGTTCTGATCTTGTTTTCATTTGGTAGTTCTATTCCGTCAGTCATATGTCGTTTGCTACTTTTCAATACAAGCATGGCGCATTTTTGTATGCCAAATTCTATTCCTATGTCTTGACTGTATATTCTAACTGTGTGTATTAGGGTTTCTAGTTCTTTTTCATTTTTTGCAAATAGTTTGATGTCATCCATGTACATTAGGTGACTGAACTTTTCTTGCGATCTACTAAGTTTTTATCCGGTAGTTCATTTTCTGAGTATGTGGTTAAGGGGCATCATGGCAATTATGAATAGTAAGGGTGATAGTACATCTCCTTGGAAAATACCTCTTTGGATCTTTGTTTCAGCTAAGATTCTTCCTACTGCTGTCAAATAAACTCTCCAGGTTTTCATGGTTTTCTCGGTGAAGTTTATGACTTCATGTAATATTTTGAACATTTTGAGACAGTTTTTTATCCAGCTTTGCGGAACCATATGATATGCCTTTTTGTAGTCAATCCAGACCATGGCTAAGTTTTTTCGTCCAACTTTGCTTTCACTTAGGATGTGTTGATCTATGTAGAGTAACTCTGCTGCGTCTCTCGACCCTTTGCGACATCCTTTCTGTTCTTCAGGGAACAAACCGTGGCTTGTTAGCGAGTAGTAGATCTCTTCCTTTATTTGTGCTGTTAATTTTTTCAACACCATCAGTAAGCAAGTTATGGGTCTATAGTTGTTGGGAGCAGTTCCTTTGCTTGGGTCCTTTTGGATTAATATGGTTTTTCCTTTGGTCATCCAGTCAGGTACTTCTGCATCTTGTAAGCATCTGTATCGTGAATGGAGGGGAACTCCTTGAACCAGAATCCATGTATTCCATCATGACCAGGCGTTTTCCAGTTTGGTATCTTTTTTAGTGTCTTTTTGAGTAGTTCGATGTTTATTTCCCCTTTCGGACCTTTTTCGAGTCCTTTTAGTTCTCTCGTCATATCATTTATCCATTCAGCTTTTTCGTTATGCTTTTTCGGTTGCCATATTTTCGTCTAAAATCGTTCGGTTTCTTTGGCGTCCGGTTGTTGGTATGTTTTTGTGCCATACCCCCCAGTTGTTGGTAGAATTTTCTTTCGTTGTTTTGGAATGTCATGTTTTGCTTGTATTATTTTAACCTTTGTCGCTATCTCTTTAATCTCCCTTATTTCGCCAGCACATTCTGGTTTATTTCCTCAAGTTGTACTGTTATTTTTTTTTCGAGCTGTTTTTCCATCCTCTTCCCTCATATTCCAGGATCTTTTTATGATACCATTTTGGCCTGTTTTCGTAGATTTTTTTATCTGCGTTTTTAGTCTAATTTCCAATCCTGGTTTTGACTGTTTCTTCGTGCTTATTGAGGGGATCCAAATTTACTCACATACTAATTTTGCTCTCGCATAGATTAGTCAGTTTAACTCTGTTATATTATTTGTTGATATGTAAGGTAGTATTGATTTATCTTGTTCATTTTTGTTTTAAGAGTTCTCCATTCTATGTTTCTTAATGATGGTAGGTTAGTCTTCTCATTATTCATAATTCTCTTTACATTTTCTACATTTGTCTTTTGTTCTTGTAATAGTTTTTTCTTCCGTGTCACTTGTTAGTGTGGTGTTTTTATTTTATAAAGTTGGCAGTTAATTTCTGGTATGTTGTTTTTTGTTGTTTTTTTTTTTTTTTTTTGGTTGGCGTCACTTGATATGACTGGTATTGTATTGTCTTGTTTCTGTGTTTTCTGGTATATTTCTAGTATTTCAAAGTCAGAAAACAATCCCTTTTTTATTATTGTTCTAACTTGATCTGCAAGTTGTAAGAAAACCAGCATATTCTTGCCAGGTCTCTATCATACTTTTCCTATAACCTCTCTGTGAAGGGTTGCTCTTGAAATAGTAGTGTGGTGCAAGTTGATTGTCTTCCCTAGTCCATGTTTTGCGTTTTGGTCTTTGATCGTTGTGGTTGCTAATGTCGTCATTCAAGAATCTGAAAAGAGAATAGCGAACGTTCGCAGGATGACCATCAAGTCTCCCATGTTGGCTGTCGGGAGAATACCTGCAGATCATGACACCCACGCCTGTTGCTTGTGTCCCACGTTTTGTAATATTGATATTGAACATTTTTATCATGGGTGGTATATTGTGGCTATACCAGACCCAGGGGTTGTTTATAATCTTCGCGCCTGACACAGATATGAGCGAGAACAGTCATAGTGGTTATTCGTGATCAGCGGGTCACAAAAAAAGGGAAGTATATGTTACCTTAAGTTTTAACTTGGTTAATGTCCGTTGTCCTGCTACTTTGTTTTAGTTACCGAACTAAGATACTTATCTACTTTTAGGTTTACCAGTGTCAGATGTATGGTTTATATTTACTGTCTTAAACTTAAACTAGATCTAAATTGGCTGGTGATATTCTTTTAAATAAAAGGTTTCTGATTTTCCGGTGGAATACAGGGCAGAAAATGTCTATCGATTGGGAAAGTCAATGGGTAATATTAAGAGTAACGAGGTAAATTTAAACAAATCTTGAGTTAGTTCGAGATATTTCAGCTGGCAAATAGTTTAACTGATAAGTAACACTATTCAATAAAAAAATAACAATAATTCACCAAAATATTTTACAAATAACCGAAAATCAATGTGTTTTTTTTTTGGTTTTTTTTTTTTAAGAGGCATTTTTTACCAACCTTGTTTCCACCGAATAGTTCTGAACTCTTATTTCGCAAGCTACTATGTAAGAGAAGTTGGGGGTTGCCTATTATATCTTTCCTAAGAATTATATGACACCTGATTCGAGTATTATTATTATTCCTTGAGAGTCTTCACCCTGGCATTAGCTAATGTCATTTATTTGGGTCACCCTCGACTATGGTTGCCAACTTTACTTTTTACTTACTATTATTATTATTATTATTATTATTAGAAGAAGAAGAAGAAGAAGAAGAAGAAGAAGAAGAAGAAGAAGAAGAAGAAGAAGAAGAAGAAGAAACCGGAAAGTCTGATCTTTCAGAATCTAATGAAAAACCAAATTAAACTGATGTTAACAACTCGAAAGGAAAATATTGAAAATTGTTTCCGATTTTATTTATTGCATATAGCAAATATTTGTGGTGTAATATGTGCTATAACCCGCACTTAGAGATATGTTTTCAGAAGTAATAGTGTACAAAAACATGGATACGCGGAAAGCTATTTATTATCTTTATTCGCTGTGGCTCAGTGTTGATTGTAAACTAAGTTTTGTCGCAATAAAGAATTAGAAAATATCAAAATGAAGAGTAAATAAATATTAAAATGAAGAGTAAATAAATCTATACAAAAGGATTTACCTGTGAGACTTGCTCGCAAATCCTTTGTCTATCACAAGAGAACTCACTTTACAAGTGTTGTAATACATTGATAATTGAATCGACTACTGAATCCAGCTGTGCAAACGATGAACAAGGCAGAACATTTATAAGCGTCTGTTAGGGGACGGTGCAGTTTCTGTTGCATGTGATAAAACCAAGAGTTCTGTTTCATAATAAAATAAATGGTGAATATGTAATGTATTTAGCAGAACCATATGCTGTTATTGTCAACAGAGAAGGATATTTCTCACTGTAGTGATTGATCAAATTAAGAATGCATTGATTACTGCGGGCAATAGGATTGAATCCAGTTAGATATATTAAATTTATATCGGAATGGGACAATTGGGAAGGGCAGTATTCATTAACAATCTCCAGCATTTCAAACAGAATTATTAAACGCATGAGAATATCTAGTTGCATGGGGGTAGCTTTTAGTATATACTGTGTAAGAATGCCATATATATATATATATATATATATATATATGTGTGTGTGTGTGTGTGTGTGTGTGTGTGTGTGTGTGTGGAATGAGTGAGAGGCAGGTAACTAGAGAGCATAAGTTTTTTTTAAAGACTCCTCAGAGAAAAAAGACGTTTTCATTTTTGCTTTGCTTTGGACGAATATAAAGTTTCAAACCCACAAGCCATTAAGAAAATAATTGCGCAGTCTAAATATTAAGTGGGCATTTATCAGTAATTTTCTCTGATAATATTCGATCTGTAGATTTTACAAATGCATAAATATAATATGTAATGACTGTTAGAAGTAAGATATACGTATACTGTATAAACATATTATGCTTAAAATTGTAAGTAATTGCCCAACCCATTCGCTATGAGCAGGAGGCAGCAAAAGCTGAATATAAATTGATTACTGCTAGTTTGGGAGGTGACATAGTGGGAAAGGCATAAGACAACACGAATTCAAATCCTCGACGAGACTGATTGCATTTCACATAGCACTAATACCCTTGAGAAAGGTATATACCCAATTGTTCTCTCTTCATCTATGGCAAATTGTTGGCAGGGCGTTTTTTCGCCTTGGTTAGACAGCCAGTCTTGGAGAAGGAATACTGTGAATTCAAGCATGTTAACTCCGCTTAAAATTGACCTTGTGGCAAATCCTGCCCATGCGTTATTAGGTTGGTAAATACATATTGTTCGTTTTAATTCTTTTTTTTTTCCTTTTGAACTGGTTGTCTAAGCTAGGCTAACATACATAGTTTGCTCTATAATTTATCACCAACAGGCGGAAGAACAGATTGATTCAAGTATTTCACAAAATCCTTAACACGAAAGGAAAACACAGCAGCCGCTTCCAGATGTACATTTTCTTTTTTAAGTAGAGGAATTAAATTCTGAATTGAATTACCATGACCAGAAAATCCGGCGAACACTTGCGCGCGACATACGAAAAGCCTGGACAGCTCTTATTGGGTCTATCAGCAGTGTATACCGTGATCTCCCCCACTGGGAAGACGTGGCTCTGGAGGTAACTATATCCTCTGTAAAGAGTACGGATGTACCTTTTTGGACACATTCATGTTAATTGGCCATGGAATTACCATGACTAGTTAATTTAGCATCGCGTGGGTGTGATGTAGTTGATGGTGGGGGAGATCAGTATATACACTGCTGAATAGATCTAATAAGTTCGAAAGAGCTGTCCTGTGTTTCCGTATGTCACGGACAAGTGTTCGCTAGATTTTCTGGTTATGTTAATTCAATTTACAGCCGCTTCCAGGTTTCAAACTTCACACTGAATTGTACTTTACTTTAAAAAATAGTCTTTTTGTCACATTCCACACTTTGTTGCAGGGTAAATGCATACAGATAGAGAGTTGCACAATTGCCACAAATTACTTGACACGACTGACAATAAAATTATTTTCAATAAAAAAGATTATTCTAAATCCATATCAGTGAACTCTGTGAAAAAAAAGGAATCTCTTCAGTGACCATTTCAATTCGACGTTTATAACACAATGTGAATGAATTGAAAATGACTTACCAATTTGATTATATGCTATATTTTAAAAGACTATTTTCAAAATTATTACTTTCCAAAACGCAAAAATAGAACATATCCGATCATTACTCAGAAAGATGAAACTCCCTTGGCTATTTTGCGAATATTTTCACATACTTTGTGTCCACTGTAAAAATTCTTAACATAGAATATAAATACGTACAGTATTTTTTAATTTCTGTGATGAAAATGTTAATATTGTCACGTGATATCCCGCGGAGAAGATAATATCCTCCCATTGAATTAACAGTATCTAGCCGTCAAAAAAAGTGACCGTTAAGAGAATGTGGGTCACAGGTGTTGGTACTTGGTGACCTTACCCAGGTCGCCGGACACCAAGAAGAAGAAGAGAGAAGCCAAATGATTGGCCGAGACCCCAAAACGGAAGTGGGGGCTTCCTCCCCTCAGCGGAAGTAGATAGTAAGAAAGTTTTTGAGCAGGGTCCGTAGCAGGCAGACGAACCATAGCCATTTTACTCCGGGTTGAACACAAAAGAATAACTGAGACATGAGGGACCCGAGTTCTTCAAGCCAGTATTAAAAACAGAACAAAGTCTATTAGCCCGTGTAAGAAGAAAGATTCTCCAGTGGAACTCCGTCGAAAAAGTAACTTTGGGGACATTTCTCCTTTATACCCAAATTTTGTTTACCACTCTCTCTCTCTCAATTTGAAGAAAAACAAAAGTCAAGAAAAGACATTTATATTCGTGGACTGTCCAATTATTATATGTTTTGACACTTTGAAAGTGTATATAACTGTAGTAAAGGAATTCATGTGTTTTTATGTTACCATGTGGTCTGTGTTGTTCTTTGCCGTTCTACTACGAATTTATTGTTGTCACATTTCATTTTTAGCTTCTATTCACCTTATGTTAACTTGCTTAGAATTGTCCAATTAATTCCTTTAAAATATCACACGGGAAACCGGAGTTGCCGACTACTACAATATAATATTATTACGACTAAAACCTATAGGCTCATTATCTTCCATTGTCGAGGGGAAGGAAGTTTAGCGGCCTGGTGGGTGTGTGATAGTGTGAAATTTGGAACCCCTTTGCCAGCGGCGGTCAGTCTGGCTCTAAATTAATCCCTCACGTAATATGCCAGTTCTTATATGCCCGAGAGAAAAACTCTGAACGAGGACTTATTCTATAGGGGATCAAGTGCCAACCTGCCCCGTCTTCACACGTGCGAAAATAAAATCCCGTTTTGGGATTTTAGTCAATTTGCTGTCACAATATCCTTCAACTCAAATTTTGAATCGCTCTGATGTCGATACAGAAACGTGACCGCTCAGTCGACTGGGTCAAACGAATAAACAAACTGTACGTTTCGATAGAGGTAATCATATCCCCACTCAAGAGGCCACCTATTTGCAAAGCGAGGCTACCAGTATGTTTAAGGACGTGATCCTAACAGTTAAGCACTTCTAGATCCAGTAACCGACTTGAAACAGACACTTACCCTTAATGTGTTTTACGGTTCAACGGAGAGGCTTTAGCATATCAATCGGTAGGTCATGTTAAGCCCTAGTACCTAGATGACTGACCCGAACGTATTCTTAAAATTTCTTATGTTGCCAAAAAAACAAACAAACATCCAACCTTTTTTTTTTTATCTTTAAGGTGTTAGAAAGTGGTGGCTGAAGGTTAAATGTGTTGGGAAAAACATTTTTTGTGTGTTCTGTGTGTGATACGATGCTTCAAATGTGATAATGTTTTTGTCCTGGAGCCTGGGTTATATTGTGTAGATTTTCCCTTCCATTAATTTTTAGATCCACTCGCAGAAATGGAACTTGTTAGAATCCGATCAATGGATCAAATAGAACTGATCAAGTTCAAGGAGTGCTTGGGGTTTTATTTGAGTTGGCCTGTAAGATAGAATATAAAGGGTTTCCTTGAACATACTGGGAGAAAATTTTTGCTTGACTCAGGGCGATTTTTAATTTTTTTTTCACCTCCCTCTTGGTCTTGCTTTGATTGTGATTTTCACTTCCCTTTTGATTAATCTTATTTACATTGTTTTTAAATGATTTCTGATTCATGTAGCTGGAAAATGTCAGATAAAAGGGCCCTTGCGATTTCAATAAATTCCATACATTGTAACCTCCCAAATTTGCATATGTCTCTTAGAATTCACCACTTTAAATTCGTATGCACCAATAATATATATATATATATATATATATATATATTTATATATATATATATATATATATATATATATATATATATATATATAAGCATGTTTTATTAAATAATGAAGGAACATTTTATCTATATATTCTTATGAAGATTTTTTCATGTTTCCTGACAAGTGTTTTGGTTTTAGTTTGGAATCGGTTGATGAATTTACGGAAATTGTTCCGAGCGCTTTCGAAACTTTCATAGGCCATCATAAAGGGTTGTTTGTATGTGTAAAGAGTTTTCTTGAGGGGGAAAGTATAACATTACAAAAGTACGTAAGCTCAGAAAATAAATAGATAAAAATTGAGATGCCGATGAAATCGAACGAACTTAAAACAGAAATATAATATTATCAAGAGAAATAGAATTTTAAAAAAAGAAAGGATGAAAGGCATTTCAAACCACTGTCGCTATCTTCAAAGTTAATTCTATTAAATCTATTTATTTTTTGGTTTTATATGTAGGACTTCTAGGATTCGCTGTCGTTGGTAATAAATTTTATGTACCATAATTGTGGTGTTTTTAACGAGAAATTTTGGAAATTTGGATTTGGGAATAAATTTGGTTTTAAGATGTAAGGCTATGGAGCTAGTAAGGTACATAGTAAGTTACATAGTAAGGCGTCTTAGTTTTACCAGTACTATTCTTTTAAGACGTCTTACTAAGTACCTTAATCATTCTACCTCCATAGCTTTACATCTTAAAACCCAGTCTATTCCCAAGTTCAAACTTCGAAACATTCTTATTGAAATCACCACAAAAATAGCACACGAAACTAATAAGCCACGACTATAAATCCTAGAAGCCCTACATATAGAAACAAAAAAATAATCAAGAGAATTAACTTTGAAAATATTGACAATGTTTTTAAATATCTTTAGTCCTTTTATTAATTCTATTTTTCTTTATAACGTTCAATATCCAATGTTTTATAAAAAAAAAGCTAAAACCCTTTTTTAAAAACAGTTTTTACACATGCAAACAACACCCTGATAATAGCCTATGAAAGGTTCGAAAGCGATGGGGACAATTTCGCTAATATAATTTTCCAATTCCAACATAAATCCAAATCACTTATCAGGAAAATTGAAAGGATCTTAATAAAATTATATAGACAAAATGTGTCTTTACTATTTAATCAAACATACTTAAATGAAATACTGCAGCCGAACTAAACGCACACACACAGAGGCACACACACACACACACACACACACACACACATACACACACACACACACACAAATATATATATATATATATATATATATATATATATATATATATATATATATACAATGTTTTTGTTTTTATGTCAAGAAAAATAACAATCACCCAAAGAAGCAACCAACTAAGGGGAGAAACCTCGGAAGAATATTTACTCATATTTGTTGTACACACTGAAATATTTAATACAAAATAAAAATAAAAATCGTATACTATCCTATAATTTGAAGCAGATATTTCTGAACTAAATAAAACTTGAAATTAGAATTTGCAATCCTTGTATATTCATTTACATAGGCGCTTAATGCAATAAGTAACTGTCACAAAACATTATGTTAACGAATATATAAATTATAATGATTGTCTCTCGCCAGCAATGAAGAGTATTTCATCAACACAAGCTTAAAAATAAACAACACAACTTATTTGATTATAGCAGGGAGATTTCATTAGAACCAACAACTCTTTTTTGATGGGATGATAACAGTGCACCAAAGTCGCAGAAATCAGTACTCCTGGTTTCAATTCAAGGCTTTAGAATACCGTGACTGCATACTTCGAACAGCCCAATCGGCTAAGGCAATAGAATACGCCGTCTATATATCCGTAGAGAGGTAAGATCCTCTTCAATGATTGTTCAGGATATGAAACCAAAGTACATCTGATGGTGAGGTTCATATCTCAGAGCTTTGGGGGATAGGATGTACTCCTTTATTACCATTACTTCTGGGTCCACTCTGATTTGGAGTTGTTGTATCTTTCAACGTCCCATCTATGGATCAAATAGAAATATTTCTTCATTTTCGATAACTGAAAACGTTTTACTGTGCTTAAAAAGCGACTATTTATTTGAATTAGTACTGTTATGGACTAATACTTGGAAACGTTTAACTGTGTGCAACTGAATTGGTAACGTTAAATAGAATTGTAAAAGTTAAATAGCAATGCTTGATACCATTTAACAGTGTGGAAATACAACTATAAGTGTAACATTACAATACGTGAAAGCCTTTAATTGAGTTCTGACTCATTTAAAACTCTTACCTTCAATGTAATACTCTACAAATATATTTTTATTATATGATGTAAAAATAGTATTAAACATTAAACACGCTACAATGATTGATATACCATAAAACATAAGCAACTAGCCTGTATCCCATGCAAATTAGTAGGATTTCTGAAATGGAAATTCTGGAACTCGGAAGAGGGTGCAATATCCTTTTTTGCCCATGAAATCCGGGTCCCCTTTTCCTGTATTCGTAGAGTTTTATGTATGTATCAATTAAGTTTAGTTTGGTTTGATTTCTTTGTTTATTGGCATATCAACCCTCCTGGGTTATTTATTCAAAGCCATCTTTGCAGAAGAGCAGAAGCGGTACTATTTATACTTTAACTGGGGGAAAAGTGCGTCCATATCTATACTCAGAGTATTAGTCTGAAAGGGATCAACTAGAATTCGAACACGGTAACTACTATGTCACAGTCCAACACGTTAGTGATTACACAATATAGACTCCCCTCTACAAATTTATGTATGTGCTGATTATTTGTATAAAATAGGAATATTTGTTATGATATACTCATGTCTCCTCACAAAACCTAAGGAACTGCATCAACATTTACAATGTACTCCTTAACCTCTTGGCATGAAAAAACCCTCCGACGAATGACAGACTCTTCACATAAATCAATCAGTTTACTGACGTGGATTATATACGCATCTAATTGATTGGGGTTCGCTTTAAGCTAATTAAATGAAGTTTTATTTGAACAATGTCTTGGATATAAAATTGTCGAAATGAGGGTCATTCATATATATTACGTTAGATATAATTACCTACCCCGATATATTTGTAGGTTCTAAAAGCCACACTTTCACTATCTCATCTTATATAAAATTAACTTTGCCAATGGCCATAATGAATGATCAGAAAAAAATTTTAAATTACTTCCGTTCAAACATATATAATTCTTCAAAGATTTAATAATATCAAACAAACCCTTATTTATGTAATTTTATTCTTCACATCATAATGAGCAAAGATAAATTAGTTTATAAACTTTTTATTAAAGAAACATAATAAAAATCATTAACTTATTTCTCTGCAATTAAAGGAATTCTAATTGTTAAAAGAATGTAACAGCAATTAACATATTCCATGGATAAATATCACTTAGTGACAGTATTATTAGCTTAAGTTTGATCAAATAATATATGAATATTATTAGATATTATCAAATATAATAACGAAAAAGTCTCTATATATAAAGTGGCAAATTTCCACGAAGGACCGTTCATCTAAAATGAAAAGATGAATAAAAAGATAGAAATGTAAAAATAAAGCGTGATGTTTAAATAATGTGGAATACCAGATAAAACGTACCCGATACCAGATAATAGATAAAATTCTCCGAGTAAAAATAAACGCGAATAGGTAAAGAATATTATAGATAAAATGCATTAAGTAATACTAGCTGCTTGCTGGGCTTTAGCAATCTCAAGTAATGCTAAAACGGTTAACATCGTCACTTGTCAGATAACACTTCTGTTTCTGGTTGTTTTATTCCCAACGTTTCAGCTGCTGTACACCCTCGCGTAATCCAAGCGTCTTTTTCGCTATTAACGGAAGACAAAAAGCGAAAGAACTAAAAAAGACACATTAACTGATATGATATGACCTAAGCCATAGACATGAGTATGATAATAGTATACACCGTCGACGGAATGAAAGTTTTCATTCACGATTTCCGGAAGGTTACCGACTTCAATATGAGACTGGAGTGTACAACGTACGAACCTTTGTGAATATTCCGAAGAAGAGGACCATAGACATGTTAGACATTCACACAAATTTTAACTTTATCCACATAAATAATAGCTTATATAAAATGAACTCTATGTAAAACTAATGTTATTAACGAATTTCTGAGTCTATGCGAAGATTGCATATCTCACACTAATACTGAAGTAAAATATAATCGTTACATAGTTCGTATACCAGGACTTTTCTTGATACGAACATGTCACTTATCAAATATCAACGCTATTTGTACGTATCACTTAACATTCTACATATACTTCTGAACATACTTTTTAATTCTCAATAAGTATTTGATGACAAGATAATTGTGGATATGAATTAAAGAAAGAACACAAAAATAAAAATCAAGTTAGCTTAAGGAATATTTCACAAAGTCAGAATGTTCTGCAATAAAAGAAAAATGATTTCAATCTCTTCTGTTATTTGCTTATATAGTGCTAAATAAAGATTAAAGAAAAGAAAAAAAAAACAAACAAACAAGTAAACCTCTTCTGAATGCGAATAATTTCATTATTCTTGCTTAGCGTAGGTGTGACCATCGTCACTCCGAAACTCGTAGTGTGCGTGAGAGAACTGAAAAACAGCCGAAAATATTGGATGATACTTTATTCAATATACTTATGCAACTGAAAAAAACATCAATTAAAACAAACGATGGCATAAGTAGATGGAGAAAATGCATAAACAAATACAAAGCCAAATATTTGCAAAAGGGTCAAACAAATCCTCTACATTCAGTAACAATATATCAAAGAATAAATAAATTTCTAAAGGAGTTTATTCTCACTACATGTGGCTCTCTAATTAGAAACAAGAAAAGTTTACGCCTAATTCTGATTACAAATTCTAACATTTAAATCATAAGGATTATTCTTCATTTACGAAATGTAATAAATGTACATTAAAATGATTTCTATAATATAAAAATTATCTACCATAAATGCATGAATCATATGTGTGAAATTTGTGCAGGAAATGATTTAAATTTATAATTAAGAGAAATATCTTGTTTAAAGTATAACATTTAAGAAAGTTTATATATCTCACCTGGTTAGCACCATCGAGCTTCTGCGATTCTGAACGTATCTCATTATTTTGTAACTGAGCGACTTGAAGATCTGTTTGGAGAGTGCGTTTTACAATTCTCCACGTGTCTCTCGAGAAAAAGGGCCAAAATTCCTGCACCCTAGAACCAGAACCAGCCAACTTTCGATTGTTTTAGAGGGTCAAACTATTTTCTGTACTCACTGTACCATTTTTAGACTGTGTTTCTACGTTTATGTTGCCGAGAATGATTATTTCTCTATTTAGTTTAAGCCATTTTAAACTATTTAAGATATCAGAAACTAGGGGGGAATAATTTGTTTGGAGAGTAAATACCTGAGAATGAGTAGATCACCAGTCTCAGACATGGGGTGGGATGACGAAACGAACCTGCTGATTTTTTAACTGGCTCCTTGGTGGCAGCCACATTAAAATCTATTGTGATCTGATAAGAATCATTTATAACTAAATAACGGCATTTATAGTAAAGTTTTAACGCTTCATGTCGGCTAATTGTTCGTTATGTTCTAGAGTAAACCGTTGTTGTCAGTTCAGTTTATACTGGGAGCACTATGTATGTAATCTTCCATATTCTTTTTATAATAATATGCGGTCTAACACATTGTTTATATTTTTAGTATGCACATTCTTTCTATAGGAGTATGAAATTTACCAGTTTATCAACGTTGAAGTATGATGCTCCCCACATTCTTTCAAGTGTTGAATGTGGTCCACTACCATCTTTCTGCTGTTGTATGTTGTCTATTACATTGTTTCTATTGCAGTATGCAGTTTACTCCTGAGTTACAATTCTATCGATAAAACAATATAGCGGATATGACTTCAAAAGCGAAAGACAGGAAATTCAACATTTGGGCACTATTTCTTTTTTCCTTATGGAACACAAGTGAATTTATGAGATAGTTCCGTTTCTTGTACAGAAATAAAAAGGTTAGACTTTTCCAGAAACGCACATTAATATTTTTCACTAGAAAATACTTTTCGGCAAAAGTGTTTAACATTAATAGAGTTTTATATTGTATTTTTTCTTTCTTTCTTTCACTTCTGTCAAATCTGTTTGCTTGGAAGAAACGGAATTTATAACATTCAGACATTTCTCAAAGTCAATAACGTATGGAAGATAAATAAAAGTAAAATTGTTGACCTTAGTCGAGGGCCACTCGAAGGCTCCCTTTTCAATAGCTACCACACCGAGATGTAAGGGAAGGCGCTACTCCATTCCCTGGATTCTTCCACTTTACCCTTGATCCGTATCTTATAATGCTGATTGTCAAGCAAGGCAACATCAAGTACCATTTTTTGAGTCTTTGGTATGACTCGACCCGATAGTGAACCCCGGTTCCGCGCACCAATGACTCGTTACTAAATGACTTGCATTTTTATCATTATGGGTTTTCGGACAATTGTCGTCATCTTTAAGTTATTTCCACTAAGTTTCGGCCGATATGTCCTCCGGCCTTCTTCAGGTGTTTGTCGAACTTACGAACCATCACGGAACTTCGAACTACGTCATTTATTGAATCCACGGGGGTCGCCTGTTCTGATTCCGTTTGCCATAACCGGGTACAAGCGTTAAGTATTCTTGTATTGTTACTCACCTGCAGTCAGGATTGAACCTGCAACCTCCAGATGATTGTCTTCTTAGAAGCTTAAGGAACCAACGCCTATAACCATTACGCAATGTCTCCTGATGAACCCTTAATGGTAAAAATCATCGAGTTTCGTCTCTGAAATTTACACAACTAAATGACTTGCATTTACAGGTTCATTCGTTGAATTGACTTATGACTAATAATTCTGCTGCAATGATTCAGAAGAAGTCTAATGGCTTGAATAATTAGATTGGTATTTATTTAGCACATCCACTCCAAGTCAGATGCAACGCAAGGTAAATTCTTTAGAAGGAAACAGCTGGTCTGAATTTCAAGTTTTCCTTCTTCTATATTGGTTAACATATCAAAATTAAAGTGCCGCATCTGACATGCTATTTTAAGCATAGACGAAGAAATTATAGTTTCATTCGTATTTTCTAAGAATATTACGGCCATATGAAATGCAAACTGACCCCTTCAGTATTTGAACTCAGATCACTGAGCCCATTTCCTATCAAGATAACTTTTACGAGCCCACAAATGCGTAGATAGACCACACACAAAAAATAGTCAACCTCAAATACTTCGATTGGTCGCATATTACCATGGAACCGAAGTTAATATAAACAAAGTGAGTTCATTAAAACGTTGTCGCTTATGCAAAACAGTCATTTTAAAAACTGTTCCAAATTTAATCGATCGCTATGGAGATAAAGTAATAACTTTTTCAAAAGTAATAAAAACAGAAAGAAAAATGAATAAAACAATAGAACAAGCATCAAATCCATGTTTTAATTTAACAGGGCGGGGCCATAAGCGCTCCGAGACCATTCCTTCTTAAAGAATGCATTTTTTCCTTCAGCATCATGACCTTTTATTACAGCAATTTCCAGCTCTCATCTCCGGAACAGATTGTTCATATTTCCTAACCGTCATGATTTTCCCCTCGTGCAAAACGTCAACTCAAGATGAGACGCATCCATGCGGAAGCAAGGTTTATGTGATAAAAAAAAAAAGGTCAATGGGACATGTCATGCAGTCTTTTGAACTATGTAAATGTTTTTATCTCTCAGTTTTGAGAGAATAATTGGATTTTATTCAATGCAGGGATACGCCTTTCGGAAGAATCAAATAGAATCCCATTTTCTACATGATCAATGCTACTTTTTATTTTCCATTCTTTTTTCCTTTTAACCAATTCTTTTAATCTAAATTTTCCATTTATCTTTCTTTCATTATTCTTTCACCTATTTTCAGTTTAACATTTTCTCAAGCAATCCCTGGTTTGTGCATATTTACTTAGAATAGACCATGATAGTATCACATTCTAACCCATCAATGTTTTGAGTTTTATTTGTCATAATCTATATATCTATCTATCTATGTGTGTTTGTGAGCGCGCGTGCGTGCGTGTGTGCGTGCATAAGATTGGTTTTATCTATCTCAGCATGTTCATATCTTAATTAAGAAGGCATATACGTATGTCTTTGTCTCTTTATGTCTATCTATGTTTCTTCATTTTTATACATCTGTCTCCCACCGGACTTTGGTATGATGGTTAGAGCGTTCTCCAATGGCCCAAAAGACCTGGGTTCAATCCCAGATGGAGTCATACCGAAGACTCAAAAATAGTACTTGATGCCGACCCAGTTTTATAAGATATGCATCAAGGGTAAAATGGAGCCATCCAGGAAGTGGTGTCGGGCCCTGCACAACAATTCAGTGTAGTAGTTATCGAAAAGGGAGCTTTTGGGTCACCCTCACCAACTTCACTTAATTATATATATATATATATATATATATATATATATATATATATATATATATATATTGTAATATAATGGCCGAGGGATTTCGTTTTATAAATCTTGCCTTTGGGTTTTGTTAGGCTGAGAACCTATCGGTTCAGCATATGGGTTAGTTAGGTGCAAACTTGAGCGCAGGTGTTAACGCGCACGCTGGGAGGATGTGTCGTTCACAGATGTCAAAATAAATATCCCAGATAGAAAATTGTGACTTGGAGGATGTGAATGACGTCATACACCGGAAGCGCACGCGGAGGATATGGGGGATTTTGAAGAAAGTCAGTGAGTTGAGTCCGTTTCGGAGGAAGAAGGTTGACTCTTGCTTGCTCGCCGAAGCATGTTGAGGGGGCAGATGGAAAGGCCAGCGTAGAAAGATTGTGCCTGTATCCTTATGTCGAAAAACCTTTTAACTCAAAGGTAATAATAGGCTTCTTATCTGAACTAAGAAATCATTACGTGTTTTCCGTGTTTCAGGATTCCTATGTTCTATGTATATATGTTATGAACATTCTATGTACGTTTCCCATATTCCTGTACAGGTATGTTACAATATGCCTCAAGGCTGCTCTCTTTTTTGTCAATGTTTTGGCTGATTTCAATCAAGTCACAGTTTTTAATTTCATACTCATGTATATTCTTGAAATATTTATTTATAATTTTAGTAGTTAGATTCGATTTTTGCATAAATATGAATAAAAAGAATATTCATTTAAAAAAATAATATATTTTATGCCATATATCTGCGGATACAAATTAAAACATTGATAATTCGACATCAATATATTTGTTACGATCAATTTGCAAGAAAAGGTATTATAAACATGTTGCAGCCCAAAAAAAAAAAAAAGAAAAAAAAAAGCGAAACCTACACACCCATACATACACACACATACACACACACACACAGAGCATAATATCGGAAACGAAGATATTCTCAGAGGATTGCAAATGAATCCCAAATAATTTCGCCCGCAAAATATTTTAATCATCAACGTTGTTAAATAAAGCCTTATTTAAATTGTCATCATAACATTCTTATTCAAAGTAAAAATATGGAAAAATAAAGCCTAATCTTATATTTGATTATATATTTATTCAGTTGCAATGCCTCATTCACTAAAAACATAATTTAACTTATATATCGGTAAGCCATGGACTGTTATTGACAGGTTATCGGCCATATGGAAATGTGATCTCTCTGATAAGATGAATCGCTAATTCTTTAAATCTCTGGTTGAGTCTTTATGATTTCACCACATAGACTCAAAGGAAAGGCTTGGAGAAAAAGCTAGGTAGGAAGTACACGTCAATGCCTCGTGCTGTCTTGAATAAATCCTGTAAGCAGTAACCCGGAAAGCACTATCTGAACTTTCAGATGATCATGTAAACAATCAAACCATCGACTGCTGTAGAAATAAAAACTTACTCATTAGCGACATTTTCCTCTGAACCCATATTCATAATCATAATATTATCATCCGTCCATCAAAAAATTACGTTCATCAGTTCTCTGCAGACAATGGATGCCGTCTAGATGACTTGATCTGAGCAATTACTTATTGGGACTGATGGTGAGTGTGAGTCAAAAGAAATGCCTACTGTGGGCATATTATGATGATGATGATGATGTTTTTTTTTTTTACTTTCCTGATAAAATTCCTGATTGCAGTTGAGATGGTCCATAACCCATAAGTTAATTCCATGATGCGAATTTCTGATTATTAAAGCGGTTAACCTTCAGCTGGAACCATCTAAAACGCATGTATTTCTTCAATGTTAGACTTATGGCACTTGCTGAAAACAAAGAAACCTTATATAGATGAGTTATTACTGAAACTGTTTCTCTTTAGTCTATTAACATTATCAGTACGAGAATGTCTCAGTTATTTCCGTAATATATATATGTGTGTGTGTGTGTATTTGTTTGTGTGTGTGTGTGTGGGGGGGGGCTAAACGAAGAAATGCATGAATAAAAATCAGATCTACAAATTTATGATATTTATTTCTTGATATTGAATGAAAAGTTTGCTGAAAAACAAAGTACAAAATCTTTTCTTGTAAGCAAAATATTATTTTCTAGAATGTAGTTGATTTCTTTCTTTTAAATAGCGATAAATGTAATTGTTAATTTAAAATGAAGAGAAATATTTTGAAAGAAAAAATAATTCTGTAAGTATGTGATTATTCGAGAGAGAAGATGTACTTTTGCCATAAAAATAGGTGAGTAAACTGCTGCAGATAGGGCAAACATAAATATAATCAACATTCGTTTAGATTTTTAAAAAATTTAAAGTAGTAGGAATGAAATGTATTCTTGTAAGAAAAGAATGTAAAATATAGATATTCACTTAAGATAATTAAACCGAAGGGTATTCGAGTAAGTAATAATTAATTTCTTACTGTTTGTAAGGATAGAAAAATCCATCAATATTAAAGACTTATCTATTTCTTCGCTTATTCATGCAATTTAAGAAGGCACAAAATCCATAATTTATTAATGACTCAAATTTGGTGAGAACTTGTATTTTATAAAAGTTGATGCAGAAAGATTTATTAGATTATTTTTGTTCGATCCGACAAATTTTTCGTGACAAGTCAAAAATTGTCGTCTGAGAAATATCTTGATATTTAAAAACCAGCGCGAATGCTCTGATTGAAAATCAAATGCTTAAATATAGACAAAAAAAATTACTTCTTCTCGTGCTTCTTTTTTTGCGCAACAATCAACATTTTTTTAGCCGAGAAATCAATTGAGCAGTTGAGTTCCCGTATATATATATATATATATATATATATATATATATATATATATATATATATATATATATATGGCTATGTATTTCTTTTCAAACTGGCATAGGCAAAACAAGATTTCTCGAAAAATATCACTTGACGGATGTTTGCCATGATTGGAACAGTTCCCGAAATTCTCGTTCTTTTAGTTTTAATGATCATGTGTGATTCTCGCTAGACATACCCGGTTGGAAACAGTGACGTTTAAACATTTTTCCCTGTCAGCTGGGGCTAAAGAATACACCGACTGCACCTCTGCATAGGGGTAAGAGCAACCTAACGAGTGCTCTGAATATGACACTAAATAATCCGATGGTGAATTAAGTAATCCAGGAGCTTTGGGGAATGCGGAGCACCACTTCATTACTATCGATCCCAGGTCAAGTCTGGCATGGAGTGGTCCTATTTACCCAACCCTTCCGCTCGGGCAGGATATGACACAAGGTCAATATTTAAAGCGGAGTTTAGCAGGTTGGAATTCAGAGTTTTCCTTCTCCTAGACGAGTTGCCTCACCAAGGTTGAAGAACCTAGTCTGCCCTACTATTCACCCATAGCTGGAGGGAGAATAATTGGATTCATACCACTGGCATGGAGTGGTAGACTTCATAGAGCCCTATCTATGGGTCAAATATAACTAAACTGCGTATTTATGCTAAACTGAATTGCTTGAAATAGAACTATTTTGACATTTGAACTGCGTACTTATGCTGAACTGAATTGTTTGAAATAGAATTGGTTTTGAGATTTAACCTTGTGTGGTCAAAACAAAACTGTTTGAATTAGAACTATTTGACCAAACTGAACAGCCTGGAATAGAAATGTTTTTGGCAATTAAACTTTGTACTCGTACTAACCCGAATTGTTTGAAATAGAAGTGTTTATTTGTGTAAAATGGATTTGGCATTAAATAACCTATAAAGGTTGATATGCCATAAAACCAAAACAACCAAACAAGCAACTTAAAGCTTTAACCTAAATTTTTACCACGGGATTACAATACGAAAAACATGAGTTCATTGAAGTCTATCGTAACATTAAAATGGTATTCGCAAATCAAGTAATAATATTAGACAACGAAATTTGCTTACATTACTGACAGGGACTGTAATGATTTGAAATGTATTAAAACGCACGTAAGCTACACACGAACGAATGTCCCCCTCTCTCTCTATCTCTCTGTATCTCGCAGTCTCATTCTGCTGCACGAACATATTCGCAAACACACATTCCGAAGAAAGTCAATAAGCCTGGAGTTTAAAGCACTTAATGAAATATTGGATATTAGATATAATGATCGTACAATCTATCTTGAAATGACCAGCTCAGAATTCATTTAATACGTCTCAAATTGATTTGCTATTGTAAACATATGCACGCGGGCACGAACGCGCACGCACACACACACACACAGACACACACACAGACTACACACGCGCGTGCGCAAAGATATATTTTTATATACTCACATCCACTTATACACAAGAAAACACAGACACGGGCACTCGAACATTCTCACACAGAATCACACAGACCCACAAGTCTATGGGTTGAAAAGTCAATATGCATTGAATTTAATGCACTTCATGAATTGATGGATATTTAAAATATAGATCGTAAATTACTCAGTGAATGCGTCATTTTAGAATTCTGTTAATATTGCCGTCTCAAAATTGATCTACAAATGGAAACACAGAAAGACACATAGAGACAGAGAGTGATAGGAGTGGCCTGTATTTATATTTCAGTAGACTTACTATAATATATTTCAGGTATATTATATAAATTTAGGAATGATATTAAGTTAAAACGTATTTCAGTAACATATTTAATGTAATTCATTTTTTTTTTAAATTTCTCCAGAAAGGAATAAATTCTCTTGGATTTTATAATCCGGAATTAAAAAAAAAAATATTTAAATTGTTTCTCTTTTAGTTTAATTGTAAGGGATATAGAGTATCTCATTAAAACACATGCACAAGAGAAAGAGAGAGAGAGGGCATTTATGTTTTTGCTTCAACCGTTTGTGCATTTAAGTGGATTAAAAGTCACGCTTTTTTAACTCAATATTTATTTTTGTTGACTTCTGTCACGACCACACACACACATACACACACACACACACACACACATATATATATATATATATATATATATATATATATATATATATATATATATATATATATATCTTACAAAAATTTTATATGTACATTAGTATAGCCAAATGTACTGCCACATTCACACACACATTTTACGTATCATATATATGTATATGTGTGCGTGTGTGTGTGCGCGCGGGTTTTTACCGTTTTTCCAATACCTGTTTTTACAACAGGATTTATATTATTTCCTTTTTCCCTAAATGTTCATTATCCGTTTTACAGGTATTTATTTTCCTATGCTATACGAATACATTATCTTTACCCTTTCCGCTTGTCCTGTAGACGAGTCGTAGAAAACACCGATTGTATGTATGCAGAGGAGGAATACCCTTCAACGAGGTCGCCTGTTAAGCCGTGAGTGGTGACTCTAAATGGCTGAGGAAGGTATCAAGGTGGCTAAACAGTCCATTACCCCACATCTTTATAAGTCACGTGACTTCTAACACTCGACCTTGGTTCTTACTGGACTAGAGGGGTAGTCAGAGCGTCCTGTTATGATCAAACGGTGCCAAGCTCTAATCCCTATATGATTGTGCCGACCGTATTCTTCGAATTGCTCTTGTGGTTAAAACGTATCAATTTTTTTTTTATTTTCAAGTGCTAGAAGATGGTGGCTGATGGTCATTTGGACTGATATAGCAATATGTGAATCCATTCAAACTTTGAATAAAAATAATTTAAATTAAATATAATCCTTAGTGTTAAATTGCAATATTTGAAGAAAGTTATGAGTGTGTAAAGAAATGATGCATTTTAGTTGAAATTATTAGAGTTACATAGGTATATTAGAAACTAAACTTCTGATTCTGAGACGCCAGTCTTAGGATTTGGGGAATAAGGTGCAATATTTCATCACCATTATTCTAAGGTTCACTCTGAACAGAAGTGATAATACCTGTTAGGGCTCCGTCAATGATATCACATACAACTGGTCAATCATTTACTGAGGGTTATTATACCTTTTGCGAGTTTTTTTCTTTCACCAACGATTGCTAAGGGTCTTTCACAGGAACCTGAATGAGAAATTGTCACTACAAATTTCCAGGACATTTCTCCGTATTCTTGCCGGACGCTACTATCCAGCAGGATCAATAGTCTCGATTGGTCTTCCGATTGCCAACTTTCCAGCCCTTTATTAAACCATTGCGGACCATTAAAAGCAGGCCAATTAAAATTGGTATTACTGTTTCCCTCTTTTGACATAGCTTTCTTAAGTTCTCGGGTAAGATCCAAGTATCTGCCTCTCTTTTTGCTTTCTTTGATTTCAACTCTGTTGTCCGCTGGGACGGAATAGTCCGCTAAACGGCAAGTTCTCCATTTTTTTTTAAAAATGTCATTAGGTCTGAATTTCTGGCCGGGATCTGGTGACCTGTTTTTATCTCAAAATCCCTGTGAGTTTAATGGGCCTCATTTTCCTTGGCAGATTCTGTTTTTTACACGTACCGTTTGGTAGTATGGTAAAATTTAAATCCTTAAAACATTTTCTGTTGATCACCCTTCCTGCAGAGTCGTGTTTTGTCTTATAATCACTTTACCCTAGTTTGCTATGTTTGCTTATAATGTAATTAATGGTTTCTCTCCACATTTGATATTGAGTTTTTGAAAATATTCTGTATCAAGGTGCAATGTAATACAATCGCTTGTCCTTATATGGTATTTTCGCAGATCAGTTAAAACTTATGTCATATTCATCTCTATTATGAAGGATTAAAATGATTCTGATGATTAGATTAGTGGTGTATTTTATGGGGAATTGTTATAATATGGAATTCAATCTTTCTTAGTACATTCAATATTACGAGAAATATTGACAACTAAATGAGAAACAAAATTGGATTCAAATAATAACAATTTGTCACTGACATAAAATTGACATACATCAAAGCCATTTGCAGTGGTTGTATTTCTGTTTCGTTTTCTTTGACATAAAAAGATTGGTGGATGGTTTAATGCTAAAGCCATGTTTGTAGAAAGACCGCATTTGTATTACTTAAACCATAACTGGAGGTAAAATGCAGTTCATACTTTTTCGAAGGCTATTCGTACGCAAGTGAAAGCAATAGTTCCACAGTAGTTTAAACCCGCTTACTAAGATGTTGCATCGCAACACTTTAGCCATTAGGCCAGGGAGAACTTTTCTGTATTAGTGAAATATGAAAGATTTTTGAGACTATGGATCAACTTCTATATTATGGTAGGTAGGGATTGAGGATAAACCCGGGCTTCACTTGCAGAAAGTCTCCTCTTTACTGGTGTTAAATATTTAATACGCTTGAGGTTTGCATCTTCGTTCAGGAGGAGTTGTTTGCACAAGGTTAAAAATAAACTTAATCTGCTCAAACGATTTCGGCACATGATTCTGAAATCAAAGTTATGCTTCAAACAGTCAGGTTGCCCATTCACGCTAGATTTTCTATTTACTATTTGTTTTACGCATAACTATAGTGAAAATATGTGGAACGTGAGGGGAATAAGGTTCATCGTTGCATTAGTTGTTTGAAAACTGCTCCGGTGAAAGTTTTGTAAGTATGAAAGAAAACATGTCTCTAATGACAGGGTAAAGGTTAGATCAACGCTATATATATATATATATATAGGTGATTCTGATAGCTCAGACTTCCTTGAGTAACTTCCTCTCTCTCCCTCTTACTTTTTCTTTATCTCTCTCTTTCTCTACCTCTCTCTACCCCTCTCTCTCTCTCTCTTCATCCTTCCCTGTTTTTCAAACTTCCAATCAGGTTCTTTTGACTGTACATCATGTTCTTACGGTGCTGATGTATGTAAGTATTATCTATCTGGGCAGCCCAGATATGTCTACACGTAAGAGTCCATTGAAGAAGATCGTCCTAATTTCTCCGGTAGCGCCCAGGATGTTTTTTTTATTTATTTATTTGTATGGCATTAGTAAAACTGATGGCACAGAGCCGTATAGTTAGTATTTCGTTGAGTATTGCTTGCTAAATATATATATATATGTGTGTGTGTGTGTGTGTGTGTGTGTGTGTGTGTGTGTGTGTGTTTAAATGTGTGGGTATAAATGTGTGTATGTAATGTAACTTTTTTAAACTGAGGACCACTGGTTTGGATTCATTCTTTTGAGACTCGAAGATTGATTGGCTAAAAGGGGCTTAGATGCAAAATATACCGTTTTATAGCTGGTGGGAAAAGCAGATAGTTTTATGCACGAAGGGAACAGCCTCGTCCAAAAGTTTAACTCCTTTCGCTGATTGCATTTCCTCCGACGAAATGTTCTACTTGAGATATATATATAAATATATATATATATATATATATATATATATATATATAGAGAGAGAGAGAGAGAGAGAGAGAGAGAGAGAGAGAGACAAACAAACAAACAAACAAAGAGAGAGAGACAGCCAGAAAAACAAACAGACAGACCTACAGAGAAAGAGAGAGAGAGATAAAGAGAGAGAAACGGAGAGAGAGAGAGAGTATGTTTGCGTGCATGTGAGTGTGTGTAAAGGGATGTGTTCATTCTTTTTAATGCCCTTCTTGTCGTTTGTTCATTTGCTTATAAATAATTATACTAATCCAATAGCTGGAAAATTGAGTTGAAATTAAGTTTTCCAAATTAGAAAAAAAAAGTCAGATTTACTTTCTTTGGTCATTGACTCCATGTTGAGCCAAATGATAAAGAGTTTTTTTATTTGATTTTTTCTAATTTTTTTTTTTTTTTCATTTTTTATTCAGAGATTTATTCCGGAGTGAATATTTTTAATTTGCTTGACATTTAGATTTGCATCTTAAATAAAAGTACAAAAAATAATAATAGTTCTATTCAAAATAGACAGAACAGTTTCTTATATTGAAATTAACTTCCCACCTTTTAAGTAATGACAAAAAATATCGTAAAATACATTAACCCCGTCTTTCTTTCGAATGGAAAGCATATAATAAGATTGTCCTCAATAGTTATGAGATTAAATATAAAAATATTCAACCAATTAATTCGATACACATTTTATATCATTTGCCTCATAATTTATATGAAACAATATTTTGATATGTGACAACAATCTTATCCTAGAGATTCCCACGTGTATACTGATTAGCGAGTAAAACTAGATTGTTTTGTTAGAATGTTACCCACTGCGTACCCCACAATACAAACCATGTACTGCATCAAATTATAAACAGATAATCGAAGTTAAGCAGGAAAGAGTGAGTTCAGTACTAAAAAGACCAATCCTTTAGGATCATCAGGTACTTTAGGCACCCAAAGCCTGTGTTCGATAATCAGAAAAAAAAAATCTATACTACAGAAATCAACCAGGCAATTAGCTTATTGAATAAAGTGTTCATTAATGCTCCGGGAGACCGGGGTTCAATCCAAGGACGAGTCATACCAAAGATTCAAAAAATGTACTTCATGCAACCTTGTTTAACAGCCAACATTTTTGGCAAGGATCAAGGGTAAAGTGGAGCAATCAAAGGAATGGAGTATCACCATCTCCTACACCTCAGTGTGGTAGCTATTGAAAAAGGAGGCTTCAGCTCACCCTCGACTACCTTTACCAACTTTACTGTACTATAGAATATCATGTCCTTGAGGAAAACTACTCTTCAGTTCTAGTTGTTAACCATATATATATATATATATATATATATATATATATATATATATATATATATATATAGTACATTCTGATTAGTAGTATTACCATTCATCAGCTCAGAAAGAATGACAAAATATAAGATGTTGGGAAAACCATGGAAAATACTGATTAAAAAAATATCATATTAAATGTATATATATATATATATATATATATATATGTATGTATATATGTATATATATGTGTGTGTGTGTATATATATATATATATATATATATATATATATATATATATATATATATATATATATATATATATATATAGTAGATGCAGATAAATAGTACTGCCATTCATAAGCTCAGAAAGAATGAATAAATATGATAAGATTTTGTTGAAATTATGAAAATGGAAGTTGATAATTAAAAGAATATCTTATGAAATATCTATTTTGCCATTCATCAAGTGGAAATAGCTTTCTGTCATATATTACCATTGCTGATATAAAGCTACAGACTCTACATACTAAAAATAAGATATTTTACTTAAAATACCAGACCAACTTTCATCAATACCCATCGTGTTTGTATGTGTGTGTGTGTGTGTGTGTGTGTGTGTGTGTGTGTGTGTGTGTGTGTGTGTGTGTGAGTGATATCACCCCACGTTCGTGTCTGCATGTTTGCTTAATCATGTTCTTTCATCCAAACACAATATCCTCAGAAATTATGTTTTGTAAAGATACGGACATAATCTTCTATTCTACTCAAATCATTGATATGAAGCACTTAAAATATCTCATAAGTAATAGGGTTGATGATATAGTAAAAAAAAGAGCAAACTAAACATTTGCAGAAGGAAAATAAACCAGAAATATCAAACACAATGAAGCTTACATCTCTTTTAGCTGTGAGTCCTAATATAGGTACACACGACTATCATATCTTATACGTCTTCTCAGTCATCATTATCATGTCGCGCTGGTAGCACGGATATCCCTGACCCTCTCTCGCCACATCTCCCTATCGTTCATCGCCCTAGGCAGGATTTCAGGATAACATCCCGTATCCTCACATAGCTCCTGAATGTATGTTCGTACTGGTCGTCCTGATTTTGCACGGCCATGTGTGGGGTCCATAAGAGTACATCTCTTATGAATTCGTCCCTCCTTCTCCAGCAGTGTCCTGCATGTCTGGTTCGTCTAACTTGAATAGTTTTCGTGATAGGAGGCATGTGGCCGTACAGTTGGTGTCTTGTGGGGTGTTGCCGCCAGGACTTGTTCAAGATTGCACGCAGCATTCTTGTGTAAATGCCGTCTAGCTTCTTCTCGGGCTGTTTTGTTAGAGTCCTTGTAGTGCACCCATCGATTATATGGAAATCAGACCTAACCGATAAAATGAAACGCAATTTCTTCTTTCTTCTTCTCAGTAAGTTTACATAAAATTTTCTTCTTTGTAAAGATTCTCATTTAAATTTATTCACTTTTTTCATTTTTTTTCTTCTCGTTCATCAGTTACTAGTTACAGAGATGAGTTCGAATCCTATTAAAATGCTGACATTTAACGTCACAATTTATTCATTCGTAGAAGAGGACATTACTGTAAAGCTATCTATCACTGTCTTATTCCGTGGAAAGATATGAATGCAGGGGCATGCTTGATAATGTGTCGATTAAACGTTGTTTGTTTTCGGCTAATTCTTTGTTTCTTTGTTGTTAATTTATATCACTCTAAAAAAATGAATTTATAATAGGGAATCCCATAGTATATATTTTATTATGTCTAAATGCATAATCAAAGTTATGTGTCATTTGAATCAATTATAACATTAAGAATAGATAATCAAGAGAATAATTCTGACCATCCAGACCAGATTAAAGTTAAATTCAGTTTGGATACTTAAAAATGTGCAGAGTTCTGAGCAAACTTTCTGTGACTTGGAATTGAGGCAAAAAAAACTGTTGTTTCAACGGGATTGAAAAATCATAAGGACAAGAAAAATGGAAGCAAGAAGAAGAAGAAGAACAACAACAACAACAACAACAATAAAAATAACGAAAACAGACATAACCACTACCAACCAAACTCTGCAGGTGAAATCTTATCAAAGGATATACCAGGCTAATTTTTGTATAATACTCTTGGACTTTTCATAAAATGTACAAGAACAGAATTCATACAGATGGACGAAAGAACTAAGAAATTGAGGATAATTTCCAAGTTCTTACAGCCAAAGAATGACCGACTATGTGACAAGGAACGAAGCTAGATGACGACTCGCCAGCGTTGAAAATTATGGCGAACCGACTATTCAAAAACTTGTAAATATCCACAAACGTCTCAAGAGATTAATTACACCAGTCATATCAAGATAAATAATTTTAAGAAACAATGGAAAACAACAGTTTTAAAAATCTGAAAAAATAAAAATCGGTCAGTTGGTTAGGTTTTGTGACATATTACCCAATGGTGTTTGCACAGTTAAATAGCTTCAGGCGAGTTTAAGTTAATGGGTTTATTTGCATCTCAACTCTTGATAATTATTTAATAACAGATCCTTTATATATATATATATATATATATATATATATATATATATATATATATATATATATATATATATATAATTTTTACAGGTATAGTTTTTAGGTAACGTTATTTTTTAACATGTCAGTGCTCACTTCTTTTTCAGAGTTAAATTAATCGTTTGTTTGGACACATATAACTGGTTTCACGTACAGTCAATTAATGAATAAGTCTATATGACAAAGAGATGAGAGTCCGATTGGTAATACGCCTCTTGGTCAGAGTAGAAGTTTTGTAACGGCAATGATGTTTTACATTCCCCAATACTTCATCAGATGCTGTTTAGTATCAGATACTGGACATTCGTTTCAGGAAAACGGGTCTTACTCATCTATAGAGATGTGGTTAGAGTATTCTACTGCCCGAATTGATTATGCTGAAAATAAAAGAGGGAAGAAAATAATTATACGAATTCTTCGAGTGGAAAACTAAGGAGATTGCCCGTAAGATGACCTGGATATAGCTATAAAGAGGAAAACTTTACAGATATACAGATTCGCAAAAAGATCAAATGCCCTAAGGACTAATTATATCAAAGCAAAAAATAAATAAAGCCCAACAGAAAACAAACAGGTAAAATATAGTGTGCAACAATTAATAGGAAGAATGTCTTATATAATTAAGGAATTTTTTTTCTAATCATTTTTCATTAATTATATTTTATCATTCAGTTTGTTTGGGCTTTGAGCTATTCGGGTTAAGAGTTCAGGTGTGTTGTCAGTTGGTGCAGTTTACGCTCGTGCGCAAAGGATATGACAATCACCATTGTTGTAAGAAACCCCAGACAGGAAATGAGGATGGAGTGTGGATGGAGTGTGGATGAAGTGGTAGGCTGAGAATTTGGAAGATTTTGAAAGAGATTCATTTGAGTTCCGACCATGGTGTTGAGAAGTTGAAGTCTGACCATGGATTTGAGAAATTGAGATTGGACAATGCAATCAGACAATTGAGCTTCTGCCATTTGGGCAGAGAATGGAGTTCTCTGCCATAGAGTTGAGTTTTCTACCGTTGCGGCGGCGGTAAAGTTTTTAGGGTCCCGGCCAGCGAAGATGAATTGAGATCTAAAACACCACGACATGCGCCGAACGTTGGGGGTGTTGTTAGCATAGAATGATTACGAAAGACCCTTAAGAATTGTCTCTCTCTCCAAGTGTCGAAGATCTGAATTTAGAAGTTAATAAATGCGTTCGAACCTGAACAACGGAGTCCCACCTGTGTTTTGTATTTGACTGTAGTTGAATTTGTATTTGTAGTACCGTTGTTATTGATATCCTTGAATTATGACTACGAGTTGTATACAACAAATGTCTGATTGTCAACAATACTATTTATCAAAACAATACTACGGCAAAATAGAACAAGAACATATGCTGGCAATTACGATTTACAAGATCGAAAAAAAAAAGATTAATAGTCGCAGACAGGAATGGTCCATCAGGGTGATTCAGATGTTCTGCATTATTTCGCTACATACTACTTTACGGTGTATATATAAAGTGACCGAAACAGTTTAAGCTGTGGAACATTCCCACAATATTTTGTTATCATTTAGAGTATTCGGACAAATATCTGAATCTTTATTGATATATTCACAATATTTCGGGTAATGCGTCCTTCGGTCGTCCTCAGGTGCTATTGCTGAACAAGGTAGCCTGAAACGAACACTTTATTTAATTATTACGTAAATGATAACAGTAATAAAGATTCATCTTAAAATTAAGTCGTGTAATACTCACTATAGTTGGTAGCATCATGCTAGTATGTCCGCTGACACTTTGTCCATTGCTTTATTCCGAGTGTAATTTGAAAGCTCCACAGATGAACATGTACATAAGTCTAATTCGGAAACGTATGATCGAACTGAGCCAGGAAACCACGCTGAAGCAACCAAAACATTTATTAATCGAAAGTTGATGGAACAGTTAATTATAGTCCAATAAACAGATGGTTCAAGAAATTTCACTTGGATGTCAAAAATCTTAAAAATCAGGAAATTTTCATAGGATTAAAACTACGGATTCAGAGGCCGTATTCGAAGCTATAGAGTAAAATACGGTGAATAGCCCTGAGAGTGTATCAATCGAGCTCAGCATCTCACAATCCAGTGTTGTTTATCACCTTTCTGACCTTGGCGAAAGCTTCCCTATCAGCTGAATTGTCTCATCAAAATATTACAAAGCCTTTAAGCTACCATTGTAAAAACCTTCAAAAAACAGAATGGAGTTTGAAACTTTAATGGAAATGGCTAGAATCTTCAGACCAGATATAGGGATAGAGTTTAGTATTGAGAATTGTGCATTGCTAACAAAGAATAAAGGATCATGAAAAAATAGAATCAGTCGAATGATGGATCATTAGAAGGGTCGGAAGAAACAAACATCTTAAATGCAGATATCGTCAAACGAACAAAGATCAAAGAGAAAGTAATTAAGGGATTAATTCATAAAAAACATAGGAATCTCTGCAACGGAAATTTTATTAAAAGGATAACCATTTCAGCAATCTCTTTTATAAAATACACCGGACTCTGAACAAGAGAAGACATTAAAAACCTGAACTGCAGAACAAAACAATCGATGACATAAACATATATCACTCATATATGCAGAGTGTTTAAAACTATTAATATTATTTGGTTATCTAGTATTATGTTGTTCGGAAAATACTGTCTATTTTCAGTAAAATCTCTTTAAATTATGTTCTAACATATTATTTCAAAAATAAGTTAAGTAAGGTAAGTAAGCTAGCCGAACGTAGTCGAGGGTCAACAGAAGGCTGTTTTTTTTTTAAAATAGTAACTACACCAACTTATAAAGTTGTTGGGAAAGACTCTACTTCTTTCCGTTTATTGCTCAACTTCATCTTGATCTTGACCTTATAATATTGAGTGTTAAGCAAGGTGGCATCAAGTACCATTTTTCAGACTTTAGTTTGACCCGACTTGGGATTGAACCATGGTTTCACAGACTAATTTGCCATCATAGTAAATTTTCGATCAATTTCTTTAAGACTTTGATTTGAATGATTATATGACTCTAATGATGAACATTAAAAAAATGCTCTTATTTTATCGAATTTTATTTCATTTGTATGACTTCAGAATTGGCTATAACTTATCTTCATGACAAGTCGAGGACATATGTTGCCATTATGATACTAAAAAAAGCTTACTAACTAGTTATATGATACTTTGTTTCATCTGCCACCATCTCTTTATATTTTATCCACTGACTACTATTTTAAAAACATTTGGACTCTTTCTTACACCCAAAAACATTTCGTACAAAAGGAGAAGTTAAAATTGCTTTTAACGATTTCTTTGGAATGCTATCATACAGGCATAAATAACAATGTTAATCGATTGCATAAATATATAGATGTTCATGGATAATATTTGGATTGATTAAAACTGATTAAAATCATTAATTCAGGAACAGTAGTTCATTCTAAAATCGGACATCATTTCCCGAAAAAAAATTATACTTTTTTTTAACTGAATTCGTAAAAGCAATTCAAAATGTTATGTTTTTTATTCAAAGGTTTTTCTTTTGCACGAATAGCATTTATAAGTCTGAAAAGAAAATATAGCATAAAGCTTTAAATAGAAAATGTTGCGTGACTTCTACAGTTTCCGTTAAAATCTGAAATTATTTAATCTAGAATCATTCACTATATTAGAATACAAAATTATTTCATTTTTCTTAAGCACCCAATATACATTGAATAAAATTATTTGTGAAAAGGTCTACATATTTTCTACTGTATTTAATGATTATAGAAATAAACAAAAAGATGTACTTTTTGAAAATATAAGAATGCATACATGTAACTGAATTGTGTTGCTATCATGAATGAAATAAGATGAAAATAAACAGTCTAAATACAATTTGAAATAATACAATAAAACTTCGAAGGATACTCAAAATAATTAAATGAAAAAATGAAGACTATAAAAACAGAAGTAGTCATTCGTTCATCGTCTAACAAAAAGTAATGTCGAATCCTACGCAAATTCACGCAAAAACCCTTGTTAGGCTTGCCATGTCAAACAATCATACCCAACACACATTTAGAAAGGAAAATGAAACAAAGACAATTACCATTAATGACCATTAATTGTAATCAGCAATCAACTAATCCACTAATTGGAAAATTAAAAGAAGTGGAACATCTTTAGTTGAATGTTTTCAGGAGAATTATTAAAAAAATGCACATGAAAATACAAGACACACACACACACACAAACCTATATATATATGTATATATATATATATGTGTGTGTGTGTGTGTGTGTGTGTGTATATATATATATACATATATATATATATATATATATATATATATATATATATATGTGTGTGTGTGTGTGTGTGTGTGTGTGTGTGTGTGTGTGTGTGTGTGTGTGTGTGTGTGTTAGTAAATGGTATCGTCTTCCTGAAGTGTTTTGTGAGGCATTCAGAAATAATTATCCCTTAGTAAATCATTAAACATCGGCTGAATAAATAAAATCTATTTTTAAACTTAGATTCATGATAATAATCCTATCCACATGTTTCTTATACTAAATAGTTTGAAATTATTCCGTCATTTCATAAATATGTATCCTGTGGTTTGTTATATAACGGCTATTTGTGTAGGTACAAGAACAGTGCTCTGCTTATGAAAATAGTAATCTAACTTCTACTTAACTAAGTGGTAGGAAATGGATCCTTGAACAGGTCTTCTCAATCTTCTTACTTGATATACCTCTTATAACTACAACTAAATTCCATTCACCCTCAAATAAACCAATTGAAATTAAGAATACTGAATATTGCAAAACATAACTAATTTACCAATGTTTAATAAAATTAACATGAGAAATGAAAGCTTTAGTTTTCTTATTCATGTATCTTTTCATGATAAGGATGAATATGGGATGCACTAACAAGATGTGTTAGTAGGTTTTTTCACCTGAATGATATGTGCGTTTTTAACTGGTCGTATATGAACGACTCATTACTAATGGCTATAACACCAAATCATGAATTGTGCAATGGTTACAATATCTGGTGATTGGTCTACATCATCCACTGATTATTGTTTTGTTATAAAAGAATTTATAAATACAAACTAGAAAACTGTGCATCCCTATACTTTAATTTCCACTTCCAAAATTTTAATTTACCCCCATGGGTCTATCTGGAATACGTTGAGAAGCCATTCATTAATAACTGACATTACAGACTGGTGGACGTTCTATACGTGAATTATAGGCAGTACTCAGTTTTCTTTCTTTGCATCACATCCAACGTTGCTTAGTTTTTGACGTTGGTTGCAAGGTAAAACACAAATGCTTGGATATTAAAAAGGACAAAGAATTTTAAACTCTAAATATTCCAAAAGTACAAGTATTATTTTAGTTGCAGTCAATGACTAGTTGAATCAAATCTGCTCACAAATACTTTAAAAAAATCTAATTTAATATTCGAACGGGTATATGTTTGCTCTATTTAGCATATACAATTGAATGTCATGTTTATTGTACATACATACACGGAAATGTATTATGTTAATTGAATGAGTCCAAATGTTACAGTCTGTAATCAACTCGAACCATTCTGTTTTAGTTGTGTGTTAGGAAAGGAGATAAGAGATCATCTTATATATCAGAAAGAAAGAAGCCTATATAATACGAAAATGCTTTATAAAGTAGAATAGAATTCACATTTATAACAGTTTTATAATCGAGAACACATTCAAAATGGGCAAAAATCAGAAAAAAATGTTTTGAAATGTTAAAATGTATAGATTTTGCTAAATGTAAGATGTGTGTGTGTGTGTGTGTGTGTGTGTGTGTGTGTGTGTGTGTGTGTGTGTGTGTGTGCTTGCGTTTACTAAAAGTGTTAGTTACCAGTCTGTAAAACAATCTTTTTATATGCGTAGCGATGATAAGTATTTCTTTTCTCGAACTAAAATATTACCTTTTTGTGGAATAATCGGGAGAAAACAAGTCGCATGCAATTATGTCTGCTGTGAATGGAAGATCTATTTATCTACAAACTCGTTTAGTTTTAAATACATAAAGAAAAGTTTCCAGAATAATAAAATAACAAAAGTCTAGATTTCTGTCTAGACATCTATTCTATAACATAATGTGAACTAACTTCTCATCCAGCTGATTCATCAAAAAATTTAATTTGAAAATATGTACAATCATATTTCAACCACGGAGGTTTTTATCATCCCCCACTATATATATATATATATATATATATATATATATATATATATATATATATGTGTGTATATATATATATATATATATATATATATATATATATATATATGTTATATAGTCATTTACACATATACATGTTCATGCAGCATCACAACGACACAATATCAAAGACAGACGCATGAATAAACGACGCATGATAAAGACGCAAGAAGGAAGGACGCATGACGGAAGACACAGGAAGACTTCTTTACAGTTATATTTACCTCTCACTTTATTGCAAGGGTTCGAAAGGGTTGTTCAAGGGTTTGCATGTGAGAGGGTGCTGGAGACCGAACATAAACTTCATATTTTGACCCCACTGTTATGACCGTCACGTTGTGTCTTTCTTGTTCTCTTAGATGCTCAACCAGAGGTATTGGGGTCCACTCCATCAGGGCTTTTCCGAGGGCGCCCTCGGTCGGGTGTGGCCTTCCCTACCACATCTGGTCTCTACTGTCTGGAATTCTGCTGGCAACTGCTTTGGCACCCCGAACTCAACTGAGTTAAAAAATAATTCAACGCCCCGACGATCGCCCACTGGATCTTTGAAATCGGATGTTTAATCGTCATCAAGCGGAAATAACTGTCATGCAGTTCAGAGGTTACTCTCTGCCGGTGCATCACTGTAGTGGCACAATGGGACCTTCACCTTGTCCCATATCATAAGCCTTAATCCTCCCACGCGATCTCTTTCGATTACTGGCCATTTGAATGTGTCACTTCCTTCCGGTGTATCACCTGGGTCGAAGGTCAAAATGTAACATATATATATATATATATATATATATATATATATATATATATATATATATATATATATATATATATATATATATATATATAAAAGTGTGTGACAGTAGTCGAGGGTGAACTTCTCAATAGCTACTACCCCGAGGAGTAAAGGATGATGAAACTCGTTTCACTGGATTGCTCCAATTTATAATTGATACGTGCCTTATAATGCTGAGTGCTAAGCAAAGAGGTATCAAGTACCATTATTTGAGTCTTTGGTATGATTCGATCAGGGATTGAACTCTGGTCTCCAGGACCACTGGCGAACATTATTCCAATGAAAATATTTGTAATCAAAATAATTTTGTGTTTTAATGCAGTTTTTAGTGATAGCCTTTTCTATTTTGCATACTTGGATCAATTGAATGATCCTTTTTAATACTATTCGTCGTATTATTAAGTAAAACTGATCGCTAAATTATTAATAAGATTTAACATATTGGCTCTCCATAGAGGATGTAAATCTGATGAGATATAGAAATTCAATAAGACTATTACGAAAATACAGAATGAAAAACAGTAGTAAAAATATTACGCCTGGAATAATTCATAGAATTAGTAGATTTAGACAATGTGCATTTTGTTTTAGTATTTAGCAGAAAAGAAACTAATTCAAGATAACATGTAATTTTCAAAAATAATTAGTAGCAGAATAGTCTGTCTTCATTAAATATGCATTAAAAAAACTTAATATTTCATTATTCAGATTAATGATATAATTTTACAAGCACTGTCGAGGAAAACATATTGATGAACTAAATTTATTGAAAAGAATTATGAAAGTCATTGACAAGAAAATAGAATTTATTATTAGTTGCCTTACTCAAGTTTTTATGATAAACTTGATTTTTTTTTCAGGCAGTGGATACACCATTAAAGGCAATATTCATTAGCAGTATTTAAATGTGGCCTGATTTGTATATCTTGACAGGTATTTATTTTAGGAACGCAAATTTCTTTATTATTCAACACTTTTCTCAGTGTTTGGTTATTCTATATTTCCCTGTGGATATCTTGAAAAATATTTACCATGATTTACGTTATTTAAATATAATTTGTTTGAGCGACGTTTTACGAAGCCAAAATATTCAGCTATTTAATGAAGAAATTCAATGAAGAATTTTTGTCGAATCTGCTATAATCTTATATATTGGTAAATAAAGAATATTTTAGCATGCATATTCTAAGTGTGTCAATTCGTAAATATTTCAAAGTGTACTATAGTGGATATGCACATGCAGTCTTATCAAAATACTTCCCACGCTTCATACCAAACCCGATTCAAGTAGCGACTGGAATAGAGTAAACATAAACGAATTTAAGATTGTGTATGCAATAAATTGAGTGACAAAGGAACATTCAGTCTTTTCTATATCGTGAACAGCGAGAGCAAAAGTATTGATGATGTTAGCCAAATAAAATTAGGCATTTTTACAAAGTGTAGACCCATAATAATTTCGAAAGATTAGTTAAAGCATTAGCGCAATAAAAATTTGCCAAGCTTTTCTCAAGAAATACCACACCTAATTCAATTGTTAAGTTTGAAAGTGATTGGAAATCTAGGCCCACTAACTGCTACTCAATCGTGAGATGTGTGCCAATTCTCCTCGTCAATGACCTTAACTAAGCAATCTCATAACGCGCTTGTTCTATTAACTCTATTGCTTATGCCAGAAGAAGGAAGTAAAGTAGGACTGTTACTACTCTGCAAACGTAGCAAAGTACCTGATATTGAGGACGACGTATAGAAAAACTCTTTGGATTTGCTTAGCAAAGAGCAAACGACTGAATCATGAGATCACGAGAGTTGATAATTCATTCTTTAGTTAATAACGGAAATCTGAGAAGAAAGACTTAATAACAAAAAAATATTGATCAGACTCCCACATCATTTTGGGTTGCCTACACGTGGTGAATATCTGATTCAAAACACACACACACACACACACACACACACACACACACATATATATATATATATATATATATATATATAAACACACACACACACACACACACACACACACACATATATATATGTATATATATTGTCATCCACAGAAATGAAATTTTAAAAGAGAGACAGAATCTCTCCTAATAGCAGCACAAAACAACTGAAAAAAAAAACAATCATATCAAAGCGAGAGCAGATATGACACAAAATAGCAAAGGTAGGTTATGTGGCGATAGAGAAGAAATCATCAATCACACAATAGGCGAATGCAGCAAATTAGCACAGAAGGAGTATACGCTAGACACGACTGGGTAGTCAAAGTCATCCACTGGGAGATGTGCAAGAAATTGAAATTTGATCATACGAACAAATGGTATATGCACAACCCAGCATTTGTCCTTTAGAATGACACACAAACCCTTCTGGGACTTTCACATACAAACTGATCACCTAATCTCGGCCAGAAGAAAAAACTTAAAGCAATCAACAAAAAGAATGAAATCTTGCAAACCTTTGCACTTTGCTGTCCCTCTTGACCACATAATTAACCTGAATGAATGTGAATTGGAGGACTTGGAAGTTGGAGGACGAGTGGACATCATTCAAACTACTACATAATTGAGAATGGCTGGAATACTGTGAAGCGTCCAGGACACTTGAAGAGACTTGCAGTCCCTGAAACTTCATTGAAAAACAATCAGCTAAAACTGATGTGAAAAACTCTCAAGGAGTAAATAATAATAATAATAATAATAATAATAATAATAATAATAATAATAATAATGGTTCGGTAAGGTGATACACTGGGAGATGTGCAAGAAATTTAAATTTGACCATACCAAGAAATGGTATATGCACAACCCAGTACCCTCCAAGAAAAAAGCACACATAAATTCCTAAGGGACGTTGACATACACACGGTTTACCGAATCTCGGCAAGAAAACCAGACCTAATGATAATCAATAAAAAAAGACAAAATTGCAAAAATGTCGACTTTGCTGTCCCAGCTGACCACAGAATTGATAGAATGTGAAAAGAAGATTAAGTGTATCGACCTTGCTAGGGAATTGACAAACATGTGGAACATGCAGGTGACAATTATACCACTGCAATTGGTACAGTAATGAATGGATTACTAAAGAGACTGGCGGACTTAGAAGTTGGGGGATGAATAGAGACCATCCAAAGTACAGCATTATTGAGAACTTCCAGAATACTGAGAAGAATCCTGGAGAAGTGAGAAGAGTTGCTGTCACTCTAACTCCAGTAAAAGACCATCAGCTAACACTGATGTGAAAAACTCTTATGAGGAAATAATAATAATAATAATAATAATAATAATAATAATAATAATAATAATAATAATAACGTAGTTTTCTACATTTATAAATAAATTGCGTTCAAAATTATTGATAGCGATTACATATTTCTAAGTTTCCATTGTGTAGAGAGAATTAACGACGTTTGGTGGCTTCCAATATAACGCCTATGCAATCATTATATATATATATATATATATATATATATATATATATATATATATATATATACCTCTTCCGTATAAATATAAGCCTCTTTCGTATATATATATATATATATACAAAAGTTAGTGTCAACAAAAGTAGAAGACTCCAATATTATTTGAAGATAGGAAAATGTTTTTATATTTAAAACATGACTCTAATTTTTCTTTAGTCCCCATTACGAGTAAAATTTTTAGAAAGGACAAGGAAGACGTAAAAAAACAAAATAGGAAAAAGATAATCAAGATACGAGTTTTCCTTTTCTCATAGTTTCTTCATCTCACGACGGCTGCATAATTCATTTGAGTAAATGCGTCAACATCAGTCATGAAACTAACATGATTTTTGTTATATATACTGTATACTCCTGTAATTTAACTATATCTTAAGACCAATTTTTCATTTCTCAGAAAGAATTCGTTTATTACACGCATGGTATGACTATAACACTATTCTATAGTAAAAGTTAATTGTCATTCATTGGACTAATCATTCATAATACGGGTTTTTACGGTGAATATTTTAATACTATTCGCTTTTGATTTTTCTCTTATTGGTTTGTTCGTGGTTTGTGTTTTATTACATATCAATACTTGTCGATTATTTAATGCCAATTTTTTTTATGCATATGTATTAGATATATCTTTTTCGTAAACTAATTGAATGAAACAATTTTTCAACGAGCCAAAGTTGTTTTGTTTGCACACAATTAAATGACTAACTGTAGCATATCCAGAAATGGATATGTGAAACGTTCATCATAATCATATATATATAACATAGGAATCCCGAAACACGGAAAACACTTACGACTTCTTAGTTCAGGTACGAAACTTTTTTATTACTTTTTAGTTAAAAGGTTTTTCGACATAAGGAATGAATGGCACAATCTTTCTATGCTGGCTTTTTCATCTGCCCCCGCCCCCAACACGTTTGGAACCTGTCACAAGGCCACTGCGCGCTAGCGAAAGTCACCCTTCTTCTTCGGACCGCAAGACTCAACTCAACTAACTGACTTTTATTCAAATCCCCCCAAATCCTCCACGCACGCTTCACATCCCCAAGTTCTATCTGGAATTTTTATTTTGACATCTGTGAACGACACATCCTCCCCGCGCGCGCGTCAACACTTGTGCTCAAGTTTGCTCCAAACTAACCCATGTGCTGAGCCGAAAGGTTCTCAGCCTAACTAAACCCAAAGGCAAGATATATAAAACGAAATCCCTCGGCCATTATATAACATAATACCAATAGTTTTATTTGCACTGTTAAATCGTTTCAAATATGCTATCAAACACTATAAATTCTGCTCAAGATTATTTATTCGTTTGAAGAGAGTTAAATAATTTCAGGTATTGCTATTTTTTATGAATCCATTTAAATTTTTACAAGTATTGATATCTAACAATAATAATTCAATTTAATATCCATATTATTTGCAGACCTTTAAATGGTTTCTGATATAGTAAAAATTACACATTTCTAAAAATGGATGAGACCCTAACAATCTGATTCAGAGTCGACCTGGGAGTAATGGAAATATTGGTGTACTCTACATTCTTCAAAGCTCCATGACAGGAAGATCACCATCAAAAGTTTTAGTGTGACATGCAGGATACTCATCGTATGGGTCTTATCTCTCTGAAGGAATACAATCTGTATATTCTACAGGCTAACACAACTAGCCTGTTTTTCAGTTGCGTTGTATTTTACATCAAATAAATTCCTTGTGAACTGAGATATATATTTTACTAAATTTGTTTGTATGATGTTTAATGAAAAACAGTTACGCAATAAAAAAAAATCTATTACAGACATTTCGTTCCTATACAAAATATATATCTTAGTAGGTGTCTTCCTTTCTTCTAAGTGTTAGGTTCCTATCCTGAAAGCGATAGATTTTTGTAACTTCAAACAGAACTGTGTATATTACATATTTAATTCGTCCTAGTTTGGTATATTTACATAAAAGTGCTTATTTTTTTAGTTATGAAGACATGAAAATAACAAGTTTTAAATAAGAACGTATGCCAAAGAGGTTGCGACTTAGACAAGAAGAGTATGACATTGAGTAAATAAAATGTACCCAATCAACTTGCGGAGCATTGTTTGTCAAGTTTCTTTTACTCTTTCAAAAAGTCAATGAAATGTAAAATGAAAGGTAATTTCTAGGGCTGCCAAGTACTTTTAAGCATCTCTCGCAGAGTATATGTCTTTTGAAATAGAGAATTGTTTTTTAAAAAGGCATCGATCATGTCAATACTTAAAATTTAAAGCCTAGTTTCAGGTGTTAATTTAGGAGCACTTTATAATTGCGAAAAATTTGGTGACAAAAAAAAAGTAAGAAAAAAGAAACGTGTAATAGCCTAGAGAAGAAATGAATGTTTTTTGTTGTTTATTTCTTGTGTGTGTGTGTGTGTGTTTGAAATAATGGGTTTTATTATTCCTTTTGTCTGTTTTAGATATGAATTTATATGCTTCATATGTAACTATATATACTTTATATATGATTCTAATGTGAATATGAATGCTTTACATTTGCAGCTATGTTTAATACCTGAAATTATTTGTTATATAAGTGAATGATAAACCAACGCATGTAATATGGGAATAAGATAGTTTCAGATACATTTAAATTTTCATACGTGAATTTTTTTCTCGTGGGATTTTCTTCTTTTATATCTGAATTTATATGTTTCATATGTGATTTTTTTTCTTTTTTTTGAGGGGGGTTCCTTTTTTACGTGATCGGTTTTTGAGTTTGGTTTCAATGCCTACCAGTATATGAACATTTTTTTAGTTAGTTAACGTCACAGTCATCTTTGTCGAACAGTAATGGTACAACTTAACACATAGTTTAGAAGATGAAGACTTCATAGCCTTCCTCGAGTGTATTAGTCCAAAAGTGAATGTAATATAGAGACTAGTTTAAACTGACATACTCACCTACTTTATATGTTGTTTTTTTTTTATCAGATTCATATTGTATATTTATTTGGATTTAGAAGTTTTATATGTGAATCTGTTTGGTTTATGAGTTTTATATGTGAATTTATCTGTTTTCTCAGTGAATTATATGTTTTATATTTGGATCTATAAGCTTTATAGGTGAATCAATCAATGTTATATACAAATCTATCTCATATGTGAAGGTATATGTTACATATGTAAATATATCTGTTTTATAAGTTGATTTATATCTAGATTCATCCGTGCATTTATATGTTTCCATATGAATTTATACGTTTAAAGTGAATCAGTCTTTATTACAATGTAAATGTTTATATCTCCAAGGGATTTTATGTATTTAATATGAAAATAAATTGCTTGCACGAAGCAGTCCAAAATAATAGTTTCCTAGTTAATGATATCCATCAGTAAAGAAAAAAAGAAAACTGAAACATACAATAGAGAATATATTCCAATAGAAATAACTTAATCAATGGTAGAAGCTTGCCTTGTCAATTTTCATGAAGATGATTTTTATGATGCGTTATATCATTACCAGAGAAATTATTTAGATAATAAGATTTTATCTGCAAATATCTCTTTGAAAAAAAGGCTCTAATATTTCGAAAATAGTTTCCCAAAATTGAAATATAGTTACGCGTACTGAACTTCATCATGTAGGTCCTTGTGACATGAGATCGTTGACTATTTCCCACCAGTAGCAGAATTCGCTATTCAATTACAGATTAAAGCTCGGATTTATTAGGATTAGATTCAGAGAAGAGTCTCATCAGAAGAAAATCGATCTACACACCATTTCCTCTTCTTTTACTCTCAAGCGAGTCAAAATCTATCTATCTATCTATCTATCTATCTATCTATCTCAGAATACACAGAATTCGCTGCATTGGGGTAATACACTACCAAAAAGAGGTCTCCTGGATATGGCAATAAAATGCGACTGATCAAAAGGCTTTGGTTCTAGTGACGTAGGGAGTGTTATTTTCATTACTCCCACGTCCTATGAGACCTGAGGTGTTCTTCGCGGTTAAGATCTCAGCTATTAATCAAATGTATATATTTCAACATCCTTTGTATTCACTAAGATCATATGCAAAAAACATAAACAAAGTAAACAAGAAACAACTACACAAAAATGTAAATATGAAAGTGACTCTTAAATAAGATAAACCTTGATGGGATGACATTCAGTTAAAATCAATCAATCCCACTCTCCCTCCCCTCTCTCTCTCTCTCTCTCTCTGTCATTCTACACACACACACACACACACACACACACACACACACACACACACACACACATATATATATATATATATATATATATATATATATATATACATATATAACAGTTTTTAAAGGGATTTTGACATGGAATTCAGAGTTTTCCTTTTATACTAAGGTTAACATGCCCAATCTTTTATAATCTAACATCCACTTAAATTATACTCTACTCTATATCATACATATGTCAGTAACGAAGAATAACATACGGAGTGACTGTCAAATACCTTACAACTTTGGTATTTGCGACAAAAGCTTTATCAAAAGTCGGTGATATTATCGAAACATTCAAATTTAGATCCATTCCTTTGCCATGTTCATTATAAAGAATCCAATATGGACAATTTCTTCCAGAATTTTCAAAAGTTATCTATTATATTTTATTGTATGACTTTTCGAAACCATTAAGATACGGACAAAATAGTGATTTCCTTAATTTTAAAATAATGCAGATTTTTCATTATTACTGCTTGTCTATGCTTTTTGGGATAGACGAACTGAAAATGACGGCTTTCATGTGTTGGGCATGAAATAGGAGACCAGAGTTCAAAACCTGGACGAGGCTGTTGCTTTTCACTTCGTGCTAATGCCTTTGGAAAGAAATTAATCCCCACCAGCTCCACTTAGTTATGAGTAAACAGTTTGAGAGACTTGGCAATGTAACATTAGTCAGCTAACCAGTTTATTAGAATGAAAATTTGAATTCAAAGCAGCAGGAGACCTCTTAAACATCTAATTTGTGTCACATATTTTCAAAGCGTATTAATGGACAAAAGGGGTAGGTAAATACATGTATACGCTTACACAAGACTGTTGTTTTGTTTTGTTTTTTTTTTATATTTATCAATGCGAATCGCAGAACTTGTACTATATTGTTTGATTGGTTAATTGATGTTGAATATATGATAACTCGTGGTGTAATGGTTAAAGCGATGGACTGCGGAATCGTAGTACGCAGGTTCGTACTCCAGTCGCGCTATTACTTTCACTTTCGGGCAAATACCTTTGGGAAAGGTATGAACACCCTTATCATCACAGCTATGGGTTAAATAGTACCACTACTGTTCTTCTAGAAGAATGGCTTTGGCATTAAATAACCTAAAAAGAGTTGATATGTCATTAAACAAAGAAACCAACTAAGTTCTTTATTTACTTAGACGTTTGAGAATCAAGTTCTTATTTACATTTTTTCTGTAGATGTTTCTAAAGAAATCTTTTACCCACTTGTATATAAAATCTGAATAATTATCAAGAATATCTATCTAAGCCATCATTATTAACCCATGAATCAGACCCTATTTTGTTGTTGGTTGGTTGGGTTTTATGGCATATCGACATTTGCTTGTTAACACCAAATCAATTTGTATGCTAATAGTCAGTTCTATTTCAAACAATTCAGTTTAGCAGGAGACCATAGATTCTTTGTCAAAACAGTTCTAATTTAGCTAATTCAGTATAGTATGAATACAGAATTTGGTTAAACACGGTTAAATGTCAAAACAGTTCTTAATTAAACAATTCAATCTAGTGTAAGTACAGTTTCCAAGTCAAAAACAGTTGTGTTTCATACAATTCATTTTACCATAAGTACGCTGTTTAAATTTAAATACTGTTTAATTGTCACAACATTTCTATTTAAGCTACTCAGTTTAGTCGAACAGTTCTAATCCAAACAATTCAGTTTAGCACAAATATGCAGATAGTTCTTTTTAACCCATAGATAGGGCCCTATCAGGTGCTACTTTTCTGGACTAGAATGGACCTGGGAGTAATGGCAATAAAGCGGTGATCATCATTTCCGAAAGCTCCAGCATCACTAGAACCTCACAATCAGATTGTTTAGGATCACCAGATGGAGACACAGAATACATCGACATTGTAGCAGGAGTACTACAAGGGGACACGCTGGCTCCGTACCTCTTTATCATTTGTCTAGACTACGTACTTAGAACATCGATTGACAAAATCAGAGAGAATGGCTTCGAGCTGACGAAGAAAAGAGGCAGAAGGTACCCCGCAAAAACAATTACCGACGCCGACTACGCCGATGACATAGCGATATTGGCAAATAGACCCGACCAAGCCGAAACACTACTGCATAGTTTGGAACGAGCAGCCGTAAGCATACGCCTCTATGTTAATACACACAAAACGGAATATATGCGCTATAATCAGACGGGGGGAAATCTCCACTCAAGACGGAACCCCTCTTAAACTAGTAGACAAATTCACTTACCTCGGAAGCAGCGTCCAATCAACCGAAAAGGACATCGACACGAGGTTAACGAAAGCATGGACAGGTATCAATAGGCTATCGATTATATGAAAATCAGACCTAACCGATAAAATGAAACGCAGTTTCTTCCAGGTAGCGGTCACATCGATACTGCTATATGGGTGCTCTACATGGACGCCAACAAAACGGCTGGAGAAGAAGCTCGTCGGGAATTACACAAGAATGCTGCGTGCAATCTTGAACAAGTCCTGGTGGCAACACCCCACAAGACACCAACTGTACGGCCACCTGCCCCCTATCACGAAAACTATTCAAGTTAGACGAACCAGACATGCAGGACACTGCTGGAGAAGCAGGGACGAACTCATAAGATATGTACTCTTATGGACCCCCACACATGGCCGTGCAAAAGCAGGACGACCAGCACGAACATACATTCAGCAGCTATGTGAGGATACAGGATGTTGTCCTGAAGACCTGCCTAGGGCGATGAACGATAGGGAGGAGTGGCGAGAGAGTCAGGGATATCCGTGCTACCAGCGCGACATGATGATGATGATGATGAGTATCATATTCAGGAAACTCGTTCTTGGTGGTGGTGGTTGGGGGGGGCTTACCTCTCTGCTGAGAAGCAGTCGGTGTATTCGACAGCCCAGCTGACTGGCCTAACCGATTTTGTACTATACCTCCGAGTTGGAGTAAACCTGAAAGTAATGGCTATGAGGGTGTAATCCATATTCCTCAGATATCCAGAACTAAATCCTCACAATCTGGTAGATTTTAGTGTTATACCAATACCTGTTTTATGATTGGGATCTCTTATCCCACTGAAGAGGATGCAGTCAGTGTATTCTAAGCATCATCAACATGGAGTAGCTTATACCAGAGACCTTAATGGTCAAATCCTACATTGTAATTTAACGTTGGTGATCCCTTTTAACGACTATGACTGCCTTCTCCATAGGTTGTTTACTAGTGAATGTTCGAATGTCTGCACAGAAAAATCTGCGATGCACATATTTTAGTGCAGTCTGGAGAAAAGAAAGCAGAAGTGGCACGTGATGGTGGAGCTTTCTTCATTCTTTCTTAAGGCGCAGTCATTTTATCACCGCAATACGATTATGTGCATTTTATGGCATGCAACTCTTTCCTGGTCATATTTCCTTCAGCTGCACCATTAACTGTACCATTGACATGTACCCTCAGGTGAAATCGTTGTGTTGAATTTCCTCATCCTTGTCTTTATGTTGAATTTGAAGCATTTCTTTTGCCCACCAGGAGATCGCTGACCATTCTTTAGTTTAAGTACAGGATCTGTTGGATCGACGTGTCAGGCATTATAAAGGAAACGGTCAGTTGGTGCTGCATTTTCAAAGCTTGTTACTGGACAATTATAGGTTCTTAGTAAACATTATGAGGTCCGTTCGAAAAGAAATAGGAATATTTTTTGGAACTTTTCTGATTTGGACACTTGATTTAAAAAATCAGCATAACAATACTGAAATTGAACATTTGTGATATGGTGTAGGACCTTGAAAAAAGTATGCGCAAACACAAGATGAAACATAACGAAGAATTCATATCAGCAAAGAAAAAAAAGCCAACTATGTAGTCACAGAAAATCCACTCACTATAGTTGTTATTTAACGATTTCCCACTGGACTACTTTAAGAATAGAAAAATTTAAATATTATTCTCGTGTCGATGAAGGAAAGTCGTATTTACTTACGAATCGTAACCTATCCCAATGAATGTGGGGAGGCGATTACTCTAGTCCAAAAACTTATGTCGTGACTAATCGTTCTGCAAATAACTAATTTCTCCATTTCAAAAATGCCCATCTCTCTTGTGTGACCTTTTCTAGCACCTACCATGAGAGTTCCTTTGATTAACCTGTTTTTGTTGGCCTCAGAGTTGGACCCACGTGTTTTCTGGTGGTGGGAAGCGGCCTCTGCATTACAGGACATATTCAATTAATATTGTTTTCTCAGAATTTGAGTTAATCTCATTAAACTAGTATTATTACTGTTGTGTCTGTTTCGTCTTGGAAAATTAGAACACGTGAAGGGTTTCGGTGTCAACTTTCTGGACACTGAGCCCAAAACATTTAATGAATTAATACAGGGTAATGGGTATCAAGTAGTATTCTTGGCACAATATTTTAGATGGTACAAGATATTTAGGAGTAGGCAATTGATAGTGGAAAATGAATCCTAATCATGTATCTTGTTACTTCACAAACTGACGAAAATGCGAGAAAAATAAGGACCCTCTTTTGGACAGTTCGTCGTTTGACTGTGAAAATGCTAAATGGACAACTAACTTAGCTCAACTTTTCAATCCTAAGTTCAAACCAGAAAGTATAAACGAAAGAATTAATAGGAAATAAACAGGAAGAGGATAGATAATTAGAAAGATTAAAGTAAAAAGACAGAAAGAAAGATTAAAAGAAAATCTAAAGCAAAACAGATCGAAAGTGAGCTAGAAAAAGTAAAATTATAAAAAACAAAACAAAACAAATGGTGTTTTGGCTTCTTTGTTTAATGGCATATCAACCTTTGTAGCTTATTTAATGCCAAAGATATTCACCTAGAATAACAGTAGTGTTATAATTTAACCAATAGCTGGGAGGAAAAGAGGGTTCACACATTTCCCAAGAGTATTTGCCCGAAAGTGATCTTAATAGAGAGACTGGAGTACAAACTCGCTTACTACGATTCCGCAGCTCGTCGCTTTAATCAATACACCACGATGACACACCTCATAAATCAGTGTTTAAAAGTGAAATTGGAAAAATATTCCAGTTGTAAAGCCATCATGTTATTCCTTCACTCTGAATCAAACTGAGCAACTCCCATTCATTAAAAATGAAAACTCAGTTCCATATTAACTATTTGGTAAATGTTGAAAATACGTAATATGATGAACGATGCGAAGACAAGGCCAGTTGAATAATACCGGCACAATTTTCACTTTTTGGATCAACAAATTATCATTCTACAAATATCTTCCTATTGAAACTATTATGAGAAAGATAAATCGGATTTGTAAGTAAATTGCTACCACAAATATATTCTTCGTGATTGCTTTCTTGATTTAATAGTTTAACGTTACTGCTTCGCCATCCGTGCAACTTTACCTGCATACATATTTTCACCCACGTTGCATAGTTGTAGCAGGTTTGGATGAAAATTATACAAGCCACAAGATAGTGTCCTATTCAGAACCAAACAAAAAAAACCCCACAAAAACTCCGAAGGTATATTGAATAATAGAGCTTGTGTGTTTGACATCGCACTTGCGGTCTATGGGCCCTTCTATGTAATGTAGGGTTTCCTAATTCCACACTTAATTTAGTTTTACTCGACCAAAATGGAGAAGAGTGTGCAAGCCCGGTTCAGTCTTTCCCTTCAGCTTGGATGCAATCCCAACTGTTAACCGAGCTAACGTAATCATTGTAAACTTCCAAAATAAGTGCATTTCCTTAGACTTGGGCAAAAACCAACAAAAGTGATATCATCATTAGGCAGTTGATTGGTTTATTTCAAAAGAATATGTTAAAGTAAAATGCAGTTTCTGCAAGGTGGTAGACTGCGTATGTTACAGGAAAGTAAAAAAAAATAAATACCAGGAATTTCCATAATATTTTATAAATGAAGATTAAACAGGAGACTGCGCCGAATAGAAGTATAGGAAAATATTGTAAACTGCTTTTTGGAGCTATTCTGGGACAGTAAATATGATAAGAAAAATACATATATCGGAAAAAAATCACTAAAGTACAATACTTTTTATAGCCACTGATATTATTGAATGAACCTCCTGCTTCTCGCAAGTGAGTCAGTATTTAACGTTCATTTAAAAGAAGAAAGTCTATACTTGGAATTGGTAAAGGCTAATAACAGAGCGAATGCATCAGTATAGCCATATATTAACGTATAGAGAATGTAAAGAATACGTAGAACTCATTATTATTAATTAGATAAAACGTATTAGAGAAAGATAAAAACAATGAAAGAAAAAAGGACTAACGGAATGAAAGCCCAAAGAGATAGAAATATTGAGCACATATAGCAATTGATGTGCTCAATAAAATCATATACGCTCATAACCGTAGCAGGCAATGATTACAGAAATATAACGTTTCTGAGAGAGTGATTTTTTTCTCATTTTTACATGCTTCTAAAACAAATATAAGTTTGTGATTGCAATGAGAACATTAAATCATCTGAATATAAAATGTTGCAATCTCTTTTTTTTTTTTGGTGTATAAACAATTAAGATATAAAATAGAACAGTCTCAATTCAGCATTTTAAGAAAACGGTCTTCAGGTAAGTCCATACCTCTTTGCTAAAGATTACACCATACTGAATCTGTCCATTTCTCCTTTGTCATACTTTTTTCCGTTTCTTGGTACTTATGTGTGTGTGTGTGTGTGTGTGTGTGTGTGTGTGTGTGTGTGTGTGTGTGTGTGTGTGTGTGTGTGTGTGTGTCTCTCTCTCTCTCTCTTTCTCTCTCTCTCTCTCTCTCTCTCTCTCTCTCTCTCTCAGTGTATATATATATATGTGGTGGGGTGCGAGCTTGCGCTTACGCTTGCCTGCTCGTTTCTTTTCTTTATCTCATTTTAGCGCGTGTGTATGTATGTGTGTGTTTGTGCACACTTTCCCGTACGTAAGTGCGTATACGTCTGTTTGTCAGCGTAGAGTGAGATCCCAGGAGTAATTCTCAAAAGACTGTTTGATAAATTGCCAGGCAAAAAGTGATTGTAAACAGAATTATGAATTTTCTCTTCATTCAAATGCATTTCTTCAATTTCTATTTTTTCATAGCTTTGGTTTTCATTCTATCCTTCCATTATCTAATTTTTGAATTCTAATTTTATTAAGCTTAATTAAAATAATATTTTTTGCGTCACTTTATTTTTTTTTCCTTTGTTTTACTGTTTTGTAGTTCCTTTTTGTTTTGCTCATATTGTTCTAAATTCGTTCCATAGGTCTTATTTCTTCCCCCTTTCTTTTTATTCTCTATTTTGAGTTTTTCTTCTTTGTATTTTAATTAAAAGAGACAATTTTCGTAGCTTTCTGTTCTTTTTTCTTTTAATCTTTCTCACCATCACAATTTCTCTTTTGAAAATTTTCTGTTTTTTTCTTTCAAAGTTAATTTCATGAGATTTCATTATTTTCGATTTATATTTCTATCTCTTTGGGCTTTCATTCCGTTAGTCCTTTTTTCTTTCATTGTTTTTATCTTTCTCTAATACGTTTTATCTAATTAATAATAATGAGTTCTACGTATTCTTTACATTCTCTATACATTAATATATGGCTATACTGATGCATTCGCTCTGTTATTAGCCTTTACCTTTTTTACATTGAAAACATAAAACACGTTTCATTTAAATTAATGCAACTCATAATATGATTACATTTTTTCTTTATCTTTTTTTTATTCATAGCTTTTGTCAATGTCACCTTCATTTTTTTCATAATCTCAACTCTTTTGGCTCATTCTCTTTTTTTTAATTTCTTCATTATTTTGATGTTTTTCTTCATTCAACTCACATCTATGAACATACGCACAGATGCAAACATACCACAGTAGAGAATTACACTTTTAAATCGTTGTCTGACCTATGCCAGCAATAAAATTCAGTTTTACTCACTCATTTGATTTTCATATTTTCTTTCTTCCATCGCTTCCTTTTCCTCGCACAGAAAACATATTGTCTCGGATATGTCACTTTTTTTACAATATACGTCACCGAAAAGAATTTTATTTCTTAAGACGAAGATTTTCATCGAATTGTCAAACAAATGTTTTTTTTATAGTTGATTCATTGTTGATTTTTTTTTTTTTTTTTTGCAGTGAACGTCAGTGCAAACCTCTTTTCTTTTGAACATTGGATTTTTTCTGTCTTTCATGGAGAGTGTCATTTAATGAATAACGCTCAGAACTGATTTGTCAATATAAGGTATGATTCAAATTAATTGCATTGCTCACATTATATGCTCGCATACACAGCCAAGTCCACCTCGGAGAACTCAAGTTACGAGTCAATAATACACTAATCTAATACGTTTTGACGTCTTTTGCAATTTTATTGAAAGTATCGACGAATGAAAATGAACTAGTTTTTCTTTGACTGAAGCCGGGGAAGATTTTGATGGACGTATTTCTTCTCGAAGAATTGTCAAGATAAAACTTTAAAATAGTTCCAATAAAACAGAGATGCTGTCGTTCCCAATTTTTTTTTCAAATTTTGGCAGGGGTGATTTCTATATTTATTTTCCTTGCTAAAAGTGAACGACAAAGCAAGTCAGAGGAGTAACTCGATGTTCTTGTCATTGAAATTTGATACAATCACTTTGGAGATTTAGGAAATCAACCTCAAACCCTCACAAATAAAGAATAACACAATTACCCATAAGAAAAAAAAAATTGGTAAAGTATCAATAAGAGCTTATATGTATATTTCCTTTAAATGATAAAAAACTGTTGGCGTTTTTTTGTCTTTTCATCCATAGAGATTCTAGGGCAATTGTCGGCTTCATTTGAGATGCACTCAAAGCCCTGGACTTTAGACTACATCTGAAGTTGGAGGTGAAGTTTTATAAATAAGGAAGGGTTGAGTACCCCTTCATTGATATTGCCCATAGGTTTATTTGGATCAGGAGTAGTAGCACATATTAGAATCCTATCGAGGATTATCCTGTCGGCTGGGGCCATAGAATACATCAACTGCTTCTCTTCAGAAGGGTAAGACCCCGCCAATGAATGTTTTGTATACGATACTAAACAATCTGATGGTTAGCTTCCAGTAATGCTGGAGCTTTGGGGAATGCGCAGTGCCCTTTAATCTATCAGGTCCATTCAAGCCCATAGTGGTAGCACCTTACAGGTTTCAATCTATGGGTCAAATAGAACTAAACTGTGTAATTATGCTAAACTGAAATGCTTGAAATAAACAGTTTTGGATGCTGAATTGAATTGTTTGAAATAGAACGTTTCTTGATATTGAAACTCTACTGACCTCAAGCTCAATTATTTGAAATAGAACTGTTTTCACCTTTTACTGTGTGTAAACAAAACTTATACTTATACTAAACTGTATTGTTTGAAATAGAACTTTGACTAAATTGAATAGCTTGACATAAAAATATTTCTGAGAAATATACTGTGTACTTATAATAAACTGAAAATTTTGAAACAGAACTCTCTATATGTATAAAAATGGATCTGGCATTATATAACCAAAAATGGTTGATATGCCATAAAACCAAACCAAACCAAACAAACCGATTTAGGGATCAGGGAGGCCTATGCAAATTTCCTTTTCGATTAGACCGTTTGCAAAAAAACAAACAAACAAATAAATAAATCCAAAAACGTCCAACGAAATAATTTCCTACACTAGTGGCATATCTATACTCCTCGGGTAGTTTTATCTACTGAGTTGAAGGAATCTCGCACATTGTACATTTGTATTTGCAAAGCTCAAATCAATCAATAAATCTATTAAATCGATGAATCGTTTGAAAATACTGGATTTGAAAATGGTTTACTGTGCTCAGTAAAGCTAGCTCATCTTGAATATCATTTACTTCAGTTATCATTAGATACCTCATACAACTGAATTCATTCCTATTATAGAAACTGTTTCAAGCACGCAACTTCCTTTTTCTTTATTTCGCAAATCCATTCGTTTGGTTACACATAATGCAGCTGTCATCGTCATCAAGACGCGCTGCGAGCAGGGTTCTGTCCGACCCTCTTTCACGACCCGTATCTCACGACCGACGCTCCTGGCAGGTCTTCTAGGTTACATCCTGTATCGGTACAGTACTATTGTATCTAGGTTCAAGCTGGTCGTTCTAGCTTTGCTTGTCCATGTGAACGGGTTCGCTGGAGTATATCACTTATGAGTTTGATTTGGTTTGGTTTGTTGGGTTTTATGGCATATCAACCTTTGTAGGTTATTTAACGCCAAATATATTTTTATGTAAATAATCTGTTCTATTTAAAACAATTCCATTTAGCGTAAGTACACATTTTAATTGTCAAAAACATTTCTATTTCAAACTATTCAAGCAGTTGTATGTAACAATTCAATTAAGTGTAGATACAGATTTAATGTCGAAAAACAATTTTATTTCAAACAATTCTGTTAAGCATAAGCACGCAGTTTAAATGTAAGTACGGTTTAATTGTCAAAAACATTTCTATTTCTAGCTATTCAGTTTACTCAAACAATTAAGTTTAGCATAAGTATGCTGTTAGTTCTATTTAACCAATAGATAGGTCCCTATCAGGTGCTACCGCTCCGGGCCAGAATGAACCTGGGAGCGATGGGAATGAATGGGTACTCTGCATTCCCCAAATCTCCAACATTGCTGGAACCTGACCATCAGATTGTTTAGTGTCATATCCAGGACACTTGTTGGTGGGGTCTTAACCGTCTGCAGAGAGGCAATCGGTGTATTCTACAGTTCTACAATCTACAGTTGTACCTCGTATGTCTAGGTCACCTAATTTCGATGGGTTTTGTGATGGGTGGTAGGAGGTCGTATAACTGCTGTTTTGTGGGTTGCTGCCTCCAGTACTTGTTCAATACAGCACGAAGTATTCTTGTGTAAATTCCGTCAATATTCTATCCATACGATTAGTTAGTGTCCACGTAGTGCATCCCTATAGCATTCCGTTTCTCTTTTCATCCTGTTGTTGATATGTTTTCGTGTCATCTCCCGGTTATTTGTAGAATTTTCTTTGATTGCTTTGGGATGTCCTGTTTTGTCTGTACTGTTTTTTCCCTTTGTCGATATCTCTTAATTTTTGTTCTTTCGTCTGTACGTTCTGGTTTATTTCGTTAAGTTTTATTGATAATTTTTTCCTTTGTTACCATTTACTTTTTATTCCTACATATTCCAGCGTCTTTCCTTTGTTTTATCATATTAGTCTGTTTTCCTAGATTTTTTTATTTGCGTTTCCAGTGGAATTTCCCAACCCGGTTGCGATTTATTTCTTCGTGTGTTTGGAGGGTATCCCGATTTCCTCACAAAATAATATCGTCCCTGCTTAGATTAGTTCATTTAATTCGTCGATATTATTCGTTGATGTATCAGATAGTAGTTGACGTATTCATTTTTGTTTCCGTCTTAAAGATTCTCCATTCTATGTTTCATAGTGATGGCAATGTTGTCTTTTCCATGTTCATAATTCTCTTAAAATTTTCTAGGTTTACTTTTGTTCTTGTATTAGTGTTCACTTTGTGTTGTTTGGTTGTGATCTATTTGTTTTTGTGCTGTTTCGTTGTGTGCTATTTCTATTTTCTGATCTTGGCAGTTTATTATGGTTAAACAGTTTTCGTTTGTTAATACTTGGTGTGTTTGATTTTATATTATTATCTTATTTATTATTTATTTTCTAGTGTATCTTTAGGATTTCAAGGCCAGAAAACTAACCTTTCTTTATTATTGTACTCACTTGGTCGCTTGTTGTCTGAAAACTATCACATTGCCAGATCTCTATCATTTTTTTCCTATATACTCTTTGTGTTGGATTGCTCCTAAAATAGCAAGTGTAGTGTAAGTTTGTTGTCTTCCCAATACCATGTTTTGGGTCTCAAGTGGGTATTGTTCCTTAAATCATCATTCGTATACCTGAAAAAAGAACATCCAAAATTTACAGGATGTTGATCGGGTCTCCCATTTGGCTATCAGGAGAGTACCTGCTGATCATGACACCCAAGCCTGTTGCCTGATTCTCACATTGTGTCATATTTAGATTCAACATTTTTATCATGGGTAGTATATTGTGGCTATACTAGACACAGTCATCATCATCATCATCATGTCGTGCCCCTAGCACGGATATCCCTGACACTCTCTCGCTACTTCTCCCTATCATTCATCGCTTTTGGCAGGTCTTCAGGGCTACATCCCGTATTCTCACATAGCTGCTGTATGTATGTTCGAGCTGGTCGTCCTGCTTTTGCTAGGCCATATGCGGGGGTCCATAGGAGTATATCACTGATGAGTTCGTCCTTGCTTCTCTAGCAGTGTCCTGCGTGTCTGGTTCGTCTAGGTTGTATAGTTTTCGTGATGTGAGGCAAGTAGCCGTATGGTTGGTGTCTTGTGGGGTGTTGTGCGCCTGACACAGATGTGACCAAAAACAGTCATGGTGACTGTTAATGAACACCAGGCTGATGGTTTTTCTCTAGATTTTGAGTGATAAAAAGTCTCCTCAAGTCTCTAGGATTCTTTTCAATATTCTGGCCGATCTCAATAATGCGGTTGTTCGGATTGTCTCAAAGTTATTTCCAAGTTCTCCTGTCCTTGAATTAAGCCTTTGGTAACTGTACTAAGTGAACCAATTACAATTGCTATTATGGTTTCTTCCTTGTTCCACAGCTTTTTCATTTCTCTATCAAGGTCGAGGTACTTATCCCTCTTTTTATATTCTTTTAATTTCGCTCTGTGGTCCTACAGGACAGCAATGTCCACAATTCTGCAAGTTCACTTTCTGTTGCTGTTAAGTATAATAAGATATGCCCGTCTGGCCGAGGTTAGGTGATCCGTTTGAATCTCGAAATCCCAAAGAGTTTATGCATCTCATTATCTAGGACTGATTCTGAATTTTGCATATACCATTTGTTCGTATGATCAAACCTCTTTCTGAACGATTCCCTATGGATTACCTTGCCCATGTAGTTGTGCCTTTTCGTACATACTTTCAGTGCTAATTTACTGCATTCGCTTATTATGTGATTGATGGTTTCGTCTCTATCACCATATAACGTACATTAATTGTTTTGTTGCATGTTGCCTATTCTCACTTTGATATGGATAGTCCTGATATCGTCCATGCATATCACGTTATTGATCCTTTCATCTTCTTCTCTTTCTTCTTCTTCTTCTTCTTCTTCTTCTTCTTCTTCTTCTTCTTCTTCTTCTTCTTATTATTATTATTATTATTATTATTATTATTATTATTATTTACTCTTTTAGAGTTTTTCCCATCAGTGTTAGCTGATGATTTCTCACTGGAGTTTGAGTGACAGCAAGCTTCCTCAAGTCTCCAGGACTCGTCTCAGGATTCTGGCCGTTCTTAGCAATGCTGTCGTTTGGGTAGTCCCTAACCGTCCGCCAACTACCAAGTTTTCCAGGCCTTTTAATAATCCTTTAGTTGTTGTGCCTAAGGCACCAATCACAATTGGCACAATCGTTACTTTCATGTTCCACAGCTTTTTCAATTCTCTAGCAAGGTTGAGGTACTTATCTTTCTTTTCACTTTCCTTCAGATTTATTCTGTTGTCCGCCCAGATAGCAAAGTCTTTTTTTGTTGATTATTATGAGGTCTGGTCTTCTGGCCGGGATTAGGTGATCCGTTTGTATATTAGAGTCATTATTATTATTTTTACAGGTTTTTCGCACCAGTTCTTTCTTTGAAGTTCGAATATCACCGATTCTCAGTTCTCCCAACACTTATACGCTGCTGAATTTAACAGTGCGATTATTTGGACGGTGTTTATTCTATTTCTCATCACCAATGCGACCAGATTTCTTTCCAGTTCATTATGGACCATTTTTAGTGTACAAAATATGATTGGTAGCGCCGTCTTTCTCGCATTCTACTTCTTTTTTGCCCTGTTACGATTCAAATAAAACTTACTATGAATAAATTAGATATGTACTGAAACATTGTCTAGGACTTTAATCAGTTATTGATGTTCGATATATTGATGAACATTTTTTATTAGGACTGTTTTTATGTTTCTTCTCTTTCTGATGTTATGTTATATAATTGCGGAAGGATTTTTTTTTATATTACCATTTTTCGTTTTGTATATCTTATCTTTCGGCATAGTTAGGCTTAGAACCTTTAGGTTTAGTGTATGTATAGGTGCAGATCATCAACGCAGGTGTTCACGCGCGCTCGGGGAGGATGTGACAATCAGTGATGTCGCAATAATAACTCCAGATAGGAAATGCGAGTGGGGATGTGCATGACGTCTTGCCCCGAAGCGATGGGCTGAGATTCTTAATGATTTTGAATAAAAGCAGTGAGTTGAGATTCGGACTTAGACGAAGCGAGTTGATTTTTCGGACCTGGGCGAGGCCAGTCCAGTTTGTGGACTGCGGGGTGCGCGTGTGCGTTGGTTGAGTGAGTTGAGAGCTGACCATGAACGAACAGACAGCATAGAAAAAAATGTGTCTGTCTCTCTCTCTCCTCGTGTCGAAAACCTAAATTTAAAGAAGGTAATAAAAGTTTCGTACCTGAACCAAGAGAGTCGTCAGTGTTTCGTGATTTCGGATTCCTACGCGTATGAACATTATCAAAGTTTTATACAACCGTATGTTTTACATATTCGCATTTTGAATATGTTACAGTTATAAGGGATGATACACGGATGCTGTTATTTGCTGTTAATAATCATTCTTCGAAACTAGCAGCTAAATCCGTTAAACATACTCTGACCATTCTTTAACCATATGAGCCTGCACATATATCCACTAATTAAGGCACAATCTTATATTATATATGCATAATAAAGTGAGAATCCACCAGATTTTCATAAATTTATTTTATTTACAGAGCAAATGATATCTTTCCCTAAAGCTAGAAATTAAATCAATGACTCTCGTGTTAAAAATGCAGCTTATATCAAACAGGAAGAAGACTATATTAATTTATTAAAGCTGGTTCATTTCTATAGAAATCTAAGACGATAATAAATTATTATACATTTGCAGGCAGTAAATTATTAAACTTGAGTGATATTATACATGCAGAAAGATTAAAAATGTGCGTGTTTTTGTTCATATATATATATATATATATATATAAACAGCTTCCATGTGTTCACTATCCCTGCCAATACATTTCGAACGTTCTACTCGGGATAAAAAAATGTTGATATTTCTATGGAAGTATCTTTATTAAAAAAGCAGAGCTAATGTTACGAAAACCACCCAGGTTAGATTCCAATAATGTGCTGAGAAAGATGATGAGCCAATGAAAAATTAAGAATGATAATATAAAGGAACTCGTATAAAAATATTAACATGTCCTGATAGTCTAGATTAATATGAATTAACAACATATCCTTATTAATACAAGTTCATTAGTTGAGCAGTTCATTTATTTATGAGTTCAAACGAAGACTTCATATCTGCTCCCGATTTTTTTGTTGACCAATAAAATCCAACTTCTAAAACAGCAATTGAAGAAGTGTTCGAACCCCAATGTAGACTATGCTGAAAAATTAACCTAAGTTTGATGATATTCCATCAGAATATCTTGGTCACCCAATGAACTTTTCAGCCAACTCTCATAATTTGACGTAGCTTTCTCTGTTTGTTATAATGTTTGGAGACCGGAGAGGTTTGAGGATAGGCTTGTTTGTGAGGATGTGTTTCTAACTAGATATAAAACGTTCGAATGCTTATATATATATATATATATATATATATATATATATATATATATATATATATATATATATATATATAAAGGTGTGTGTTAAGCATTTTCCTTACTTTGAAAAATTAATCAAATCTTATATATAGCACAAACCTATCGTTTACTTTCAACGTTATTGCATTTTAAGTTGAACAACCCGTTTAAAATGTTAACTCATTTCTACTCATAAGTTCATAGATTTACAAATAAATATTCAGCTATTTCTTTCATTTTTGTTCGGCTCTATTTATTTAACTAATTCATCCGCCACGAAGAGAAAGTGACACAAGGTTAATTTTTTTGAAAAGCAGTCAAAGTTGACCTGAATTCGAAATTGTATTTCTTGTAGACTGGATGCCATGGAAAGATTTACGTACACAGTTTGCTTAACTATTCACTCCTAACTGCAAAGAGGAAATCATTAAGAATTATACCTGTCCTAAAGATCTTAGTGTGAAGTTTCGAAAGCATCTGTCAGGATTTTTACTTCAGCCGCTTAGTCTCTTTCTGATGACAGAACAACTATGCTATTAGCGCATTTAATCATATCTAGCTGTTTTATACTTATATTAAGTGTAATGAGTTTACTCAATTTTTAGATATGATTTAACAACAATATATCACAGAATGTTATTTACAGTTCAAATGTGTGCATCATTTATACATGCATTTTGTTTCACCGGGCACAGCTAGTTTCTAAAAGCAATAGGGAGAGATGACCTTGTCACTCGTCACTAGACCTCGAAAAATACACCCAAATTTCGAGATTCCTGATAATACTGGCCAAAGTTACATCGACTGACAGGAAGTCGATAATGGTTCCTTTGCTGAGGTTTTCTCGTACACTACCTAATGGAAATGCCATAGTTTTTGATGGACCCCTGATCTTTTTCTTTCTTTCCTTCAGAACAAGTAAAATTCTTCGACAAATAAGTGATTGTCAGGTTCCTGTCAGTAGATTCTATTCTTGTCAGTTTTCTTATATTTCTTGATTTAAAGAACTTTTATTTTTTAGACGAGTACAAATCATCTAGCAAATCAACCTCTTGCTTTTTGAAGCAATTCAGTGGTCAGTGGAATATTCAGTTTACTTTACTTCAGATTCTTCATGATATTTCTGAACTTACGTCCTTTTTTATTCCATAGAATGAAAAAGAATGTTTATTTCTTAAGCTTGGTGAACTGGACTTCAAAAACTGAACCAAAAAGTAAAAATAGACAATTATTTAATACTTGGCCTGCAAATTAAAAAAAAATTAAACTTGATATAAGGTATTTGAAAAAAACTGCTGAGAAATATAACGTGGAGGAATGACTTCACTAAATACGTTTCAGTCGTTAATATGCTCAAAAGTAAAAAAAAAATAATATGCTCTACATTTTTTATGCTAAGAAAATATAAGTGGCATTAATGGTAAAACATTCCTAAATAAATTATGATAATAAACGTGAAGTGATTTATAAAAAGATCCAAAAACATCACACACACACACACACACACTCACAAAGAAAGACACACAAACTCTCGCACACATGTACGAATATATATTTATATGTAAATACACACATACACACACACACACACACCAATACATACACATACATACACACACACACATGCACACAAATACACATACAAACACAAGCACGCATACACATACACACACATCTCTCTCACTCTCTCTCTCTCTCTCTCTCTCTATATATATATATATATATATATATATATATATATATATATATATGCAAATTTCATTAAACATAATAGATATCTATGTCTACATATTTTCTTCTGGATCCGTTCGAATTCCCGTACTACTTTTATCGTATTCGGGGGGGAATTGATTTATGTATTGTCTATAGTTGTATGTATCCCTAGTCCTTTCTGCCCGACGTTGGGCCATCATCCGGGGAGGATCTATTACAAAAGTGATGTAACTTTTGTTTTAGCATATTACTACTGTGTAAGGGCGTCTTTGCCGTTGAAGATTATGGCGTTTGCTTTTAAACAAAAGTTACATCACTTTTGTAATAGATCCTCACCTGATGATGACCCAAAGTCGGGCAGAAAGTACTAGGGATACATACAACTATGGACAATACATAAATCGATTCCACCCGAATACGATAAAAGTAATATGGGAATTCGAACGGATCCAGAAGAAAATATGTAGACATAAAATGTCTATTATGTTTAATGAAATTTGCATTAACGAAGAAATGCTGCCTAAATACACACTGTCACACACACACACTGTCACACACACACACACACACACACACACACACACACACATATATATATATATATATATATACGGAAATGAATTTATTCAGATTGTATCCAATTGTAGCAGTCCGACGCTGACACAAGGTTGAGATGAAGACCTTGCACGGGTATATGAACAAATCTCGCTGACTACTTAAATGAGCCACCAACCACCCCGTCTATTACCGACCGATACCAGCGTCTAACCGAATTGCCTCTAAGGATTTCAAACTCAATTCTCTTCAACACCGGTCAGCCTGAATTCAAAAATGCCTTTTCTTAGATAATCTATTTATAATTTCATTCAGTTATTGTTATTAAGACACATATCTTTGAGTGTGTAACACAATGGACCATGTTGAATATTCAAAACGATACACTCTTCAACAATAACCATTGATTACGTTTTGTTTTGGATACTAAGTCCTTTATTCACAGGTGGGAGAAGAGACAGAATCATGCTTTTCCTAATGATAGTAGAGCGAAATGAAATGCAGACTGTCTCATCAAGAATTTGAACTCAGGTCAACGATTTTACTTTCTACGACGTTAACCGTTGTAATAAGTGCACCTGCCAATTTATAAAAATGCAAATAAAATCCGAGACTTTTAATTCCAACAAAGCTAAAAAAAATATGAGAAAAGTGTGGATTTTAACACACAGAACTTTCAAAGATTTATTTATCTTTATCAAAACATGGTTCCCATCTTTGTGAACCACTTGCATGACTTTAAGAAAAATGCATGAACCCAAGACCATTATAACTTTTTCAAACTTTCTCTTGACATTTTCTGTTTAAGCACGGGAAAATATAGAACACAGTGAAACGAAATCATGCTGCACAATGGAATTATTCAACAGTTCTTGGAGTACAATTGAATTCAGCTTAGCAAATAACACATGGCTAATAATACAGTACATTTTATAACTGGAAAACTGCTCAGAGAGCGGGAGAGAGAGAGAGAGAGAGAGAGAGAGAGAGAGAACGTAAACATACGCACACACGCACACACACACACACACACACACACACACACACACACACACACAAACGCATATATATATATATATATATATATATATATATATATATATATATATATATCTTACAAGTTATAGGTCAGCAAATGTATTTCAAATTTCGTATGCAGCTTTTTAAATTTCTAATTCTATTTCATATATTTTTGAACTACGCATTTTCCAGAATTTTTCGTCATTTTCAGGCGATTTGACTGCTAGGTTACTGTTGAATTTCGACTATTTTTTTCTATAGTAAAATTGTTTTGATAGATTTTTTTGATTTTTTTAACTTCTTGCCTTCCATTTGACGACGTAGAATATCCACCATAAATATTATGAAAACCTCTGCCAAACCTGGCTAAAAAAATTACACGCAAACTTCTACTACAGGGGATATGCCACAACACTAATAAAAATGGGTATCGAATAAGCAGGAAACTTTAATCTTAAGAGCTACTAACTACAAAAAGCATAACAATGCATAAGCCTAAGCATATGTCTCAATATACCACGAAGCAGCTTAGAGCTATTCACATTTTTAGTCAAGTAAATTGATGAACGGAAAACAGCGATAAAAAAAAATTAAAAAATTATTAAAAGCAATCGAAATTTAAAAAAAAATAGAGATAAACTAATCTCATCTAAATTTGGATAAAACAAAACGCATTGAGTCTCCAAATGTACAAGTAAAAGATTTGGAGTATTTATCATAATCAGAAAAGAAAAATCCTGTGCCTTTGAAAAACCGATAACAACATTCACTGTGAATAGAAATTTAACCTGCTATTAAAAAAATGTAGTCAACATAATAAAATACTCAAACTGCAATAAGATATACATTGGTGACCCTCAAGCTCTGAATAAAAGATTAGTAGCAAGGAAAACTTTGAAATAAAGTCAAATATATCATGACTCCAAACTAAAAAAAATATATAAAAAAATTCATAGATTTAAACCAACATTTAAAGCACCTTAACTTTATACTCACGCGTGCCCAAACACACACATGCACTCACACATAGACAAACACATACGCACAAATACACAAGTAAAACTGGAAACACGAGCAGTTCAAGTGTCATTGAGTACCCCATTAACAAGGCCTTGTGCCATACATGCTCTCAGAAAAAAAATCAACAAACTGGAAACATATACGTATGTATGAGCGAAATGAATAATAAAATCTTAAAAAATACAATCTCTTCATGGACTTACTCATTTAAAAATATGTATTTCTCTCTTTCTACGTATACCAATATATATATATATATATATATATATATATATATATATATATATATTACCTATTTTGGTCTGTTGTTTTTATATTTTTGTATTATACATGCTGGTACTGAAAGTATGTTCTATTATATATATATATATATATATATATATATATATATATATATATATATATATATATATATATATATATATATAATCACAGACAAACAGACCTAACAGCTCTACGCGTTCAGCTGTATTTATATGAATTTTAAGTTTTTCTTTATAGGTTTTTATAATAACTTGTTTCTATAAATTTGACAGCTATTAAAAGAATTCTAAAAACTTCTCTTCTTATCAATAGCTGTTTTTCTTTCAGAAGACATTATTCAGTATTACATTTATTTTGTTTCTTTACATTCAGGTTTTTTTAATTTCATTTTGGCATAAATATATCAAGTTAATATAAGAAGAAAGCAACAAAGCTATGTCTTAACTTTACACTATACAATGAAGAGATTTCTAATAGTTAGTAAGATAATTATCGTAGATTTAACTTACAAATACGCTGTGTTATGAAAACAACACAACTCACTATGTTTACATCGAGAAGTATATATATATATATATATATATATATATATATATATATATATATATATATATATATATATATATTTATTACTTTCGAAATGATATCTTGAAATTTTGTTTAAGCTAACTGAAAAGTTTTCTTTGATTATATCAGACCTCTTGTTCTGACTCTTTCTCTTTCACAATAATACTTCACACCAATTCCATTATTTTCGATTAGATGTAGATCCTAAATTGTTTCCCTATGTACTGAACCAACCCCTTTGCCACAATAGGATACAGAAATGGTTACCGTTTATATTATTCTCCCTCCAGCTATGGGTAAATAGTAGAGCAGATTAGGTTCTTCAGCCTTGGTGAGGCAACTAGTCTAGGAGAAGGAAATCTCTGAATTCATCAAACTTGTTAAACTTCGCTTAAAAATTGACCTTGATAAGACTGTTTTTTTACATAAATCAATTAATTCATATCTACAAATCATTAAAATTTTTGGAGGCTCCGATATGCGCAAAAAAAAACAAAACTTGTGCATGTGTTAAAATTATTTGTTCCATCTATGAAGTAATATTCGGTGATTGATTGGATCTTACAAGTATCGACAATCATGAAAATGCTTCACTTATGAATCGAAAAGTGTATATTATCATCATTAAAACGGAAAAAATAAACACTTGCTGCTAAAATCGGAGAGGAATTATTTTTGTTTAAATTCGGAAAGATTAATTCATTCTTTTTATTCTTCCTACTTCTCTCTATGGTTATTTTGAGAGTTTTATTTCAATTACTCGACATTATGAAGCAGAGATGAGATAGATGATTAGAGGCAATGCCTTGATGCGCGCAGCAGAATTAAGGCATGAGGCTACAGGAATGTATAGCTCGTGAGGGCTAGAATTTGAACAATATAATTTTTAACACGAATTTTTATCAGATATTGAAGCAATTCAGGGGTTTCAGAAAAAAATGATGGAAACTAAGTGACTATGTCATCCATTTAGTAGTACCGACACAGTCACATCTAGGAAGGAATTCTATTTTTCTTTTTTCAGTTTGATTGAATTTCCCAACGATCAACATACCATCAATCGCAGCTCACACCTCCCTCACTTATGGGTGTGTTGCCATCACTTTCGTTTGATGAGATATTGATACCGAGTACAATAATATGCGTCAAAATGTATATGCTTTTTTTTCTATGATCATAGCAACTTCTAAAATTAAGCATTAATATATATTTATTAAATTACCACGACTAGAAAATTCGGCGAACACCTACATACGGAACATTGAACAGCTGTTTCGACCTTACGGTGTCTCATCAACAGCGCATAACGTGATCTCCACCAGTGGAGATCGAACCAGCAACCACAGAATGCAGAATCTGAAACTCTACCTCTGGGACATCAGTCCATGCCAAACATAAGCGATAACAAATCTAGCAATCAGAGTAAGTATAAATATATATATATATAATGGGTGGGGTGTTTTGGGAACCCTAATAAAAGTCATGGTGATATATATATATATATATATATATAAGAAAAAAACGATGAATATATATATATATATGTGTGTGTGTGTGTGTGTGTGTGTGTATGCATCCTTTTTTTCACATTTGAGCTTCTAATCTTACAAAATGAAATGTAACTAAATCTACAGAAATAATCACAAAGAAAGAATCAATATTTATTTTCCTCCCGTTCACATTGTTATATGTTTATCGAGTGGGCTAGGAGGAAATTGCACAAAATCTTTATAAAACATAGAAAATTTGCATATTTTCAGAGAATGCATGAATTTCTGGAATTATATCCCTTCAAGCAAAACTGTATTAACGTAATCCACAACTGCTATGACGGTGATGGCTACTTGTTAGATGAGAGAAGAGAAACACAAAGAACATAATTCACCTGAAGCATTAGGACCTCTGTTACTTTATTCTCTCTGCTCAGTTTCTGAGGCTAAGGAAGTTAGTGGAAATGGATAACGGCTAAAACATGGGTGAATGCTTTCTTCCTTCTGGCAGGACCGATAATACCCGCATCTTTCAATGTTTCCCGGCTTATGTGTGAACACTTGTCTCTTTGTACACCAGCCACCAAAAGAGAGTGAATCTAGATATCCTCGAGTCTTTTATTAGGGTCCCCAAAACACCCCCACCCTTTTTATTTCTCGTGTGAACGGTATCGACTAGCTAGACTCTTGTAGTAATCTATCTGAGATTTATTGAATTTACTGAGGTCAACAAGCTCTATTTGACTCTTCTTTTCAGTTTGATTGGTTTGGTTTGGGTTTTTGTTTAATGACATATCAACCTTTGTAGGTTATTTAATGCCAAAGCCATTCTCCATGAAGAACATTAGTGGTGCTATTTAACCCATAGCTGTGAGGATAAGGGGGTTCATACCTTTCCCAAGGGTATTTGCCCGAAAGTGAACGACTGGAGTTTGAACTCACATACTACGATTCCGAAGTCCATCGCTTTAACCATTATACCACGAGGACACCCCCTTTTCAGTTTGAGGTGCTTGACCAAGCATCACTTATTACAAATACCCTATAGAATAAGGTTTTGTACTTTTCTGTTCGTTTTTCTTCCGCTGGAGACATTTTTTGATGGTTTACGGATTGGTGAGCTGGTATCATTCCCTTACAATTATCAATTTTAATGAAAGGAGCACTCTAACTTACTAACGTAAATAATGAATTTATTGATTGATTTTAACGGCATGTCAAACGGTCAAGTTTTAGTTAATATTTTTACGATAGAGAATCACTTTCATTGTACATTCGTGTTTACATCTCTGTGTTATTGTTTCTTAAGAAAATTTTTGTTTGAACACGGTCCTATCAAGTAACTATGATTTTTATTAAGATAGACTTAACCTTCGGATTGGACCCTAAAATGTACTGACACTCAATGTAAGTGTTGACCTGTCAAGGAAGATTTACTCCTCAATAAATAGGTGCTCCCTAATTCCCATATCTCTAGGTCTGGAGCCTCACAATCCAATGTAGATTATTTTTCTCTTCAGGGCAAACCCTTATTTTATCTGTGGCTCAATCTTCTCTTTCTTCGCATTTTGCCATTTGCAACCTTACTGCCTGGGCTTATTAACGCACAGTAACGTATTTACCTCGTAGATAGAATAAGAAAAATATGATGAAATTCAAAAATAATATTACAACATATAATTTTAAAAAAGTTAATCTTTTTAAAATGTCCCACCACTTTACTTCAAAACCATCGTCTACTTTTAGCACATCTTATGTAGAACGCTATGAAGTTCAATTATCCCAATTGTCCTCAGTATTACAGCTAAGAACATTTCTTTAATGAAATCGTAGAGCTGCAATAATTTGTGTATTTGTCTCGATGGAGACCTGAAATACCCAGGTGTAGAAAAAACCCGATCACTTCTAAAATAGAATCACTTTATAAGACTTTATGCCTGTAGTGGTTTAGTTTCTTTGTTTAATGGCATGTCAGCTCTCATGGGCTATTTAACGTAAAAGTCATTCTAATAAAATGGCAGTTGTGATGCCATTTAATCATTTTTTTTTATTTTGAAGACTGATTGCAGGACCTTCTTTACTGACTCCTATGACAATAAGATTTTATCTGCCGGAGCATCAGTGTGCTCTCACTCGTTGGACTCTCTTTTTTTCTCAGGCTCATAATGGCAAAACAATATATAGCCCATTTGTAATGCCTGTTTATAGAGTAAATCATTCTTCTCCTCTATATCGATAATTTTCCAGTAGTTGTTTGAGAGAAAAGTTTAGAGTTATTAAAATAGACCGATAGAGATAAAAAAAAAAAAAACAGACGGAGGATGATACGAAACGAAAAAAGGTGAAAGAGCCACACTTTCAGAGAGAACATTCCTGTTAGAAAAGGCGAAATGAAGAAAGTTATTGAGAGGTTTGTCTCAAAATACACTTATATTGAGGAAGACAGAGATATACTAAGAGACAGAGAGACAGAGAGAGAGAGACAAAGAGACAGAGAGAGAGGTGGGTAGTAGATAAAAAAAATTGAGCTTGATACCCATATGTTAATTAAAAGATTTTAAAGCTATTCTCGTTTCCTTACTTACATTATTAAACTGATTATTTTGACTTACACATGCGATCACTTATCCATATATACATATAAACATATATGTGTGTATGTGTATGTGTGTGTGTTGGTGCGTGGGTGTTGTAAAAATGTATATATAAAAGAATATATATATATATATATATATATATACATTCCAATAATAAAAATGACAATTATATATAGTCATAAACATCACAGTGTTTACATGTTCAATAAATCAATCGGTACGTATAAAAAGTAAGTAAGAAACACATAATCTGTTGTAAACGTAAAGATCGGATGTGCATGCGTTATATATTTTTTCAAAAACTGACACTTTTTAATGAGATGAAGCATTAGCAATTGGAATAAACAGATTGAAAATAGCAAAGTTAGACTGAAAAGTGATATAATCAAAAAGAAAATGATTAAGTTAATTTTAAGAAAAAATATCAATAATACATGGAGAAAAATGATTTAAAAAAGAGTGATGTAACAGGAAAAAATCCTTGATGTTTCCAAGTTTGCAGTTCAGAATTTTAATTTAGTGTCCTGAACAAATGCCAAATAAGGTGTCATCAAAGTGACAGAACTAACGAACAGTTTACTATATTTTTTTTTATTTTTTTTATCTCTCCAAGCAGCATGTCAGTCTATTCAGACAGCCTGCACTTCTTCCACTTGTAAATTTCTTCAATTAGAATGTTTTCCAATAGCACTTATTTTAAGATATGTTGTCATTTTGATTTGTATCATTTCTTATTTTTTTGTCTTACGTCTCTTTTATTTTCGTTTTCTTTTCGTATGAAGCATTTTACTTTGAATCCATATGATTATATTTATTCCTACTCTGCATTTTTTCTCTCTAATAATGACTTACTCGTTATTCATTTTGACTTAAGGCGAGATAATCAATGTCAAGCAAATACAGAACCTCAATTAACATACGAAATGAAGTTGTCACTTATTTTAATCACTCTACTAAGCCGGAAAAATATATATGAAAAAAAAGCGTTTCAATAAATAAGGAAATATGTGTAGAAATGGCGAATAACAAATGTAAAAAAAGAACTTTTTACGAGAAAGTGTTTAATGTGATTAAATGGACGGAGTGCCAAATTTAGAAGAAGTATGGACGAATAAAAATAGCTATATTTCAACCATTTGTTAATCATTCTTTATCGATTAAATTTGGATCGGATTTGCTTAATTTGATTTTTTTTAAAATATTTTCTTTTGTTGATTATTCTCTAAATCCGTCAGGGCTAGTGTTTACATGGTTGTAAATTAATTTCTATTTCTAATTCCGCTCCTACTTTTAGATTATTTCTAATTTTATTTGTACCTATCTGTTTTTAACTACTATTAGATTATATTTGGACTCGATGAAAACGATAATTATTGTATTTCTGACTTTTATAATCACTTTCTTTTCGATATATATGATCAAATATGAGTTTACCTAAACCTTCCTCGAAAGGAAGAATGCAGAACTAGGTCAAATTTGAGCGAAGAGGGACTAGATTAAAGTCAGAGTTTTCTTCTCCTAGATGGGCTCCCTAACCAAGGCTAAATGACACAGTGTTTACGACTTTGCATTCATAATTGTGGATAGAAGAAGCAGTTCCAGGCATTTTTGAGATCATTTGTTCCATATGAAACACGAACAGCTTCAACAATGATATGTACACTGAAGGGTGATTCATTTTTCAACGAATCTGACCGTTTCGTGTCTAAATGAAAATAACATCAGTATACGCCTAACGAATACATGGACTGTTATCAAGAGTTTACTGATTTAACCTATCCGATAAAATAAAGCAATATTTTCCAAACAGTGGTGTGTCAGTTCTACTGTATCGGCACACAATGGATGCAAACGAGGTGTAAAGAGAGAAAAATTGACGTGAATTGTACAAGAATACTACGAGCTATAAAGAACCAATCCTGGAAGCAACATTCCACGAAAGAACAGTATGACGGTCACCTTCTTCCTACCTCTAAAACCATTCAAATAATACGAGCAAGGCATGCAGGACACTGATGTACAAGCAAAGATTGGGATCATAAGTGTCGTTCTCTTATGGTCGTCTTCACATGGATCTGCCAGTGTTGGCCTACCAACAAGAATTTACCTAAACGGCTCTCTACGGACACAGAAAACTTGCCAAGAGCAATGGATTATGATGATGATAATGATGATGATGATTACTTAATGTTCGTCAATGTAGTTCCGCATATATATATATGATAAAGTTATTCTCACTCACATCTCTCACGTTTTCGATTACCTTATCAGCTAATTTTTGTCGTCTGAAACCAACTGGATTTTAATAATATACTTTTGAAAGTTTGCTGGTATTCATAATCGGCATGGAACAATTCGAAACACAATGAAAAATAATAAATATTTTTAAAAATGGGATTTAATAAGATGAACAATGGATGTAAATCTAGAAAAATGATCGACTGCATATTATGAGAAAAATTCTGGATCAGTTATGTGTTTTACCAAGTTAAAATATCTAATTATAACAGTCATGATGTTATGTACAATTCATCCATCAGACGTGTCATGCCAGATATTTTATTGGTTTCTTTGTTTTGGAGGCACAGCTGCTTTCGTGGATTATCGAATACCAAAGTTATTCAGGTAGAACGTACGGTAATGATATTATTTACCTCAGAGCTGGGAAGATAATGGGGTTACATACCTTTCTCAAGGGTATTAGTCGGAAAGTTAACGTAAAAAGCATGATAGGAGTTTAGACCCATTTACTTCAAGGTTAAAGCCCTGCAGGTTATTCATTTTACAACGAGGACTCCCCCGTGTAATGAAAGACACGAATATATATATATATATATATGTATATTCTTCTCCTGGTAACCTCTGAGTTACTATCCATCGGGATTTCAAGCCAGACAATAAATCTTAGGCAAAAAGAGAACATCACTAAGCGTACAAAATGTAAGTCTAATACTAAACGAAACAGTAGCTTAGACTGCGTCAAATTAGTTATTTATATAAGACGAAGGGAGGATAGAAGTATTAGGTTCCGATGGGTAAATGCATTTCATTAACGTGCCTCCTCATATATATATATATATATATATATATATATATATATATATATATATATATATATATATATATATATATATATATATCCACGAGGATCATTAAATAAGTTTCCAGACTTTTTCGTATGGGCACTTTTATTGATAGTACACACATGAAACTCAAATCCCTTTCAAAGTAATCTCCTCCGGCTGGAATGCCCAAGTTGTACCATTCCAACAACTTCTGGAAGGACCCATGGAAGTTCTCTTCTTCGAGCGTATCAATGACCTTCGTCACAGTCCCTTTCATCTCCTCAATTGTCTCATAACGACAGCCTCTGAGCTCACAGGGACCCAGGTCTGGACTATAGTCATCCTTCACAGACTCCCTGTCTTCCTCGAATGTCTTATTTCACTCAAAAACTGATGCTCGATTCATGCAAAATGCTCCAAAAGTAGTCTGAAGCATTCTATACGTTTCTGTGGCATTTTTTCCAAGTTTAAAAAATATGTTATTGCATATCGTTCTTCTAAAGTGTCCCCACGTCCAGATTGCATTTTTGAAATTAACCTGCTGTGACAATCAGGCTTTATTTGGGTGTATTCAAAGTCCCGCCGTAGCTGTTCATTTGAACCTGAGATCATAAAGATTGGTCATTCATCTCATAAGATATACATCAATACTACACTGAATTTCCATGAATCTACGACAATTGTAAATGCCTGTACAAAAAAGTCCGAAAACTTATTGAATATACCACGTATATATATATCATCATCATCATCATCATCATATCGTGCCGCCAGCACGGATATCGCTGACCCTCTCTCGCCACTTCTCCCCATCGCTTTTGGTAGGTCTTCAGGGTTACATCCCGTATCATCACATAGCTGCTGCATGTATGTTCGAGCTGGTCGTCCTGCTTTTTCTTGGCCATATGCGGAGGTCCATAGGAGTATATCACTGATGAGTTCGTCCTTGCTTCTCCAGCAGTGTCCTGCGTGTCTGGTTCGTCTAAGTTGTATAGTTTTCGTGATGGGAGACAAGTGGCCATGTAGTTGGTGCCTTGTGGGGTGTTGTCGCCACTCTGTATTTCTGAATATCTATAATATTATGTATCATTACAATAATTTTTATCATCTTATTCTTCAGTCTTCTTTTTTTTCCCTATACATGATTAATCCACTTTTCTTTCAACATCATGTAAGTTCGATTTGCTTTGCTTTTTTTAATATCCAATTATCATATTGTGGTCATCAATTTTCCTATTACGTCATTCTTAACATTTGACCCTCCCTTCATATTTTCCTTTTTTATTTCTTTTTACAGATGTTTCTTTTTCTCTTAAAATCAGAATATTGAAGTTTATATACCGTTAAATATCGGCATTCTAAATACCGTTCTGTTCGTGCTCTACTGCTGTTTGCATGTCGCACTTAGTAACCTTCCAGGGTTGAATCTTGAGATCACGACAAACCCAAAGTTCTAATCTCGTGTTTTGGTAATTACTCAAAGAACGACAAAGAATTCACTTGCAAGACAATTAACATTGCTAACCCTAGAGTAAAATAATGTGTTCTGTTTGAATGAAGACGTGTAAGTGACTTAATATAACAATCCTCTTGCTAAGCATGCGGAAAAGATAAGCTGACAAAAGTGACAAATTTTACAATGATGTGAATACTTCGTTGAATAACTTACGTTTCCGCTTTTTTGTTTCTTTTCTTTTTGTTTTTATTAGAATTTTGTAAGTGTTGTTTATTTTTTGTATCTTCATCTTAATTCTTAACAGAGAGATACTTCGAAATTTACAACATCAATTTATTTCTTTCGAAAGTGCAACAGATGAAGAGAACATGATAACACAATTAAAAGATTTAGTATTCGGTCATAATTGTTGTTTGAGGCGCTGTGGTTGTAACTTTTATCGTTATAACAAATGGACATGGTGACACGAGTTCAAATCCCTAACAACACTGTTTGTATTTAATATAGCACTAATATCCAAGGAAAAAGTATGCATCCCATAACTTTCAGTCCAGCAATAAATAAAAAAAGAGGTCAAAGTAGGCACTTTCCTGGGAGAAAAAAAAATACTGAATTTATACTAACTAAACTCCACTTTAAACTATGTAACCTTACGTCACGTCAACTTGTGTGAAGGGACAGTTGAATGCATATCGTTGGTTTGGAAATAGAGGTTGATACGGCTCATTAATAAATCATTTATAATAATAAAACAATTATTTCAATAAATAAGCCAACCAACCAAATAAAGGACACATTCATTTACCTAATGTTATGCGTGGCTAGGAGATGAATTCATAATTTTTTGTGAGCATTAGAGCGAAGTAAAATACAAACAGCTTTTTCCAGGTTTTTAACTTAGGTCCACAAGTCTACTACCTTCGGGGATAACTAATTTAGGTTTATTTTAATTGCATATCAACTATTGGAGGTTATTTAATGCAAAATCCTGTTAATACATAGATATTAAATATATGATCTGTAAACGTATCTCAACAAAATTTAATTGTTCAAAGTATTGCAATATATCAGAAACAATTCAATTAATTAGTCATTTGTTTACTCAGAGTAAATGATCAAGCTGTTCATAATTTAAATATTTCAGGTTAGCACGAATTATTTATTAGGATTCGGTTTAAATGTCAAGCATTCTAAATGGACCAATAGACGCTGTATTTGCCTACAGGTAAATGGTTCAAAGTTATTGGCAATGATTCGATTTTTGCACTCAATTAAAAGGTTGGTTGGGTTGTATAGCATCTCAAAATTTGTTGGTTATTTAGTGTCCAATCTCGTATATATGCATATCAGCTGGTTGGATTTTATGACATATCAAATAGTGAACATTATACCAAATTCTGTTTTTGCATATATTAAACCTTATATTTCTAAACGAATAATTTAGGGACGATATTTTAAACAAGCTAGGACTCATTTGTTTAGTTTAGTTTGGTTTGGCTTTATGGCATATCAAACATTGTAGGATATTTAATACTAAATTAATTTCTATACATGTTAACAGTTCTATTTCCAACAATTTAGTTTTCATTCATATACAGTTTTTGTTTTTTATAAACCCAGTTAAATGTAAAACAGTTCCATTTTAAGCAATTCAGTTTAGCATAAATATACAGCTTAGTTCTATTTGACCCTTAGATAGATCCCTATTAGATGCTCACATCAGATTGTTTATTGCCTTATCCAGGACACACGTGGGGAAAATCTTAACCCTCTGCAGAGAGGCAACCAGTATATTACGCAGCCCCAGCCGACTGGGCCAAAGGGGATAATTGTCACGAAATTAAATTTGAACTAAACAAGCAACGTTTTTGTTGGTAGTGACGCTGTCATTATGAAAATATAAATTATAAAATGTGCATAACCTCTGTGACGCAGTTTCTTGCTTATTGCTTGCTAAGATATTTATTTCTTTTTAACTAAAAACATAATCTAACTGTTGTATTCTGATTTCCATAAAAATATACAAGAGGCCTTTTTTTCTGAGCGACTCTAATTTTAACATAGCCATACATGAATATGTGAAATGTACATAGAATGTTCATAACTCATATATAGATAACAGGAATCCCGAAACACAAAAAACACTTACGACTTCTTAGTTCAGGTACGAAACTTTTTACAACCTTTGAGTTAAAAGGTTTTTCGACATAAGGAGAGTGATACACTCTCTTTCTATGCAGACTTTTCGATCTGCATCCCTCCTTATCACGCTCGGCACCCCCGGTCTGATCTCGGCGAGCCCCCAAAGTCAACCGTCTTCCTCGGACGCTAAAACTCAACAAACTGACTTTTCAGGCCAAAGCTAATCATTTTTTGATTATATATAATAATGTCCGTTTTGATTTTATAATACTCCAGGAAAAATGATAAAGTAGTTTTGGCTTAAAACAACAATATTTTTTTATTAAAAATGTTAAGGGTTTATGTACTTTCGAGCAATAATTTACATATACTTCACCAGTATGTTTATTGTTTTCTAACAGAACAAACGTATTTTTGGAAGAAACAGTGAAATTAGAGGAAAATTAAAAATGAGACCCATTATACTTTCTGTGATTTTGAAAAAAAAACGATCACTTAATTTCGGCAAGAAAATCAGACCTATCGCTAATTAAAAAAAGGAGAAGTTGTCGTCAATCTCCTGCAGAGCACAGAGTAAGAAAAAAGCAGGAAAAAAAAGTCAAATACTTGGACCTTGCCGGTGAACCGATGATCATACGGGCTAAGGTCATACCGATTGTAGATAGTAGGCTCGGGGTCGTTTCCAACAACCTGGAGAAGGGGCTAGATGAATTGGAAATCAGTGGGAGAATCAAAACCATCCAAGCAGTAGTTTTTTGAGATCGTCTTGAAGAAAATGGTGGTACTAGTTGTAATGGATGCGCTGGGAACGGTTCCCAAAGGCTTGGTAAAGGGGCTTAAAGAATTGGAAAACGGATGACGAGCAGAGACCATCAAACTATTGCGTTGTTAGATCGGCTAGAATTATAAAAAGAATTCTATTGACGTGAAGATACGTGCTATCACTCAGACTCCAGTGAAAGACAACTCGCAAATGCTTACGTAGTAGAAAAATTCTCAAGGCACGAAATATTAATAATGATAAGAATATATGTCATAACGTATCTGTTTCACGCCACTTTGATGACAGACCTCCGTTCCAGCCTGGATCATACAGACTGATTGGCCGTTATTTTTAATAGCCTCAAAAGATGTTTTGCGGTACAAAGTTAATTTTTGGTACACACCAATGCAGTTTAAATTTTTTGAAAATGTTGTTTTTTCAAAAACATACTTATTGAATAAACACACACACACACACACACACACACACACACACACACACACACACACACACACACACACACACACACAGACACATACACACACACACACACACACATATATATATATATATATATGTGTGTAGATAGAGAGAGAATAAGAGATAGAGAGAGAAATAGAAGGGGAGTAGGGCGGGGGCCAAAGAAGCATCTAATTCAGATAGACAGATTGTGACCGACACATATAAAAGAGAAAAGAAATCAACACTTATTGAGAGAGAGAGAGAGAGAGAGAGAGAGAGAGAGAGAGGGGTGGAGACAGACAGACTGAGGAATCACTAAATACACCCATTGAAAGAAATTGAGAGATAATGAGATAAAAGAAAATGATAATAAACAAACAAAAACAGAGCCACATGGAGAGATATTAATTAAAAGATTAATAAGTTATTCCTATTTCTTAAATTATATTAATTACACGGCGTACGTTTTTGCTTTCCATCAAACATGATCTCACTGATAAAATAATGCAACATTTTTTAAAAAGTTATTGCTTTGTCAGTATATCTCTATGGACACACTAGATGGTCTCTAATGAATCATATGGATGATAAATTTAGTGGAAACGACACAAGAATGTTGAGGGTTGTTTTGAGCAACTACAGGAAGCATCAAACTAAACTAGAAATATCAGCAGTGCGGCCTCTTGGCCTTAAGCTCAGAAACCGTCCAATAAGATAAACATTACATGCTGCACAGATCTGGAGAAATAAGGACGCATTCAAAGGCGACGTTATTTTATATACTTTTACACGTGGACGCCCCATTTTGATCAGACTACGGGGACTTACATATAATAGCTCCGGGCGAACACTGGATGTTATCTAGTGAACCTGACAGGAGCGATGTACAATAGGGATGGATGGTGATATCTGCAGAAGATGTAGATAACAAACATTCTTAACTACTGTATAGGGTTTTGAATTAGTAATTGCGATATAAGACTGTTCGCTTTATAAAAAAAATGGAATACAAATTCCTCGGTTTAGATATCTCTGTTAGCCTCAAGGAGTCCAAACTATGGTGAGATTTTTGTTACCTCAATAATATTAAAGTGGCGACGACACTGTATAAAATTTTAAGCAAATGATATATATATATATATATATATATATATATATATATATGGAACAACAAAAGTAAACACGTGCTGACAGACTTCAACACTTCTCTGTGTCATGACACTTGAATTCGCACGACGGAATCAATCATCCAGTGGTGACGAGAGCCAGATTGATATCATGCGTCCGAAACAAAAGTGGGTGTTTTTGATTGTTAACTCTACTATATATATATATATATATATATATATATATATATATATATATATATATATAACAGGATCCCTTAGTTCAGTTTCGCTTTCCCATGTTCTTTTGTGATCGCTGGAGTGTAAATGCTGAACGAGAATAACGAATATGATATTACGTATTTTCAATTCTCCATTTCTTCAGGTATCTAAGGCCTCAACGACTGAACGGTTTGAATAAAACAAGGAAAGATCCCAACACTAAAAAATAAAGTTGAGTGTGTGTGTGTGTGTGTGTGTGTGTGTGTGTGTGTGTGTGTGTGTGTGTGTGCGTGTATCCCCCAACCAACAACAATCCATTACCGATATAGCTGCTATCGCTGACCGCACTATAGAAATACAGCTTCGAGAGATTTCTCTTGGTGTAGAGGCTATTGTACTCTACTGTGACATAGTAATAAGCGAGTTTGAATTTCCTTCGCACTATTATATGTACTTTCGGGTAATAACCTTTGGGAAATGTATGAATCCACTTCCCCACCCCCAAGTATTTTTTTTAAATCATACGACTATTGTACTGTTGGTGTACATCTGCAAGGCTAGTTTTGGAATTACATAACGCAAATATTGTTATCCTATTAAGAAAATGATACTGTTCACTATGACTCTTATATTCATTAATATTACATCATAACACATTTTGTATATATTGTGGCTTTTCAACCAAACTGTTTCGCATTTATAGCCGTAAGATACAGCAGAAAAAAAGAAAAGGACATTTTACCTATTGTAGACCAAGTAAACACGATATACGCCGTTTGCTGTACGCTTATCAACCGTGCCATTCACTCACTCAAGAATGTATATGTTGTGTGTGCTAATTTGGATCTATTAAACAGACAGACAGCTATACGCTTAAGCAATTACCTCATCTTCTCTAAACTGAAGAATTTGCCTTCTTCGACCACCAATGATTTATTTAGCTTCTTATAAGACTTATTGCTTCACTTTTCTTTTAGGCAATCACAGAGAAACTCATTCGGTATTGTAAAGCTAAAAGAAAATTATTTCTGGACGATGATTCTGTTGTATCGTTTATAACAAGAAAGTAAACACGTTGTTTTTCCAGAATGTCTCGTCTATTGCTTAGGGAAAGTTATAAGATTAAGAACTTTGGCCAAACAACACTTCTTATTCTACCAGGTATATCTTGTGATAATCATCAACATCATTATCATCAAAATCCTAGCTTCACAGCACGAATACTTGACTGTCTATCAACACCTGACTCTATCAGCCATCGCTGTAGGTAGATCCTCTAGTCAGCATCGATTGTCCACTCAGAGTTAATAAAAGTCCCTTTCTGTTTGTAAACCAACACCGTTGTCCATAAGGGAACATGGCTTATGAATTCGCCCTAATATTACCTGCGTTACCCATCCTGTTCTTTTTAGTCTTATTTAGAATGTTTCTGAGATGGGAGGTAAATAGCCGTAAAAATGCTCTTTCTTTCGTAATAGAATTATTTATTTAGATATTCATTTATATCTATAATTCATTTCTTCGTTCATTTATTTGTTTTGTGAGCATTATGAATGTTAATGTTACGATGTACAAAGTAACAGGAAAGTTCGTACGGTGAAATAAGTAAAATCCGCCAAGTCGGTGAGCCTAAGAATAAGTTAACGGTATTCCCTGCAGAGGGTTAAGTATATTCAATGAAAATAGGCGTTCTTAGTATGGCACTAAAGCGAATCTGATGTTAATACTGGAGATCTGGTGCGTGAAGGTCACTCTTTTAATTACCACTATGTATAGATCGACTTTGACTCGGAGTGGTAATACTTGTAAGAACTCCATGTAAGGGTCAGATAATATCTTTTGTATTCAGGCGGAAGATGTGATCCCAGATAACTGTAAAGATTTCTACTAAGAATAATTACTTGAAGATTGAATTGTTTAGTAAGAATTATTATTAATTACTAGAAAATATACATCTGTGTTTGGGAAATATATAATACCAGGACATGTACTTCCACCGTACGATCGTCAGACCCCTTTTGCTGTGTGGGCTTTCCAAGTTAGTTGGGTTGAAATGTATTCAGACTATCTGCATGCCTGTCTATTTCTGGTTCCTTTCTTCACCGGTGCCTCCACCCTATCTCTTCGGCTTCTTTTCTCTCAATCTATCTTTGTATCTCTGTGTAGTGGCCGATCCAATTCTTTATGTATCTTCTCTGATTGACTGGTCCTTTCCAACTGTCTATTTGGCTATTCAAGACTCTTCTCTGTGTCTCTTCTCTGACTGACTGGCTGGCTGACTGACTGGCCCCTCTGCGTCTCTCCTCCTGTATCGGTCTTACCCGCATGTCTGGGGCAGATTTTCCTCTTATTCATAGTCGCCTGCTCGACCTTTTCACCGACTCTCTCTCTCTCCTGGTACTTCCTGTGGCAAATTATCTCTTTTTCATGTCCTCTAAATGACCAATACACACACACACACACACATTGATACCCATGCCCAACCCACAAACATACACATGCATACACCCACACGCACACACATGTTTCTACATAGAGCTAAACCAATAAATAGTGCCAGAGGGTAATGGAATATCGACTTGATAAATATAAATATTTACTTAAAATTTCAATTAACAATGCGCAAAGGATGACTATCTAATAAATAAAATTATTTTTGAAATCACGATTTTAGTGTTAAACATTGATAATTACAACAATTTGCAAATTATTTGTTTTAGATATAAATACTTTGTACCCTAGAACTGCATACAAAATAAAAGGTATTCTGAAACAACTACACAACAAATGCTAATATAAACTTACAATGAACGAAGTTTCCAAGTCCTTTCGCATAAAATATGCCTTAATAGTCCATCATTCGATTAAAATCAATCAATGACTATTCAAGTAAAATTTGACTATATATATATATATATATATATATATATATATATATATAAGCTTTTTCTTAGCCGATAGAACCACATATTTAACATTTCCGTGCATATTTCATACGATTCCGATATCTGGAAAAATTCTATCTTTCTATACTTACTTTAAGTATAGAAAGATAGAATTTTGCCAACTTCTACGGATATTTTCCTTTCTTAGAATAAATAATTATCACAAAATACAATATCTTTTGACTACAAGCGATGATTTACAACTTTCGTAAAGCTTGTTATCAAAACATTATTAAAACAATAGATGTTTGTTCCAAGAAACACATTCTATATATATATATATATATATATATATATATATCGCCAATTGTTCTAAAATATTGAATGATGATATATTGATGATGCAGCTGATAAGGTGTAAAGTAAAGTAAAGCTAAGTTAGTGACCTCAGTTGAAGGTAACCGGATATTTCCGCTTTCAATAGCTACAACACCGATGTGTAGAGGATAGCGCTACTCCATTCACTGGATAACTCTAATTTACCCTTACTTTATAATGTTGAGTGTTAAGCAAGGCACAATTAAGTACCATTTTTTTGAGTCTTTGATTGAACTCCGGTCCACCGGACCATTAGTGAACACTCTACTCATTAAGCCAATGGCTAAGATCAAATGACTGACTTTTGCTTAAGCAACCGACAAACTGTTCCCGAATCACATATCTTAATCTAATGTTTAAGTAACTATTTCCCGGACAAACTCTAATAAATTTTACGTAAAATGTACTTTGACCAGTCAGAATACAACCAAAACCCATTTGTTTTTAAAAAGGTAACAAAAATAAAGTTCTAATGGCATTTAACGTTATTCAGTAATCGAACTCCTCTATACGATATACTAATTGAAATTATGGTTATTAGTGGAGTTAATATCAAGTAAATTTGACCATGACTTTTCGTTAGAGATAGCAATTTTACTGTTCATACAAAAATCTTGACAAAGCAACTACAATGTCTATATATCTTCCTAGAAGTCTAGATATTTTTTGCCATAATGATAAATACATGCGTAAAATTTAGTTGTTAGCTACTGAAATTTAAGAAAAATTATCGTAATATTTTAACCTTATTGTTTCGTTAAACTAGTGTCCGATTAACAAACATAGATCCATGGAACATAATTCATCATGTTCTTTGTTTGTGATAAGACATGGCAACTATTTTTATTGCCATAAAGCTATCACATAAGTATTTACCCAACTAGTGGCCTAAAACTTAGGTAAATGCACAATTTCATCTGCATTTAAATTCTTGAATGAAACGTATGGGAAGTTATTCATCCGACTCAACCCGAGACCAAAATGTGACACAAGGTTAATTTAAGATATGATTTTTACAGGAAACAATGTATTTGATGAACACTGCAATATACTGCTTATTTTACTTTGTTTGGTTTGGCTGGACGGCTTATAAACCCATCATGGATTATATGATGCGGTAACTTATTCTTTTAATAATCGTAAGTTTTTATTTTCAGTGTTAAATAGTTTTTGTCACCTTACCAATATTAATAATGCTTTGTTTGTAAACAGTCATAAAGCATCACTGTTGGACAATAATAATAATTTCATACAGATCTAATAAACGAAAATATGGTACCCTATGATTTAATTAACTATGGAGACGTAATAATGAATAATAATACGCAACAAAATTTCAGGTGTTGGAAACAGTTATTCCTATAAGTAAATCCAGCAAACTGAACCAAAAAGTATACAAGTGTAAACATAATTGGTTGAAAAGGTGATCCTCTTGGAAATATGAATATGGCTAAAAATTTACCTTACTGAGAAAGAGTAAATGGACAAACTGGAATCCCTCCAAAAATAATACTCATAAATATGTCAGGGACATTTAGATACAATCAGCTTTCCCATTGTCTGCCAGAAGACAAGATATAATATGAACTGAAACTAAAGAAACTTTTAGCTTGTGGATTTTCTGTTTCAGCGAACAAAAGAGAGATAAAGAAAAAAAAACGAAAAGATCAAGAATAACATGGATCTTGCCAAAAAAGCTGAAAAAAACTTTAGAACGTGAAGCTGATGGCAACACTTATTGTTGTTGATACCCTGAGAATGGTATAAACTTCATTTGAAAGAGTTTGAGGGAACTGGAGATCAGAGGAAGGAAAAGGACCATTCACATAACAATACTTTTGAATTCACCAAGAATACTGAGATGGGTGAGGAAAACTTGAGAAGACGTTCATTCATTAAAACATCAGCTGAAAACTACCTGTTAACACTTGTCTTAAAACCCAGCAAATAATGATAATAATAATACCACCTTATATACAAGAACGAAATCAAGCTGTCATCCAAAAAAAGAAAAGAAAAAAAAAAATGAACCGGAGCCATTAAAACAAACAATACGAATATACACATAATATATAGGAATAGAATTCAGCATAGAGAATGAGCCATGCTATTTCTGAGATGTAGAAACCACAAATAATGGAAAGAATATATATAGCACAATAGCTTTGGCCAGTTACCGGTACCAAACAACAAGCGTTATATGTTTGAATGGCTCCAAATGTCGTACCATCTGTTGGCCGTGTGTTTTCAGGGTCGAATCCTGCTTCTGGATGTGCCTTGGGTTTTCAGGGTTGAATCTTGCGTTTGGCTGTGCCGTGGATTTTCAGGAACCAAATGTAATACTATCGTTTGGTCTTGCACCAAATGTAACTCTATAGTTTGTGCCATCTGAGCACTTATCTTGGGCACGGTACCAAATATAGCACTATCGCTTGGTCTGGTACCAAATGTGATACTGGGGTGGGTTACCATTTGTAACGCTATCGTTTGGATACGGCACCAAATGTAATAATCTCTTGGTCTGGCTTCACGATAATAATATAGCGGTCTCCGATACCCAACCTCGTTACCAGCGTCAAAGCATAAACCGTTGTGCACGGCATTATTTGTAATACCAAATGTAATAATAATGATTGGTCTTATCCGGGTAACTTCACTAAAAACGTTTCCAGATAGTCTGTTTATCAATCCGGTCTGTGCTCATTCTGTGTTTGAAAGATCTACAGATAGGGAATGACACGATCTATCCGGAAATTATTCTTACTGTTTGGGTGACGTGTTGGAACAAAGTTGCCTGGGGGTTGTCAACTCAAAAACTCCATCAACAATTAATAATCACTTATTGTTCAATGTTCAGACTGAAAACAGTATCACGCGACAGAAGAAGAAAAACTCAATAAGGGTCTATGAAAAGACACGAAAAGACACACCCCAGCCCGGCCGAACTCCCTGAAAGCTAACTTCTAACGGAAAACTGACCGACTGACGACTATTTTTCTAAGTTCACTAATTTTTATACATCTAAATTCAGGATATCGGTAAGGTGATGTCATCTTGCTAAATTATTACAGCATCTCACACGTGTCCCAAATTCACTCATATCATTTCCCCAAATGTTGTGACGAATCTATTTCGTTTACATTTGGTCTTCGTTTGTTGGTCGCTGGTGTACTCGTTTGAACTTCCCAATCTGACTTATATTTCCGCTCAAAGATTTTAGCAAACTTAACAACTAACTGAAAAAGAAGCGTCTCAATCAAACCAGGTAATGAAATAATTAACCATCATGGCAACTGAATAATATAGAACCACCAAATCAGGAAAACTCAGAATTCTCCGAGAAAAGGAAACTTACATGTAAGTAAAGTTGGCGTCCGAAGTCGAGGGTGACCCAAAGGCTCCGTTTTCAATAGCTACTACACCGATGTGTTGGAGAGGGCACTACTCCATTCCCTGTATTGCTCTACTCTACTCTTGATCCTAACATTATACTGCTGATTGTTAAGCAAGGCGGCATTAAGTACCATTTTTTAAGACTTTAGTATGACTCGAACTGGGATTAAACCCACAACCTCCCGGACCGTAGAATAACATTCTACTCATTAAGCCAATAGCCAAGTTTGGAATCGTACACAATCAAACAAGGGGAAATGAAAGAAAAAAAAATGAAAATGCATATGTCAGGGGGGGGGGTCCTCGTAGTATAATGGTTAAAGTGATGGACTGCGGAATCGTAGTACGCGAGTTCGCACTCAAGTCGCGCTATTACGTTCACTTTCGGGCAAATACCCTAGGGAAAGGTATGAGCCCCCTTATCCTCCCAGCTATGGGTTAAATAGTACCACTACTGTTCTTCTAGGAGAATAGCATTGGCATTAAATAACCTACAAAGGTTGATATCCCATTAAACAAAGAAAACACACAAACAAAAGAAACAAAGCATATATCAGGAGAACAAGAAAACTACATGAAACCAAATTTCATTGCAGAAATCTCACCAAAGGGATAAACACCCAGTCTGTCCCCCTCGTAATATACTCGGTAACATTCTTGAAATGGACGAGAAGATACCTTCAAAAGATAGACTAGGGGACAAGAAAACTAATGACGACGCATAAGGTCTTACATCTCAGAGATGGCAGAGAGAGTTAATGTGTGTCTATAAAAGAAGGATGGAGAGGACTCGACAGCATTATAGATAGTTTCGATGCATCAATTCGATGACACAAAGACTATACTAACAGAACAAAGAATGACTAATTACACCAACCAGAAACAACATAATACAAATATCAACGAAACAATAAATAGGAAACTGAAATGGGGAAAAAAACATATATATGGATATTTCGAACGACAAACAACCGGAATAATTCCGTCAGCAAAAAAAAAAAAAAAAACATTCAACAGTGAACATTAAATTTTCCTGGTAAAGAGCTCAATGTAACTGACATTACAGAGCTATACTTTCTTTAAGAAAAAAACAAAACGGGTCACATTCGGATTATAGATTTATTTCCATCTCGTTATGTGTTTTTAATAAAACCAAAAAAACACAAAAAAAATTATTTAAACTATAGAAAAATTATCATAGATAATGCTTTAAAAAACATAGGATTAAATTGAGATTAAGGTAAATGAATAAAAATAAAATTTTAAAAAATGTGAAAAAACCATATCATATATACGTACAATTCAATGTAGGCTCGAAAATAAAATTAAATTTAAAAAAATAATAATTTTAAATCCTGAATTTAATTTAATACAATTATTTCTGTATCCTTACGTAAAGTTATTAAATAAAGTTATTTTATCTAAATTAGTATTAAATCTGGAGTTGTAAGTCGAAAAGTACTTAGAATTAAAAAAAAAAATAATAATTTACTATAATTCAAACCGGCAATAAAAAAGCAAAACAAACGGAAGCGGGCTAAATAAGGAGAAAACTCTTCACCACTCTTCTATCCCCCCCCCATTCTTCCACGTGTCTATTCTGAATTATTTTATCTATAAGATCTGAAGAAGTCCTGTTTATTTTTTTTTTCGTGTTTTTTTTTTTTATTTTATCAAAAACACATAACAGGATAGAAATAAATTTATTATCCTAATGTGACCGGTTTTGTTTTTTTCTTAAAGAAAGTATATATATATATAGATAGATAGATAGATAGATAGTAAAGGTACCGGGCTAATATGATTTAATTTTGTTTTGCAGGTAATTTACAGTCTGGTTTCTTTGTTTATCAATATAGTTTTCACTGGCCGGTTTTATTTCGAACTTTTAAATCACAAGTGAATAATTGAATGGTTTACTTGTTTATTTAGGTGTTTGTGAATGTCTAATCTTATACCAGCCTGGGTTATTATGTTTCCTAATAAATCCGAATAGTGCTTATGTTTGTCGACCTTTTATCCATTTCTCTTCTTTTTTTCAGCAGTTTTTTTTTTAATATATATTTTGCAATAATTTATATGATGGTAAGATCTGTATGTGTGTTAATATCATGATCTTGAGAGCCGTAGAGTTTTTCTACTTATCTCAGATGTTTCTGAACCATGGATTTAATATTATGTCTCTAGCTATTTAGTCTAAAATTACATACACACACACACACACATCATCATCATCATCATGTCGCGCTGGTAGCACGGATATCTCTGAACCTCTCTCGCCACTCATCCCTATTGTTCATCGCCCTAGGTAGGTCTTAAAGACAACATCCCGTATCCTCATATAGCTGCTGAATGTATGTTCGTGCTGGTCGTCCTGCTTTTGCTCGGCCATGTGTGGGGGTCCATAAGAGTACATTTCTTATGAGTTCGTCCCTGCTTCTCCAGAAGTGTCCTGCATGTCTGGTACGTCTAACTTAAATAGTTTTCGTGATAGGGGGCAGGTGGCCGTAGAGTTGATGTCTTGTGGGTTGTTGCCGCCAGGACTTGTTCAAGATTGCACGCAGCATTCTTGTGTAATTGCCGTCTAGCTTCTTCTCCAGGCGTTTTGTTAGCGTCCATGTAGTGCAGCCATATAGCAGTATCAATGTGACCGCTACCTGGAAGAAACTGCGTTTCATTTTATCGGCTAGTTTGAGAGGGGTTCCGTCTAGAGTGGAGATGTCCCTCGTTTGATTATAGCTCATACATTCCGTTTTGTGTGCATTGACATAGAGGCCTATGCCTGCGGCTGCTATTTCCAAACTATGCAGTAGTGTTTCGGCTTGTTCGGGTGTATTTGCCAGTATCGCTATGTCATCGGTGTAGTCGGCATCGGTAATTGTTTTTGCGGGGTACCTTCTGCCTCTTTTCTTCGTCAGCTCGAAGCCATTCTCTCTGATTTTGTCAATTGATGTTCTAAGTACGTAGTCTAGACAAATGAAAAAGAGGTACGGAGCCAGCGTGTCCCCTTGTAGTACTCCTGCTACAATGTCGAAGTATTCTTTGTCTCCATCTGGTGATCGTACTTTTACTTTGGTGTTTCTATTGAGGATCGGTTTCTTTAGGTATGCCGCACGCTAGTAGGATTTGTTCCATATTTCCTCCGGGAATGGAATCGAAAGCCTTGATAAAGTCAACAAATATTAATGTCGCTTGTAGGTTTTTTGCCCGTACACCTTCAAGGATTCTACGGATGGTTAATATTTGTGAGGTCGTGGATCTATTTCTTCGGAAGCCGTTTTGCTTTTTCTTAAGTAAGTTGTCGATTTTGGGTTCTATGCAGTTTCGTAGTAGGGCATTGTAGATTTTGGCTGCTATGGATGTAAGTGTTATGCCTCGGTAGTTTTTGGCAAAAACTGAGCTCCCCCTTTTTAGGGAAGGGGAGTATGCATCCCTTCATCCATCTATCTATCGGATTTTGATTTTATACTTCGTTGCAGTGTCGGAGCAGTATGTCGTCGAATTGTCTAGTCTTCCATACTTCTGGGGGAATTTCGTCCAGCCCTGCAGCTTTCCTATTTTTAATTTTTCTGAGAACCGAGTCGAGTCCTTGTTGTGTGAACAGTCCTAGTTTAATGTCTAATTGTTTACTAATTATTCTGGTGATTGGTTCATGCGTTATTTTCGCTGGGTTTCCTAGTAGGTTTTCGAAGTGCTGTTTCCACAGTTTTATTCTTTCTTGTTGGTTTGCTGCTTTCAGTTTTGCTTTGGCTGTGTTCTTTCTTCTACTCACTTCGTTTATTGTTTGCCAGGCTATCCTAGATTGTCTATCTTCCACTGAGTCTCTAATCTTATCTATCTGATTTTGAATGTATTCTGTCTGTTCCTTTATATATATGCCTGCTAATTGATATTGTGCCGTTTTTAGTTTTAAGGCATTTGTGTTTGTTGGGTTTTTTCGATAGTTTTTGGAGGCTGTTTTCACTAGTGCACGTTTTTCTCTCACCGCTATAGTTTTCCATGTCACTCTATATTTAGTTTTGAGTTTTGTTGGAATGCTTTTCGCTGCTGCCTCGAGGTGCACACAGACAAAATTTTCATATTCGTCGTTTGGTGTACTTTTTTCCGTCCTTTCTTGCAGTTTTTCGAACCTTTTTCTTAATTCTAATACGTATTTATCTCTTATATCTCTGTTGTTAAAAAGGGCCCAGTCATAGTGTTTGGTGGTCGCTGTTCGTTTGGCGTTTTTTCGTAGGCTTAACCGTATTTTCGCCGTGACTATTCAGTGATCGGTGGACACACCCTCGAAAGAGGAGTATGCCTCGCAATGCATTGCACTATTTTTACATTTCTTGTTTATAAGGACGTAGTCTATCTGAGCTTTAGTATTGTTCGCGTACGTGTACGTCCATAGTTTGCCCTCCCTTTTTTGGTAGTTTGTATTGAGGCATGCTAATTATTTCCTATCATGAAATCTGTTAGATGTTACTATTTACCAACCCCTCCGCTCGGGCAGGATATGACACAAGGTCAATTATTAAGCGGAGTTTAACAGGTTTGAATTCAGAGTTTTCCTTCTCCTAGACTAGTTGCCTAACCAAGGCTGAAGAACCTAGTCCGTCCTACTATTTACCCATAGCTGGAGGGAGAATAAGGGGGTTCTGTTAGATGTTGCCCATTCCTTTTTGACGTGTTGTGGAGGCTGTATTTGTTGTTTCCGTTTTTCCCGATTTGGGCATTCATGTCTCCGCCAATGACTAACATGTTGTGTTTCGGGATGCTACGCACTAATGAGGATAACTCATCGTAGAAGGTGACTAGTTCAGTTTCTTCACTAACATTGGTAGGGCTGTAGCAGGAGATGATTGTTGCTCTGGGGTTGCCGTTAAAAGTAGCTGCCATCATTCTAGGTTGAATTTTCTCAATGCTATTTAGCGTTTTTAATGCTCTAGGTTCTACACGTAATCCTACCCCTCCTACTTCGGCGTTGACAGAGTTTTTCCATGCAGATACAGTGACGAGCGACCATCCATTGCCAGTTTCGTGATATTTGATATCTTCGGTGTTCGTGTATCTGTGTTCTTGTATGCATATTACGTCAATCTTATATTCTACGGCCGATGCGATTGGCTCTGGTAGTGGCCCTATTCTATTTAAGGTTCTTACGTTAAATGTGGCTATTTGTAGTGTTTGCTTGCATTTTAGTAGTTTTGATCGTTTGAGCTCTGTAGCTGATTTTTCGAACACTGAGGCCAGGGCTCCAACCTCAGCAGAACGCGCCCCTTTTTTACCCGCGCGAAGAGCGATGCGGTTTGTGTATGTGGTTTGAGTGTGGGTCATGGTTATCTTTCGATGGCTGTTTTATTCTCTTCTATAGAAACTACTCTTATAGAGGACCAGCAGTAGTTCCCCGATCGAACAAACGATCCTGCGCGTAAAGTCGTCAAACTCGCGTCCAGGACCTTTTTAGGTATTGATTTTGGTCGTCCATGGGTTTATTCAAATACCTCTACGTACATCATACTGTTTCCCATGTGTACGTAAAAAAAATAGGTGGGGGGTAATTTTGATTTAGTTTTCTTAAGTTTTGAGTTAGTTAAAGTCCAAGATTAAGGTACTTTCGTCAGACTTTCACTGGTACTGAATTTTTTTTTTTTTTTTGGCGGTATTGGGACATTTTCCCAGGCTTTTTAGTTTTTCTTTTATACAACCGTTGGAAACCGAGGAGGCTTTAGGGGTTATAGACCTTTTACAAATGATAATTTTTTTATATATACATATATGTGTGTGTGTGTGCGTGTGTGTGTGTGTATATATATATATATATTCATATATATATGTGTGTGTGTGTGTGTGTGTGTGTGTTTCTCTGTGTGTGTGTGTGTGTGTGTGTATAACGGATTTTAACTAAAGGGTGGAATTCAACGAAATTTTGACCTAATGATGGTGACATAGATAGATAGATAACATGCAGCATTCTATGATTCCATGAAAATAAGAAAAGGAGGGATGAGAGAATAAAAGTTAAGGAAGGCGGAAGTGTTTAAATGTAAAAATTATAAAAACTACCGAAGCAAAGGACGAAAACTGAAGTTGAATAATTTCAGGATGGTATATAAAATAATAACAACCAATCCATATTTAAACAGATTTATACCGTACTGTTAAAGACGAAAGCCATAAAAGAGTTGACTCCTCCTCTCTCTTTCTTTCTCTCTCTCTCTCTCTCTGTGTCTCTCTCTCTTTCTCTCTCTCTCTCTCTCTGTCCACCACTAGATGACCATGATATGGGAGTGGAACCTTTAATATAAATACTATTAAAATTAGTAATAATTGAATCCTTCATTTGTTGAAATAGTATGCGTACGTTTGGAAGTGATTCCGTTTCCAGAAGATTTTTCACAGAGATCAGTAAATTTATTCTACTAAACTATTCATTTAAAAATGCACATTTGATTTTAAATAGTAATGTCTTGAATCTCAGCTGTATTATGTGTTGTTTAAATGAAGAATGAAGACTTATGCGACTTAATTTTCAGGAAAAGCTTTACTTTTGGAAGACGAACTTCTAAATTTGCTAAAGAAAACCCCCAAAATTGCCCCCCCCCTGAAAAAAAAGGAAAAAAAAAATCCAAAACACCTCAAATATAGTCTAACACGTGCTAAAGACGAAAGCCATAAAAGAGTTGACTCCTCCTCTCTCTTTCTTTCTCTCTCTCTTTCTGTCCACCACTAGATGACCATGTAATATACCCCAAAATTTCTTTGAATTTTAACATCCAACAGTCCTGGACTTTAACTAAGTTAAAACTTAAGATAAAAAAAAAAGAAATTTTTTTTTTTTTTTTTTTTTTTTTTTTTTTACTACAGCGTACACATGGGAAGCAGCATGATGTACGTGTGAGTCTTGCGGCTTAACGCTCAAGATTGTCAGTTCGATCGGGGAACTACTGCTGCTCATCTATAAGAGTGGCTTCTACAGATGAGAACAAAAACAGCCATCGAAAGATAACCATGACTCGTACTCAAACCAGATCCATAAACCGAATCGCTCTTCGCGCGGGTAAAAAAGGGGCGCGTCCTGCTGAGGTTGGAGCCCTGGCCTCAGTGTTCGAAAAATCAGCTACAGAGCTCAAACTCAAACAAAAACTACTAAAATGCAAACAAACAATTCAGATAGCGACATTTAACGTGAGAACCCTAAATAGAATAGGTCAACTATCAGAGCTAACTGCATCAGCCGTAGAACATAAGATAGATATAATTTGCATACAAGAGCACCGATACACGCACACCGAAGATATCAAGTATCACGAAACTGGTAATGGATGGATGCTGGTGACTGTATCGGCATGGAAAAACTCGGTCAATGCATCGGTAGGAGGGGTGGGAATACTTCTAGGACCAAGAGCGTTAAAAACACTGAACAGCATTGAGAGAATACAACCTAGGATGATGGCCGCAACGTTTAATGGCAACCCCAAAGCAACAATTATCTCCTGCTACAGCCCTACCAATGTTAGCGAAGACAACGAAATAGCCACCTTCTACGAAGATCTATCCTCCATAGTACGTAGCATTCCGAAACACAACCTGCTAGTCATTGGCGGAGATATGAATGCACAAATCGGGAAAAACAGACACAACAAATACAGCCTACACTGCGCGTCTAACAGGAATGGACAGCATTTAATAGATTTCATGATAGAAAATAGATTAACATGCCTCAATACAAACTTTCAAAAAAGGGAGGGGAAATTATGGACCTACACATACGCGAATAAGAGTAAAGCACAGATAGACTACGTCCTTATAAACAGGAAATGGAAAAACAGTGCGATGAATTGCGAGGCATACTCCTTTTTCGAGGGTGTGTCCTCCGATCATCGAATAGTTACGGCCAAAGTACGACTAAGCCTAAGAAAAAACGCCACACGTAAAGCGACGACCAAGCACTATGACTGGGCCCTACTCAACAACAGAGATATTAGAGATAAGTATGCATTAGAATTAAGAAACAGATTCGAAGCACTACAAGAGAAGGCAGAAATAGGCACCCCAAATGACGAATATGAAAATTTTGTAGAAGCACACCTGGAGGCGGCAGAAAAGTGTATTCCAACAAAGCCTAGAACTAAATATAGAGTATCTTGGGAAACGCTAGCGGCTAGAGAAAAACGTGCACTTGTGAAGACTGCCTCCAAAAGCTATCGAAAGAACCCAACAAACACAAATGCACGAAAACTAGAAAAGGCACAGCATCAATTAACAGGAATATACCTAAAAGAACAGGCAGAATACGTACAAAATCAGATAGATAAGATTAGAGACTCGGTGGAAGATAGGCAATCCAGGATAGCCTGGCAAACAATAAACAAAGTAAGTGGAAGGAAGAGCACAGCCAAAGCAAAATTGAAAGCTGCAAGCCAACAAGAAAGAGTAAAACTGTGGGAACAGCATTTCAAAAATCTACTAGGAAACCCACCGGAAATAACGGATGAACCGATCACCAGAATTATTAGTAAGCAATTAGACGTAAAACTAGGTCCTTTCACCAAAGAAGAACTAGACTCGGTTCTCAGAAGAATTAAAAATTGGAAAGCGGCGGGGCTAGACGAGATCCCCCCAGAAGTGTGGAAGACGAGACAATTCGACGATATACTGCTCCGGCAATGCAACGCAGTCTATAGTCAAAATAGGATAGAACGATGGACGAAGGGATGCATCCTTCCATTCCCTAAAAAAGGCGATCTCGGACTAGCCAAGAACTACCGAGGGATAACACTTACATCCATAGCAGCCAAAATCTACAATGCCCTACTACGAAACCGCATAGAACCCAAAATAGACAACATCCTTAGGAAAAACCAAAATGGCTTCCGGAGAAATAGATCCACGACCTCACAAATACTGACCATCCGTAGAATCCTGGAAGGCGTTCGGGCAAAAAACTTACAGGCGACATTACTATTTGTCGACTTTACCAAGGCATTCGATTCCATACACAGAGGGAAGATGGAGCAAATCCTACTAGCATACGGCCTACCAAAAGAAACCGTAGCAGCGATAATGATTCTCTACAGAAACACCAAAGTGAAAGTACGTTCACCAGATGGAGACACGGAATACTTCGACATAGTTGCAGGAGTACTACAAGGAGACACACTAGCCCCGTACCTCTTTATCATCTGTCTAGACTATGTGCTTAGGACTTCGATCGACAAAATCAGAGAAAATGGCTTCCAGCTGACTAAGAGAAGAAGCAAAAGGTACCCCGCAAAAACAATCACGGACGCCGACTACGCTGATGACTTGGCGTTACTAGCGAATACGCCTAATCAAGCAGAGACACTACTGCATAGTCTGGAACGAGCCGCAGCTGGCATTGGCCTCCATGTCAATGCAAACAAAACCGAATATATGTGTTACAACCAAACGGGCAACATTGCCACACTAGACGGAGCCCCTCTGAAACTAGTCGACAAATTCACCTACCTAGGAAGCAGCGTCTCATCAACCGAGAAAGACATCGACACACGACTGACGAAGGCATGGACAGCTATCGATAGGCTCTCGATCATATGGAAGTCGGACCTAACTGATAAAATGAAACGCAGTTTCTTCCAGGCAGCGGTTGTGTCGATACTGCTATATGGATGCACCACATGGACGCTTACGAAGCGGCTGGAAAGGAGGCTGGACGGAAATTATACAAGAATGTTGAGAGCAGTATTAAACAAGTCCTGGCGACAACACCCCACGAGACTCCAACTATACGGACACTTGTCCCCCATCACAAAAACTATACAAGTTCGACGAACCAGACACGCAGGACACTGCTGGAGAAGCAAGGACGAGCTCATAAGCGATGTACTCCTGTGGACCCCCGCACATGGATGTGCAAGAGTGGGACGACCAGCACGAACCTACATACAGCAGCTGTGTGAGGACACGGGATGTAACCCTGAAGACCTGCCGGAGGCGATGAATGATAGGGAGAAATGGCGAGAGACGGTCAGGGATATCCGCGCAGGCGGCGCGACATGATGATGATGATGATACCGTACTGTTATTTATGAGGGAAAGCTTTTTGTCGCAATAACCGCCTTATTCAGAATATAAATAACATATATTCCATGTTTATCTGAATGACGTGAAAATGTAGGAATGTAAGTTGGTGTCTCCGAAAGTAGATGTTAAAGATTATCTCTTCACCTTTAATTTTTCCCCACGTGAATATAAATGAGTCTTTATATTTACCGACTCCAGCGCGTGATTAGAATGTAATTCAAGGTCAAATTTTATCGGAGTTCAAGAGGTTTGAATTCGAGAATTTTCTTGTTCTAGAGCGGTCACTTTAGCAAGGTTAAAGACCAAGGGCTACTATTTACCTTTAACTGGAGGGCAAATACCTGGAGTCAAACTAATGCAAAGAGTGTTAACATTATTTGAAAAAGGCAAGCATCCCCATTCAAGATTTGAATATATATGTGAGTATGAAGTTTGAAATATGCCCAAGAAATTTAGTGAGAGATCTATCCTCTTTAGAGACGTTTCGGTATTTTCATAGTTATAATTATGGGCGCTTCCATTTCAGCTGATAGTGCGACTTAAATAAGAATATATATAATCGATACTATATATATATATATATATATATATACACAAATATATATATATATATATATATATATATATATATATATTGTAATCCACAGATAGACTGTTTCGTTCTATCAGAACTCTCCAGTGTGGCTAGACACGCAGGACGCTCGAAGCCGGGATCGAAACCCGTTAGACTAAGTTTCAGACCTCTAGGCCACCAAGCGGACCACGTTGGCCAAGGGAATGTTAAGGTAATTATTTTAGCAACAGCAGCAGCAGCCTTTGTTTACATTTTTTTATACCCTATGAGAGTGCTCAATTCTTTCGAAGAGCTTTGCATTGCGATAGCGACGGCCGACAATTCCTTCGCCAGAGTGCTCAACCTCTATATATATATATATATATATTCGAAAACAAAGAATTACACTTTACTCACAGCTATGTTTGTGATTTGTGGGTTTCTTCAGTACAGTGATATACAATACATAATTGCTCGTAATTGAGCTATCACGTATCGTATTTTATAAAAGAAAAGTTAATTTTTTTCCAAAACAGAAGATACCAGAATTTGATTATTTCTAACAGAACTATGTGAACTACATAAAAGAAAGTTAAAAAATTACAATTTGTTTATAAATAAAAAAAAATCATTCTGAGATCCACAAGGCTGTTTTTTCTATTTCATACTCACATGAGCCATAGTTTTCTAAAATTTTTCGTTCCGTCATGAAACTGAAAATGAAAGGGAATCTTTAGGATTTTTCTCGTCTCTCTTTCCTATGACATATTGGTCCATCTCACTTTTGATTTCATGAGGTCGGTTGACATACCTCTAAATTCAAATTTTGTCAAGTGGACAGTATTTTAGGCGTCTTTCCTGTGAAAGTCATTAAAATGGTAATATTGTGATCGATCGCAGGTCTAGATCTAAAATTCATTCAAAGATGCTTCGAGTACGACAGCCTTGTAAAAAGGGATATTTAATAAATCGAAATATTCTTTTGATCACATTATGCTTTGATGGAAAGGAAATCGTTATACCTGAAAGCCTTGATGACAAAAATCTTTTAAATGAAATCAAAATGCTCATGATTGACAATTACTTATGAGGGAAATGAGCGGTAACATATTCTATACAAAATATATGCATATGTTGCAGTTAATAAATAAGTTACATCTTTGCATATATATATATATATATATATAAAGTGAGTCGGTATCCGTAGTCGACCATGACGCCAAGGTTCCGTTTTCAGTAGCTACTACGCTGAGGTGTAGGAGAAAGAGAAGCGCCTTTCCCTGTATTGCTCCATTTTACCCTTGATCCTTACCTTATTATGATGAGTGTTAAGCAAAGTGGCATCATATTCCATTTTTTGAGTGTTTGGTATGAATCGACCTGGGATTAAATCCCGATCTCCCGTGCCCTAGGTGAACATTCTATACATTAGACCAATAGACCGGTTATATATATATATATATATATATATATATATATATATATATGTATATTATTTCCAGTGAATGAAGTAAAGGAGGGAATTTGGACATATTTGGGTTCATCCATGTTTATGTGACATCGTCAGTGAAAAGCTTTATATTACTTTTAATAAACGGTAATTTAATTTTTCCCGAATAAATTAATTAATTTCCTGAATTAATTACATAGCATTTATTTAGCTTGCTGTACAGAGAACACCGCTATTTGATCCCTTCTCAGGAAGCACCCCCAAAAGTTCCTCTACCATTAACACATACCGAATAGTGTGTACCTTTAAAAGTCATACCGGACAGAAGTTAATCTTGTCCAGTTGGTTGGAGCTGTAGAGTACACCGACTACTTCGCTGTAGTGTAGAAAGAACCCCACAACCGGTGTCCAAGGTATAACTGTTAACAATCTGATGGTGATGTACAATTATTGCTGGAGCCTTGGGAAATGCAGAGTTCCACTTTATTCCCATCGATCCAGGTCGACTCCGGCGCTGAGTGGTAGCACTTGATAGGGACCTATCTATGGGTCAAATAGAAGTAAACTGTGAATTATTGTATTAATGAATTTCTTGAAATAAGACGGTTTTGACATTTGAACAGCGTACTTATGCGAAACTGAACTGTTTGAATAAGATCTGCTTTGACATTTAACTGTTTGCAAACAAATACTATACTTACACTAAACTGAATTGTTTGAAATTTAATTCGACACTAAATGATCTGAAAAGTTTTATGCGCTGTAAAACAATACAACCAACTAACAGCCAACCCGAAGCTTATCTTTTAACAAAAAATATAATGTACGTATTTTTCCTTTCATTATTTTTAATGATATATTGATCCTCGTGGGTTACTTAATGTTCAAGCTGTTTTTTACGAAGAATAGAAACGGTGCTTTTAATCGCATAGCTAGGACGATAGGGAGATTCATACGTTTCCCAAGGGTATTAATACAAAAGTGAACGTTACTGGAGTTCGTACTCACTCTGTTCCCTCAGTGCAGGTCCTTTAGTATTACGCCACTGGGATGCCCCCAATGAACATTTTATATATGACATAGAGGTTACCAAATTAGCATTTAGCAAGAAAGTACCTGAGAGTATTATATCTTCTTTTGCGTATTTACCCTTTCATTCTCGTTAGGTGCTCATCATCATTGATTTGCACAAAAATTTAGCTTAATTTATGTTCGTGTTTAAATAACGTTTTTAATGTGGTAATTCACATATCTGAGAATTCTTGCTATATTCAACTGTATACTATATAAAAAGTCCTTTTCCTATGTTAAAACACGTGCATTCACCCATGAATGTTTTAGGGTTTTGTAAGAAACGCTATCCTTACATATATTCTTTCAATCGTCTTATATATTATTTGAAATATATATATATATATATATATATATATTTTGAAAAGATAGATTATTTGTAGTAATTCTGACAGTATGATTGAAAATATGTGGAGAGTTGGATAAATAAAACACCTAACTCAAATTTAAATGTGTAATATTTCGTTCGGCTTTATTCCATCTTCACGGACATCTTCAGCAGGGGCTGTCTTCTTATTTTTTTCTTTTTAAAAGCATGTGAGGAGAAATGATAATATTGTTGAGGGGGTATATTAGTTGCAGAAAAGCTGGGGGATTTAAAGTCAAATGTTTAAGGTTTCATTAAATGTTGTTTTTTTGTTTGAAAGTGTAGATAGATTTTAAGAAGTTGAAAAGAAAAAAAGTTGGTTAGCATTTGTGCGAAAGGGGTTTTGGCATGACTCATTTAAAGGAAAAGTTATTGACTATAATGTGATGTTGCAGAAAATTATCTATAATGTGGTGTGTAGTTTGTAATTGGAGTGAGGACGGGCTAAGAGGCAAAATGATAATGAAAGGCAAAAGGAAAGGGTTCTCAAAAGTATGGTGGTACAGAGTGAATTTTTTTTTCCTTTCCGTTGTTTATTTTTATTTTGTTTGCGTTCATAGCGCAGAGGCTTCGTCATTAAGAAGGATTTTAGAAGCTTCTAAGAATTTTAATACATCGAACTTTCCCTCAAAAGCCTAAAATAACCAATTTATTTCATAATAAATGCTAGAATAAAGCTCTTAAGACACACTCATCAAATAGACCAAAGAAAAAACAACCCCAATATTTCCATGACTCAGTGACAGATTTCTCTACCCACTAATACACATAACATAATAAGAATACCAATCATACAAACCATATCACAAACCATTAAAACCCTCACAAACATAACAAAACGGACCAACAACGAAACCACCGCTCGCGCAAGCATATACTCCATCCCATGCAAAGATTGTAGCAAACATTATGGTGGTGAAACCCAACACATTCTAGGGAAGATAATTTACGAACATAAACGATCAATGAAAACAAATGATGATCGAAACCTTCTTTTCTCCCACATATTAGAACTCAAACACACATTCCTTTTTTCAAGCCACCTTATTCAAACCCATACACTGCTAAAAACCCTAAAAACTACAAGAATCTGCGGTCATTTCCAAAACAAACTCTGTAAGACAACGTTCTGGTTTTTACCAAATTTCACCATACCTGACGAACATCATACTAACGAAGACAAAATTTAAATAGAAAATGGAATATATCACTCTGTGCCACCGTACCTTTGAGAATCCTTTCCTTTTGCCTTTCCTTATCATTTTGCCTCTTAGCCCTCCCCACCCCAATTACAACCCTAAACGCCACAATATAGACAATATTCTGAAACATCATTTTATAATCAATATCTTTTCCTTGAAACAAGTCACGCTAAAACCACTCTTACATAAACTGTTCCCTACTTTTTTCTAATCAGCTCCTTAAAATCTATCTTCACTCTCAAGACAAAAAAATATTTAATGAAACTTGTTACATTTGACTTTAAATCCCTCCCAACTTTCCTGCTACAATTATACCCCCTCCACAATCTTATTATTTCTTCTCACATGTTTTTAAATTAAAAAAACAGAAAACAGTCTCTATCTGAAGAAGTTCGTGAAGATGAAATAAAGCCAAACGAAATATCACACTTCTAAATTTAATTTGAGTTAAGTGTTTTATTTATCCAACTTTACACACATTTTCTATCATTCATATATATATACATATATATATATATATATATAACCCTTCTGAGAATAACTTTCCTAAATATCTGCGTTATGGCAAGTCTACATTTGTATAAAAAACGTACTTTCATGAGAAAAATAATGTTTTACTCAATACAACAAGCTCAAGCTTACACTTCTAGAATGTATACAACGCTAATTATTTGAATAAGCCTAAACAATGCTTTTAGGAAAAACTACTTTGTCATTCGCTCGGCTAAATTTGGTCGTAAATCTACTTTTTAATTGCCTTGTGGGATAGGGCAGTTGAATAAACTGATTGAACCTATGAAGAGTGGTAATATATTCCAACGAGTGTTTTGTATATGACACTAAAAAATCTGATGGTGAGGTTCCAGTAATAATAATAATAATAATAATAATAATAATAATAATAACTGTGTAAAAAAAGAATGTAATTGTAAATCCCGAGACAATTGTCCTATGAATGGACTATGTAATTTAAATAATGTAATATATCAAGCAATAATTTACCCAAAATAACGGATAAAAAAACTTATATCGGTTTGTCTTCCACGAAATGGAAAGAGAGGTATGTAAACCATAGATATACTTTCTCCCATAAACATCTAAAATATCATACGGCACTATCAAAGCAGTTCTGGTGTTTGAAAAACAAAGGGTTAACCCCTGAGATTGAATGGTCTATCTTGAAAAAATCAAATACTCCAAATAGTTTTGACGGTAGATGCAATTTGTGCTTAGAAGAGAAAATAGAAATAATGACGTATAAATTGCCCGAAAAGTTATTAAATAAGACATGTGAATTAATAGCTAGATGTAGACATAAGACAAAATTTAAACTATAGACTATTATTTAAAAATACATAGAAATAGATTGTGAAACAAGGAAAAAAAACGTATCCAATATACGTACATGGAAAAAATAGGTGGCTGAGGAAATTGAATCGAATTTAATATGAATATTAATATTTCCCTTACAAAAATTCATTACATTAACATAGCGCATAAAATGTATTTATCGAACTTAACAAGAAAAGAAACTAAATAAAATAATGTAAATAAAAATGGTTAAATTATCATAATTCCGACTGACGGAAGAATTTTGAAAATAAAATAAATTGGTAAATAAAAAACGAAATTTAAAAAAACGTGGAGGTAACTCTTCACCTCCCTCCCTTCCCTTTTCTCTCCGTGTCTATTCTGTTTTATTTATTCACTGGATCTGAAGAAGTCCTTTTATATTTTTCTTCGTGTTTTTGGTTTACATCAGAAACGCAAAACAGGATGGAAATAAATTTATAATCCTAAAATAACCAGTCTTTGTTTTTTTTCTTTAAAGAAAGTATTGCTCTGTAAAATTAATTACATTGAGCTCTCTACCAGGAAAATTTAAATGTTCAGCTCTTGAATGATTTTCTTGTCCTGAAGGAATTACTCCCAACTCTGGTTTAACTGGACCGAATAATACTATATATATATATATATATATATATATATATATATATATATGTGTGTGTGTGTGTGTGTGTGTGTGTGTGTGTGTGTGTGTGGAGTTTACCGTTTCAAAAATTCTAATTAACGTCCTGTGATTATTATGTTATTTAGAATCCTGATATTTCTTTTATGATTCGATAAATCTTTGTTTTCTCCTCTATACGAATTAATCTTTATTTTGAAAATATTTCTTTTCTTCTGCTTTTTACTGGCAGTAAGTTGATTCCAATTTAAGCTATCCGGTTGTATCTGTCGACTGAAAATCAAATCTACCGAAAATAGTTTCTCTACTCCTTTTCAAATAATTTCAATGTCTCAACGCCATAATCAATAATGTACGATCGGAAAACAATGTTTTTTGCAGGAAAAGATTACTTCACTTGATTTTGTATATTCTTTACAAAGGAAAAATGTAAGCTTTTCACTAATTAGCAATTTGCTAAACGCCTAGATTATTACTTGTCAATCCGTTTGCATGTTGCTATTTATTGTAGCTTTATGTTCAATCCTACAGAAAGAAAGAAGCTACGATTTTTCTGATTGAGATATCTTAGCAGATATAAAATATTGAATATTACATTACATAACGTAAAGCCAGATGAACAGAGAATCCATCGGATACTACACTGTCTCAAAATGTATAAAATACCCAACCAAATCGTTCAGTCTATCGAGAATGCCATGCAAACCTGGAGAGTAGAATTGACTGCAAGAGGACAAAATTTAGCAGAGGTAAAGATACAAAAAAGCATTACCTAGGCGGATGCACAATCACCATTACTATTGCTGATAGCTATAATGCCACTCAACTACAAACTTAAGAAATGCACAGCCAGATAAAAAAACACTAAATCGCAGGAAAATATCAACCCTCTTGAAGTACATGGACGACATCAAACTTTTTGCCCAAACCGAAAAAAAATTGGAAAGCCTAGGACAAACTGAGAGAATATGCAGTCAATATATAGGATTTGAATTTGCCTTCGAAAAATTCGGCATGTTAGTACTTTTAAGTGTCAAACGATAAAAAACGGAAGGAGTCAAACTACCAAATCAAGTAGTCAACAGAACGGTTGGAGAAAAAGAAACTTCAAACACTTGAGGATACCATCAAACAACAGAAAATAAAAGAAAAAAATATGAAAAAAGAGAATCACAGAAGAGCCAGAATACTAAATGAGACAAAACTCTATCGCAGGAATTTTGACAAAGGGTTAACTAACTGGTCCGTCCCCTTCGTAACATACTTGTGAGCATTCTTGCAATAAACCAGAGTGTACTTTAGCAATTGGACAAGAAAAACAGAAAACTTATGACAATGCACAAGGCATAGCAACCAAGAGATCACGTTGACAGACTCTATGTGTCAAGAAGAGAAGGAAGAAGAGGACTTGCCGGCATTGAAAACAGCATGGACATATCGATACAGTAACTCAAATACTACATAGAAAAGCGTGGTGGAAGATTGATTATAGCCACCAGAAACAATAATAACAATACGAGAACCAGCAGGTACGACATTAACCAGAAAAACAAAAGTGGGATGAAAAACAACTCTATGAACGCTTTAAACGAGTAACAAGCGACATCTCACACGAGAAAACGTGAACATGGTTAAGAAAAGTAAACTTTAAGTGAGAAAAAGAATTTCCTTTAATAAAACCCCAAAATAACGCCATAAGGACTAACTATATCAAAGTTAGAATAGATGACACGCTACCAAACAGCAAATGTAGGTTATATAGCGAAAGAGACGAAACGATCTAATATAATACAAAAGAATGCAGCAATTTACCACAGAATAAATAAAAGACAAGATACGTGTGGGTGGGCATGGAGGTCCACAGGGAATTGTGCAAAAATTTGAAGTTTGACCATATGAGCAAATGGTATATACACAAGCCAGAATTTTTCCTAGGGAATGGGACTGATTTGTTGACTTTGTTGTCCCAGCGGACAACAGAGTGAAATTGAAAGAATATGAAAAGAGGTAAAAGTACCTTGACCTAGCTAGGGAAATGAAAAACTGTCGATCATGAAAGTGACAAAAATACTAATTGTAATAGTTGTTCTTGGTGCAGTCACTAAAGGATTCGTACAAGGACTGGAGAAATTAGAAAATAACAGGACGAGTGGAGACCATCCAAACTACTGCATTATTGAGATCGTCCAAAATAGTGAGTAGAGTCCTGGAGATTTGAGGAGACTTGTCTCTCAAACTCCAGTGAGAAAGCATCAGCTAACGCTGGTGGGAAAAACGCTCAAAAGAGAACAAATAATAAAGAGTAAAATAATAAAAATAACTCGTGTGTAGCAGTTAAGAATCGAACTTACGAGTTGTGATGACGAAATTATGATAATTGCTCTATTCAGATGATGAAAATGAACATCGATGACTGCATTTATAAATATAACTGTCCCGATAATATAGGGTTGCATTAGTTGCAGTAGGCGTTGTATATCACATTAAGCTTCATTATTTTTTATATAGTTATCCTTTTAAAATAATTGATATTGATAGCATTCTGAATTTAATAATTTGAGACCTAACTTTCAGTAATTGATGTATTTTTATTCAAAAGGCATTTTAAAAAAATCAAAGTGAATATAAAATCTTCGTTGTTGTTAAATCGATATTAACAATTGATTGACAATAAGTTTGTATTGGTAGGTTTTTCTGGTTTAATGAACCTGTAAAAATCCCAAATAACAATGAGCACAAATTGCAATTGCATTCTGAATTAATTTAGGGGAATTAGAAAAATTAAAGAAAGAATAACTAAAATCTAAAAGAAACAAAAAAGAAAACAGTAAGGGAAAAAAATTAATCTATCAAATTGTAGAGCATCGAAGAAAAATTTATTTTCTTGTTTGTTTACTTGTACAGTTTCAGTTGTGATTTCCATTTATTTTTTATACTCACTTATCTAAAAAATAACACACCTGTTTTATGAAAACAATTGACTTCCTGTTATATGCAATTAAATTAGCGTAATGACTACTGCCTTAATCATTGTAGTCATGTAATTTTATTTAGACGAAGAGAAATGAACTATGAAATAAAGACATCTGTATTTTACCTTGTCAGTATCTATCTATCTATCTATCTATCTATCTATCTATCTATCTGTAACATACTGACCTTCGACTTAGTCGTCAATCAAGAAACAGGTGCATCCGGTCGAAAATATCAGGGTATCACCTCAACGGGTTGAATTCGGTGCAATTGCAGCGCCCATAGGAAGCAGTTGGTCGACAAACAATTATATAACCAGGTGCCACAGACGGCTTGGGTTAGTTGGAGTCAGTTAGTTGGAGTCCAAGTCAGTCCCCGTTCAGTTCGAGTTGCAGTTCCAGTTGGGGACAAGATGCCGTAGCGTGAACCAGCTCAAAGTAGAATGAGAAAGAAGTACTGCTATAGTCAGAGGAACTTGGGGTCAATATGTTGCAGACTGTTCCGTCTCCAACTCACCTCTCACACGCAACCATTTCGCAACCCTTTCGAGAATAAAGTATGGGAGGTATCTTTTTCTAAAGAAGTGTGTTCGTCCATCATTGTTGTTGATTATGTTTCCGCATTTCATTTCAATCATACATCTTAGATGCATCAGGGAGGTCTTCAGTGATGCGCTGTCTTCATTGCCGATTTCGGGTTATTTCTGCATCATATCAGCTCCGACAGTAACCCCGGCTTGACTCTAAAAGAGCCAAGCCGCCTCCGTGATCGCGACGTGCTACGCTCGTGCCTCTACCGAAGCAAAGAAAGAATAAATAAAAAGCCGGACTTCGGCCGTTTTTATAGACATCCGCATTTTAGTAAACAGTCAATGAAAACAGAGCATTCCACACTCCTCTGCTATAAAGTACCATCTTTACCTCATCCGGTTTCTCCCTGCTACTTCCGGAATTGGTACCGAGGTAAGATGTTATTTTAATACTCGTCCGTGTCCATGATTTACACTTCACTAGACTTACACGAATTTCTCGCCAAATCTGTCCTATACTAATACTACTAAACTAACATGAATTAATCCCCCGCTCAAAACTATTCAGTCAGTCTTTAACTTTACCTTATACTCCTATTCGCAAAAAAAAATATTAAAAAATAATTATAATAATCCCGTTTATTTGGCTCACGAGATTAATTGCTACAGATTAACTCATGCTTTTTGCCAAAATTTTTCTCCCCGTTTATCATTAACCTATGCTCATATTACCAATTTAATGCATATTCCTAAAAAAACAAAAACAAAAAAAAACGCTACTCTAATCAACTCCTTGCATTCTAATTTATTACTATTTCGAACCTATCTCCAGTCCCCCCACTTCTTCGTCCCATGAACTATTGGCAATTAGGTTTCAATCAATTAACTAAAACTGCTCGTGACCATTGGCAAATAAATTACCTTAAATTGTAGCGGACCATAACCAGTATACGAGGAAGAAAAAAAATAAGAAGAAGAAAAAAGAACGGATTATTAAAAAATAAATAAATAAAATAAAATAAAATGTCCATCCCCCCTCCCAACCGCCAATTATTCTCAACCCCTTCCCCCGACATTCCGACTATCCTAACTTAGTATTAACTTATTATGCATTTATGGTTTGTAATGTGTATCTTAGTCTTAATTCTTTAGGCTCCTCCAACGTCCTCTTTATTTCTTCCATGGCTCTGATCTCTTAAGCCAAATCCACTTTGACGCCTTCAGAACAGTGTTGATGATGTCCTTCAGCGCTCTCACTCTAGCTGCACCGACTATGCCAATTTTTGCTTGGGCTCTGCCCAAAGACTGTCCAGCAAAGCCCCCGCAACCAACTTCTACGGGGTCATAATGAATCTTCCATGACTTTTGTTGACATTGTTCGACCAGTTCTTGGTATTTGGACCTCTTCCTCTCATTAGCGAGAGTGATATATTCCTCCCATGACACAGTCAGCTCCCAAATAATGCACTTCTTTGTGTTATCAGAGTGCAATATCAGGTCCGGTCTTAGCGATGTTACAGCTATGTGTCTGGGGAACTTCAGCTGAGTCTCCAGATCCACTGTCAACTGCCAATCGTCCACGGAAGATAACAGGTTCGTTTTCTCTCTCCTCTTCCTCTGTATCTTCTCTCCTGCTTTTACGAAATTGATTTGCTTCAATTTTCCTGGTTGATGTTTACTAGCCTTCATAGCTTTAGTCACCTCATTTGCAATTACCTTGAGTACTTGATCGTGACGCCAACGGTACCGACCATCACCCAAAGCTTTTGGGCAACTACTAAGGATATGTTGTAAAGATTCTTTCCTAGCACATAGTTGACAATTGGGGGTCTCTATCTTCCCCCATATGTGCAGGTTCTTTGGGCTCGGTAACACATCATACACTGATTTAATGAGGAATCGTATCTCGTTGAAATCCGGCCGCCAACAATCTGACCATGTAATGCTTTTCTTCTCTACATCCTCCCACCTTGTCCAGGCTCCTTGCTGACTCAGACCGACCATTTTGCCGTAACGCCCTTCTTCTACGCCCTCTCGGAGTTCTTCTAGGATGAAATGGCGTCTTTCCTTGCCTTTGGCACTGATGGTATGCGTCGAGGGAAAAAATCCCAATCCCGCTCTGCCTTTAGCTATCGACCCTAAGATATCTTTATGCCTAAGCCTCTCCTCCGCCACTTGAAACTCTCTCCTCGCACTCCACTTCCTGCCACATCTTATCTGAATTCCTGCTGCCGCCACCTTTGGATCTTCAGACTCTGTGTACTGTAGCAGTTCTCTTGTCTTCGTGATTTTGAATTCTTCCACGAGGCTGCTGCAGGGGAGGCGCAATGCGTTGCTGTTACCGTAGAGAGCTGCAACACTTAAGCATCTCGGCAAGCCCAGCCACCTTCTCAACCGATTACTAATTGCTCTCTCTAACGATTCCACGGTGGTAATCGGAATGTCATAGACGAGCAATGGCCACAATATCCGGGGCAAAACTGCATGCTGGAATAACCATGCCTTAAATCGACCAGGCAATCCAGATTTGTCGATTTTCGTCAGCCATTCCTCAAGGTCTTTTATAGTCTTCTGTTTTGCAGCTGTATCCTTCAGACTACAGTTGAAAGTCTTGCCCAAGCTCTTAATAGGCTTTTCGCTCAGAGTAGGTATTTTTTCTACTGCGACTGTGAATCGGACTTTCTCCATGACCTTGCCTTTTTTCAATACTAGTGACCTGGATTTTGCTGGCTTGAAATACATTCTAGCCCAGGTCATATTTCTCTCGAGACCCTTTAAGAGCCATCTACCTCCCATAACAGATGTTGTCGTCACGGTTAAGTCATCCATGTAAGCCCTTATTGGTGATTGGCGGACTCCTGATCTAGACAAAGGACCTCGGCATTCCACCTCTGCCGCCTTCACAAGCATGTTCATAGTCAATGAGAACAGGACGGCAGACATAGTACACCCTGCAATGATACCCTTTTCCAGGGTTTGCCACTGATGTTACTGAACTAGAACATGCTCTCAGCCGGAAATTCTTATAATAGTCTGCAATGAGATCGCATACTGATGGCGGTACGTGATGTCTCGTTAGGGCTTCCTCCACCAGTTTGTGTGCCATGGACCCGTAGGCGTTAGCGAGATCCAACCATAATGCAGTCAAGTCTCCTTTGTTTTCCTTTGCCTCTCTCAGGAGCTGTGTCACGACTCCTGTATGTTCAAGGCACCCTGGCATACCGGCTACCCCGCCCTTCTGGACTGATGTATCAATGTAGCCGTTACCCAGGAAGAAATCTGATAATCGCCTTGACAATAAACTGAAAAAGATCTTACTTTCAGTGTTTAATAATGAAATTAATCGGAACTGGTCCAATAACTTCGAACCCTCCTCCTTCGGGATCCATACCCATTCAGCGAATCTCCATTGCTCCACGATCTTGCCTCTCCTCCAAATGACTCTCAATATCTTCCACAGGATTTCTAGAACTCCTTTACACCGCTTGTACACAATGTAAGGTACTCCACTTGGTCCTGGTGCTGAGGCGGATCTTGTGGCTCTCACAACTTCTTGCATTTCCTTCCAGGTTGGCAAGCGGGTGTCATATTGGACCACTGGTGGCTTCTGATGAATCAAGCGGTTGTTAATACCCATATTTTGATCTTTTGCAGGGTCACTCACAGTATCTCGAAGGTGGTTGTTAATTTCTTCCTCCGATGCCTCCAAATTCCCATTTCGCTTCTCCCCTAGTAATGTTCTTGCAAAGCCGAAGGGATTAGACAGGAAATTTGCCCGCTTCTTTGATATTTCTTTCCTACTCCTCCTGTGCCACTCCGCTCGCCGTAAGGTTTTCAATTCCCCTCTGAGTATTCCCCTGAGCTCCTCGAGAAGTTGACGCTCTTCTATACTTGCCCTTCTATATCGCTTCTTAAGGGAACATTTCTTTCCTTAGGTCTTTCATTTTATTCACCCTACGGTTGGCAGTGTAGGGCCTCTTTGGTTGCCGGGTTTCGACGAAACCAAATCTCTCTGACGCCAAGCCATTTTTTTATTTCGTCATGAAACTTAGTCGCTTCTCCATGTATATGTATACGTATAGTTGTATCACGGCTATACAACATATCTATCATTGTGACTCAGTTTCTCTCTCAGACTTCAAAAGTCTCTCTGACAGTCTATCTCTCTTTTTTCTCTCTATCTCTTTCTCTTTCTATATATATATATATATATATATCACCTAAAAACTAATACCATCGTGAAATTAATAATTTCTACAAATCTGTACGGACTTTTGAGTAAATACTAGTTCACATGCGTTTTCTAAGCTCGTCCTGGAAATCTGTCAAAGAAAAGTAGAACTCAAATTCAAACCTGTTAAACTCCACTAAAAACTAACCTTGAGTCACATTCTGCTTGTGTGAAGCAGTTATATATATATATATATATATATATATATATATATATATATATATATATACATATGTATATATATATATGTATATATATATATATATTGTTTCTCTCTCTCTCTCTCTCTCTTTCTCTCTCTCTCTCTCTATCTATCTATCTATCTAGCTCGCTAGGTAGCTAGCTAGCTAGATATTTATCTCATTTGAATGTAATCATCCGTTTCTTTGTTCATTTGCTTTAATGAAATTTCACGATGTCTTAATAGTTATTTCATGATAATAGCTTACGCTGTTCTCAATCCTTTGTCAGGGAAGTCGGTCCTATATTCATTGCTTTCGAGTTATCTCACTATGGAAGCCCAATTCATTTATACACTATAACATATCTTAAGTGTAAGGATTTAGACATTGTCATCAAATTTATTGAATTCTGATCAAATATTATCTGTTCTATAGTCGAATTCATAAGTGTCCTGAATATCTCGTAACAATTAGAATAAGTGGCTTACAACGGATTACTATCTTCATTATATTGGTCTCAGTCTCTTTGTTTAAAAGCCCATAAATCATCGTAGATAACTTAAAGCTAAAGCCATCTTCGTAGAAGAATAACAGTGGTATCATTTAACCTACAGTTGAAGAGATATTTAAATTTGCACCTTTTACTTCGTGATTAGTCTTAAAGTTTACTTATTAGCATGACTGGAGTTCGAAGTAGATTACATCGAGACCCCAGCCCAGCATATTTGCCATTGCACCATAGACGGTCCCTAAAATTTTACTTTAATGTTGAAATTGATATTAGTAGACGCATGCACACACGCACGCACACACACACACTCACATATATATATATATATATATATATATATATATATATATATATATAGGGCAATCTGAGAATTGGTTGCGGTATTTTTCTGTAGTGAACCCATTATTTCAGTCTTCTCTGCATCAGCAATTAGTTTAACACACACACACGCACACACACACACACACACACACACACACACACATATATATATATATATATATATATATATATATATATATATATATCTTTTGATACTTAAGACACATTTAGTCTGTATAGTTTATTTATGATCCTTTCAAGTTTTCTGATAAGTATCTTAGTTTCAGGTCGGCATTGGTAGACGAATTTCCCAAAATTGTCCCATTCGCTTTTGGGCCCTTCATAAGCCATCGTAAGGTGTCGCTTGCTTGTGTATAAAGGGTCCGAAAGGGTTTGGGACAATTTTGGGAAATTCATCTCCCAATACCAACCTGAAACTAAAACACGTATTAGAAAACGTGAAAAGATTCTTTAAAAAATTATACAGACAAAATTTAGCTTTATTATTTAATGAAACCTGCTTAAATGAACGACTGCTGCCTAACCACACACACACACACACACCCACACACTCACACACACACATATATATATATATTCGTTCAATATTTTATGATACTTTCAACTAGTTTAAGATACACAGTTAATGAATGATTTTAAGTTTAAATTTACGACTCCCGAAATATTCATTTCAAATATATTTATTTTATATATAACTGATCACGGTTCAGACTATATTCTAGTTTACTTTGTTTAACTAATCTTTCAGTATAATTGAACTTATAATTGAAAAAGGAAGGATAACTTTATCTTGCATTTCGCTAGGCTACGTATACGCTGATTGATCTGCACTGCTAAATGTAATAACATTACAAAGTTTTGGGAAAATTATTTATACAAGAACAATCATTCAGTTAGAAACAAGAAATGCTCACCTGCATTCGGGTTTATACTTGTAGTTGGTAAAATAGATACAAAAAATTCACTGTTGAGTAGACCGAGCTCCTTGCAGTCTTCATTGCTATTATTTCCTGTTTTACTCTACGTGGAGTTGTAGAATCTTTTTGGATTTCACTTAAAGAATAAATGGATCTGTTTAGCATTATTTGTTTTTGGCAGGACTGTGTGCCAAAAATCTTTCAAAAAACAATAACCTAAGAAATGTATAATGTATAATGAATGTGATTCTTTAAGTTCTTGGCATAAAATATCCCTCCACTGCATGACATGCCGTGAAAAAAAAACAACAACAACAAAATAAACTACAACCGAAAGCTCAATAAGTGACATCCTTTTCACGAGAAGAATATATAGCAGGTGAGGTTAAAATATTTCCCAAATTTAACCCATCTGGTACAAGTGAACTTAGGCAAGCGGCAAAAATAGCTCCAACAAGATTATGCCATATCATCTTTTCTTCAATTAACCATAAAGAAATGCATATTTACAGATTGCATAAAACGAAGATTGCACAATAGACTGTCGCACAATCTGATAATTAGTGAAGTTCGAGCACTTCGAGGTTATCAAAATGACTTTTTATAATCAATGAATTAGCGGTGTTGAAATTTTCAACTCATAAGAGTATTCCAACGTAATATAAAATGAGCATGAAAAATTCTATTGTGCAATTACAGAAACGCTAGCCATAAAAACAACATTCGTAAGAAAAACGTTCATTGTGTGCTGGTCCAGACTATGATTGTAAATTATTCATTGGCTAAGATATTAAAACTTTTTCTCTACAGAAGTTAAAGGTAGATCAGGGAAGAGACTGTCCCAGTGGATTATATAGTAATTGTAACTCTTCGGTAAGCTTTAATATATAACGTTTTGACAGTATAGTTTTTAGGTTGGCTGTGTTTTATGTCATACCAAATCTTGTAAATTACCTAATAGATAGATAGACAAATAGAATATCTTAGCGAATAGTTTATAGGTAACATGTTTCAACGAATATATATGATATGCCGCGATAATACAGTGTGACTCAAAATAGATGCAAGCCAATAATATGATAATGATTTATTACTGAAAAAGCACAATTACAGACAGTGGTAAAAGATGCAAACTTTTGGCAAGAGACATCAAATCAATGTGCTTTTTAATTATTATTATATCAGCTTCCAGGACATGCAATCTTTTTTGAGTTTCCTAACTCAGTAATAAATCTATATCATACAAATGGGTTCCATCTATTTTGTGACCGTTTTGAATTATTTTGTTTCAAGATGAATAGTGACGCAAAATATTTTTCCTCTCTTGTCTAAGGCCTTGTGATTAAGGAATAATATTTTTTTAAAATTGTATACTATGTTCAAATCTTAAATAAAAAAGAACACAGTACTATTAGTTACAGATTTATTAGCAGTCACATAGGTTCCATGTGATATTAAATCTGTTCTTATTAATCAAATGCGATTAGTTGATAAAGCTGTTAAAAAGTTCCACTAAATTTTTTTTTTTTTAAATGCAGGAAAAACTAAAATGGATAGTTGCTTGCACTCATGCTGTAACACGATAGATTTACCAACGATTATTGTCTGTCAGTATTGAGAAATACGATTAGGAATATCTTGCTGAAATATGCTTTCACAAGAGGAAAGCCTTTTATTGTAAGTTAACAAATGAACTCATTTGTTTGCATACAGGTAAATGGTTCCAATTATTGCTATTTCGCCGTAATAATCCTATTAAATATTATTCATTCTTTTGCAAACAATTGCATGGATCCCAATATCCCTTTGTAGTATTAATAACTGTATAATGGTTATCGTCGTAGTAAATGGACACGGCGACACGAGTTCAAATCCTTGGACCAGGCTAATTGCGTTTCACATAGCACTAATACCCTTGAGAAAGGTATGAATCCAATTATTCTCCCTCCATCTATGGGTAAATAGGAGGACAGACTGATTCCTTCAGCCTTGGTGAGGCAACAAGTCTAGGAGAAGGAAAACTTTGAATTCAAACCTGTTAAACTCCACTTAAAAAATTGACCTTGTGTCATATCCTGCCTGAGCGGAGGGGTTGGGTAAATAGGATTAATAATTCATTTTATCATCAGTAAAATAAATGATTAAAATGTATTATTTGACTCATATTTTGGAACCTTATTAGCCTAATGAGTAGAGTGTTCGCTAATGGCCCGGGAGACCGGGGTTCAATCCCAAGTCGAGTCATACAAAACACTCAATATTAATAAGGTACGAATCAAGGGTAAAGTGGAGCAATCCAAGGAATGGAGTAGCGCACAACCTTACATCTCGAGTCGTATCTATTGCAAAGGGACCCTTCGGGTCACCCTCGACTAAAGTCACGAACTTTACTTTTATAGGTTCTATTCCTCCGGGTCAGTGTAGATCTTGGAGTAATTTCATTGAAGTATTGCACTATTCTCTAAGGCTCAGATATTGGTACCTCACTATCAGGTGATTTTTGTCATATCCAGAAAACTAACTGGGGGTCTTATACCGCTGCCGAGATGTAGTCGGTGCATTTTACAGTCCAGCCGGCTGGGCTAGTATGTCTGTTTGAATTTGAACGATCCAACACTAATAACTGTAATAACACTCATTTATTTGCAAACACTTATTTAAAGTATTTGCTATGTATCACTAATAATTCTATTTGATATTTATCATTTCTTTGCAAACATTTTACGTGCTATCTAACTTTCGTAATTCTGCTTATTCGATATTCTTATCTAATGCAAGTAAATTTCACTCAACTGAGTATTTTCAGATAACCAATCGTATTCCTTCGTAAATGAATGATTTTTTTCTATTTGACCCATATATGCAATAAAATAGGTACTACGCTCCGGGTTAGAGTGGACCTGAGAATAATAGCAATGAAAAAGTACTTCAGATTTAATAAAAAAACAATAAGACTGGACTCTCATCATCAGATGCTGTTTATTGTCACGCCCAGGATACAGTTTAATTTTATGCTGTCTAACACAAATATTTTTATTCAACGCTATTCACTCCTTTGCACAAATTCAGATGCGTTCAAATATATCTATCTTTCCCTATCTAATCGTTTGCTTTTTTGTGTGTTTTATGACATATTAAACCCAGTGGGTTATTTAATGCCATATCCTTTTCATACATACATATAAAAAATATTTTGTAAGCGGATACGTTGTAGGTTTTATCTTTAAATGGACCATGACTCATTTGTATATACACAATTCAAGTGCTTCAGGTATTGTTATACAACTCTATTGATTATGATACTATTGAAACTTTCTTTCAAGTATTGCTAACTTATTGATGGTTTAAATATTGCTATTGAATGTAACTTTATCTTTAAACGAGTGAGAGATCATTTCTCTGCTTGCAGTTTAATGGTTTGATGCTTTTAGGAGGTCTCCGTGGTGTAATGGTTATCGTCGTAGGAAATGGACACGGCGAAACGAGTTCAAATCCAAGACGAGACTGATTGCATTTCACATTGCAGTAATACTTTTGGGAAAGGTATGAATCCAATTATTCTCCCTCCAGCTATGGGTAGATTGTAGGGCAGAGTGAATTCTTTAGCCTTGGTTAGGCAACTTGTCAAGGAGAATGCAAACTCTGAATTCAAAACTGCTAAACTCCGCTTAAAAAATTGACCTTGTGTCATTTCCTGCCCGAGACTCAGCTGACCTGGCTTTCAAAGGTTAGAAATGAACACGTGAATATATTAAAGGAAATCAAATTCACGCAATAGAAAACGAGAAATTCCATTAGAAGTTCGTGCAATATAAATTTCGCTAAAATAATCTGTTGAGCCTCAGGGGTACTATTTCGAAAAAAATACATTTTCACCCATAGATCTTTTACATCTTCCCTTGCACATATTCAAATCGGCTCTTTTTAAGCACACTGCGTATATAAGTAAGGCTAAGTGAAAATAACCAGTAGGTGTTATCGTTATTTAATTTTTCATTAGCTTTATTCATCATACAAAGAAGGTGTGTTATTAATTAAATCGATAACAATTTACTTCACTTTAAAAAGTTATCATGTTTTTTTTTTTGAAAAATCATTTCAATCATCATTTTAAAGTAACATTTATTTTTTGTTGTAGCATTTTTAACATTCTTTTCGTGGTTTCACGAAGAATATGGTGAAATATCTTCGTGGTAAATTCTCAAATATTTTTTCGGCATTTAAAGAACAAATAAAATTAGAATATTCAGCAAAATGCTATTTTCACCCAATATATGAAATTATCTACCTGATGCCTGTAAATTATATTGAATTTTGTAAATTTGGTTAGATTTATTTGTTTAACGGCATTTCAAATCCTTACGAGTTACTTAATGACGAAGTATGATTAATTTGTACATGTTTGATTAGAATCAGAACCATTTTATTTTCAATGTTTCATAGATTAAAAAGAATAACTCATTCCTTTTTTCTATAATCATTCTTTAGCTGCAGTTATGTGTATTCAAGTTTTTATCATACTATTAATTCAAACAATTATATGGTTTGAAAAAACCATTTATATTTCATTAGGTTTTGCTAGCACACAGTTAAATGGATTCAAGTTCTCCTCCTAATTCTAATAATCATTTAAGATTTATTTGGTTCCAAGTAAATAAGAATTGTTTTCTCATGCAATCACACTTAGTTAAATTATTTAGATCATGTTTTTATCTATTCGTGTCTGATACTAACAATTCATAAAAATGCATGATTTTAAGTAACTAAATTTAGTAATCTTTTGTGAACCATTAGAGATTCAAATAACTATTCTTAATACTTATAATTTTACACAGCTACGTTGTTTTGAGTATTACCATGAACATTAATAATTTTCAAACATATATATTTGCAACGTATATGGTTTCGATGATTTTATTATATGTTAAAATATTGTTGGATTTAATGTGTAAATCAGTTTAAAAAAAAAACATATCTTCCCCTTTGCATACAGTTATATGTTTTTAAATATTTTGACCTTGTACTAATGGTTTCTGAAAAGATCGATTTGTCTCATTCTTTTAACCGTAATAGGTGCTACCATACTAGATCAGAGGGCAAATAGAATTAATGGCAAAAAAGGAATACTTCATACTCTCCACAGCTCCGTAAGTGACTCGTCACAACCCAACAGAGTTTAGTGCATTACCTAGGAAACCCTTTTTATGTACTATCGCTAAGAATAGGAATCGTAAACGTATTATAAGATATTCTATTTGCCTGATTTCAAAATTATACTATCAATTTATTTTTGCATATAAAAAGATTTAAACTTAATAACCAACAACTATGGATATATTAATTCTCTTTGCAATGCAATAATTGTATCTAAACGAATAGCTTATACGAAGCAACAAACTAAAATACCACATATGAATATATACACACATGCACATATAGGAGCATGGTTGCGATACAGACACGCTCAGACACAGGCAAAAAATCATACACTCAAAAACGAACCTACGAGCATACACACACGCGCGCGCGCGCACATACACATGTGTATGCAAATGTATTTTATGCATAAATCAGTTCACAAATTGAATAGTATAGCATTTAATTAGCAGGAAAGACATGTTAATGAAAAGTCGATCATTTTCGAAGAAAACTGATCTAGACGAAGAAAACTGATTTCAGATGATATTTTTAATTCAATATGTGAGCCTAAGAGGTAAAATTTAGTATAACTGGAGGTCTTCTTATATAATATATTATAAGTACTTTTTCCTCATTCTTGATAGAAGTTAAATAATAAACATTATTTGAGTAGTTTGCTTCAGCATATTTGATTGAAAATCTGAAGTCATCTTTTTAGAAAATCATACTTTATCAAGTAAAACATTATCATATTCATACAATTTCAATTCAAAAATATGCAATAGATATAGTTAGACTGACTGTTTCTGTGTAACACAACCCTTCAGTGTGGCAAGACACGTTGGGCGCTTGAAGCAGGGCTCGAAACCCACCCGATTTGACGTTAGACTTACTATATTACTGCTCATACTGCAGCCGACATAACTCAGCTTGAGAATTATAAGGTACCTGTATTACGTAGAAGGTTTTCAGGGGTTAGAGCGTTCGCCAATGGCCCGGGAGACCTGGGTTCAATCCCAGGTCGAGTCATACGAAAGACTCAAAAAATGGTACTTGATGCCTCCTTGCTTAACACTCAGCATTATAAGGTACGGATCAAGGGTAAAGTAGGGCAATCCAGGGAAGGAGTAGCGCCCTCCCCTACACATTGATGTAGTAGCTATTGAAAAGGGAGCCTTCGGGTTACCCTCGACTATGGTCGCCAACTTTACTTTACTTTTACGTTTTGTACTATATATATATATATATATATATATAGAGAGAGAGAGATAAA